>JARQZJ010000031.1:4267500-5467500 GCA_030704895.1 Henosepilachna vigintioctopunctata
AAAGCATAACAACCATTCTCTTCCGTTATAAAACTACATCCATGGTGTGACACAGAACTTGTTAATGTATTTCCTGATCTATATAACCTAATGCTCGTTCATCTGAATATACACCCGATGGAATGGCATTGATTTCAGACCAGCAATCACCTTTCGATATACATATCGATTATAGTAACAGGGATTGAATTCTCGTTTAACAATCATATACATTCACATATTAAACACTTTATACACACATAATTATATGAGTGAATAAATACACATAAGTGATTGTTGTAGCAGTGACTATGCCTATCATGGAAACGTGCCTTAATATCAGCAAAAGAGCAGTTGAAAAGATCCACCTTAGCTCCCAAAAAATTATATTGTTCACACATCAATATTCTGCAATGAAGAAAATTTTAGAACATTCGTTCTAGCTGCTGGAAGGTAGAACGTGAAATTGCTTCTGAAAGAAACTCTTGGAACAATAAAGTTAAGCTTTCGTAATAATTCCTGACATTTCACTTTATTGTTAATTATTTTATTCAAGAGGATTATTTCATGGCATTTCCTTCGCGCACTGAGTGTGTCCACATTATGTCGACTTGTAAGTGTTTTATGTTGTATGCCTATAGGTGGATATATTCCATCCATTCTGAAGCTCAAAAGTTTCAGGAACTTTCGTTGTATGGACTCCATTTAATCAATATGTAACTGAAAACCAGGATTCCAGATTGTTGATCCGTATTCAAGTTTACATCTCACGAAAGCACAATTCAATGTCTTCAGAGTTGACATATTGCTAAATTACCATTCCATACCATAATGAAACCATATACTCTTCAGGCAGCGGTTCCTGCAGCATTGAAATGTGGCACAAAAGTTAGTTGAGAATCGAAGGGTACGCCAAGGTCAATACATGTATTAGGTCTTCCCAAAATATTATTACCGATTGTATAGTTGAAATTTATCAAATTATATTTTGCGGAGAACGACATAACGTGACATTTGGAGATGTTGGGGGTAAATTTGTTGAGATCACACCATCTTACAATATTACGCAAGTTTCTGGCAATGCGTTCACAGTCACCAATGCTGGAAACAGAATGAATAAATTTTAAAGTCATCAGCGACTATTATCTATTCAATCATCTTTTTTTCATGCATAATCAGTAATAATACTTTGCTGGACTATTCAAACAAGAGGAAATCCAGATTGAATGAAGTTTGTATGGGTGGAGGTACATAAAATTATAACTACTTTGCAGTACCCCTATTCATCTTGATTTAATTTTCTATATTTTAATCATATCTATTCATCATTATCTCTGTAATCGTGTATTTCTTATCCATAATCAGTAAAAAGACATAGGAGAGGGAATCCTAATTGAATGAAGTTTGTATGGGTTCAGGCCTATAAAATTATAACTAATTATTCTATGATCTGTCAATACTGTTTATTTACTCTTGGGTTTGTTTTTCAACTTTTTGTTTATGCATAATAAGTATAAATACTTTGTGGGATTATTCAAACAATAGAAAATTCAGATTAAGTGAAGTTTGTATGGGTGCAGGCCGATTAAATTAAAACTATTTATTCTATGATCTGTCAGTACTCTTTATTTACTCTTGGGTTCGTTTTATATTTTTTAATAATTAATATTTACCATTATTCATTTATTTAATTAATTAATATACACTGTTTCATAGAACAGATCCTAATCATGAAATATATCAGAAATTTCAAAAAATTACAATAGTATAAATTTGTAAAAGAAATTTACAAAACAAAATTTGTAAAAAAAATTACAAAAATGAGAAATGACGAAAGTTTCAATTTGTAATTTTTTTGAAAAGTATAAAATTTTGAAGTTCAATTTCAAAAGAAAGAGTTTGTGATATGAATCACAACTGATAAAATGAAATATAATTATAGGAATAAAAAAAACTTAAATGCTGACCAAACTTATACATACAAATAAAGTTAAACACACACGTACATATACATTCACATATTAACACTTATACACGAATACACGTATATGAGCGAATATGGATCATATTCGTGAATACACATAAATGATTGTTCTAGCAGAGATTATGCATATCAAGGAAACGTGCCTTTATATCAGTAACAGAGCAGTTGAAAATATCCACCTTAGCTCCCAAAAAATTACATTGTTCACACATCAATATTCTGCAATGGAGAAAATTTTAGAACATTTAGCTGCTGGAAGTTAGAACGTTAATTTGCTTCTGGAGGAAACTCTTGGAACAATAAAGTTAAGTTTTCTTGGTGCATTATTGAATATTAAAATAATTAAACCTGACATTTCACTTTCGAGCGTATTTCAATATTTAAATTATTGTTAATTATTTTATGCAAGAGGATTATTGCATGGCATTCCCTTCGGGCAATGAGTGTGTTCACATTATGTCGACTTGTAAGTGTTTCATGTTGTATGCCTATAGGTGGATATATTCCATCCATTTTGAAGCTCAAAAGTTTCAGGAACTTTCGTTGTATGGATTCCATTTCATCAATATGTAACTGATAACCAGGATTCCAGATTGTTGATCCGTATTCAAGTTTAAATCTTACGAAAGTAAAATACAATGTTTTCAGAGTTGACATATTGCTAAATTACAATTTCCATTCCATACCATAATTAAACCATATACTCTTCAGGCAGCGGTTACTGCAGCATTGAAATGTGGCACAAAAGTTAGTTGAGAATCGAAGGGTACGCCAAGGTCAATACATGTATTAGGTCTTCCCAAAATATTATTACCAATTTTATAGTTGAAATTTATCAAATTATATTTTGTGGAGAACGACATAACATGACATTACGCAAGTTTCTGGCAATGCGTTCACAGTCACCAATGCTGGAAACATTATGAAAAAATTTTAAAGTCATCAGCGACTTTTATCTATTCAATCATCTTTTTTCATACATAATCAGTATAAATACTTTGCTGGACTATTCATACAAGAGAAAATGCAGATTGAATGAAGTTTGTATGGGTGGCCATATTTTTATAATATCTTTTATGTTTGTATGGGTGGAGGTAACTACTTTCAGTACCCCCTATTTATCTTGAGTTCATTTTCTATATTTCAATCATATCTATTCATTATTATCTCTGTAATCGTGTATTTCTTATCCATAATCAGTAAAAAGGCATAGGAGAGGAAATCCTAATTGAATGAAGTTTGCATAGGTAATGTCTAAGACAGTCGCGATAATTTTATATGATATAGAATAGGTCATGAGATGGTTTCCAAAGCTTATAGGATGATATCATACACCTCAAAACATCACGATGTTTGGTTTGAGAAGCATATGACCTATTTTTTTATATGACTTGGCTTGGTTTCACAAAATTTATGATAAATGCTTGACAATTGGTTGGGGGTGTTAGCCCTATTTCAAAAGTTAAACTGAGCATTTTTCGCCCAACATTCTTATATATCTATACATCGTCGTTATATAAGAATGTAGCTCGAAAATTGTGCTCAGTTCAACTTTCAAAAATGGTTTAACACCCCGAAACAATTGTCAAATAATTATTTCAAATTTTGTGAAACCAAGACAAGTATTTTTATGTAATAAATAAAGAAGTAGTACTTCCAAACGTCGTCATGCGTATTTGTATTAAAATTATGAGAAAATTCTAAATATTGTTTGATTATTTTATGTGATATATTAAACGAGAGCAGTGAACATTTGATCAACATATTGTTTGGTTGAACCAAACGTAGCATTCTCAAATTTTGCTTCTGTATTTTGACTTGGTCCTTTACTGGTCAAATCTAGTGTCAAATGTTGATTGCATTATCGGTTATAAATTCCGTGAAGGATATAAATTCGCCTCATTGTCAATGAATGTTCGAGTATCCCAATGAACAAATGTTCATTCAGATGACACAATGGTCGCTTTCTTTTTGTGAATCTTTGTTTGTTTTGATAACTGAGATTGAATTCTCGCTGAGTAGAACAAGATTAATGATTATTTAAATCAAAGTCTTGTCCTTATGTTGTACAAATACTTTTTATAACTATTATTCTTTCTTTTTCTTCAAGTTCGTTCATTCTAAACTTGACTACACCGTTCTAATTAGAGCCAACTGAAACACAACTCAAACTCTACTCCTAAGTACGGGTCATTTTCTATTTCAGCCTTCATATTTTTTCCGTAAGAAATCTATTAGTGTTGCCTGGGAAGAAATCACAAGGAAATAAGTACCCGTTGCATGCGCCATTTTGCACATTAGCTCATTACTTTCTAATTTTTTAGTTTTGTATATTTATTTAGTAATAAGGTACTCAACATTCGTCAGAATCATTCATAACTCATGTCAAGAATGGCCTTCATCATTATTGATGTTGTTGGTTTTTTCACAGTTCTTTTTTTTCATTACTTTCTGGATGAATCATGTACCTATATGACAAATAAACATTTAAGCTAAAATTGATTTATGTTTTCGTTAACGTAATTTTTGTATAATTTCGTGATAGAACTAATACAAATGACTCATGGAGTACAAAGAGTAAGCAAAATCAAAAATTCGATAGGAAAACAACCCTTTCCCCACAGCAACACATCATGCGTTGTCGCGTTTAAAAAACGTTAAACAAATTATTATGAATCGGATATTTTGAATCGCAAAAGCGGCGGTTTCAGTGGACTTTCTCCTACAGAAGCAATGTGCTGACACGGGGATATAAGGTTGTTGGCCTCAACAATCTCCATCATCTGTGGATATACATACCAATCTCAACTTGATATACCAACCAGAATAGATATTTGACTGTAGTTTTCGATGGAACATGCATTTTTATCTCGAAAACAAGTATCATCGTAACATGTTCGAGAATTCTCGGGAAGGTCCCAAATGATAGTCCCAACTTTGATCAACTGCTCCAAAGAACCCACTATGTCCTGCAATACGAGCTTAACTGAACTTGTACTCATGTCATCATAACCCATGGCACTATTCGACTTCATTGAATTAATCATATTAAGAAGATATGATTCACTTAGTGGTTTCAGGAGAATAGATCCACAACACATAGTGGCGGAGATGTGGGTGGAAGTACTATACTATTATATTATTTCCAAAATGCTTCATCCAAGGTGTCTTCCCCAGAGGAGAGAAATGATTCACAAAGATCTCTGAAACACTCAAATTATCATATCCCTACACTTATTTGTGAAATTTTCTATTTTGTTTGTAAAGTAATTTTGCTTGGAATTTTCAATATGTAACTTATGAATTTTCAATTTATACTATAATCATAAATTAATTTTGCACATCCGGAATTGGAAACCAACCAGAACAACTAACTCCATGCGTTAAGCGTTATCCATGGTTTCTTTACAGTTTTGGATATTTGAATCGATATTTTCTGGAAATTTGATTCGAAATTCCGGAAAAAATCGATTATTTTGTTGAAACCAAAGTCAACATTCATAAGTACACGCAAGAAGATACCACGATTTGAAATCCGCAACACGCGTCATGAAACGATGAGAATACCGTCATCGGCAACCCCGACAGGCAATCGCACAAAGCACAAAACCGAAAAGTGATCCGATATGCAAAGATTGACAACAAAGCCCAAAAACAGATCACATTCGAGATTTGTCAGAATGTAGAATAACGATTTCGAGGTCCTACCAGTACACATGGTGTAAACTCTAGTGTAGTCGGAAACAGTGTTCCTCAGGCCACAACTATCAATAAAGTGTTTCACTACTTTATGATAAAAATTATGGAATTTTTTATATATTTTAATGAATTTTTAATCAATATTCAAGATACCCGCGACCACTATAAGCTTGTTAAGAGCATTTTGCCCTAAAAAATTAGCGAAGAACATACAGTTAATAAACTGACCAATCTCGCCCCGACCAAGTCTATATACAGACACAATATAAACTGGATCCCCATGATTTGGCAGTCTGCACGACGCACCGTATATATATATAGCGGGTGATTTTTTGAGAGTTACGTTTTTCAGGTTGGCAACACAGGTTATTAGTGGTATTCAAACGTCATCTGTCAAAGTGAAAAGTTTTCAGTATACTCTGCCATTTTATCATGGGTAGACTTACAAACGAGCAACGATTGCAAATTGTTGAAATTAACTATCAAAATTTGTGCTCTGTGAAAAATGTGTATTGTTTGTTACGACCATATTTTGGTCGTCATAATCGACTTGGTGAATCAACAATTCCTGCTTTTCCAAATTTCTGAATCAAGTTCCTGAACCAAATTTCGCACCAAGTGTACTTTGTTGGACATCAAACCATTGTCTCGCATGCGTACAGTGCGTACTAAAGAAAATATTGCAGCCGTAGCGTACAGTGTTAATGAGGATCGTGAAATTTCAATTCGTCGCCGTTTTCAGCAATTGGGCATGTGTTACTCAACCAAAATTTTTCGTGTTGATTTGTGTATTAAAGGGTATAAAATTCGACTTCTGCAAGAATTTAAGCCGGATGACCTACCACAATGTCTAATTTTTGGTGAATGGACCTTAGAAGAGCTTAATGAAAATTCGCTGTTTTATCGAAAAATTGTGTTCTGCGATGAGGCTTATTTCTGGCTAAGAGGATATGTAAATAAACAAAACTGTCGCTTCTGGAGTGATAAAAAGCCACATGTAATACAGGAATTATCGATCCATCCCGAAAAAACGACAGTTTGGTGTGGTTTATGGGCTGGTGGCATCATCGATCCATTTTTCTTCAAAGACGAGCGTTGACTGTCAACAGCGAACGACATCGAGCCATGATACGCAACTTCTTTTGCACCAAATGACCGAGTTGAACTTGGTTGACTAGTGGTTGCATCAAGGCGGTGTCACATGCCACACAGCTCGTGAAACAATTGACATGTTGAAGGATGAATTTGGTGAGCAGATTATCTCTCGAAATGGCCCTGTGAATTGGCCGCCAAGATCATGCAATTTAACGCCTCTGTATTATTTCTTGTGGGGTTATGTGAAGTTCTTAGTGTATGTGGACAAGCCGAACACGTTTGAAAGCTTAAAGGATAACATAACACGAGTAATTCGTCGTATACAGGCCGAAAAAGTGACGCAAAATTTGACCTTCCGACTGGACTATTTGATACGGAGCCGCGGACAACATTTACATGGAGTTATCTTTAAAATGTAAATGGCAAAGGCCAAGTTATCAATTTATATAAGAACTTCGAATATATGATGCAAATTGAGTGTTTTATTCGATTCAAAAGAAAACTACGCTTGAAAAATCACCCATATATATATATATATATATATATATATATATATATATATATATATATATATATATATATATATATATATATATATATATATATATATATATATATATATATATATATATATATATATATATATATATATATATATATATATATATATATATATATATATATATATATATATATATATATATATATATATATATATATATATATATATATATATATATATATATATATATATATATATATATATATATATATATATATATATATATATATATATATATATATATATATATATATATATATATATATATTTATATTTGTATATATATATTATTATAACGATTGTTCCCCACGAGGAGAGTGATTGAACTGGAATTCGCAATTCTGAGGTCTTTTCCCTCATATTTTCGCCTCCCAAAAGCGTTTGATCCTCTCTGAATGCTCTTTCTTCCGTTCATCGGTCCATTTAATTCTACGTTGGCGATTTGATTTCTGCTCAAACTTCACTTGTGCGATTTTATAGCCACACTCAATGCGATCTTCGAGATTTTTTATATTGATCTGTTGTAGATCTTTTTGGGCCTCTTTTAGCCACTCTGTTCCGCATTTACTACTCAAAATTATATCGAGTAGTTTCTTCGGTATTCTGGGCTGTTTCATTCTGTAGACATGTGCATAGAACTTTGCTCGTCGATTTCTGATATCTTTCGTTATCGTATTTGTCTTTTGATACACTTCACTCTGAAGTCATTTCATCCAAATGCCGTTTCTATTGATTGACCCGTAAATCTTTCTGAGAATTTTTCGTTCTTGTTTCTCTATTTCTCCAATTATTGAATGACCCTCAATAACTATTGTCTCAGCTGCATAGATTGCTTCTGAAGGATTCGTTGTGTTATAATTCCTCAATTTGGCGCCTCTCGAAATGCACTTTTTGTTATAGTGAGCCCATGTTAGTTTGTAGGCCCTTTGGAGCTTGGTTATTCTCTGTTCATTAGCGATTCGGTTTGAACCTGAGGACTGTATAATTTCTCCGAGGTGTTTAAAATGGCCGTCTTGCAGAATATCACCATGTTTTTTGATGAGAGAAGATTTACTTTTTGGTTTTCTTTCCATGTATTCATGTATTCCATGAATACATGAATATGACTATAACTATGACGAACGCAATAGTAAATTTCAGAATTCCTCAGAAGTATGTGATGAAATATTAAATGAATATTTTACCTGTTTCTAAATTACGCTTGTCAATTGAAGGCACCTGTACAATATGAGACCCCTAGTTCAACCATAAAATTTCGAGGTGAATACAATAACTTGTTTTCTGTTCTTTGCTAGATTATTACTCTCCCAAATCAGTGATTTCGAACTCTTGATAATTGGTTGAACGACCTGGGTGTAAAGTATATTGAACAGTGTTTTCGAAATACAATCAAATGTTTTGAAAATTATCTAACACTTATTATTAATTATTCAAATAACGATTTCAGCGATTAGATGCATAAACTTTGTTAATCGACTCATTTGCAGAGAGCTAATTGAAAATTTCATTGATATAATTCAATCAGATTTATTTCCATTTTTCATTCCTTAGTAAATTAACTCAGTGAAAATATTTGTGATTCAAAGAACGATAAAAGTTTAAATGGATCTATAATAAATGAAATTTTTATGATGAGATTTTCGAAGATATTTTATCGATTATAATAAAAAGACTTCGGTCTATAGAAAACAGTTCATTCAGAAGTATTCTCTGCATTTCAGTACATTTCTGATATCTAATGAGATATGCGGTTTCTGTTTATACTGGTAAGTTGATTGATGACATTAATTGTGTATAAAAAAAGTAAATTCTTCTTGATTGCAGCGAAAGGATAATAATTTCTGTCGACGTTCCAGCAATTATTCCATAAATTTAAAAAAAAATTTCAAATCAGAATTGTTGACCAGTTTCGTCATGAGAATTTCAAAAATCATCAAACTGGTCTCAAAATATCAGATGTTTAATAAATGAAATGATTATTTCTTCTAATGTTACTTTAGGTCATTCCAGATTCAGTTTAATAATCCTTTTGACTCATAAGAAATCTTTGTCCGGAAGTATGATTAATTTGGAATAGTTATTTCTCGTATTCAAATCTGATGGTTCTTTCCTTCTACACAAGCCAGAACTATCGTAACAGCATTACTAATTCTACTTATATTCATTTCAATAGTGCTCTAAATTTTTCATGGAATTTTCATGAAATAAACTAGCAATTTTCATTCAATAAACAATCATCTGTAGAGCTGTCATTTTGTACATTTCAATATGTATTGAAATTCAATACGAATAGAAATTACAAACTACGATTTGGTTCTGTAAACTAATAACTATATAAGCCTGAAATTTTGAATAAAATAACCTGAACTATTCATAGCTTTTTTCACTTCTCATATGGATACGATATCAACTTGATTGAAATTTATTATCACATTTATATCAATAGTATATAAACATGTTATATAATATAACTATGTTATATCAATATAATATAACCATCAACATGCACATTGAAACTTCCTATCAAGTTTCACTCACACTGTGGCATTTCAAAATAGTTTATTTTTTCCACTTTCTTTGCATAGAAGTTGTTGAAATGGTTGTTTTTATTTAACATTATCTTAATTTCAATACATATTGAGTTATTCGGAGGAATAACTCAATATGTATTAAACAATGAAAAAATGTGAGTTTTTCACTTTCAATTTCTGTTCCGATAAACACCTAACATTTCAGTAACAATTCGAGGTGAACAATGATGCTTGTTCCATCTAAAATAGGAACGAATATATTCGATGATTTTAAAGCAAACCTTCCATGAAAATGCTTATACATATTTATATATTCATCACAAGACTGAAAATTTCAAAAAATTCGAAAATTGAACTATATTTATTATTGAATTATATTCGACCTGGCCCATTTTTGTTCATTTTTGTTACATTTGACCGATGAACATTATAATTGCACAGTGTTCATACACGAATATAAGATGATATTTTTTTTGTTACGTAAAGAGATAAGAATCAGTTTTCAATTTGGAATAGTTCAAATAAAAATGAAAATTTTTTTGTATCATGTTGAATATTTACTAGTTCCATCATCAATGCAATTGAACACTAAACAAATAAATAAAAATGAGAATTCATGGTTTCAAAAATAAATAATTATGCCATGAGATAGAGAATAGAACAAATCAAATAAGGGTTAATATAATTTTAATTGAAAAGATTTGAAGATCTACAACTTCGAATAATACTGAACTAACGCAGAAGGAGATTGTCTCCAGAAAATGAATTGTACATTTCATTCGATTGTGGCGTTATTTTCATTTGAATGAAACTTATTTAATCATTGCAGATATCCTACTTGGTAGTTCAGAGTACCTATGCATTCACTGAACGTTTAGGTGAGTCCAACTTTTACTATGAATATTATTGTAAATGTTTTCCGGGGTCTTTCGCATTTCAGTTTTGAATGCGTTGAATGAAAATAAATATTTGTATTGGTATTCCGAAAATATATGATGTATGCCCATCAAGATATTTCAATATGTACTCAGTTTCATCTTGAAACCGAATAAAATGGATTTGAAAGATTTAAAAGTGTTCAAATAATAAATTGAATAATTTTTTTTCAGCAAAGCAAGATGAAATTTTACCACGTAAATTTTCATAATATAATTAACTAATATAAATGTATATATTTTCATAATATAATTGGTTCGACGATTTTCTGAGCTTTCTCGAGTACTTGATTGATATAACTTGAATCACATTATTCAATAAGCGAAACTATTGTATAGTACTACGTTTAGGTGAGTGGTGTTACGACTCTTCATTTTATTCCTAACTTATGCAGAATGAACAATCAGGAATATTCTCAAAAGATAACTTATATAGTTTATAAAGATAGTTTAGCTTCATTTTAACCTCAAAGTGAAAGTTATATGTACCTACTACATTTGACTAAATATTAACGAGGATGTTTAGACATCATGCAAATCAAATTATTTCATTTCCAACATTTATCAATAAGGGAACATTATCCACTTCTGGAGATTTTATTTCAAAGGTCGACCTCCTGATTTTGTGACAATCAAATACACAAAGGTAAAAAATCATCTTTTCGTCTTCCATCAAGATAAAGCACCACGAAGTACAAAAGGAGTTTATCCAAGATTTTCAATTCATCATTTTCTATACAACAAACACCATTTTTCTTTTTATATTATTATAATATGTAGTGTACTATTTTTCAGAATAGACGGGAAACACTTTTGTGAAATTCCTTTATGAATTTCAATATCAATGCCTATCGAACAGAATTATAAATTTTTTTCGTTTTCCAAATGTCAATATGCCAGACTTAATTTTGTGAATAATCACAGGTGAATGAATTGATAAAATGTTTAAAACTTCTTAAGTGTTTAGATTATGTGCATGATAATGGTCCTATTGAAATTTACGAGGCCTGTTCAAAAGAAAGGATGAATTTTCACGGGTTGTGCACATTCGATTATCGAATTTTTTTTTTGGTATGTTGCTACATATACGTTTCTCATTTTGGATTAGTATTTTGTTTTTAATTGAAAAGGTTAGTTACATTTTTGTGTTTCTTCGATTTTTTATTTCTGAAAAAAAAAAGGATTAAAGAATCTGAATGAAAGTTTGTGTTGAAAATGGAATGAAAAGCTCAAACGCACTTATAATGTTGACTGTGGCCTCCGGAGAGTCTACTTTGTCTCAAAAAAGTGTTTATAAGTGGTAAAGCTTTTTAAAGAAGGTCGAGAAGATGTAGATGACGATGAGCGTCCTGGAGTTGAACCATGTCAACAAGTGTAGCAAACATCGAAACAGTGAAGAAAATGGTTTTGGAAAATCGTCTTATCATTATAAGAGAAGTTGCACAGGATGTTGAAATATCAACCGGATCATGCCATGAAATTTTCGCGGAGTTTTTGTGCATGAAACGGGTGGAGCAAAGTTTTTCCAAAATTGTTAATTTTGAGCAAAACCAACGTCGCACTAGTATAGCTCAGTAGTTGTGACTCAGTAGTAGGTCTTAATATGGATGTATGGTTATGACGTCGAAACCAAGGTCTAATCCTCCCAATGGGAGCGACCAGAAGAGCCAATATTGAATAAAGCACGAGATATTCGATCAAATGAGAAGGATTGAGCAAACCGCGTACAATACAATATATAATAATATAATTTCATTTGGTACACATTCAACGTTCCAAATTCGTGGAACACTACGCCAAGAGCTTAATTTAAATTATCATATAAAATGTTTCACAAGGGGGTGAGCGAGAATTCAACCTCAGTTAATACAATATCTAACAGGTCTTGTTTATTTGAACAGCTTTTCACAACTTACAATCTGAATAACTTGCGTAATTAAGGACATAATAGTTGAAAAATACCTGCAGTGATACTATTTTTAACCCACAACATGTCAAGTTTCCTCATACGTGACATTGAGTAAATTATGTCGAGAGAATGGATGATATTTTCCAAATTGATAGACGTTTTCTGATGACCAAGTATGAGCAGATGTATTTCATTGAATGATATCTATTTCGTTGATGTGTCTTTGACAGAGCAATTGAAGGAACTTTATAATCTTTCAAATATAGTAAATATAATTAATAAAGTTGACTGAGTGTTTGCTGATCTCTTGGCGAAACATTGTTTAATATATACAACAAAAACACTTGTCTAACTTAAAGTTTAAGAGGACTGTCTAAATTTTGAAAATGGGGTAACACCCCGAAACAATTGTCACGTATTTATTTATTATAAATTTTGTGAAACCTAGCTAAGTGTTTTTGTTGTATATACTGAATATAATTAGGTATAATAATATAATGATTAGGGATATATTTTTGAGATACTATAAATGGATTCGAATTTAAACTTTCACGAACACGCAGATTATTTAACGAGAAAAAAGTAGGATTCTTATCACGAATCAGCAAATCTCTGTCTATGAGTACAAAGTCACTCTATAAAGCCATTGCACTTCCTCATTTACAATCTGTTGTTCCTTATTGTTCAATTGTCTTCAATATCAAATAAGTCGATTAGAAAAAATACAAAATAGGGCTATGAGATCTATATTTTAATGTCACCTGTCAAATCCATGCTTAATGTGTTAAATATGTTATCTGTTAGCCAAAGAGTTGTGTTTAATGTACAAGAGTTCATTTTCAAACTGAAAAGATATATGTTACCAACCTACATTAGTGATAGAGTTCGATTATTCAAAGATGTACATAATTATAACACGAGATTCAAAACAGACTTTATCCTTGGAAAATGTAACACTACACAAAAGCTGAAATCTATTTTGAATAAAGGTTTAATTGAATTTAATGGACTTCCCGCACATATAAAAAACTATGAAAGTATAAAAGTATTTGAAAGACTTTTGAGAACGTTCAACTCAACCAAATGCAATACAGTTTAAAGTCACTCTAATTCAATTGGGCTTTGTTGGGCTCTAATTGATGTTTATCATGTGATATTAGTTAGGTGCTAAGTAAAACGTTTTTGTTTTTCTACTATATTATGTTATTCACATATATTGGTACTTACTTGTTATTACGATATTTTGTAATATGATGTAGCAATTCTGCTAAATAAATACATTTAAAAATATATATATATACATTTGATTCATTTATTTATGTACATAGAGTGTCAATGACATCGTCATTCAGAGGAAATGAAATACTCGAATTGATAGGAGGTCGATTTGAAATCTTTCAGTTTCAGCTAATGATGGGAGATTCAGGAGTTATTATCCACCCATTTATCTCCCTAAGATACGAGCAGATTGGCATGATGAGAAAAACTTATTTATGGTTTTGATGTGAAATGTGGTTTCCACTCGAATAAGTTCCTATATTGTTTTTCATAATATTTAGACATTTCATAATGGGTTTATATGATTATTTTTATAATATTTGATGCAGAAAACAGGCTCTTTAGATTAGAGAAATCTGTATTCGATTTGACGTTTTGTTGCGAATTGTAACTTTGTCAGAACTATTGAATAATTGAACTATTGAATATAATTATAATAGCAAATATAATTGTTTTCGATTATATCATTATAATATAGAATATAATAATTATTATATTGTATTATATTATGACACAATATAACACCTATTTTAATTTTAGCTATAGATGAGAGCCTCAGGAGTTATAATCCACCATCATATCTCTCTAAGATACGAGCCGATGGGCATGGTGAGAAAAATTAATTTATGATTTTGATGTGAAATGTGTTTTCCATTCGAATAGGTTCATATATTATTTTTCATAATATTTGATTATTTTATAATAGGTTCAAATGATTATTTTCATAATATTTTGAAATCTGTATTTGATTTGACGTTTTGTTGCGAATTGTAACTTTGTAAAATTATTGAATTGAATATAATTATATTATTAAATTAAATTGAACTCTTGGCTTAATGTTTCACGATTATATTTAACAACATGACATGTTTCGAGCGTGAGCTCATTTTCAAGAATTGAAAACTTTTTCAGTCTTCAAAATGAGCTCACGCTCGAGACATGTTGACAAATTCATATTGTTAAATATAATCGTGAGGCGCTAAATAGAGTTAAGCGAGAATTCAATCTCAGTCATAATTATAATAGTAAATATATGATTGTTTTCAATTATATCATTATAATATGAAATATAATTACTATTTTATTGTATTATATTATGATCGTATTGAAGATATAACTGAATATAATTGTTTTCACCATATTTTCAGAAATAACAGATAATTTTTGAAAAAGTTTCCATTTTTTTGTTGACGTTGTGTTGAAAATTACAACTTCTTTAAAACTAAACTATTAAATAATTGAATTTCAAAATTTACTCTTGATATCAAACGTCAATAGCAATATTCAAAAAATGAACTCAGCACTTTTGCCAGTATTCAGAGGAATGTTTCAGGCTCAGCATACACTTAGGAAGTTTATTAGCCTTCTTCACCAATAGAAAACCTCTGAAAACCTTATTGGTGATTCAAATGATTGGGGTTTTATTCTCAAAGTTGAATTTTATACAGTCAAGTTTTAATATACTAATCCATAAAATTCATATTTTATAGCAGAGGCACCGCTTTGACATTTTTTTCAATATTTCTTCTTATAAACGGAATGCATAATTTGGAGGAAACATTTGTGCTGAATGTCATTTATGTTTCGAGATATTGCCCTTTTAGAGAATCTAGTGTTAATGGAGATTCCATATGAAATAAAATTATTACAAAACTTTATTTTCACTAACCTCAAAATTCCCTACTTATGGCCATTTTATTCTACCCTCAGCCAAGCATTTTTCTTATGTTTGGTCAATTAAATAATGATTGCACAATGAAATGTTGACACTTAGTATTAAAAATTATTGAAATGAATAACTTATAACCATTCTTTCATGACTTAGAGTGAGTTGGCTATAGGTGGAGTAATGGTCATGAAAGGTGTCTCTGCATTATTAGTTTTAGTAGAAAACTGAATTGTGTTGGATTCAATTTTGAAAATAATATTACAGGAATGTTGATTAGCTGGCTAACCATGAATTTTTCAGCCGTTTCCTTGTGTTGAAGGAGACTTATAAAGTTCCGAATCTTTCGAATCAAAACTTCTATGAACCAAATCACAAACATTGCTGACTAAACCTGACAATTCTGTGAAAATAACGAAGAGACACGATAGTCAAGTCGATTTCTTCAAAATATTGCAAATGACGTTTGAAATCCATGGTAATTCATGAAATTCAATCATTTCATACTTTTGAAAAAGTTGCAATTTGCAACGAAAGTCCACAAAAGATTTTCCAATCAAAAAGCCTGATATTGCTAAAAATCATATAAAAAACTCGTCATATCCAACATTCAATAAAACAATTCGAAAGATATTCAATAAAGTTATATACTTCGATGAAGGTACAAAGAATTCATAATGAAACATCAACTGAAATGAACTTTCTGTATATGGAGGTAACAAACTTTAATAGTTCTCATTGAAATTGAGATATGTTTTTCAACACGATAAGTTTTAGTACCTAGATTTTCTCGATATTTAACTGTCGATGAATAATAGTTATTATACGATATAATTTATTATCATCTGTTGAATGTTCTTTCTTAGAATATTTTCACGTCGAATAACAAATCAAAAATATTAATTTCAGTTCAATATTCAATATTTAATTGAATATCAATATGAAATATTATCTTGAATATAAAAGCTACCTTAAATTGAAATAATGCTTATTTCATCATTTCGAAATTATCGATGAAATATTTGGAGTCAAAAATCATTGACTTCTATCATTTTTTTCAGATACGCCAAGTGAAAGATCATCGCTCCATCGGTCTTATCGTCGAAATTTATCTCGGGGTAAGATAATGAAAAAAATTATTCTGCATTCGTATGGCAGAGGCACCACTCATGACCACTTCATGACAAGACTATTTGAATTATTATTCCAATATAAAAGATGCAAGATTTTGCGTCTCAGGGTCTACACTTTCAGAAAACTAGTGTTAAAATATATTCCATGTTAAATAAAATTATTACAGAAGTTTTTGTTTCAAACTTCAAAATTTTCCAATTTTGGTAATTTTTTTTCACTTTTTTCCATAAATTTTCCCAGGTTTTGGTCAACGAGATACTTTGATCGATACTTTGTTATCGATACAATATTTTTTGAAGTAAAGAAGTGGTTCTATTTATTTTGTCAATTAGAGTGGAGTGGAATGGCCATAAGTGGTGCCCCGGCCCTGTATGTTAATAAAAAATGTTGCAATACAGTACGAAATATTCTAAAATGATTACTATTCAAATAATTCCCAAAGAAAATTTTAGAAAATGAAATTTTCTGAAGAATAAATTCAAAAACATCTGAACATTTTTCCATGAAATAATTTCCCTAATATTGAACTAACATGAATTACATGTGCTCGCATTTCTTTCACACTTATCAAAATATGTAGTTTAATATGGATTTTTTTATTAATTCTGTAAATATTCAGTAATTTTCACCTTCCAAGCCAGCAATTTTTCATCACGGCTTACTGTTAAAGATTTGAAAACCTGGCAGCACATTGACAACTATATAAATTGAGAAGACATAGCGCATTAACTATTATACGCTTTATTTTGTTGAAATAGGAGGCAAAATTAATTTTTGATGGAATTTAAATAAAAAAAGCATTATAAAGTGAAGAGGTAAATCATAAATGTTGAATCACACACTACATTTAATGCGAAATTGGTGTGCATAATTGGCATAATGTTGGTGGGTCCGACAACTCCATTCATATGAAACCACAAAATCCGAATTGTTACAAATAAAACATAGAAAAATGTAGTATAACACTTGAAGCTTTTTGCGATATTGTCGAATAACCGAATCTAAGAATAATCCAGAAAGAATCAACTGATCTCCCTCATTGTTTTGAAATTAAATCTCTGTTATTATACATATTGAAATGAGTTTTTCCTCTTCTTCAGAAGTTAATTCATACAACGATATGTCATTTATCACAAATTCTGGGAAAATATTGAAACGGATAAAATATACATTTATATATCTAGGCAGAAAAATACATTCTCCAAGAGACTCCTCCTCTATTCTAATGTATACATTCGTGAAATTTGACGAAACACTTCAACTCAAAGAACTTTACGATATCCAATATTTAATTCAATAGAAAATGATAGGTGCTTTAAGTTCTCTGTACATTGAAATTTTATATTATTTCAGTGTCTCGTGTCTTGTGATTTCAATATGTAGTTATTACTTTATCATTGAGGTTTGTTTCAACTAGAAAGTTACGTTTATTACTTGATAAAAATTTTCAATTCTTCAATTTATTGGGTTTGATGTATGCTTCTCAAAATCATTATTTTTTCAATAAGTAAATTGTAGTTGTGAACATTTTCGGACTCCTCTTCTTCATACTCGTCTTCTAAAATCAAAAACGTATTAAAACTATTAGTTTAAATTAAGTTCTAGGCTCAAGGCTCTTTTTTGGATGCAAAATGTTATGATTTATTTTAATAAAGACATAGCGAATTAATACAATAAAATTATGACGTTGAGTCAATATGCTTCGAGTAATGGGTTGTTGAAAATCTTATTGATATGTTATTAATAAACTTATTGAGAAAATATACCGTGTTTTTATCATTATAATTATTAATACATTTGCGACTGAAGTTTCAATGGATTGTCACATTTTCAATTACACGCAAAATCATTTTTTATGTGCTTGAAAATATAGTAATATCTCTAAATTACAGTTGCAAATATGATAATAAATATAGTAATAAAGAACGAAATGTGTTTTTCCTATTATACTTAGCATGATCAGAAAGTAATGGAAGAATCTATTCAATATTTACTTTTTTATTATTTTAGAATATGAAAGAATCATGAAATCGTTCAACAAGCCACCATATTACCCGCCACCATACCAAGGTGAGTGAAGCTATTTAAGTGAAATAATATAATAATGATAATAATCTTCAATTAAGGATTTTCGTTATATTATTGATCGAAATTTACAATTATCGCAATTTGAAAATTCACATCTTCAAATTTTTTGTTCTAAAATGAGGATGAAAAACATTTTTCCTTGGAAGAGCATGAACATGGCCATGGTCATGGTGAGTATGAAAAATAATCAATTCTGACGATTTGAATTATGGAGAATTTACAAACATACATGAACATACCTCATATATGTAATAAATGAAACTTGAAGTACTTAACTTAAGTATCACTGAGTACATACATAGTTGATCACTGAGTTGATACATATCAACTCTACATGGGTTTCGCGTGCTTAGCTTATTATCAAAAGTAATGAGAATATTTGCATAATATTGCATGTTAAACTTTTGAGTTAATGATCTTAGTACTCTTGATAATCGGCTTACCAACCGAAACAAATGTAGGGTTGTATACTCAGTGAAACTTGAGCCAAGTGTTCCAATTCAATTGTTTAATGAAATTAAAGAATGAATAACCAAGTGATTGCTTCTTTGAAGTTTCCGAATCATTAAATAAGAGAGAGAAAAAAAATCATTCAACATGAAATATATGTGAAAAAATATGTGAATTGTGAAAAAAATGTAGCAATGTTTTAGTTTTCTGCAATTTTAAAGTTTTATACTCCTCGTATATTCAACAGTTGATGAATAATGAATATATTTGTTGTTTCGATCCAGTTTTTCATCGCAGACCTGAACTTCTTCATGTCGACCAAAATTCTCAAGTCAAAAGGCAGTTCGTTATGAATTTTGAATTTTAAGTGCTATTTAAAAATAACAACACGGAAAATTTATATATATATATATATATATATATATATATATATATATATATATATATATATATATATATATATATATATATATATATATATATATATATATATATATATATATATATATATATATATATATATATATATATATATATATATATATATATATATATATATATATATGTAACTTATCAACAAATCATTTTATATAGACTTTCAAGTTGAAACTCAAAATTATATAAAACTGAAGGATATTCTATAAAATACGGTATTCCAAACGAAATGATATGAAATTGAAATTGATCTTTCCTATTTTTTCATAACAAAACAGTGAAGAACATTTTTATCAGTTTTTTTTATTTCATGGAATTATCATTGTTTCAGGTGACCCATGGAACGAATATGAGGATTATAACAACCCACATGGTGAGAAAAACCTCAAAAGCAAAATATATATATATATATATATATATATATATATATATATATATATATATATATATATATATATATATATATATATATATATATATATATATATATATAGAGATAAGAATAAAAAAGAAACATCTTCATTTGAAATTTTCATTCGAAATATCAACTGACTAATTCGAATAAAACTCTCGAATTAGCTTTTCGAGCTCCTTCAGAGGTCGTTGCATTTCTGATTTGGAAGTGGACCACTTTCAGAAGCTTAGACCCGAACCAGGACAACACTAGTTCAACGACTGGCCGCGAAAGCCTCAACCAATAAATATGTTTTGATTGTTCGGAGTGTATAACGATTATTGATAATATTGATGTTTTCTGAACATTTTAGAAGAAAATCCTCCTTCATAAGCAGTTGAATACAAAACGATTCAAGTTATCACAAACTGAACATTCGAATGGTAAAAAGGATTCTATGAAAGAATAATATTGAAATGACGATTTCAAATGATAAATAACCCCAGAAAATATATTTCTTCTGTATCAAGATAATATTCACTCACCGACACAAAGATTAACAAATTACTGGATTGAGTTTTTACTATTAAAGATAAATTTATTTTTCTTAAGCAATTATCCTTATTCCAGAAGATTCATGGAATGGACACCAAGATCATAACGGCCACGGTGAGGAAAATCATTACTCATAAACTCAACTTCATAGTTGAATACAAACTTAAATTCAAGCACTTGAACTTTGATTTACACTTTATTGACTACATAGCATGACGCATCATTCTGTTAGCATCTGAAGAATTCGATTGTAACGACGAAACGCGTCATGCTATGTAGTCAATTAAGTGTAAATCATAAGTTCAAGTGTTTGAATTTAAGATTATATTCAATTATAATGGATTTACATCAAGTAAATACCAACACTATTGAATATAAAGTTCATAGTTTTGGGTACAAGTAAAACCCTCAAAAACAATAAAAATAAGGATATAAATATAAAGATTAATGAACAAAATATTAGAAGAGTAGATACAATAAAATATTTAGGCATTATGACGAAAAATTGGGCCTTGAATTGGTTGTCCATCACTCGGCAAATAATAACCCCCTGACAAGGAGTAGGCAGATTGAGGCCTTGTCAGGGGAAAATTTCTTTGTGGGGAAATAGCACTCCACATCTCTAAACAATGCCACGTTTTGAATGTTGCTTCACATTGTTATTTGGTTTGACTGAACAAAAAATTCAAAAATTACAGAAGTTACAGAATAGAGCCATTCCAACCACTTTAAAGTGCAATAGGTATACCCTTGTTAAAATTAAGATGAATCTTTGGATCTAATGTCTGTAAAACAAAGAATACTCGTTGTTTCATAATATATTCATATCTAAAATCAAAAATCAGTTGTTTCCATGTAATATAATAAAAATGTTACATATGTCAGTGATGTGCATGGGTATAATACTAGAAATGATAATAGTTTTTATATCCAAAGTTGTAAGCTCTCTTAATCTAAAAATAGCATATACTATGACGGATTTGAGGCTCTCAATAATTAACCAAATATATTGAAAATTAGTACTAGTATTAAGATATTTCAGCGTGATCTTAGAAAGTACATTTTAAGTAATGGGATAGGCATATAATTAAAAATTGACAGTTCAAAATATGCAATTTTTTTGTCAGCTTTATAGCTTGTATAGCTATAAATTCTGATTTCATCTTCTTCCATACTTTATTTACATTCACCCTCATCCAATTTTCATTTTTTCAGGAGATTCATGGAATGGACACCAAGATCATAATGACTACGGTGAGGAAATTAATTACTCATATAATATATCTAAATATTTATATATATATATATATATATATATATATATATATATATACAACATAATAATGCTATATATCCAGCCGTCAGAAACATTATCTAGATTGAGCAAGATGGATTCATGTCAATGAGATATTATTCAAGCAATCTAATATTGTTTTCTCAGTACGTTTCTGAAGTAATCGACTCCTTTGATCAAGTTGATGGGATTTACACACACTTTTAGGAAGCATTTCATAAAGTTGCTCATGCGCTCCTGGTACAGAAATTACGCAACAAATTTGGATTTTGTGATAGCCTCACCAACCTTTTTCATTCTTACCTGGTTGACCGACGTGACGTCAATTCGTACAGCTGGAGGGTATACAGTCGTCTGAGTTCATACCTACCTCTGAAATACCTCAAGGATCTAATCTTGGACCACTGTTATTCATTTTGTTCGTAAATGATCTGATGGATAATATTCACTCTCCACATTTGACCTGGACCACCTCACGCTGTACCATGTTGCTAGATGGTGTGAGGACAACAATTTGAGTTTGAATGTGTCAAAATGTAATATTGTCTCTTTCTCAATTAAAAGAGACATAATTGACTGTGATTATAGCGTCGGTGGTCAGGTTCTTTCTCGTTCTGATAAGGTGAGACATCTTGGTGTAGTCTTCGACAAGGAGCTTTCCTTTGTCCCACACATCACCCAACTTATTTAATCTGCCTCGAAAATATATGGATTCGTTATACGCAATGGCAAATATTTCAATAATTCCTCAACATTCATAGGACTATTTAATACCATAATCCGTAGCAAGTTGGCAGAGGAGTATGGCAGCATGATCTGGCATCCTATTTACACTTGCAAACAGAGCCATCTTGAGACTATAAATAGAAGATTCTTAATATACTTAGTTTGGAGGGAGGATATGGTTCATCCACAGATAGGAGTCAATCATAACGAATTACTGAGTCGATTTAGTTTAATCTCATTGCAGAACAGGAGAGAAATTTTATTACTCAAATTTTTGTACTAATTACTACACAATAGAATTGATTTTCCTTTTCACTTATCCGCTTTGAAATTTCGTGTTCCTAGGCAAAATTCTCGTAATACAGAATTTTTCCACATAGACCAACTCCATTTGGTTTATGGAGTCTACATTCAATAGAGTTGCCAATCATTGTAACATTCCCTTTGACTCTTAAGAAGTTATTATAAGTTAGATAAGTTTGACTCTTAAGAAGTCATTATAAGTTATGTGAACAAAGCAAATTGACTGAAATGATTGAGTTCTTTCTGATATTTCATTGATTGCTATAAAGTAGTTAATCATTTCTTTTGTTTCAGATTAGATTGAGCTCTTTATTATATCTTTTTCATTTTAATTACTTCGCTAGTATTCAACATTGTGTTATTATTTTCTGTAATTGGGTATAATACCTGTAGTAAATAAAGAACTTATTTTTATATATATATATATATATATATATATATATATATATAATTTTTCACGATTTTATTTAACAATAAAATCATATAGTCAACATGTTTCGAGCGTGAGCTTCAGCGACAGTGAGCGTTAGTTCCAGTCTTGAAAATGAGCTCCCGCTCGAAACATGTTGACTATGTTACTTTATTTTTGAATTCAATCGTGAAATATAAGCCTAGTGCTTAATTCAATTCAATACTTATTATATTATTGATAATAATATGTATTATTGTGATCGTTTTATTGTTATTTCAGGAGACTCATGGAATGGACATGGAGAACATTACAACGACTACGGTGAGCATAAACATTCATTATGTATATATATATATATATATATATATATATATATATATATATATATATATATATATATATATATATATATATATATATATATAAGGATATTAAATTAAATTGAAAACAAAGCTTAATGTTTCACGGTTATATTTAATAATTGAATTATATAGTCAACATGTTTCGAGAGTCTTGAAAATGAACTCACGGTCGAAACATGTTGACCATGTAGCTCTATTATTGAATTTAATCGTGAAATATTGAGCCTGGTGCTTAATTTAATTGATTTCATATTATTGTGATCGTATTATTATTATTTCAGGAGACTCATGGAATGGACATGGAGAAAATTACAACGACTACGGTGAGCATTATCACTCATTATGTTTATATATATATATATATATATATATATATATATATATATATATATATATATATATATATATATATATATATATATATATATATATATATATATATATATATATATATATATATATAAATTTATATAAATTGAAAATGAGCTCACGCTCAAAACATGTTGGCTATGTAACTTTATTGATGAATTTAATAGAGAAATATAAAGCCTTCTGCCTAATTGAATTTAATACGTATTTTTGTGATCGTTTTATTATTATTTCAGGTGACTCATGGAATGGACATGGAGAACATAACAACGACTACGGTGAGGATTATCATTCATTATGTTTATATATATATATATATGTATATATATATATATATATATATATATATATATATATATATATATATTATATGATTGTCCGGATTATATAATAATATATATTATATATATATATATATATATAATATATATATATATATATATATATATATATATATATATATATATATATATATATATATATATATATTTTATTTTGAAAGTTTTTAGCATTAACATGCTTTTTAAAATGAAAAAGTTTATTTCGTTGTTGACGTTTCGTTGTTATATTACAACTTTGTCAAAACTAATGAATTAATTAATTCATTAGTTTTGACAAAGTTGTAATATAACAACGAAACGTCAACAGAAATAAACTTTTTCATATTAAAAAGCCTGTTAATGCTAAAAACTTTCAAAATAAATACCTCAAACAGGCAATAAATCAATTTCAAGAAATATATATGTATATATATATATATATATATATATATATATATATATATATATATATATATATATATATATATATATATATATATTATATAGAAAAAGAGTGTATCGAAACGTCAAATAACTTATTTTCAACGCATACCCTCTAGTAATTTTTGAGTCTCGTAAGAACACATATGAATGAAATTTGATATAAGTACCTAGGACCTCAGCAACCCATGCAGAGTTCTTTTACGAAATTTCTCAAAAGAAGTGTAAAACATCAAATGACCGACTCAAAACTTCTTTTTTGTGTCCAAGTTTGAGTAGTTCTGTTTTAGAATTTTCGTGAATTCATTAGAGAGGTCAAATCAAACTATTTGAGAGCAAATCATTCATAAAGAGAACGGCCATATACCGACTAAAGCTTTACCAAACTAGCAAGTCTGGAGAGTATCACAAAAATGCACATATTCGAACAGCGTCTCCAGAAGTTTGTAACAATTATGGACAACTTTCTCCATTTTGCACATGGCGAAGGCCTTCTATTAGTAGAAACAAATGGATATAGAATATTTTTGGAGAGGTATAAACACTGAAACAGACCTAGTCACTTTGCTGGTGTTGACGAAGAAAGAGGTAAATCGCTTCCTTCGAGGATATCGAGGAACAAAAACTCCTAGCTAATAATTATGCATTCTTTCACTGCTTCGTATTCTTCACTTCATCGTATCAAATAAACCCATCATTTGAGTGAAGTATTTGCAAGACGATTTGCTTTGGAAATTCTGTGTATATCAGCAAAGCTACTCTCGAGACACTAGGATTCAAAGCTTACGATGATTTCATGAAAACGTCCCATCTTCAGAAAATTAACAGGCAAAAACGAAAAAAACGGACATAAAGTATTAAAGTCGATTTCCAAAACGACGTACTGGATACTCTAACTTTTCATTGAGATGAAAAACTATTTTTAGCTTTAAATGTACAAAAACAAAAAGAAGAAAGCCTGGCAATAGTAATTTAATATGGCGATGAAGAACAAGTGATCGCGGTGCTAGAGTTCGATAATCCTACTCGAAATGAACTAGCACAAGCACACCTAACATTCGAAGAGGTGCTTAGTGAACTTGCTTCGAAACGCACGTCATGCGTATTCTGTAATATATGAGGACATTCAAAATTGTGTTTTATAGATTTATTGAGCACGATCAGTTTGGATTGCAGTTACAGACTGGAATCTCGAAGATAAAGTCCAAAATAGTTATTGTAAGTACACTGCTTCAAATATCAGTAGTAATGATGCCTGTATGCTTCTAGAAGAAAACTTTGATGAAATTGATTATTTCTGCTTGCCGCCAAGTCATAAATTAACAAGCATATAATGAAAGAAGTATTTGAAGCTGAAAGTAGCCAAGTGAATAACAATCCTGATATTGAATTATTCAAAAAATTTCGAGAAAATGAAAAATGTTCTGCAGAAATGTTATTTTTATTATAGTGCGTACAAGAAAATGAACTGATAAACCATTCAGTCTAAATTTTCCAATCATAATGTATTATGTCTGAAAATGTCCTGCACAATCTTCATACAAAATTTATTAGAAGTTTGGCATCAAGTTGGCACGAGTTAACTGATCTACTGGTGAATTAGAGAAAATATAAAGGTATGCTTATTTGAAATTAAAAAAATTTTTTCACCTGGCCTGTAAGGACTGGACTTTTGAATATATATATATATATATATATATATATATATATATATATATATATATATATATATATATATATATATTTGTGTGTGAGTATGAGTTCTGAAATCATTTTGATTAGCATCAAAGATTAATCTATCTTTCATTATCGACTCGTCAATATTTCAATATTTCAGGAGATCCATGGAACGGACATGAAGAACATAACAATTACGGTGAGGAAAAATATTACCCATGAATATTTATTATATATAAACAAGCACTTGTATATATACATACGCACTGTACATTATGTTCTGAGATAGTTACGTTTAAAATTGAAGATTAACCTCATTTTTTAATTGGAATTTCATAGATTCATGGAATGGATATGAAGATTATAACAGCAACTACGGTGAGTAAATCCTTTACTCTATATATATATATATATATATATATATATATATATATATATATATATATATATATATATATATATATGAGTAATTGATTTATTGCCTTTCAAAATAGTTTATTTTGGAAGGTTTTACAATAACAGGCTTCTTTGATATGAAAAACTTTATTCTCGTTGACGTTTCCTTGTATATCACAAAGTTTCAAGTTTTGACAAAGTTGTGATATACAACGAAACGTCAACGAGAATAAAGTTTTTATATCAAAAATATATATATATATATATATATATATATATATATATATATATCTCAATATAAAATTTCGACACATTAGTAAAGCGGAAAAAAACAATCACAACAATTTTGAATATATGATGCAAATTGAATGTTTTATTCGATTTAAAAAAAAACTACGCTCAAAAAATCACCCACTACTAGGACATTTAGAGCAAGCTATACGAAAATGTACGATGGTTTGCCTCCATGATCCTTCAAGGAATACATTTAGAGACTGAAATATATGCGTCACATCCAGATTGAAATTACATGATTTCAGAATTGGAACACAAGACAGACTGTTTCGTTGTAAAACGAACTCATCAGTTTTGCCATGTCCATCGCCAAGCGAGGCAATCTCTAAGACCTCGCGATCTTCAAACACTTCATATATAACCTTCACTTTGAACTTCATATGAAATGCAATAGTTTTTAGTGGAAGAACAAGAATTCGGCATATCATTCAAACTCTATATAATTGTTTCATTATTTTGACAATGTTTTTTCAAACATTTTTGTTTAGATATCAATGACTATTCTCTGAAATATTAGAATTCTCATTGGCTTTCAGCATTGCGTTATATATTTCATTACTTCAGAATGTTTCAGATGAATTGGAAATAAAACTAATCTGATTTAAATTCAATGATATAATGAAAGATCAATTCAAATTTTGTTACAGGACCAGGATATCCGTATGGGAGGAATGCGGCACTTGTCGACCATATCCATGAAGCTGATCGCAGTGCCCAAGGTGAGAATAATGAGATAATATAAATGAAAATATCGTCAATTTTTGATTGTCTCTGTTGAAGATCTCGCTCTCTCTCTCTCTCTTTTTCGTAGATTATTTCTCGGGCCATTCATTTCCTCTCCTTATCACAAGTGAGCTGCACATGTTGTTGAGTCTTCATTCATATTTCAGAAGCTGCAAACATGATTTTGAGTTTTATATAGTTGACCACTAGGATTGTCTTCAAATAGTACAATCTTCGACCCAAGACATCATTTATTCACCTTGTTTGAGATATTGTAATGATATTGATTCTTGTTTAATTCAGTCATATATTCGTTCTCTGTAACATGTTATTTTTCATTTCTATTTTTTTACATACAAGGGCTAACTCAACCGACAGTTTAAAACGGTCCTATAAAAGAGGTGCACATATGACAAATGTTAATTATAAACTAAAGTTTACCATACATTGACTAATCAGTAGACCATTTGATCTACAACACAAAATATTTACTTCTACTGAAAAGATTAAACAAATACATTATGAAAAAATGATTCTATATAAACTGATGATTATACGGATAATATTTAATAGTGTTGGCCTATAGTTGATGTAAATCCATTATAATTGAATATAAACTTAAATTCAAACACTCGAACTTATGATTTACACTTTATTGACAACATAGCATGAAGCGTTTCGTCGTTCAGATGCTAACAGAATATGCTGAAGAAGTCGTTTGTAAGGACGAAATGCGTAATACTAAGTAGTCAATAACGTATCACAAATAAAATCATAAGTTCAAGTGTTTGAATTTAAGTTTATATTCAATTATAATGGATAAATATATATATATATATATATATATATATATATATATATATATATATATATATACTAGCTGACCCGGCCAACGTTGTTTTGCCATAAAATTATCACTACATAGTATAAAACAAAGTTGCTTTCTCTGTAAATCTGTAATATCTTCGAAAATATTCACTTAAATCATACAGTGTAAAGGGCCATATATATCTATATTAAATGAACAATGTATTCAAGGTATTTAATTGGTTAAGGATTAATGCTGTATGGGTTAAAATCGCTTCGAAAATTAGCCATTATTTGTCGCAAAAAGTAAATGACAAAAAAAAGTTATTGTGGGTTATCCATAAGAGATAGACATATACCATCACAGACTTTTCTGTAGACCTTTTCAATGTGTACAATACTTAGTACATTATTTTGATAAAACTCGTAGGGTTCAGCCTGCGTTTGCAATGTAAGCGGAAAAAATGTAATTATTAACGACATCACATTAGAAACCTCAAAAATAACAGTATACTATAGTGATATATATATATATATATATATATATATATATATATATATATATATAATATATAAATAGGGAAATGTATGACTTATATAAAGAATAATATAAATAGAATAGTGATAAAGTTATGATGTAACTTAGTAGTTTACAAAACGATGAAAAAGAACCACTATGCGATAGGAAAAGACTAATGATATGAAGTTATTAGACGTATTTGATATTATTTCGAATTATCTGAATATCATTTTTCCAGATCATACAATAAATGAGACACATCACTCGAAACGTTCACAGCCCCGCAGAAGTGGTGAGTAAATAGATAAATATATAAATCATAGAATAATATATCGTTAGTCAATACTGAAGACTCTTAATCGAAATTTGGAGATATACAAATAATGCCATCGAAAACACAATCTATCACTTTCAAGAGTGAATATTCAGTGTGTTCTGGAAATCATCGAACTTGTTGAATATAAATACCATACGATTAGTTTCATTCTAATTGGGAATTTTCAGTTGCATGAGTTCGAACAATCAACTGTCGATGGTTTTCTAAACACACTCAGGTCCGATTTTCAAAATCGGACCTGAGTGCGACCGAAAGGCTAACTTTCATTTTGCGAACTAATCACTTGACGCAGGCCCGCCGCTAGCTGTTTCGTCGCCCGCGTGCAATACCGATTATGCTGCCCTAGTCGCCCTACTATAAGAGTTTTGTCAAAAAAAGGATAATTCTTTCTTATATTTTCTTTATTATGGTGAGGAAAAAGAAAAAAAACGAAACGAAGATAAAACATATATTCTTAATTCAATACAATATTTTACAATTAACTTGTTATTTTCGTTTCTTCTTCTTCTCGTGCAAACGCTTACAGCAATTGCCCCTCCGTAGCTAGTGCGATATATATCACCCACGTTTTTCACTCCACACCAGTTCTTGATATCGCGCAACCATGAATGCCGTTTTCGGCCTGGACCTCTTCTACCTTCTATTTTACCCATTAATATTAGTCTTAGGATCTCAAATTTATTGCCTCGGAGTATGTGGCCCAAATAAGAGATCTTGCGTTGCTTTATATTTTTTAATAACACTATCTCGACGCCTGCTCTTCTAAGTACTTCCTCATTCGTTATTCGGTTCACCCAAGGAATCTTTAATAACCTGCGGAGTGTCCACATCTCAAAAGCTTCAATGCGGTTCATGGATTTTATTTTGAGTGACCATGTTTCGGCCCCATATGTTATTATGGGCCAAATATAGCATTTTCCCATACGAAGACTTATGTCTAATGATACTTCTTTTCGACATAGATATCTTTGAAATATAATAAATGTAGTTCTTGCCATTGCCGTCCGTATTTTTATTTCTATATCGCTATCCAATTTGTCATTATTTTCGTTTACTAATATGAAAAATTTTAAACTTACGTTTTCTATTTCTATTTATCCAGAAAAAATTTACTCTTTTGGCTTTAAATTTGCGAAATTTTCTATCAACTTTCTTGTGTCCAAACTATTTAAAATTTCATGTTCAAACTATTGCTAAAAAAAACTTAGTCTTGGCGAGCAATTCATTTATTTCATTCTGAATATGATCTTCTAAATAGTGAGTCATACGACTGAATCTGATTTCGAGGATTGAATTCTGTGAATGTGTTCCCGCATGACTGAATCAAAGGATGCTATCATTTCGATTGCTTTTAAAATATTACCATTATCATGATCATATAATGTTTTTGAGAACCCTCAGAATGCCATACACTGATGAAATGAATACTTGATTACGCCTATGATTATTTCTAATACATCACACCATTGCTATTTTTTCGATTCTAACAGTCTCAGTTTCATCTGATTTACAGTAGCTTTATTTTTCAACATTTTGATTAATTCTACCCACGATTTCACATTTTCGCTGTTGGAAACACTTGTTTCATGCCTTTTCAATGTTAAAGACGAATGTTTGCAATCAGAAAAACCGTTCAAAGCAGACAAACTATTAGCAGATTCACCAAATAATTCACAACAAAAACAATATATTGAATCTTTCGAAATAGAGTGAATAAACTATACTCTTTCAATTTTTTCTCCAATGGGATGATTTCTATAATAATAATTGTCTATAAATTTTCTTCCGTCATCACTTCTGGAAAGTTGCAGTTGGCCGCCTTTACCGGACTACGATTAACCAAAATATGAACAAGATTATTACTCATACTTGCAGGCCACAAACCAGGATCATCACAACAATCTAAAGTGCTGCATGTTACTTTTGAAGATAAACTGCTCAGGTTCTTCAGTAGTACCTTCTCTTGTTCTAGTTTAGTTCTTCCGAAGAACATATATCTTTCTCTTCAGTTACGCCTATAGGTCTTGATTTAAGGCTGTGCTGCTGCAAGCTACCTCGATATCTTAGTGGCATTTCGTTTTCTTCTTATCTGGCTTGCCACAAAATTTTCGTAAAGAACCCGCCATTTTTTCTCTGTGTACCTCTTTTCTCGATTTTGCTGTCGAAATTGCGCTCCCGAAAGTTTTTTCCATTTCTGCGGTTCCTTAAATTAATTGTGTATGTAAGATTTTTTTCACTTAGGTAATATTTGTTATACAATAATATGCCCGAAAAGTTCAATCAGACAAATAGGTTCTGATACCACGTAACATTTTCTACAATAATTCAATTTCAATCATAACATAACCTACTCATTAATTTTAGAAATTAAGAAGAATTGAAGACAAATTTTTTATACTAAAACGTTTATAATATTACTTGAACAGTAAACATTGTGATAAATAAGTCTATAAAGGTAGGTTAATACTTACCATAATTACGATTCCTTTGCACTTCTGTTTTATACTGACGGATAATTGAATTATAATCACACTAGACAAGTTTAAATATCAATAAATTAAGCCGAAATCCACCTCAAAAGAACTGTTAACAAAATAATTGCAATTCATTGTGCCGGTCGTTCTATTTATCTATACTACCATAGAGAGCGAATTGAAGAGGAAGCTCAAAGGTGATTCCCCCAACATCAACATTCCCGTTTTCCATAGAATGGCAGAGACGACGTTTGGTGTTCCATCTTAGATTTGATGGATGCCAATAGATGGCGGTGTTAACGTAATTCGGTCAGTTTTTTTAAATGCTATGACTTAATATTTATTTTCTTAAACAATAGATATTATGACAATGAGTTGAATTAGGTACGTGAGAAGTCGCTCAATTTGCCGCCCCATGGTGGTGCCGACCGCGTGCGGTGCACGCTTTGCACGCCCACTTACGGCGGCCTTGCACTTGAGTTCCCTCTATCGAAGAAGGAGCAAACTCTCTCGCGCATGGCAGATCGATTTCTCGTGACGAGATCGGTTTGTCTTCTTCGTTTGTTTTCAATTTTTTCAGCTGATTCTTTTATATCATTATGCTTGTTTCAGAGAATCCATGGTATGGCAAAGACGAATATATCGGTGGATACGGTATGAAAATTCAGAATATATATAAAAATAATATATATATATATGAGTTTGATAAACATACAAGAATCCTCAAGTCATTATTGCTTGAGTTTTCTTAGAATATTTTTTCACCTGATGTTTGTGACGAACCCCTTCGTGTCGAAGTTATGGGACGATCAAAATTTGTGACAATTGTGCTCTAACTTTCTTACTTACTCACTCTTATAGCGGTTGTGCTATAAGAGCTGCTGAACATAGAAATGACAGTCAGAGAAGAGTTCTGACAAAAGAGATTGTAAGTTGATAGCCCTTTTTATATGCTGACAGTTGAAGGTGGGGCGTCCTAATGTGATCACAGAATAGTCATACTATTCTGTGATATGTTTTTTTCCATTGAATGACAATGACAATTCCCTACAGAACTCTCCCCCCAAGAGACGGAGCAATGAAGGAAATAAATAAATAAACAAACAATAGTCGTGAATGTCATGAAATATTATGTACAATTAATGGAATGTTGAAATGATTACATATTGAAATTGATACATAACATTTATGAAAATGATGGTAACTGTTTGGCTGCGAACTGAAAAAACTACACTGAAGAACTTATCACTATTGTCGATGATTTAGAATGTCCCATCGTAGGGTTGTTGAACTGGTTGCTGAATGCAGGAGACCAATTCTTGAGGCACAAACACTTTAGGTTGATGATCTCTGGAAGGTACTCGACTTAATGATGACATCTCCTTTCTGATTTGTCGACAAAAGTATTTCGGTTAGTGATATTGATTGAAGATATGTTTCCAAAGACTGTTGGAAATAATACATTTGATTTTCTCGTTGTCACAATAATTTTGGACAACTGTGTCAGGGAATGTACAATTTCTTGAGCTTTAGTGATGAAGAGACAGGGTTTTCAATGAGTTTCTGTAATTTTTCATCAACTGTCTGATGTTGTTTGAATGCTTTTAACTTAGGAGCTAGACAGTCGATGGCAGAAATTCTACTCTGAGTGCACCGGCTACCGCATGTGACTTGCCTTTGATATTGCAAATGTTGGTAGAGAATGCGCGAGGCTAATGTCTAGCCTGATGAGGTGAAGCTTCATCTACATTCTGACTGGATGCGAAAGTTGATAGTCAGTGAATATAGTAAAGTGCTTACCCTGAAGTAGATATCATATGTATTTGATTGCACACTAAATGGCAATAAGTTCCTGATCATAGGTGTATATTTTACTTAAACTTGTGACAACTTTCATGAAAAAAATCAAGGGTTTCCATTGGTTACCTTTGAATTGTTGAATGGCTTCGTAGAAGAGGTGGACCAAGATTGTGTTGTTGGCTGAATCTTCTTTACATTAAATAGTGTTGTTGGCAGAATCTTCTGTTGTTCAAGCACTTCGGAGTTATCATGTTGACCGTCGGTAGTTTTTGGTAGTTGTTTTGTAATTGTTTGTTGCAGGCTGCTTCTCTGATAGTCACTTCTTGAATTACTTCCTGTTGACCGAATGTTGGCCACTATTGTCGTGGAACATCTCGTTGTCTTCGTCTCTTGGAAAAAAATTATGTGAATTGATTGTTTTCAATATTTCCACTTACAATCACGTCGGAGATCACCAATTTATAGCGATTGTGCTATATTATCCTATGCGTGGAAATATTAAACGACACTTATATTGAAAATATTTCTTTATGATTATTTACAAGGAACGAAATATTGAACACGTGGTTGTTATTGTTGTTACTCGATGGAAGTGAGAGTGACAGAATGCTGAACATAGAAATGACAGTCAGAAAAGAGCTCTGACAGAACAGATTGTTAGTTGGTAGCCCTTTCTATATGCTGACAGTTGATGAAGGGGCGTCCAAAAGTGATCAAGAATAGTATCACTATTCTATGATATGTTTTCTTCCATCGAATGGCAATGACAATTCCCTACACTCTCTTACTCTCACTTTCCCTCTCACTCTCGCTATCACTGTCGCTGTCACATTTGCTCTCACCTTCACTCTTGCTTTCACCGTCACACTCGCTCTCATTCTAACTTTCACATCATAGTGATAACTTATTACCTCGCAAATTTCATTCGACATGTGTATTCGCACTCAAGGATTCTTTAAAAATCATCATCAGATGAAATATTCTTAGAATTAATAAACCTATGAAATTTTTGACAAGTATATATATATATATATATATATATATATATATATATATATATATATATATATATATATATATATATATATATATATATACTTTCAAATAATTGAATTCAATTTTGATTTTTCTGGCATTATGCAGAATATTAGATCATACATTCTCCCTACGTTGAGTTTTTCGGCGTATTTTTAGGATTTTGATCATTCATTCAGATTTTAAAATAATAATTCAGTTTTTCATTCTTCTTATGACAGAGGAATATAAATGAGCAATATTTCAATGAAAATATCACCAAACTCATGATAAACAATGAAATTTGATTAAATCAGACGTGATATTTTTATGCTATGAAGCTCCTTATTTCGAATATCACCTTCAAGAATGTTGTGATATATGGATATTTCTCAGTATTCTGATTTCTCAGTTTCTGCTCATATATATATATATATATATATATATATATATATATATATATATATATATATATATATATATATATATATATATATATATATATATATATATATATATATATATATATATATATATATATATATATATATATATATATATATATATATATATATATATATATATATATATATATATATATATATATATATATATATATATATAAACAATATTAAAAGTATGTTATAACTTTCTTTCGATAAGTTTTTCAAAAGAATCATAAAAAAATATTATAGCGGAGCTGGGTACGTGAAATTTGAACTATGAGATCTATATATTATCCTTCAAGGAATTAATGTTAGAGAATATTGAAATCGGTGCCTAAATTTATTGGAAACGCAAGACAGTTACTGTTTCGTGCTACACGGCACTCTTCAGTTGCGTCGCGTTCAATAAACGGAATAATTTGAACAAGCGTAAATTTGGATGCATTATATATATATATACATATAAGTTTACAATATATTTCCATCCTCTGATTCATAAGAGTATTTTTGAGAATTTAAATCGATGCATTTCGTATGTTGCGCACAAGACGCATTTGAATATTGTTTTATAGCTCGAAACAGTGACTATCTTGCTTTTTCAATAAATATAGTCACTTATCTCAATATTCTCTAACATTTATTCTTTGAAGGATAATGGAGATATCACGTTCAACATAGGCAAAGTTATCAAAAGAAAGTTATAATATATACTTAAAAAGTATGTAATATATATTTTCAATGAAGGAGCTCGATGTTATTAGTACGAGAAATATAGAATTCATTTTCATTTGTTTTCATTTCCATGAATTAGTCAACATGTTTCGAGCGTGAGCTCGTTTTTTAGACTCGCTACAAAATGAATAATTTATGTTTTCAAATATAATCGCTATATAAATATAATAATTTATATTTTCTTAATATATATAAATAATATAATATATAAAATTACGTTTATATTTATATATATATATATATATATATATATATATATATATATATATATATATATATATTTATATATATATATATATATATATATATATATATATATATATATATATATATATATATATATATATATATATATATATATATATATTTATATATATATATATATATATATATATATATATATATATATATTACATAAATGAAGAATGTTCAGAAAATTTCAGACCATTTTCACCAAAATATCAATGAAATATTTCAACATTGTATGTAGGTATGTAGATTAAATTTGAACTGAAACTTTTTTCAGGAACAGCAAATGAAGGACGTGCAAGAAATGCTTCACATATTCATCATATCATGTATAAAACTAATCACGAGGACAATGGCGAGGATAAAGTCAAAATGAGTGAGATAATACAAATACAAATATACAAATACCAGGTTCATTCAGAAAATTCTTGAGAGTTTTTTTACTTCGTCGTGTCGTTTGTATATTTTCTCATTATCGGTTATGTCTGGGTTCAAGATTTCCTTCTTGTTAATCAATCATTTATTTAATACTTTATTCATTTTTCCCTTCAAAGGACTTGTAATAATTTCAGTTGGATAAAAAATATGAATAAAATATTTTATCATTAATCCATTGGGCCGATACTTGATGGAAATCTAAATTCATAATTTAAATACAACTAAGTGGTTTTGTGATTTTCAGTATAATTAATTTCAAACATGGCAATATTGTTTCGTCAACACATTGGCTTCATCAGATGTTGATGATAAACTGAGTTTTTACATTGTGGACTGTTTGCATTTATCCTGAAGTGAATGGAAATGACGTTTGACTTGACTTATGATTTGAAAATTAATTTCCATACACTTCATAATAAATGCAAGCAGTCCACAATGTAAAATCTCAGTTTATCATCAACATCTGATGAAGCCACTATGTTGGAGGAACAATATTGTCACGTTTGAAATAAATTATAGTGAAAATCACAAAACCACTCAGTTTTATTTAAACTACAATATTTTATATTCCTGCAGCAATCTGGTTGTTAAAAGACAACAGTTACTACAACCTAGTCAATACTTGTATTGCCTGGGCTAATACTAAAATGAATTTTTACCTAATGGTAACTTTAGAAACATCAATCCGCAAAGCATTTCAAAGTATTCTCGAAACTATATAAAGTAATTATTTGATGAGAATAGAAAAATTTTGAATAATACTATTCCCAAGGTTGATTCTTGTTCATCTCCATGTTTCAATTATTGGTGTATTTCGTAGTATGAATTAATACAATTGGTATTGTTTATTTTTGATGCCCTACTACTAAAATACTGAAAACTGAATTTTTTAGAAACAAACATTAATTCTCACATTCACATATGCTCACAATTTTTTGGAATTTTTTGGAATTTTTCAACATACTGTCTCAATATTCAACTGTTTTCACTTTTTTCATTTTTGGTCATTTGTCTTTATATTGATATCTTCATTTGCACATTCAAGCTCTCTTCATATAACTCTCCGGTAATGACAAAGCTCTCTATTGATCCAAAATATCATATTCTAAATATATTTGTCACATGTATAAAGTCTAGTATCGCCAACAAATTAACGTATAGAGCATTTTTTCAAATAAAAAACAATATCGTTTATATATACAGAGAACAAAAACGGACCCAAGACATTTCTTTGAGGTATGCCAAAATCCACTTCAGTACAATTCAACACTATGCCATCGAACTTAATTTATGTGTTCGCGAATCGAACACATAAATTAAGTGAATCGCGAATTAAGATTTGTATCATCTAATTACTACTCACTAAAATCTAATTTCATTTTGTCATTTCAATAAAAATGATCTATATGACATTCCAAAGGCTCCTTTTAACCCGATTATAGTTACTACTATAATTTACTACTATTGCCCCTTCATATATATCTATTTCCCAGATATGCTCAACATTCCTATCATACACGAGCTTTTTCTTAAATCCTCAGTCAAATTCCTAAATGTCATAGAATTTGTCATATAAGTCTAATACCTGATTTTTACTACTATTTTCAGAAATATTTCATTTGGTATCCATTTCACGGTTTTCGTACTGAAATTAAAGTAATAAATACTGAAATGCATTAGTTCAAGCTATTTAATTTCTTCTTTCCATTTGTTTTTCAATCAAGTTACCACTTACATATGTGTTTCAAAAATTTGGACTTTATATATTCCTCTACCACGCAGTTAGAATACTATAGTTAGAAGACACTTTCATTTAGAGAAAGCATTGTGTTATTGTTTATATGAATTCTGGATTCTGACAGTGTTAATTGAATTCGTAGCTTCATAATGGAAGAGAGTATATTAAAACAACAATAAAATATTCAAAAACTTGAAGATTAATAACTCGATCAATTATCATAAAAAGTAGAGAAAAATACACTTCGTTTCTTAACATAAAAAAATGCATTCTTCTCATTATACTATATATACATTTATATATATAAGAAAATTAACACTAGAACATTCATTTGAAAAATTTAAATTAATCAAGAGAATGTTATAGTAGAGCTAGATATGTGAACGTGTACGATGTGATGTCTCCATTATCCTTCAAGGGATAAATGTTAGAGAAATATTGAAATCGATGCCATACCTGATGGAAGTGCGAGACATATATGTTTCGTTCTGCAAGGAACTCGCCAGTCGCACCACGTCCATCGAAGTGAGGCAACGATTTCAACCTCCAAGCATCTTCTTGTGACTTCAAGTGAAAGATCGTAGAGTAATGAATACTCTACAATTCCATCTATAGAAATCAGTAGAAAACACCTCTCTCAGATTACAGAGTCACCAAGCATCGAAATTTCACATATCTTCTATACCCGTAGGTATCTACTAAATTGCAACGTAGATACCTACGTTGAAATCGTTGCCTCACTTCGATGGACGTGGTGCGACTGACGAGTTCCTTGCAGAACGAAACATATATGTCTCGCACTTCCATCAGGTATGGCATCCATTTCAATATTTCTCTAACATTTATCCCTTGAAGGATAATGGAGACATCACATCGTACACATTCACATATCTAGCTCTACTATAACATTCTCTTGTTTAATTTAGATTTTTTCAAATGAATGTTCTAGTGTTAATTTTCTTAAATATTTCATTCAGTGCCATAAGCACAAAAAAATTTCTTTTCCTTTATATATATATATATATATATATATATATATATATATATATATATATATATATATATATATATATATATATATATATATATATATTTACATTATCATTGAGTAATTAATTAATTTTCTTCATATTTTCAGTACTCTCGGGACCAACCTCGAAAATCACAAGCATTGTGGAAAAAATAATAGGTGAGTTTTGAGCTCATTCTATTCGGAATATCTTGTTCTTTAGCTAGTAACGTTCAATATATCGAAAAGTACAGTTTCTCTCTCGAATTGCTCCTGATTTTTATATTTTGAGAAATGAAAGTATTATGAAATTATAAATAGTTCGATTTATTGAGACTTATGAATAGTTGGCCAGTCCATCTTTTATATATATATATATATATATATATATATATATATATATATATATATATATATATATATATATATATATATAAATATATAAATATATATATATATATATATACATTCTTTAGAGACTTAAATGGAACAAAAATAAAATGATAAAGAGTATAATAAAGAAACAAAGTAGAATTTTCGGGTAGGCGGTGAGTGAAATTAATAACATCGGAATCATTTCTCTATTTTTCGCTATGTATTAATAGCTTGACAGGACTATAACTACAAAGCACAACTATAAAAATATTGTAACAACTATACGATAATAAACCCAAATTATCGTCTTAAATAACTGAGAAACACGATTTTGATTATATTAATGAAACAATTTTTGCAATTGGAAGGACATAAAATGTGGAGAAATTTTTAAAATGTCACATATTTGCGAGATTCAGAGAATACCGTAAACGAGAGAATATATATCAAAATTGTCAATTCAATATCTCAAAACTCATTCTCACATAATCAACAATCAATTTCAATGAATAAAACAAAAAATGAATATTGAAATATCATATTGAAATATCAATTTTCTGGATAAAAATATAGTTGACTGAGTGTTCGCTGATCTCTTGATGAAACATTCTTTAATATATAAAATTAAAACATTTGGTTAGGTTTCACAAAATTTTATAATTATAATAATGAAATTTCGTAATTGTGCAATTTTATAATTATAATTATAAAATTTTGTGAAACCCAACAAGTGTTTTCATTTTATATATGATTAATATTTCATAAATTAACAATATACATCTTAGTTCAAAAATAATATATCTCATTTGAATCGCCTGTCTTACCATGTGTTTTTCTGTGGTTTCCTCATGGAGAAGAAGACTAAAACACTTCTGAAGCGAATGCTGAGCTAGAAACATTCCTCTGAATATCAAGACGGCAAAATACCCAAGCTGATTAAAAAAATTACAATTGACGATTGAATCCATAGTAATTTATAAAATTCAATTATTCATTAGTTTTGACAAAGCTGTAATCAACTTGGAAACGTCAACGAAAATGAAGTTTTTGTATATAATGATGTAATGATGCTAATTAATGCTGAAAAAACTTGAAAGAAATTGTATATATATATATATATATATATATATATATATATATATATATATATATATATATATATATATATATATATATATATCTCCTTGAGCCAATTTATATTACACTGCATTGAAAAGAAAAAAACAGCTATCGCCTCGAAGTTAAAGCTGTAATATAGTCACAACAGAACCTTGTGTGAGGGATGACAATCCGTGTCTAGTAGATTATCCATCTATATATGTACCCAAAATAAAAATATCCCATAAAAAAAAATATATATATATTGTAGATTAGAAGTTGACCTAAGAATTTTTGACATCCACAATCTGATGAATTTCGGCTCGTGGTCTAAGCAATATTGATATTCTTAATTTATTGGCGAATGATTTAGGTGTCTTAAGTTGTTTTATTTCATTGGGTATGGTATTATAAACTCTTGGAGCCAGAAACTGAAATGATCGTTGACCAATCGTCTTAGTCATCGGTGGATACTTCAACAATTTTCCCCTAATCCTTGTGTCATGATTTTGGATGTTTAAAGAAGCATTAGAAATATTTTGTCTTTGATATCTGCTTAGCGCCATATAATACAGTTGCCTAATATCCAGTATATATATATATATATATATATATATATATATATATATATATATATATATATATATATATATATATATATATATATATATATATATATATATATATATATATATATATATATATATATATATATATATATATATATATATATATATATATATATATATATATATATATAGGCATCTTCATTTCCAGTACTAGCTTTGGGAATAGATTTAAATGAGAGATAGATGAAATAAAGGTTTCCGTTTCCAATCATCGTGCCAACCTTTCAAATAAAATTTAATGAACTCATTTTCAGGAACTATGACCTAATTGCTCAATTGATAGTTATTTGATACACTTATATATATATATATATATATATATTAAATATATATATATATATATATATATATATATATATATATATATATATATATATATATATATATATTATATATATATATATATATATATATATATATATATATATATATATATATATATATATATATATATATATATATATATATATATATATATATATATATACATATATTATTACGATTGTTTCCCATGAGGCGAGCAATTGAACTACCTGTTATTGCCAATATATATATATATATATATATATATATATATATATATATATATTTATATATATATATATATATATATATATATATATATATATATATATATTATATATATATATATATATATATATATATATATATATATATATATATTTATATATATATATATATATATATATATATATATATATATATATGAATTCGCAATTAGCACTTTTGCTTATTCTTTTTTCCTCCCGAAAAGGCTTCATTCTCTCTGAATGCTCTTTCTTCCGTTCATCTGTCCATTTTATTTCAGGTTGACGATTTGATTTTTGCTCAAACTTCACATGTGCGATTTTAAAGCGACATTCCGAGCGATCTTCGAGATTTTTGATATTGATCTGTTGTAGATTTTTTGACCTATTTTAGCCACTCTGTTCATAGAACATAGTTGGCCTTTTTTTGGTTTCTTGCCTTAACGTATTAGTCTTTTGATAAAGTTCATTCTGAGGTCTTTTCTTTTCCATATGTATATATATATATATATATATATATATATATATATATATATATATATATATATATATATATATATATATATATATAGTTTGTAATTTCGTAGCAATGAGAATTCCATATTCGAGTGACAAAATGTCTTTCGGTTGCTTTTCTTCATGAAGAAGAAAGAAGGTACTACAGAAGTACCTCTTTATAGGAAAAAAATTTTTGTGCGTGACTTTTTTCTGAACTATGATTTCTGATGTCATTGCAATTACACCACTAATTTCGCAAGTTCGTTTTTACATCAAGTACATTTAATGTTATAATTATCTATCAAATTAAGTATTCAGGTAATTAATTGGACTTGTCTGAAAGGGAAGTTCTTCCATTTTGGATATACGGAGGTCTTCTCTCAACGAATACTAATTCCTCAAAGCTTCTGAAAATTCAATATAATTTTCTAGTTATTCATTTTCACAATTGAAGTTTGAGGTTAAATAAAGAATTTAAGACTCAAACTAAAATCAACATTACATTGACGAACTTCAGAAATGACTTTTCTATAATTTTTACAATATGCAACTATTTAATGATTTTTTCTTGGTATTTTTCCATAAATATATATATATATATATATATATATATATATATATATATATATATATATATATATATATATATATATATATATATATATATATATATATATATATATATATATATATATATATAAAGTATATATATATATATATATATATATATATATATATATATAAAAGAAAGGAAATTTTCCTCATTTTTATGGCCGTTTTTGCATTCAGTTATTCTCTTGTCGACTGCTTGGTCGCAAATTACGTTTCACTAGAGGTGTTTCACCAGGAAACACCTCTAGTGGAACGTTATTTGCGACCAAGCAGTCGACAAGAGAATAACTGCATGCAAAAAATTTGACGGCCATAAAAATGAGGAAAACTTGTAGAACTTCCTGATAACTCAAAAACAGGCCTCCAAAGTAATTAGAAAAGAAAAACGGATATATGATAATAATAGGATGTCACGAAATATAGAAGGATTTCACCAATAATATTACTAGAAATTTTTACAAAACTTTCTGAGAAAACTTGCTAGGATACCAAGCGCCCAGTCTTTGCTTCAAAAAATTCGATGGCACATTGGAAACTAACACAAAAATAACTGCAAAATGTTAGCCGAATATTTCAGCACCCTTCTCAACTGCAATCCACCCCAAGAAAAACTTCGACTTTTCGGGGTAAGAGATTAAAGAAATTATCAAGCAACTTGAAAACAACAAAGCAGCATAAGAAAATGGGATTATTGCGGAACTTGGGAAACTGAACGATATACCTTGACGCAAAAACTTCATCATTTAATATCAGAAATCTGGAGAACGGAACAGATACCAGAGGATTGGAAATGCGCGCTGAAACATCAATTGCACAAAAGGGCGACAAAATGGATATCAATAATTACAGGGAAATTTCCTTATACCCGGTTGCGTACAAAATACTTTCTAAAGCACTACTGGACAGAGTAGACCACCAAGCGTATCCACTAATTGCGGAATACCAAGCTGGATTCAGAAAAGGCCGAAAATCATATCGTCAACCTGGAGTAAAATGGACAGATAAACGGAAGAAAGAGCATTCAGAGAATATGAAGCGTTTTGGGAGGCAAAAAAGATGGAGCAAAAGTCCTAATAATTGCGAATTCAAGTTCAGTCGCTCTCCTCATAGGAAACAATCGTAATAATAATAATAATATATATATATATATATATATATATATATATATATATATATATATATATATATATATATATATATATATATATATATATATATATATATTTACATTCTACATGGTAGAATTTTGTTACAGTTTTATTTATGTTTCAGCGAATGCAAGAAATATAACATCCCACAGAAGAATACATGGTGAGTTATTATAAGTTTTATATTATTATATATTGAGTATTTATATACTCAATTGAAATAATTCATAGACGCTATCAATTGACTTTTCAATAATCATAGAGACATAACTCATGCTACTAAGTATTTGCGTTTCAGACCATCAAAAAAGTGAAACACATCGCCTCAAAAATTCACAGCGACGCAAACATGGTAAGTATATAGGAAAAAAGAGTATGTATGACCAATAAATATTCACATAACATTATTTGGTTTTTGCCAACAATCTTGGTTCACATTATCAAAAATTTGATAATATAATTTGATACATTCGGCTGCGTTTCACAAACATTCTTCAGCCAAATTTCAACGAATTGGAACGTGATGGAAACGATTACAAGAGCAATTTTCACAGCAACTTACCACTGCTGTGAAAATTTCTGTTGTAGTTTATATACATTGAAATGTTTTATTCCAACCAAGTTTTGGCATTAATTCTATAGTTCTTCAGGACTCTTACAATCGACAAATGTTAGTAAAATCACTGATAAACTGGCAAGTAGCAATAATACATCAATATAGATGACACGGGGATTTCGCTTATCTTTTAACACAATAAATTAAAATCGAACACTTGGCTTAAGTTTCACTGATATTTAGTGAAACTAAAGCCAAGTGTGTTAATTTTAATTTATTGTTTCAAATTTCAATATAATAACTAAAAACCATATCAATATTATAACTCAATCCACTTTACTCGGTTTGTAGCATCAATTTATGAATGTTGTTTCGATCTAACGATAATCTTTTGGAGTGACATTTTGATGTCACATGATTGAACAATGTAATAAATATATCACAACAATATATAATAATCGATACCTCACTTTAGAAATTCATGTGTGATTTGAAGAATTGGTTGGATTAAGCAGACTGACTAAGATAGAAGAACAATATGACAGCACGTAACATAAATAAAAAATAACTAAAATTCGAAGACCATCTAACTTTTTTGAATATTGTTCTATGAACACGATTAGGTGATATCTGGCATCGAAACATCAGTACAGAATAGTATCGTTACAATGAAGTAAATTTCATAAATTGTCTGTGTTAATTATAATATTTAATTGAGTAGATTTATAGATATAATCGTTTTTATTTATATTTAGAACTGATTTATTAGAGTTATATAATCGTGTCTTCAGCAGTTTAGGAAAGAACTCACTTCAATATGGCAGTAACGAGTGATTTTACCAACAACAAGATGTAAATTGACTTGATTTATTATTTTTTGATTGAAAAAGCCCTGAAGGAGCATAATTAAATTCGAAACCTTGGTGTTAATAAATTAACTATAAATATACAAAAGAGCTTCAGTAGACTAACGTTATTGTGGTACTATAGCTGGTGCTGGTTGATTCGATTCTCACGGTGTTCGAAATCGGTGATAAACTGGGGTCCATCTTGCTCACAAGCACACTACACTTCTGAACGAATGATTTAATTGAATATATACTATATATATATATATATATATATATATATATATATATATATATATATATATATATATATATATATATATATATATATATAGCAAAACTGGGACTCTAAATCGAACTATTTCAAATAAAACTCTCAGAAAGCTGTATACACGAATGTTGCCAACGAAAACACAAGTCCTATCTTCGGAATGAGGAGGACGTTCATTTGTGAAGTAATCACGTGAGCTCCCTCTATCGCAGAAACGACATAAAGTCTCTCGAGCATTCTAGATCACTTTCTCGTGACAACAACAATGAGATTACGGAGAGGCTTTGTACACATTTCATTCAAACCCCTCAGAATTGCGTGTGTAGATCTGTAAGAATGGTCTTCTGCGTTAACGCAAAAAATGTCTACAAAACCTTTCCGTACTCTCACTGAAATTGTGGCGGAAAGCGATCTGGAATGCCTAAGAGACTTCATGTCATTTCTTCGTGATTACTTCACGATTGAATGTTTCCCTCGCTCTGGGAGAGTTTGAAAATTCAACTTGATTGTTTGGATGTATATCACAGAAGATTCCTTGTAAGAATGAAACAATTGTTTGGTATTTATTTTCAACAAGTTCGAGGATTTTTTGGGTCGCTCTTCATATTCACTCTCGAAAGTGTTTTTGTTGACAACATTTGTGCAGACAGCTCCCTGAGAGTTTTATTCGATATATCTCGATTAAGAGTCTGAGTATTCACTAACTGTGTAGGATTCGTGGATTCTCAGAACTATATATATATATATATATATATATATATATATATATATATATATATATATATATATATATATATATATATTGTGATGTCTCCATTATCCTTCAAGGGATAAATGTTAGAGAAATATTGAAATTTGAAATCAGTGCCATAAGCACTCCATATATATATATATATATATATATATATATATATATATATATATATATATATATATATATATATATAAACTTAAATTCAAACACTTGAATTTAAGATTTACACTTTATTCACTACATAGCATGACGCGTTTCGTCGTTACAAACGACTCATCATCGTCATTATTGGTATCAAAACATGTACCAATATATTCCAATATTATGTTTGAAATTGACCTTGAAAAAAAATATTAGAGTTAGCTTAATAACAGAAAAAAGTGACTATTTCAGCAAACTTCTTGGTTCAAACGTCACAATATTGAAATCAGTACATCGGTGATATAATCGAGCAGTATTGTGAAGTCATCATATATGTAAGTTTCTGAAAAAATGGTTCGTGTAATGATATAATTAGTCGGCAAAATCACATAGATAACTTTGAAATAATTATTGTGTGCAATTCATTTTGATTTAACCATTCGAAATGAATATTATGAAAATCAATACAGGTTCGTTTTTATACTCATTTCAATTATATGCCATCGTTTGGAAGTAATTATTATAGAAACTTGGCCCGAAAACCGACCCGACTCGCACGGTAAGAAACAAAGTATGTGTAAATTTTCCAGTGACAAAATGTGTTGATTTCAGGTGATAGGTACGAAGATCGTGAAAAATCAGTCTTAGACATGCCACCTCGACGAAGAAGATTGAATTGTGAGGAAACCTTCCCTTTTGCCAATTAAATTCATTTCGACATGAAACACCAAAAATTTTTGATATCCATCGATTTGGTTCATTTGGAGGCAGGCTTAGACTGTAATGTGACAGGAATCTTTCGCTCATAATTACATCTAATCGTGTTATAATTAGCGCAATTCTTCTTCTTTTACTAGGCGACCGTTCATACAGGGTGCTTTAAGTTCGTTAACATTGTTATAGTATAGGGTGTATTTTTTAGAGGTATAGAACTTTAAATTGCAAAAAATAACGGTGGATCATTCGATTGACAAGAATTTTTTTTTATTCGAAAATTAATCTTGTGGCATTATATCTTAAATATGATTTCCGGCATATGACCGCCACGGCTAGCTCGGATGTAATCAATTTGGACGTTCAATTTTCGATGACTTTTTCCAACACTTGTAGTCGTATATCGACAATAACACGGCGAATATTGTCTTCTAAATGGTCAAGCGTTTGTGGCTTATCCGCATAGACCAATGACTTTACATAGCCCCACAGAAAGTAGTCTAGCGGTGTTAAATCACAAGATCTTGGAGGCGAATTCACAGGTCCAAAACGTGAAATTAGGCGGTCACCAAACGTGTCTTTCAATAAATCGATTGTGGCACGAGCTGTGTGACATGTTGCGCCGTCTTGTTGAAACCACAGCTCCTGGACATCATGGTTGATCAATTCAGGAATGAAAAAGTTAGTAATCATGGCTCTATACCGATCACCATTGACTGTAAGTTCTGGCCATCATCGTTTTCGAAGAAGTACGGACCAATGATTGCGCCAGCCCATAAAGCGCACCGAACAGTCAGTTTTTCTGGATGTAACAGTGTTTTGACATACACTTGAGGATTATCTTCACTCCAAATGCGGCAGTTTTCTTTGTTGACGTAGCCATTCAACGAATACGTATTCCGCACCGAACCATTATTTTCGAAATAAAATTGCACTATTTGCAAGCGTTGTTCAGACGTGAGTCTATTCATGATGAATTGCCAAACCAAACTGAGAATAAATCACTTCTCAGCTGTTAAATCGGTTGCCATCTTCATCAGTATTGCCAACTTAAAATTCTATACCTCTAAAAAAACAGCATTTATCTTTTTTCATTTCGTTTTTTAATGATTCATTAGTAACAGTTATAATTAAAGAATGAAGAGAAAAGGCTCAATATAGAAAGAAGACCTTACGAAAATTATATTCATTCGCACAAAATTTGTTGACATGATATAGAACAATATATAATGATATACAGATATGATATAAGAATTATTGTAATATTCAAACTTTTTGAGACAATAATATCAAGTCGCTCGCCGAACTTCGCTTGTAACTTACAACTATGACACTTTCCTTCAAATAACTTCTACTCATTCTGTTCTTTTGCATTAGTTGTTTCAAAAAAAAATTCCCAAATTTTCAAACGATTTTTGATATAACTCGAATTTATCTCTTTGAAACGTATGGGACAATTGAACTTCGATGGAATTGGATGAACGGTAATACAAATATTAACTTGCTTTTCTTTCAACATGTCAGATATTCAATCTTTTGACGGAAGTGACGACGAAAGAAAAGCGAATATCGCACAGTAGTTCCCCTAATCGCCTGATTGTTTTCATTATATGTGGGAATCCCCGAAGTGGGATTTGTGTGCTGCTTTTTGTGTGAAAAAGTGAACAATCTAACTACGTAATCACCATAAAGAACCACCACCCCTCAAGTCATCAGAAATGAGCAGGACAAACTCCCCATCCCCCTATAGCGTTTATGTATTACTTGCTCGACCTTAAATCAGCATTTCACATAGAACAGCCATTACGAAGTTGATGAATGAAATTGACCAAGTAAATATTTTGAAAATATTTCATGAAGATATGTACTTGGCCTGAAAATATCGAATAAAAAAATACATAATCAAATCACCATGGTTGTTCAGCATTTTATCAACGAATATCAAATTGTATAGTAGTAGCCTAGTTTTTATTTTTCATTTTTTTAGAATTTTTCATCTTCATCATTTTAAAAGGGAATTGTTGATTAAAATCTGTTGTTGTGATCGTTTCTTTTACTTTCAGCCAAAACAATGAAATACCTCAAGAGAGTGTTCGAAAGAATGCCTCCAATACCTAAAAGAGCAGACGGTGAGAAAACTTCAATAATCCATTCTAATCAATTTTCTGTATTTCACTCGTCATGCAGTATCGTCATGACCTTCGAGATGACTTCAAAGGTCATCATGATACGTACCGTGCAGTGCCTCACAAAACGTTTCTAATTGCTATTTTGAGAATATGCTCAGGTCCAATAATCATACTTTATATATCTCCTTTTCCTTTCAGGTCGTAGACATGGATATCTTCCTGATATATCTTCCCCCCGAAAAGAACAAGGTGAGAAAACATTCACCATAAAATGACCTTCGAGATGGCTTCAAAGGTCATCACGATACGTACCGTGCAGTGCCTCACAAAACGTTTCTAATTGCTCTTTTGAGAATATGCTCAGGTCCAATAATCATACTTTATATATCTCCTTTTCCTTTCAGGTCGTAGACATGGATATCTTCCTGATATATCTTCCCCCCGAAAAGAACAAGGTGAGAAAACATTCACCATAAAATGACCTTCGAGATGGCTTCAAAGGTCATCACGATACGTACCGTGCAGTGCCTCACAAAACGTTTCTAATTGCTCTTTTGAGAATATGCTCAGGTCCAATATTCATACTTTATATATCTCCTTTTCCTTTCAGGTCGTAGACATGGATATCTTCCTGATATATCTTCCCCCCGAAAAGAACAAGGTGAGAAAACATTCACCATAAAATGACCTTCGAGGTGGCTTCAAAGGTCATCATGATACGTACCGTGCAGTGCCTCACAAAACGTTTCTAATCGCTATTTTGAGAATATGCTCAGGTCCAATAATCATACTTTATATATCTCCTTTTCCTTTCAGGTCGTAGACATGGATATCTTCCTGATATAACTTCCCCCCGAAAAGACCAAGGTGAGAAAACATTCACCAAAAATGTGATAACTGCGAATGAATTCTCGCGCACATTTTGATGAAACATGATTAAATGATTATTAAAATTAAAGTCTCCGTTCAATATTTCACGAATGTGTGGAAATATAATAAAATAAAATCAATAACGTTGAGTCAACATGTTAATGTCTGTCAACATGTTGATTTTCTGTTGACTATGTCTTTGGCTTCTTTGTTTTCTATGGCTTTTTTCAGAAGCCATAAAAATATGCAGTTTCTTGAAATACGTAGAACCGATTGAAAATGAACGGAATTCCAACCATCCCATCACCACCACTCTCTTTTAGATATAAATTCTATACGTTCTATAACGTTATGTTGCATATATATATATATATATATATATATATATATATATATATATATATATATATATATATATATATATATATATATATATATATTCGAACCTCAAGGGGAACGAGAACTTCGAATTATCGAGTATTTCGATATAGGGAGGTTCGATTTATTGAGGTGATTTCTGACTTACGATATATAGAGGTTAGAGGTTTATAATAAAAGGTATATACTCAATGTAATTATAGAAATATGTATCTATTTTATTGAAATATACAGGTGTACAAGAATAATTTACGTCAATTGATAAATTTATGAAAAGAGTAATATTTTTTTCAGCAACAAAAAATTAATAGGAGCTTTGGAAATAATCTGAAATATTGGTTTGTCACCTGAAAACGAAACTTTGTCTAATGCATATTCCAAAACAGCAATAGATTGGATTTTCCGGTCACTCATCACAGTTTTTTTTTTGTAAAAATTTCCACAGGGTGATAACAGCACATCGAGCATCACGAAGTGTCGGGTCTGGATCCGGTGCGTCGAACAATACGAAAACAAATGTGAGTGGGGGAGTTACCGGCTTACTTTCGAAAAAGACGGTTCCAAGAACGATAATCCTTCGAAGAACAAACTTTCTTCAGTCTAAACGCTAATTGTTATATCAAATCGACTTCGATATGTAGAGGTTTATTGAAAAAAACTTCGTTATGTAGAGGTGCGGTATAGGCTTAGGAATCTTTGAAAATTCGTCATATCAAGTTCTTCTTAACTAATCCTTGGATATATAGAGGTAAAAATAATAAATTAATGGTAGGCAAATTTAAGGGGAATAGAAAAACTTCGAATTATCAAGGAATTCTCTATATCGAGGTTCGATATATCGAGATTCGTCTGTATATATATAAAGCACTAAAAATTTATTCGGAAAATTCAAATTAATCAAAAAAATTTTATAGTAGATAATTAATTTTCGAATGAATGTTCTAGTGTTCTTTTTCTTAAATATTTCATTAAGTGCCATAAGCACAAAAACTTCATTTCCGTATATACATGAGTTCACGCTTGAAACATGTTAACTATGTAATTTCATTGTTAAATATAATCGTGAAACATTAGGCCTAGTGTTTAATTTAAATTAATATTTAATTATGTTTCAAGAGTTAAGCGAGAATTCCATCTCAGTTATATATTCGGAAAGAAATTACTGGGTTTTTTGGTTTTCAAAATCGTTTATTAAAAATCTTCAACACATTACGTTTCGGTCGATTTTTTGAGCCTTTTTCAAATTATGTTTATCGATATATTGTCATCACTAAAAAGAAAAAAGAGAATGACAGGCATGTGTACAACATTACACTATCAAAAATTACCACGTAAACAAAAACAATACTTATATTAAGTATTGCTTTCAGACAGAAGTTTCAGTCTATCTTTTCAAATGAGAGGAGGGAGAAAGTTGAAACCTTAACATGAAAAAACATCTGTAACTCAGGTTTTGCTCAACCGATTTGGGCGAACTTAGTCTTTTTGGGAAGAGTTTTTTCCATCAATGTAGGAGTTTCAATTTAGAAACGACGTATCAAGTAACCTATGCGCTAGCGCGCGCTATTCATTAATTTTTTCAAATCTAGTTATCCTTTGAAATATCAAATGGAAACATGCATCTTTAATTATGTCACTATCTTTTTCCTATTCCGAGATATCTTTAGAAATGTGTTTTCATTCTTCGAATTTAAATTGAATAAAGTGCATTTTTTCTTCAAATGTAAATTACTTAGAATTTACTGAACGGATTTGAACATTTTTTGACTCCTCAAAATTGAATTTTCTTGTTCTATTAATTATCGGTCCAAATATTTGAATATTACTGTTGCTTTGAATGTGAAACTACGTTATGGAAGTGGAAATAATTAGAAAAAAACAAAATATACGAAGAATTTCTTGAGGAATGCGATAATCGTAGTTTAAATGCATCTTAATAAGGCAAAATTGGTGTAAAACTAATTTTTTGATTTTTGGTATTCAATTGCGCCCTCTAGCGCACTGTAAATTTCCTGGTTTTTGTCAAGGTAACTTTTGTTATAATTTTTTTCCTTAAGCTATACTATAAACGGTTCCCGAGATATTGCCGAGAGCCTTTCTCATTGGCACACCCGGTACCTTGTAGTTGTGCTTTTGGATTTGCGTAGTCTGTTTGAAAGCGTCGACCGTGTTTTTTTTTTTTTTTAATTGAGTGAGTATGATTTTGGGGCTGGTGACGTTGGGTAGTTGACAGGCTATTTATCGTTGATCTCTCAATGATTTAGAATATTTGATTGTGAGTCCTCCAAATGTGATGTCGGTATAGAAGTGCTTCAGGGCTGCGTATTGGGGTCTCTGATGTTTGCTCTATATATGAATGACTAGAACCTATTTGTGCATCGTGACTTCATAAATATGTTGAATTTATTTATTGGATGAGCCCATCTCTTTAAACGTATCTGATTGAGATTGAAAAATAATTTACTTCTAATCAGCTTAAGCTTAATTTGAGCAAGAAAAAGGCGATGGTTGACATCCTCATTATCCGGAGGAGGTTAGCGGTACTCCTTTTGAATTTGTTTGATGGGTAAAATATTAAAACGTTATAATCGATAACCAACGCTTATTTCATGAGCATTTTGAATATATTTCAAAAACAATTTCGAAACAGCTTTATTTATTTTCGAGAGTTTCGTGTTTTTTATCTGTTCAATTCAAGTCTGTCAGACAATTTGTCAGCCTCATTGGAAATTTTGCCTATCGATTTTTTCCGATTGAATATTTGCCAAAAAAGTCACCTTGCAGAATAGTGAAGGTGCATTATACTGCGTTGTAGTAGAAATACTGCCATAGAATTTATGTTTGGATCATTGAGTTGCTTAATTGTAGAACACAGACTTTATCGATCAACAATGGTATCCGTTTTTGAAATTTTCAATGCCTTGGCGTGGGCTTATTTTGCAGGACTCGTTAAGTATATTTATAATGTTCATAATTACTCTATCATGAATTTCATGGGTATCAAAGCAATTAAACCTAAAACTCAGCAGTTGGCCAACATTCTGATTCTCAGAGCTTTTGCCGATTATACTTGCTCAGCTAAAGTTGTCAAATATAGTTCTACGAGTAATTTAAGGAAATTTAAGGATAATATAATCTTACATATAAGAAGTGTGAACAATTAGTTTGGATATCAAATTAAATTAAACTCTTGGCTTAATGTTTCACGATTATATATAACAATATGAAATAGTCAACATGTTTCGAGCGTGAGCTCATTTTCAAGACTAAAATACAGTAAAGAACGAACAACAAATTTATATCTATACAATGGATGAAAGGAGGGGGGATAATTGAAAATCTGAATGTTCATTTACGATGTCTTCTTTTTTCCTCCAAGAACTGCATATTTCAATTGCCTGTAAAAGGTCTAAACGTTTCCCTTTGTTACCTGTGTGTAAGCAATTGGTTTTCTCAAAGTCTATAAAGTGATTTTTTACGATTTTAAGTTTTACTAACATTGCACAAAATCGACCTTTTATGTTCGTCAACCCGAGATTTTATTACTTCACCTGTTTAGCCGATATAAAACGCTGGACATTCATTACAAAAAATTTTATAAATCCCGCTTTCGTCTACAACATTTATTTTTTCCTTATTATTCACTAAAGTGACTTAATATTTCTTTTGTTAGTACAAATTGTTTTTATCTCTTTTTTCTTTAATCTTTCGCAAATTTTTTCGCTGAGTTGAGGTATGAAATTAATGAAATGATATTTTTGTTGGCTATTTATAATTTGAGATGGATAAATTGGATTTAAAGGAATTTTCCGTTGCTTTTTTCTCATAAGATTATCTATTATGTTTTCAACATAACCGTTATTATTTGCTAGAAGTTTCAAAGTTTTCACCTCTTTGTTAAAATTTTCATCGGAGAGCGGGATGGACAAAAGTCTATGTATGAAAGAACCTTAGTTTGATATTTAGTGGTTGACTACTATCTTTAGGAATTGAGGTATCTGTGCATGTAGTTTTTCTGTATATATCAAAGGTTAAAGAATCATCTTTCCTAGTAATGGTCAAATCTAAAAAGTTTAATGTTTTTTGGTCGTTTTCTATTTCTTTTGTGAATTTAATGGATGTATAAAATGAGTTAATATATTTCAAAAATTTATCTAATTGTCTGTCGGACCCACTCCAGATACAGAAAACATGGTCTACGTTTCCAAAGAAAAACGTATTTTGTTAGCGTGACGTTTGAGCTCAAAATTTTTTTCTCTAAACTACTCATAAATATTTCACTTAGTAAGGGTGATAAAGGTGTTCCCATAGGTAGCCCGTCTAACTGTTGATATACCGTGTTATTGAATTTAAAATAACGTTGCTTCAAAAATAAGGATAATGCTGACATTGTTTCTTTTTTAATTACTTGTGAAATATCATTGTTGATCTAAAGTGCTTTCTATAATATTTTTTATTTCTGCATTGGGTATAGAAGGAAACAAGTTTGTTACGTCAAATGAGATCAATTTTGCTTTAGCGGGAATTTTTAAAGTTTTCAATTGATTAATAAGTTCTAAGGAGTTTTTTATACTGCGGGCCGTATTGAATATAATTAATGAAAGTATTTTTGAGTTGAGATATCTACAAATTTTATAAGCTGGTGCATTGATATAAGAAACAATTGGACGCATTGGCAATCGATTTTTGTGCATGTTTCAACAAGAGTTAAGCGAAAATTCAATCGCAGTAATTAGTTTGGAAGCTTTTGTTTTGTATTCTATGATGTAATGGCATGTGTGGTCCTTTTTGATAGTTATTGTTTTCTTCTGTTATATCTGTAAACTTATCTGCATTAATTTACAATATCATTAGAAATCTCTATGTGTACCTAAACGAAATAAACGTCACTTGAATTCGTCGGGGGCATTTACTCGTACAACATGTTGAAATCAAAAATTAAAAATTGTAAGTTTTGAAACTTTCTACTTGAAGAAAGAAAGTGGAATTTCATGTGAAATTTTTGATCAAGAATTTGTAAATGAACTATCGAATTTTCGTGACCTGATCTCCAACTTGGGACGTACAAGAATAAAAAAATATTGTACATTGGATACCCGTAGATAAATACATTTGTATTGAGGTTCGAATTTGCTCCTTCTGTTCAGATCTTTTGTGTATATTTCAGACTGTACACTTTCATTCGCGCTTACTATACATGATAATTGTAACAGAATGAAATAAAATTTGAATTTCATGAAAAGAACACAATTGAACGGACTAAATCAAGGCTTCTTACACTTAAGCTCTTCCGAAAGTACAGGAAAAACTCATGTACATTTTCACTGCTACACCCATTCTAAGAATATTCTATTGAACATAACAAATATTTCGTCAAACAAAAACTCATATAAAATGAGAAGAAATGGATCTGAAATAATTAACCTTTTTATTTTTCAGACAGTGGAAATCCACCACAATGGTCTATCCTGAAATCTTATGGTACGTAAATGAATGATATTTGCATATTTATCTTGATTGCAGAATTCAGAAACAACTAAACAATTAATTGAAATTTCATGACTAATATATGAATTACAGATCACAAACATATCGATCATCACAAAAATTCCAGTGAAGTACTTTCTAAAGCTGAAAGATCAGACGGTGAGAAAACCTCAATGATAATTTCAAATTTCTATTGAATATCTAATATTTGGAGATAAGTTTTATATCGACTAATCTTATTTGTAATAACGATGCGAAAATATGTTCCCATCGAATAATAATTCACTTCTCTGAATTCCAGATCACGAAGAAGATCTTTACAGTCATGTCCGAAGAATGCTTTCTGAACCTGGAAGATCACAGGGTGAGAAAACTTCAATTATAATTGATAATTATCAATTCAAATCGCTATTCAATATTTGACATTAACTAAAAATTTTTTCCATAATAATAATAATATTTTTTTTGAAACATTTGTAACAATTTTCTATTATATTCACTCGTAATAGCGTAATAACAATTAAGAAAAATGCTTCCCGAAGGACTTAATTCATTTTTGAGTCTGATCTTCCATTGTGTGCTCGAACAAAAATATGACTTTATTTTTATGACAAATACACAAAAGTATACGGCATTTCAAAAAGAAGAAATTAATTGTATAAGACAATTTTACATAGTGTATGAAAACAAGAGGAATTTTACGAAGATATGATGAAAATATGAACAAAGTAAAAGATGATTTTCAATAAACATAGATTAACAAGACTTTCGTCGATGAATATCGAATACTAAACGAACTATTCGCTTCTCAGTTACAAACACCCTATTCAATTATCTATATAGAGCAGCCCCACAGAAAAATATTATAGATATTGCAGAAAATGAAGTACCCAACTTTTAACCTGACAAATAAAAGGAAGTTGTCTATCTGAATTTATGTCGATATAATATTTCAAGAAACTTGGTGAATTCAGATGATTAAATATGTTTTCTCCATATTTAACATTCAAGGTACTGATTTCATTACCTTCCGGACGAAAATGAACACTTACACTTTCATCAACGTTTCAATTTGATGATTTACTTACTATCAGATTATTCAGTCGACACCAATTTCCCAACTCGCTCACAAATTCCTTGTGGAATTCCTCAATACACCTTCCAGAAACAAATACTGATGAATTATTGGCAAATAGTGTTACTAAATAGCAGACAGATCGTTTATAAGTAACTAGCGACCCGCCCCGGCTTCGCACGCCGCAAACGCTACGCCCCGCAATTTTTAAATCTGTAATATCTTCGAAAATATTCACTTAAATCATACGGTGTAAAGGGCCATATATATCTATATTAAATGAACAATGTATTCAAGGTATTTAATTGGTTAAGGATTAATGCTGTATGGGTTCAAATCGCTTCGAAAATTAGCCATTATTTGTCGCAAAAAGTAAATGACAAAAAAAAGTTATTGTGGGTTATCCATAAGAGATAGACATATACCATCACGGACTTTTCTGTAGACCTTTTCAATGTGTACAATACTTAGTACATTATTTTGATAAAACTCGTAGGGTTCAGCCTGCGTTTGCAATGTAAGCGGAAAAAATGTAATTATTTACGACATCACATTAGAAACCTCAAAAATAACAGTACTTCTCCACTATTTAGTGGATGTTATTATACATATAAAACTTCCTCTTGAATCACTCTATCTATTAAAAAAACCGCAACAAAATCCGTTGCGTAGTTTCAAAGATTAAAGCGTACAGAGGGACAAAGGGACAGAAAAAGCGACTTTGCTTTATACTATGTAGTGATATGAATAAAATAAGTCCTATTACAGAATCTTGGGGAACCCCAAGATCGATATGATATTTCTGAGAATGAATTTCGCCTATTCTTACTACCATCCTTCTTTTTTCAGAGGTAATTACCTAACGAATCCTAGAAAATAACCCTAAAACCTAAATTCCAACATTTCTCAAGTATGAATTAAATTTATGCCTGTATTTGTAATAACGATTATAATTTATAATATCGATTATGAAAAATGTATATTCATATCGAGTAACAATTCACTTTTGCGAATTCCAGATCACCTAGATGAAGAACTTTACGCAGATTCCCGTGAAATGATTGACCAACCTGTAAGATCAGACGGTGAGAACCACACATACATTTTGTTTTGCCTGTATCTCCAATTTTTCATAACGATTTTACCATGCTGTTCGAATTGGTGGTGACGTGAGGGTTCGACCTTGACCATCATTCACATTCTGACCGGTTTTACCTCGCCAGGAATTCAGTTGTGAGCCTACCGGTGCGACAGTTGGTGGTTTCATTTTAATACGTGCTTTATTGTCTTCTCCAATGATGGATATCATTCCGAGGAAGCGTTCCAAAATTATCGCGCTTAATGAACGCACATCAATGACTGCAAGAAATATAGCGGAAGCTGTTGCTGTGGGATGGTCCAGCGTTTCGAGAATTTTGAAAACATTTGAAGAGAGTGGCTCATCGTCTCCAAAAATAAAAGGAAACTGTAGCCGCAAACGCAAAACTACTCCAAGAACAGACAAATTGTTGATAAAAAATAGCAAAATTAATCCGAGAAAGACAAGCACTGATCTTCGAAGGGATTTATTGGTTTCTGGTGTGGAGGTGAGCACCTCAACTATGCGAAAACGACTGCTGGAGGTTGTCCGTAAGGCAAGAAGACTAAGAAGAAAGCAACTGCTTACCCAGAAAATGATGAAGAAACGTTTGGGGTGGACCAAAAAGTACCGTGCGTGGACTGTGGACGACTAGAAGAAGATGATTTTTAGTGATGAGACACATTTGTTTGTTCAAGGGTACAAATCAATTGTTGTTAGACGAAGTGAAGGGGAAACTTTGCGGCCCGATCACAATCAGCAAACAGTAAAATATTCTTTCGAACCAAATGTTTCGGGGTTTTTTCACAACCAATGGCACAGGACGATAAGCTCCTATAACAGGGATGATGAATTCAGTGAAATATATGGAAATATTGCGCATCATAACTGTCGCATTCATGGAAACGTTTCATGGAACATTTCAGCACGACCTGGCTCCCTGCCACAATTCCATACAAGTGCAGGCCTGTATGCGTGAGAATGAAATAAAAGTACTCGATTGGCCAGGGAATTCACCTGATCTCAATCCCATTGAGAATTTATGGAATATTTTAAAGAAACGACTGGCAAAAATGGATTGCAGTACAAAAGAAAAAATGATTATAAGTGCAATTCAGGTGTAGTTTCATGATGACGAATTGAAGAAACTCTGCGCTACGCTTGTGGAATCGATGCTTAGACGAGTTCAAGAAGTTATTCCTGCGAAAGGAGGACATACTTCATATTAATATGAAGAATTAACGCTATTTTGTATGTACTAACTTCATTTAAAGGTAATATTTTACGAAAACATTGTATTTTATTCTGTATCCCCATTAATTCGAACAGCATAGTAGATTAAAAGTTCTAATAATGGTTACATTAACATCAAATAGTGATTCTTCCCTTTGTATTCCAGATGACCTAGACGAAGAACTTTTCACAGATTCGCGTGCAATTCCCTCTCAACCTGAAAAATCTTACGGTGAGAGAACTTCAATAATCTGGTCGAATTACTATTCATTATCAAATATTTGGATATGACTCTTATTACGCCTGTATCTGTTCTAATCTGCAATAAAAATATAGAATTTTTATTCAAATCAATGAATCAAATAAAAATGGATGTTTTTTCTGAATTTCAGATCACAAACACGAAGATCATCACAAAGATTCCAAAGAAATTTCTCCTCAACCTGAGAGATCATCTGGTGAGGAAATAGCATACTCAATTAAAATCTCTTTTTAATATCCCATATTCAGAGACAAATTCAATTATGTCTGTATCTCAGATTTTCAAATTCTATTGAAAAAAATTATTCAAATCCAAAAATAATTAGCTTCTTCGAATTCCAGATAACCTAGAGGAAGAAGGTACAGATTCCCGTGGGATGTCTTCCCCACCTGAAAGATCACTCGGTGAGAAAACCTCAATTATCAATTCAAACTAATATTTAATATTGAATATTTGGATATAAATTTTATTACGTCTCTATTTCTAATTAGCAATACCGATTATTGGAAATATTTCCGAAACGAATAATAAATCAATCCTCTGAATTTCAGATCAGGAACACGAAGATCATAACAGAGATTCCAGTGGAATTCCTCTTATTTGTAATAACGATTATAGAAAATAAATTCAATTTAAATGATGATTAACTCTTTTATTCCAGATGAACAAGACGAAGAATTTTATACAGATTCCCGTGGGAAGCCTCCCCAACCTGAAGGGCCATTCGGTGAGAAACCTTAATAATCAATTCAGATCACTATTCAATATTCAGAGATCAATTTTATTATATGTATATTTTTTATTTGCAATATCGATTGTTGGAAGTACATTCGAATCGAAATCACCCATAATTCCAGATAAGAGGCACGAAAATCACCACAGAAATTCCAGTCGAATGCTTGCTCAATATCAGAGAACATTCGGTAAGAAAAACTGAATAATTAATTCGAAGAGCTATTTAATGTTCAAGATTTAGTGATGAATTTTATTATGACTATATCTCTATTATTTATTTTTTTATTTCAATTAAAGTGTCTCGACTACTTGGTCATTGGCACATGGTACAATTTTACAGTTTCATGTAATAGTGTTAATGCTACATATACTTAAATATAATTGACAATTTAATTGTAGTTGAATTAGATGGAACTGTTATCCTTTCTACTTGTGTAAGCTACACAAGGTTGTATTAACCACATTTCTCGATAAATTTTTGTGTAACTTCGATTTGGGCCGTTGTGCTCAGAATGTCTTTGATGTTGTTTTTTAGTCCTAGTTGTTTACGAACTGCCTCATTTTTTGGACACCAGATGGATATATGTTCAACTGTAAGATGGATATTATCACAGAATTCGCACTTGGGTTGTTCGCCTGATGTCATCAAATAACTGTGGGTCAGTTTCGTATGACCTATTCTTAGTCTTCTAGCTACTATTTTGTCTATTCAGGGTTAATCGCGTTTCTTTTTGAATTTTAGGTTGAATTTTGTGCAGCTTGCTGGTATCGTTTTCCCATCGAACTTGCCATTCCTTAATGATTCTATTTTTAATTGATTGAATTAGATCTGTATGAACCACAACGTTTGTAACATCCAGATTTGAGGATTTTGCAAGCTTCGCGGATTGGTCGGCTAATTCATTTCCTGCGATTCCTACATGAGATGGAATCCATATGATGGTGGTAGAGATGTTTTTCTTGTTTTCCAGATCGTTGCATTTTTCTTGGATTTTTTGTGCAAGTGGGTTTTTCGAGTAAATGTCAGCTATAGATTGTAGGGAGGAGAGAGAGTCTGTGACTACTACAACCTTGTGTCCTATCATGATATGACTGAGAAGAGATCTATAGATGGCATATAATTCAACAGTGTGTATGCTACAGTTAGTTGAAAGTTTGTAGGATTCAGATGTATTTTGTTCCCTTATGATCGAGCAAGCTACTCCATGTTCATCTTTATGAGCGTCTGTGTATCTAATATCATCAAATGTTTCGTTGCTCATCATTTCTCTGAATGATTGCTTCAGTATATCAGGTTAATTTAATAATAATTCACAAATTAGAGACTATATCTCTAATTTGTAAACGATTATAGAAAATATATATCAAAATCATAATTGAGATTGAATTCTCACTTAACTCTCAGTGAAACAAGATTGAATAATAATTTAAATTGAATACTTGGCTTAATATTTCACGAATGTTTTCTTAAATATTACAACAAAGTTAATAAAGTTGCGTCTTGATAATGAGCTGAACGCTCGAATCATGTTGAATCAACGTTATTAATTCTATTTTATTATTTATCAATGCATTCGTGAAGCCTAGTGTTCAATTCAAATTATTGAAAAAAAATTCACTTCTTTGTATTTCAGGTGAAATAGCAGAAGAAATAGCAGGTGAAGTAGAGGAACTAATTGACAATACATTTGGAGCGTTAGCTGAAAAATTACTTGGTGAGGAAATCTTGATATCAATTCAAGTATGTAGTTATTTGATATTTAGAGATGAATTTCATTATGTCTGTATCTATCTCTTCAATTTGCTATAACGCCTATAGAAAATATATTCAAATCAAATAATAAATCACCTGAACCTGAAGGATCGTTGTGTGAGAAAACCTGTCAATTCAAATCGCTATTTAAGACTCAATATTCAGGGATGAATTTCATTATCTCTGTATCTTCCATTTGTAATAACGATGGTAGAAATGATATTTGAATCAAATGATAATTCATTTCCTTGAATTCAGATCAACTAGACGAAGAACTGTCCATTTTTGATTCTCGTGGAAACCCTCATCAAGCTGAAAGATCTAACGGTGAGAAAACCTGAATAATCAATTACTATACGATATTATGAGATAAATTTCATTGTGTCTACTTATTTAATTTGTAATAACGATTATATAAAATATATTTTAAAATCAAATAATAAATTAATCCTCTGAATTCTAGATCACAAACACGAAGATCATCACAGAGATTCCAATGGACCTGAACGATCATTCGGTGAGGAAACTTGTATAATCAATTAAATCGCTATTCAAATTCCAATATTTATAGACAAATTTCACTATGTCAATATCTGTAATTTGTAATAACGATTATAAGAAGAACATTCAAGTCAAATAATAATTCACTTCTCTGAATTCCAGATCATGAAGACAATGATAATTACAGAGATTCTCGTGGAATGCCATATCACGAAGACATAAGTAATCACAGAGATTTTCGTAGAATGCCTCCTGGATTTGAAAGATCAGACGGTGCTCGTGGAATGCCTCCTGGATTTGAAAAATCACGCGGTGTTCGTGGAATGCCCCCTGGATTTGAAAGATCAGACGGTGCTCGTGGAATGCCTCCTGGATTTGAAAGATCAGACGGTGCTCGTGGAATGCCTCCTGGATTTGAAAGATCAGACGCTGCTCGTGGAATGCCCCCTGGATTTGAAAGATCAGATGGTGCTCGTGGAATGCCATATCACAAAGACGTAATGAATCACAGAGATTTTCGTAGAATGCCTCCTGGATTTGAAAGATCAGACGGTGCTCGTGGAATGCCTCCTGGATTTGAAAGATCAGACGGTGCTCGTGGAATGCCTCCTGGATTTGAAAGATCAGACGGTGCTCGTGGAATGCCTCCTGGATTTGAAAGATCAGACGGGGCTCGTGGAATGCCTCCTGGATTTGAAAGATCAGACGCTGCTCGTGGAATGCCCCCCGGATTTGAAAGATCAGACGGTGCTCGTGGAATGCCCCCTGGATTTGAAAGATCAGACAGTACTGATGAAATGCCATATCACAAAGACGTAATGAATCACAGAGATTTTCGTAGAATGCCTCCTGGATTTGAAAGATCAGACGGTGCTCGTGGAATGCCTCCTGGATTTGAAAGATCAGACGGTGCTCGAGGAATGCCCCCTGGATTTGAAAGATCAGACGGTGCTCGTGGAATGCCTCCTGGATTTGAAAGATCAGACGGGGCTCGTGGAATGCCTCCTGGATTTGAAAGATCAGACGCTGCTCGTGGAATGCCCCTGGATTTGAAAGATCAGACGGTGCTCGTGGAATGCCCCCTGGATTTGAAAGATCAGACAGTACTGATGAAATGCCATATCACAAAGACGTAATGAATCACAGAGATTTTCGTAGAATGCCTCCTGGATTTGAAAGATCAGACGGTGCTCGTGGAATGCCTCCTGGATTTGAAAGATCAGACGGTGCTCGTGGAATGCCTCCTGGATTTGAAAGATCAGACGGTGCTCGTGGAATGCCTCCTGGATTTGAAAGATCAGACGGTGCTCGTGGAATGCCTCCTGGATTTGAAAGATCAGACGCTGCTCGTGGAATGCCCCCTGGATTTGAAAGATCAGACGGTGCTCGTGGAATGCCCCCTGGATTTGAAAGATCAGACAGTGCTGATGAAATGCCATATCACAAAGACGTAATGAATCACAGAGATTTTCGTAGAATGCCTCCTGGATTTGAAAGATCAGACAGTGCTCGTGAAATGCCTCCTGGATTTGAAAGGTCAGACGGTGCTCGTGGAATGCCTCCTGGATTTGAAAGATCAGACGGTGAGAAAATATTAATAATCAATTACAATTGCTATTCCTATTCCTATTCAACGTTTAATATTCGGATATTAACTTCATTATATCCATATGATACAATAACATCTCAGGACTTTAAGAACCTAAATATAGATGCTTTTCTTGGGGGTCTTGAAAGTATCACTTTAAGTGATATTCTGCATTAAAGCAGTATAGACAAAAGGGAGAATTCATTCAATGATCTCATTTTGAAATTATTCAATTATCATGGTACTTATCGTTCTTCTAAAATCATCAGTTGTTCAAAATCATTTGTTGACGGAAAATACTAAATTCATAATGAAGTTTGAAATGCGGCTTTAGTCACTACAAAAGGCCCAAGAGTATGAACGCCCTTAGTCATTACAGATACTTGTAAAATCACACAAATGCAGCTGTTCGTGCGGTCAAAACTGCATACTTGGATTATCAGCTGAGAACACATAAGGCCATGTCTTTTTGGCAAGTGATTCATAGTCTTGGTTCAGAGCCAAGGAGAACATCATAATGGTATCTTCAGATCAAATTTCTGGAATAATTATATCTCTTGGTTATTATGGCATGATCTTGACAAAAAATGTTCCATAGGTACGTATTCGGTTTAGTGAACTTGCGGCTGGTTGCTTACTCAGTCATGGAAGCACTCTATATTCGGCCACTCCCTAAAGTTCGTAGTGATGAATTGCGCTCAATCTGAATTCTTTCTTCTTTATTAAATATTTTCGAAAGGGTAGCTTAAGGTAAAGCAGAAAGGTAGCTGTTATATATATATATATATAATTATAAGTTTGTCTTCTTGATTGAGTAGGACAGCAGGCTGATATCTAATTTTTTTCAATGTTTTGTCAAATTTTATTGATATTATTAATGTTGATACAGTTCTCTGCCTGCTGTCCTCCTAAATATAAAATACATATTCATAATAATAAGTACATCGTACACGTTCACATATCCAGCTCTACTATAACATTCTATTGATTAATTTGAATTTTTCAAATGAATGTTCTAGTGTTCATTTTCATAAATATTTCATTCAGTGGCATTAGCACAAAAATTTCATTTCATATATATATATATATATATATATATATATATATATATATATATATATATATATATATATATATATATATATATATATATATATATATATATATATATATATATATATATATATATATATATATATATATATATATATATATATATATATATATATATATATATATATATATATATATATATATATATATATATATATGTTTATGAAGAATCCTTTTCTTCTGCCAAATGAGAAATTTCAATCTATGTAACGACGACGACTGATATTTGGCAGTGGTTGCTGTCAGAAAGTTATGACCATCCTTGAATTCAATTATTTTAGAGATGTGATTTTTGTTCCTTAAATCTGAGAAGAAAAGAGCATTCTGAAAACGCAAAAAAATTTTACGTTTTAGAATATGTGAAAGATAAAGGAAATCTCTCATTCTATTCAGTATTTTCACTGAAAAATTAATAGTGAAATACCATCCAACAATTTTCAAAAAAATATTCGCCTTAAATTAACAATTTATTCTAACACTTTATTTTTAATATCTTTCATTTTTGCAGGTTACGCTTGATGAGTAGTGTGTGATATCCGGCATGATCTGATGGTGTGCAGATCCAGAAAAATGAACATAATATATCCCACATAAAAATTTAACTGATGATGTCAGATATAAGAAATGTATAATCAATAAACTTTTCTGCAACACAAGTCTATTCCTTAGCATATAATTAAATATCATATAATATATCTGATCAAATATTTTAAAGATGTTTTGGGAATTCTTCAAATAACTGAGGATAATTTGTGAAAAATCCAAAAGATTAGTAATTTTTCTTGAAGACTCAAAAAACTACGTACGTGAACATTCCTTGATAATATTCATTCACATTGTTGCTGTTGAGTTGGACGAGAGCATGTAAATTTTAAAGATGAAAAATTGCAGAATATCGTTTCAAACTATGTATATTTCTCACCACCTTCTCATCGTCATAACCACTAATAATAATAATAATAATATTATAAATTTTTTCCAACAGGTATGATACCCAATTACAGAAAATAATAATTAATGTTGAAATATAACTAAATATTCAAATAAATAAAATAAAACGGAATATAACAAAGAGCTTTATCTAATCTCAAAAAACTAAAACAATAACCAATAACTAAATAATAAAACTCAATCCAATTCAATTTATTTTAGTCGATTTCCCTTGATCACAATTCTTAAAATAACTGCTATGGAGTCAAAGTGAATATCACATTGTATAGAATTTAGACTCCACAAACCAAAATATATAATCCAAAAAACTGATTCATACATCACTGTCTACATTCGAATTATCAAGGTACTCTGCCACACTATAGTATGCCTTTGTTAACCGCAAAAACTCAACTATCTTCCTCAAACAAATGAGCATTTAGTACTTTCAAATTCGGTGGTTTAGTTAATATTAAGTAGTATTAGTATTAGTAGAAATAGTTGAATATTTCGGTACTCTGATAATAGAGTGAGTACTCAAATTTGGTTGTTTTATGCTTGGGAATAAGTAGCACATCACTGTTCCTTGTTTAACACTCATGATTACTGTTTAATTTAATAAACTGATCTTCATTTTCTCTATCATATAATAAAAATCTATAAATATTTAAACAAAGTAGGATGTTGTTAATTTTGAATGAAGGTAAGTTTACAAAATGTTCGTCGATGAATATCGCAAAATAAACGAACTATTCGCTTCTGTGTTATTCATTCATTCACCCTATTTATTCATTTCCCTATTCGCTATTTATAGAGCTGCCCTACAACAGAATATTATAGTTTAGATAACTTTGTATACGACTGTAATACATATTCATAATTCACATACATAATTCACAGTTTATAGGAACAATGTCCTTAATTTTAGAGATTGTAAAAAATTAGTTACTGATTTTTTTACATAAAACGTCAATGTTAGTTGCCCATCTGATATTTCTGTCTACATTTATTCCAAGAAATCGTCGGATGCTAGAAAGAGTGGTCTCCATATTTAACATTAAAGTTACTGATTACCTTTCCTTTCAGACAAAAATTAACACATATAGTTCATCAACGTTCACCATCAAATTGTTGAATCCACATCAATAAGTCGATTGAAATATATCCAATGTTGCTATTAATCCGAATTTTCTTCAGGAATCTGAAATCATTTCCAACGCAATTTACTTTGTTTTCCTGAATACGGATCTGTTCCCTTCTTCAAGGCCTAGGACCTAATATATCCGGACCATTATCGTCTTCGGCGCTATCGACACACAATTTTTTTATAGCAATTATCTATACATATTCATGTACAAAATATTCCATATTTCATATAAAAAAAGTTGTCGAAAAAATTATAAAATCTTTTAAATATTTAATAGTGTAGGCGTTTACTAGATGTAAATCCATTATAATTGAATATAAACTTAAATTCAAACACTTAAACCTATGATTTACACTTTATTGACGCATAGCATAACGCGTTTCGTCGTTACAAACGACTTCTTCAGATGCTTACAGAATAATAATGATGATCATTATTATTATTCTGTAAGCATCTGAAGAAGTCGTTTGTAACGACGAAACGCGTCATGCTATGTAGTCAATAAAGTGTAAATCATAAGTTCAAGTGTTTGAATTTAAGTTTATATTCAAATAAAAAATCTTTGTCGAGGGAACAATCAGTTCAGTTTTCAGTTGTTCAATTTAGCTGATGAAAACAGAGTAACATCCCGAAAATGCGATTGATATAATTTTGCAAAACTAGCCAAGTGTTTTTTAAAACTACATTCTTATCCGTTTGAAATAATTTGTATCAATTTATAACCAGGTCCGCCTTCAAACTATTTGTATGATTCTGGCCACATTCGGATAATGTAGTCGCTTTTGACTCGACAGTACACTACTGTGTTAGAATAGAAAAAAAGAAGTAGATAAACACAGTTATATATTTATTTTGGTACCTATTTCCGCCTTTACTCTGTTATTTTGTGGTATACACTGTTAACTGCATATAATGTCACTTGATTCAACGACAACCCACCCTCTCAACAACAACTTTCAAATAATTTTGGCAATATAAATCTATATTTTTAAGTTTACAAAAATCAGTAAAAGCTGCCCAGCTGTGTACGTCCATGGAACTGATGAAGTTGAACCCCCATCGAGCATTGAAGGAGCTACGGAAAGAGCTTAATTATTACTATTATTTTCATCACCGAATGCCCCAGTTTGACCATATGAGTAAATGTAACAAAAAGTACTGGTTCAGAAAAAGACGTCAGACGAAAATACGACAAACGTCGAACGAAATTTCCTTCTATAATTGAATTTTCTGTAAAGTAATATTAGTATGAAATGAACTTTTTTTCGAATGTAAAATTTAACGACTATGTTGAGCTTATATTGTGATTATTAGTGAAATGGTATAAAGCTATAGATAAAGGAAACATAGTTATAATAGTAATATTGAATTTCAAAAGAGGCTTCATGATGTTATGATCATTATTATCGAAAAAACAAAACAAAATTGGATTTGAGGGAGTAGTAAATAATTGGTTCTGATCTTACTTGGATTCGCGAACACAAAAAGTTGAGTTAAATGACATGATATCGCATAGCACGAAAGTTGATTTTGGTGTACCTCATGGAATTCTCTTGGGTCTGTTGATTTTCTTCTGATATATATATATAAACGATATTGATTCTCATATGAAAAAAATGCTCAATACGTTTCTTCGGTGATATTACTATGCTTTACATAAGTGAAAAAAATATCAAGAAATGACCGAGTGCATCAATTCAGCAATTAATGAAAAGTTATGTAACAATAGCGTATCTCCAAATATTGAGAATCCTGAAGATCTTTTTGTACCTCTTTTAGCCACTCTGTTCGGCATTTAACCTTTATTATTATATCGAGTAGTTTCTTCGGTACTCTGGACTGTTTCATTCATAGAACTTTGCTCGTCGTTTTCTGATTTTTTCCGTTATCGTATTTGTCTTTTGATAATGTTCATTGTGAGGTCTTTCAATCCGAATGCCGTTTCTATTGATTGGCCCATAAATCTTTCTAAGAATTTTCCGTTCTTGTTTTTCTATTTCTCTAATTTCTCGAGATTGCTCCTGAAAGAATCGTTGCTTTGAAATACCTCAATTTGGTGCACTTCTCTAAGTGCACTTTTTGTTTCAGTACCACCATGTTAGCTTTTAGGCCCTTTGGAGCTTGGTAATTCTCAGTTCATTAGCAATTCGGTTCAAGCCTGAGGACTGTATAACTTCTCCAACGTATTCAAATTGGCCGAATTGCATAATTTTATTAGGTTGATGATCTTTAAAATCATAAATAAAGATGTTTTTTCATGAATAAACTTCATATTTAGAGTAATTCAAATATTGAAATTTCAATGGTAAAATGAAACACATACCACTCAGAGAGAAAATTAGGAAGTCTAATCATCTGCTGTATTGAGCTCTGAAGATACTAACAGCATGATCAATTTTCCAGAACTATTTATTCATTACTGTAAAATTTTTTGTACAAATCATTATCAATTCCAATCTTATGTATATCTACAACATGCCCAAATCAAATAAGGTTTAAGTATTACTATTATTTTCATCATTGTATGCTTCAATGTGGCAAAATATGAGTAAATGTTACACAAAAGTACGGATTCAGAAAAAGACGTCAGACGAAAATACGACAAACGTTCAAATGAAAATTTTCTTCTCTAATTGAATTTTCTGTAAAGTAATATTAGTATGAAATGAACTTTTTTTTTTAATATGAAATTTTCTGTAATTATTCTTTAAATTAATCGTATTGAGAAGCTTGATTTTCGAGCCAGAGTAACGAAGCTTCTCGCATGTAAAAACTAATGAGCAAGTAGTATTGTACTAGTCATTATCATATGTGTTTTTCAAAATAAATACGTTTTTGTGTTGTCATTTGGTGATCTGGCAAGCATTAGGGGCCCCTATTGATCACAAAGTCCTGGGCACATGCCCAGAAAAGCAAAAATATAAGGCTCATTACTTACATCGATTGAATTACATAATCTTTGTTGAATTTCTGCTATGCATTGAGTAACAAATACGTTCATTTCCATTTCAAAGATGATATTCCTATGATATATGCAAGACTAAGAATGCTTTGTCGAATGATTCAAGATTATCACATCCGTGGTGAGATTTGGCGAGGAATTGGGGAGCTATGTGTCTCGTGGATGGTGAATCTGATGCATTTAGGAGGTGAATATTATATGCATTCAATGTTTTGTAGGATTTTTATTGTATTTTTTCTATGGTTTTTTGTGTTTTTCTATTGGAACGTTAGTTCCTTACTTTAGGTCATAGCGAGAGGGGTCGCGACGAGAAATGAGTGATTGGAATGTGGTCAGATCATGTCATCGGAATGTGTTCTCGCCAAGTGGCTAGCATCTTCCGCGTGCACTCTGTCTCTTTCTCTCTTTAACCGATCTTTCTTTCTTCGAACATAGCAGTGTCGCATGAGCCTAGAACAAACGCATATCCAATACACAGCACTGTTATATCAACACAATTTCAATAATTCAAATTTAAATAACTCAAAAATGAAATAAATATATAATACATTAGTCAAATTTTATTGTGAAAATCATAGAAAGTGTTTAATGAAAAATTGTTCATACATTAGATACATTGATTTCAATTTAAAATAAATAAAAATATTATTAATGACGATGACGAATTTATTATTATTTATTGAATAGATAATATTTACTTCTTTTATAATACACTGAATATTGATTCTTGAAGGAACTGACGTTCCTACCTCGTGTCCCGCGACACGGTCTCATTATTTTTTCATTCTATTGCGTGTGATATGTTCAAATATCACATTGATAAATTTTTCATCAGTTTAATTTAGTGATTACAAAAATTTTATGTTATGCACGACTATGTTTTGTAAGAATATGGTAGGTTGTTTTCAGAATGAACTTAATTCATTATCATATTATATTAAGTCAACTGAAAAGTCCCCGGCCTACCATAGTAAAACACATTTTTTTGGAAAAATTATTTTTTTTTATTCAACATAATTCAATTCAAAGGTGATAGACTGATTATAGCGACCCTCTAACGTTTCGATACCATTTTTGTAGTACGATTTGTCCTTTACTTCTAAATAGGCCTCAGTTTTGGCGGTCACCTCTCCATTCGACGAAAATTTCTTCCAGATAGCATTCTTTAGAGATCTGAGAACAGGAAGTAGTCGCTGGGGACCAGATCTGGAGAATACGGTGGATGAGAAATCAATTCGAAGCGCAATTCATGGATTTCTGCCATCGTTTTCACTGACACGTTTTTGTGACACGATGATTTGTCTTGGTGAAGCAGCACATTCTTTTTCGTCAAATGCGGCTGTTTTTGACGATTTCGTCCTTCAAACGGTCCAATAGCGCTATGTAATAGTCGCTGTTGATGATCCTTTCTTTTTCAAGGTAGTCAATGAAAATTATTCCATGCGCATCTCAAAATACAGACGTCATAACCTTGCCAGCCGATTGTGGCGTTTTCCTACGCTTTGGAGCGGGTTCATCGTGTGCAGTCCTCTCGGATGACTGTCGATTGGACTTCGGAGTGAAATGATGGTGTCATGTTTCATCCAGTGTCACATTTCGACGCTTATTACGCTTAATCATCTTCAAACACTGCTTCGAATCATCAACTCGTCGTTGTTTTTGGTCAAAAGTGAGCACGCGCGGCACCCACTTTACACAGAGCTTTCTCAAACGCAAATATTTGTGAATGGTATGATATACACGTTCAGTTGATATCTTTAGAGTGTCTGCTATTTCATTCGATTTCAGTTTACGGTTATTCAAAATCATTTTGTTGATTTTTTCAATTTTTTCGTCGGTGACAACCTCTTTTGGGCGTCCACTGCGTTTACCGTCTTCAGTGCTCATTTCACTACGTCTAAGCTTAAAATACCAATCCTTGATGGTTGATTTTCCTGGGGCAGTGTCCGGAAACTCAGCATCAAGCCAAGATTTTGCTTCGACTATACTTTTTCTCTTCAGAAAGCGATATTTTATCAACACGCGAAATTCCTTTCTATCCATTTTTTCACAATAACAAAAGTTGCTTCACTCAAAATGCTATAATTCACAAACTAATGATCCGCCAGCTGTCAAATTCATAGACGCATCTTTTGCGGGTAAGGGCTAAGTAAAAAACATCTGGATTTAATTGTAGTAACGTCATATATTTGTCCGACCGGGGACTTTTCAAATAACTTACAAACAAAATTTAAGTGTTTAGTAATCACCATGTATATATTTCAAAACTCAAAGAGATACTTATAAGTACATTTCTCCAATCAACGAAATGTTCATCAAACGAAAGAAACGATGAGAAATAACAGGGATAATATTATTCATTGGATCAGAACTGTGAAGGAGTTCCCAAAGCAATATCAGGTATGAACATTCTGACTGATATTTGACAAGATTTGATGAATTGTGTTCCGGTTTTCAAGGCCTCTTTCTTGAATGAAATTTCATCTTTCATTGTGCTCATGAAAAACAATACTTGAATGCTTTAAAAGAGGTTATTCTTGTTGTTAAATACATAATTACATTTGTTTCTAATTTCCTTTGTTCTATGTATTATTTTCGTATCCTAAACTGATATTACCAATGCTATTGAGTTATTATTCACCTAGCAATTAATACACAGGAGAATGCTTAAAAATAGAAATTCAGAAAACGCAGATTTTAATTATACGGAACATTTCTGCTAAACACTTGCAAAAATTACACTTCCAAATGTGTGAAACTTTTCGAATAATTGAAAGACAATTGTTCTTCACTATCATTATGTTCGTAGTGGTTATAAGTGATGATTGTTTACCAGGTAAGACTATGATTTTCACTACTAATCTAAGAACCCAGGCTTTGAAATGAATTTTGATTTCAAAGGAAAATTACTGTGATGTTTTTCTATATTCATAAGAAATAAATAACTTTGAGTTTTTATGTTGTGAAGAGATATTCGCTCCTGTTTTTTCAATTTTATAATTCCCAAACCAGAATGATCTCAGTATACTAATTCACATCCCGGACAATTTATTTTGAAATTTATGGAATGAATATGCATTCCATCTTGTGATTTCAAAGCGGAATAAATATTTTAACACGACCAAAATATATTTCTACCATCAAGTACATGATGGAGAAATATTTTTTTTCATATCAATACAAAATTTTTTTATATTCAGTTTTTACTCAAATTGCCACATACGATTAAGTGAACCTTCATTATTTTTGAGAATCTGCTGTGTTAATTTTTGGAATAGTGGAAGTATTACTAATTATAATCCTACCATTTGTAAGGCAGAAATTCCTCTACAACAGAAAATGCTCATTCTGTTCTGAGTTATTCGAGCACATCTGGGTTATTTTCTTCATCATTTTACAGGTCAACGGGAAAAATTGATATTTGAGAATGTGTACCCTATAAAAGGCACATGGTTTAAGGACATACCATCTGGAAAATATTATTTCAGAAGTGGTAACTCTGTATTTCTTCAGAGGAATGATTTGTATTATTCGAAATGGGTGTTGAATTCAAATTCTGATTATGTATTAGATAACACCTCTAAATGGACTTGGGATAAAAAAGGGATGCTATACCCAGTAGGTAAGTACATCATTAATTCAATTGTAAGAATTAATCAGTTTATCTCAATCAAAACACGTAATCCTAAAACCATATTTTCATTAAATGATTGAAATGGTTTTACAACAAGACAACAGTCGACAAACATTCAATTCCGTTCAATTAAATATTTATGAAAAATAATTGTTTTTTAATTAAAGTGCACCATGGAAAACAAGGTCCAAGAATTGTTAGTATTTCGAGTCACATTTTTGGACAATCCCTTTCATATTTCGATAAAATCATTCAATTTTATAGAAGTTCTCCCATTGCTATTTCGATCCTTTAGATTTTCAATTTTTACACTAGTAGAATCAAAAATATATATTGAAATAATTCAAAACACCTGAACGCTGAATTCCAGAAAAATAGCTGAACACTCCTAGCATATATTTTGTTACGAGTATAATAACTAATAATATAATAATAATAATAATAATATAATTTTATTGAGAAACATTCCTTACATAGTAAAATTACATTCATTCCAATTGATAAATAATTACAACTAAGAGAAATGCTCTCAAAAGGACCGAATTCAGTTTGGAGTCTGATCTTCCATTCAGCTCTCGAGCAAAAATATTGGTTCAAACAAAAATCTTGGCTAAATTCATATTTACAATAATATACAATTTTGATTGTACAGGAAAGAAAATAAAAATTTCCTCAGAGATATTAAACATTTGAGAAAATTTCACATGGTGAAGAACATTAGTGTTAAAAACATATACAAATATATGATACAAAATGATCAAAATGATGATGATACAAAAATTGATTCAAACATTATACTATATAATATATAATTATACTATATAATTATACTATATAATAACTAAGCAGAATTAAATATATTATTAGAATGAATTTATTATATAATGAATTATTCATTATAAAAAATATAACATAATATATTCAGTTGAGTTCTCAAACGAAATATAGGTTAAATTGAGTTGGTTATAAAAATTTTGTGAAGTTGGCAATCCATTGGAAACTGTAAATATAAATATTACCAGTAGTATACTCAGATATGATTTATTCTCACAAAGTTCTTCTTAGGTATTTATTGAGAAAATTAATTTCCCTTATAAATTCTTTGAGTTCATTAATTTATTTTGAATTTAATTGGTTTCAGTAAGTGATTTGAGAAGTATTGCACTAAAAAAAAGTACAGTAAAGAGATTCATTTGTTTAATACTAAATGTACAAACATACAAAATATCTAGAATTGGAAAAATTGGCATTCACCCCATATAAGTTCATAATCTTTCAAATTTTACTTGTACATAATAAATGTACAAGTAATGACAAAAACAAACTTTTTTAAAGTTATACCTATGAATATATCGAGATGATAAATATATGCCAAGGAGTTTCAAACTTTATTTAATAGTTTGAGTTTCAGCGGTTATATAAATAAATAATATAAATGGGAAATGACCGAAAATGACAATGATAAAAAAATAATGTATTCCCTATATATGTCTATAATCCTCTTACATAAGCACGAATCTGTCATTAAAGGTATATCGGTAAAGGTGGAAATGCCCAATTTTAACGAGGTAAATATGGTGTAAATGAAATATATCGTGAGAGATCTGAAAAATACAGGTAGTTGCCATGATGAAATAACAGTGAAGATACTAAAGGATGTTTTTGCCAATTTTCAAAATAGATTTTCATATTTAGTTAACACTAGTAAGATTGGAATTTTGGTATATCACCAAACGATTAGAAATGTTCATTAATAATACATTTGCCAAAAATTTTCAATACTACAAAACAAGAGCAATTTACTAAATCACCCATAAAAAGTTTTAGAAATAGTATCGGAAAACCTAGTATTAAACTTTTGTGAAATTTTTCATCTAGGTATTCCGGAGTTTCAAACGCAATTTAACGAAAACGTTGAGCTTATATGAGAAATGGTATTAAGCTATATATAAAAGAAACATTAATTTAATTTAATAAACTTTAAATTAAGGAAACATTGTTTAATTTAATTAATCAAACAAATTGAATTTTAAAAGAGGCTTTATGGTGTTATGATCATTATTATCGAAAAAACAAAACAAAATTGGATTTGAGGGAGTGGTAAATAATTGGTTCTGATTTTACTTGGATTCGCGAACACAAAAAGTTTAAGTTAAATGACATGATATCGGATAGCACGAAAGGTGATTTCGGTGTACCTCATGGAACTCTCTTCGGTCTGTTGGTATTCTTCTGATATATATGAACGATATTGATTCTCATATGAAAAAAATGCTCTATACGTTTTTTCGGTTATATTACTATGCTTTACATAAGTGAAAAGAATATATATGACCGAGTGCATCAATTCAGCAATTAATGAAAAGTTATGTAACAATAGCGTATCTCCAAATCTGCAGAATTTTTTGTACCTCTTTTAGCCACTCTGTTCGGCATTTACCCTTTATTATTATATCGAGTAATTTCTTCGGTACTCTGAACAGTTTCATTATTATGCATAGAACTTTGCTCGTCATTTTCTGATTTCTTCCGTTATCGTATTTGTCTTTTGATAATGTTCATTGTGAGGTCTTTCCATTCAAATGCCGTTTTTATTGATTGGTCCGTAAATCGTTCTAAGAATTTTCCGTTCTTGTTTTTCTATTTCTCTAATTTCTCGTAGATTGCTTCTGAAAGAATCGTTGTGTTATAATGCCTCAATTTGGCACTTTTCTAAATGCACTTTTTATTTTAGTACGACCTTGTTATCTTTTAGGCCTTTTGGAGCTTGGTAATTCTCAGTTCATTAGCAATTCGGTTTAAGCCTGAGGACGGTATAACTTCTCCGGGGTATTTAAATTGGCCGACTCACAGAATTTCATCATGTTAATAATCTTTAAAATTATACATAAATATGTTATTTCATGAATGAACTTCATATTTAGACTAATTCAAATATTACAATTTCATTGGTGAAATGAAACACATACCTAGTCTAGTCATCTGCCGTATTGAGCTCTGAAGATACTATCAAGTATCTTCAGAGATACTCGATAGTATCTTCAGAGCTCAATAAGATAATTGATGAATTGATCAATTTTCCAGAACTATTCATTACTGTAAAATGTTTTCTAATATTTAATATATCAATACTATCTTTTGATTTTCAATGATTATTTCTCTAGTTGAAAATTGTACTAATAGTGTGGCAGAGTACAAATCATTATCAATTCCAATCATATGTATCTCTACAACATGCCCAAATCAAATAAGGTTTCCATCAGGAGGAATATGGCATTACACACATTGCAAGTTGTTTTATGACATAGATGACACCAGGTTCGAACTTTGCCCAGATGGATTTTATAAGAAATGGAACATAAGCAGTAACACTCAAATTTTACCAGATCGATGGACATGGGACACTGTCACAGGAGAATGGCAGCCAACAAAAAATAAACTAAGTGAGAACAAAAATATGTATTCCTAATTTGAAATTTCACTATATCGCAACATATCTTTACTGATTATTATTTATCGCTCTTTCTCATCTTTATACTTCTAGTTGCATAATATATTTATAAATGTATATATACGACGGTGGGGCGAAAAGTTTGCGGTCTAACCAAGAGATGGCGCCACTACATTTACTTTAGGAACTGCGTCCTACAGAACCATTCCTACTGAGCTTGTAAGTCAAGTTTCAACCCAATCGCTACGTTAGTTTGCGTTTGAGGGCACATTGCTCGAGACACTTCCGTTGTTTTCGTGAAAATGGAAAAGTTGGAGGTACGTGCTGTCATCAAATACTTATATTTGAATGGTTTTACATCAAAACAAATGAAAGAAGAGATGGATTCAACACTAGGAATCTCCTCCCCATAACATTCAACTATTGCAGTGCGTTTCTGAATTCAGAATGGATCCTGCGATTCAACCATTTGAGCATGGAAAATTTGCGTGCAAGGTTCCGCGTTTGGTAACGCTCGATCAAAAACTGATTCGAAAAAACATTTCTACCGAAAATTTGGCGCTGTATAGGCGTAATCCAAACGAATTTTTGCATCAATTCATGTTCATCGAACTGTTGATGAGACTTAGGTTCTCCACTACACCCCTGACAATAAAGAACCGTCAAGACACTGGGCTGGAATGGGGGAACCAACTCCAAAGAAGACAAAAACAGTTTTATCGGAAAAACAGGGTTACGGCTACTGTTTTTTAGGATGCGAAAGGAAATATATACATGCAATTTCTTGGAAATGGTAAGACTATCACTGGTCAATACTACGCAAACTTATTGCAACGTTTGATGGAAGAGGAGCAAATTAAACTACCTCATTTGGCGAAGAAAAAAATTTTGTTTCATCACGAAAACGCACCAGTGCATTCGTTGATTGTTGCCATGTCCAAAATGCACGAATTGAAGAATTGATGGCGTATCCTCCCTACTCTGGGGAGTAAGCCCCCAGCAACTATCACCTGTTTCTTAACCTCGGAAAATGACTTGGCGGTAAAAGATTTAAGAGCAACGAAGAAGTCATCGAAACTATAAATCAGTATTTTGAGGAGCTTTATTACGTTTAAAGCTGGTATAACTAAATTAGAACAACGTTTTGTGAAATGTATCAGTGTCGATGGAGAATATGTTGAAAAATAAAGCAAAAAAAAAAATTAATTGTAAATTGATTAATTGAAAAATTAATTGTAAAAAATCAGTAATGACAGAAATGAATTAAGATATGTGAGCATCCCTTATACACACGTCCCCTCTTCAAGAATCATTAAGTTCTTCAAAAATAATAATTTAAATATAGCATTTTCAAGTCACAGCAGATTGGATAGAATGATAACAAATTGTCCGAATCCGAGCCAATGGAGAAGTCTGGAATTTATAGAATGGACTGTGAAGAATGTAAGTCGTCATATGTTGGCCAGACCGGAAGATGTTTTGAAACTAGGCTAAAAGAACACGTAAAAAACGGACAATCTGCTTTTAGGGAACATCTAGAGTCGACAGGACATAAGATCTCAAGTTGTTTTAAACCTAAGATACTTCATTACTGTGAAAAAGGAATTAAAATGAACTACCTGGAAGCCATGGAAATAAATAAACTTCAAAAATCCGATAAATACGATCTTCTTAATGACCAGTTAGACCTAAACCACTCCCCGTTGTTAAATCTCTGATAATTTGGAAACCCCCACCTCTATGACGAAATTCAAGGTGGTCCGAAGAGATCTGCAAAAGATTTATAGGTTGTCTTTGTAATATCTTTATCATTCATTCTTGATAATGCTGTAAAAGGCGAAACTAGTCGAATAAAGAATTATTCAGTCAGTGATTTTTAGACAAGTTTTTATCATTACCTCTCATTTATTTATGCAAAAAAAAATATCTTAATTGATGAGGTCGATACTTGATGTAAATCGATAAACATAATAAAACAATTGTTAAACTGATTCACACATATATTAAAAATAATACTGCATGGCGTACGTTTCGATGAGATTCACCCTTTTCAAATGCTACGTGCAGACTTTAGTCTGCACGTAGCATTTGAAAAAGGTGAATTATAATTTATATGTTAATTTATGGTGTATATATATATATATATATATATATATATATATATATATATATATATATATATATATATATATATATATATATATACACCATAACATATAATTAATATATAATTTTTTTTTGATCATTTGCTCCTTTTTTGGTGTTACATATTGCTCCATTCAGTAATGGCATTCAAACTGAATGCTTTTCGAAATTTAAGAGCACGTCCAGTAATTTTGTTGGGTAATAGTTCAGGATTTGAGCTATGCTTTCACAATATAAATGAAATGTAGAGTAATTATAATATTTCAGGAAGAAAGAGAAAAGTCTCATAAATTGTTTCTCGAAACTGCATTCGCTTGAAATAACCAAATTTTAATACAAACACTATTGACAGTTTTTAAAGTTACTTGTAGTGAAATAAAATCATCATGGTTCAGAAGAATTCAGTTTTACAGTACATATTTAATTCATCAGGCGAACTTGAATGAGTTTTGATTATTCAATCAAAGTGAGAAATAATTTTTTGATTGAATCACAATTTTCGTAAAAAATGTCAATATATGAAAAAGAGCATTTGAAATATTTGCCAGTCAGTTTTTTGAATACAGAAAAACTACAATGTTTGTTACAGTATCTATTGAAAAACCTTTTATTGGCATCGATGTTCCACCAAATATTTTCTTCTATATTAATTCTGATAATTGATATAGAACTATCAGAATAATCAGTGAAAATTTATTGAAGGTGAAGTAATTATATAAAACCACAGATAATTTTCATATTTTCAGATACTATGTATACTCTGAACAAGGCTCAGACTGCTAATCCATTTTGGAACAGAATCAATAATTTGAATGAATCAAGTGAGTATCATACAATAGAGAATTGCTTATAAAAGTTATTCTCATAGAAATTAAATTCGTTGTTTAATAGTAATTGTTCATACTCAAAGTGTTCGACATATAGTAGTTGTCGAAGTTTTTCTTGTATTTTTCTGTCATTTCTTAGAATTCGATTTTCTTTATACTTTGTAACACGTTTTTAAGAATGAAAATATGAAGTGACCAGAGAATCATAGCTATATAAAGCTCCTTTCCCTAACTTCCCCTACTCTCTTTTCGCCGTAAATTTTCCTCAGACTTTTCTTTCAGAAATTTCTAGCCTGCCTTTTTTGAAACTGAATTTCGGTTTTACAGCAGTAAATAATCGTTGGCCATATCATTGAATTGTATACTCTTCGATTTCATTTCTTGATAGTTTTCAAAATATTTCAAATAATATTCTGAATAACAGTCCTCACATACTTTTCGCACTTCTTCTCTACTATTTTCGTTTATTATTGATCCTACATAATTAGGCTTGTTTCTTCAAAATCATATGTGGTCCCTTCTGCCAATATTTCAAAAAATTCCACGTTATTTTCTATTCTGTTGAGAAGCATCAATTTTATTCTCTTTTCATTTAATTTGATCCTCTTTCTTTTGCTGTATTTTTTGTTTCTTTTGGTCTATATTTTGTTTTGTTCTTGCTAGAATTGCGATATGGTCAGCGTTTGCCATCACTTGGTTTTTGGTAGATATAACAATTCATTTATTCACCTTTCTGTTATCGCATCGTCTAAATAAAAAACGATGACACTCAAGTAAAGAAAAAAATTTCATTCAATTGGGTTGTTGATATTGGGGATAACCTATGCTGATACCTTAGTTCCTTCCTGATGAAGTAATTTCTCACGCTCTTTTCCTTTTTACTACTTTTTTCTTCATCGCCTTACATAACTCTCATCTCTTGACAGTATCATAAACCTAATAACTTAGATTGAATTCTAGCTTACCTTTTAGTCATAGGTGATTATATAAAAATTTAAATCGAACTCTTAGTATTCGATTTTGATTTGATATTTGATATTTAATATTTGATTTCATTAATATTTGTGAAACATTAAGCAAAGAGTTTGATTTAAAAGTATTATATACCTTCTTGAATTCAATGAACAGCAGTTAAATACTTTTCTATATTGTCTTTCATTTCAGACAATCCTCACATGGTGTTACCACAAAATTTTCAACGCAAAAAATGATGATATTATCTATCGATGGAAACAAATGATTCTAGGAGAATTTTAACCACATGAAATCTATCAACTACCTTGTCATATTGTCACCACATCCTAGTTACCTTATCTCAATTAGGACAAACTGTTGAACATAAACTATATCTGACTAACACTTGTTTACAATAGTATCATATTTGATTGGGGGGTAATTACGTTGTCTGAAATAATCCTTTCCTTTTCAAAAATAATAGGATATATGAAAAGTTCTCTCTTGTCAGTAGAATTATACTTAACTTGTATGTATGAATATTTCGAAGTTAATTAATAAATTATTTGAGTTTTATTTGAGTTATTGTTATATTTCCGAAAAGATGCAAAATGTTTTATAAAATCAAGAAAAGACACAATATTTCTGAAAAAATACTGATTCCATAACCCAATCATCTTCCCATATGTTCGAATATCTTCCTCAATATATTTTCTTCCTAATATCTTTTTCGTTTTGAAACTATACTCCTAAAGTATATACTGGATCAATTTAGAAGCTATTTTCTCAAGATTCCCATTCATCTTTGAATTTTTACATGAGAAATATTCTGTCATTATATATTATTTATTGGTATCATTTTAGTCATCTATATATTTATTACAAAATAATATTTATTAAACTTGAAGTTAGATAAACTTCAATGAATGTTCAGTGTTATGAGTTCATATACTGATGGAAGATGATTGCTTATTATATTGTAAGAGTACTCACCACTCTCATGAGCATAATGAAAAGATTAGATAATTCCTTATTTATATATTCCAACAGATTGCTGAGACAAAAACTCATTTTATATTTCAAATGAAAAAGACTTGACTTCACAAAATTATATTGTTGCCTCGCAATTTTTCGTGGTAGCGCCCTATATTCAAATATGAAACTGATTACAGAGATTTCCATTCAATATCCAACCCTGTTTCACCAAGAGTACAGCTAATATTCAATGAACTTGATATAATTTTTCATCTACGAGGGTGAGGTGAAAAATTTCCGTCCTGACCAAGAGATGGCGCGACTAGGTCTACTTTTGGAGGGGCGTCCTAGAGTACCATTCATACTGAGTTTGTATGTGAAATTTCAGCCCAATCGCTACGTTAGTTTGCGTTTGAAAGCACATTGTACGAGACGCTTCCGTTGTTTTCGTGAAATTGGATAAATTGGAGAAAGGTGCTGCCATCAAATACTTCTATTTGAGAGGGTTTACACCAAATCAAATAAAGGAAGAGATGGATTCAACACCGTTGACTAAGATCAACGATTGAGCCGTGGGTTTCTGAATTCAAAATGGGTCGTGTGAGCACCTCTGACGAGCCTCGCTCAGGACGGCATGTTGAGGTCACATCAGAAATGATATAGAATTTCCATCAAATAGTTTTGAGGATTGCAAACTGAAAGTGCATAAGATAGCTGAGACCCGTAGCATGTCAACTGAACGTGTGTGAAATATTTTTCACAAACATTTGAGCGTGGAAACGCTGCGTGCAAGATGGGTGCAGCGTTTGCTAACACTCGACGAAAAACTGATTCGAAAAAACATTTCTATCGAAACTTTGGCGCTGTATTCATGCTCTTCGAACTGTTGATGAGACTTGGGTTCTCCATTACACCCCTGACAATAAATAACAGTCAAGACACTGGGCTGGAAAGGGGGAACCAACTCCAAAGAAGACAACAACAATTTTATCGGAAAAACAGGGTTACAGCTACTGTTTTTCAGGATGCGAGAGGAAATATATACATTGAATTTCTTGGAAAGGGTAATACTATCACTGGTCAATACTACGTAGACTTGTTGCAACGTTTGAAGGACGAGGAGCAAATTAAACGATCTCATTTGCCGAAGAAAACAAAATTATTTCATCACAATAACGCACCAGTGCATTCGTCGATTGTGGCCATGTTTAAGATCCACGAATTGAAGTTTGAATTGATGCCGCTTCCTCTATTACTATTATTTATTATCTGTTTCCTAATATCAAAAAAAGGCTTGACGGTAAATGATTTGAAAGCAACGAAGAAGTTATCGCAACTATAAATCAGTATTTTGAGAGAATTGACGCATCTACGTTTGAAACTGGTATAACTGAATTAGAACACTGTTATGAGATATGAATCAGTGTTGATGGAGATTATGTTGAGAAATAAAAAAATTAAAACATCGTTTTTCTTGGTCAGGCCGGAAACTTTTCACCCCACCCTCGTATAGCACGAGTAAAGATCATATTTTGGAATGTGAATAAACACAAATACATAATTCTTTGTATGGTTTTAAATTCACAATGTCTCTATTGCGTATCATTATCAGAGAAAGTTATTGAAATTCTTAGTTTTGAGGGAGGATAAAGTCAGAGAGGAGTCAACCATGACGAATTGTTGAGTATTTTAGATTAATCTCATTTCAGGGCAGGATAGAAATTTTATCACTCAAATTTTTGTTCAAATTACTGTACAAAAGTATTAATAGCCCTTCTCTCTTGTCTGTTTTAAAATTGAATCTTCCTTGGTAAAATTCTCGAACCTCGAATTATTCCACCTCGAGACTCCGAAGACTAAGTCGCTAATACAACCCCATTTGGTTAATGGAGTCTCAGTTCAGTTCCTAATGAGTGTGACATTCACTTTGACTCCGTTGCAGTTATTATAATGAGATATGTGAACCAAGGAAATTGACTGAATTGAATTTTAATAAATTGAGTTCTTTCTGATATTTGATTTAATTCTATTATTTAAGAGTGTTGACGTTTACTTGATGTAAGTCCATTATAATTGAAAAAAAACTTTAATTCAAACACGGGAACTTATGATTTACACTTTATTGACTACATAGCATGAGTTTCGTCGTTACAAACGACTGATTCATATCATTATTCTGTTAGCATTTGATGAAGTCGTTTGTAACGACGAAACGCGTCATACTATGTAGTCAATAAAGTGTAAGTCATAAATTCAAGTGTTTAATAATTTATAATTTAATATAATATTTTAAATAATAGTTCATAATTTAAGTTTATATTCAATTAATTTTATTATTTAGAAAATGTTTCACTAAGTGTAAGGCTAAAGATTAATTGACATTCTGAGTGATGATCATTCAGTTTAAAGTTTTTCTATTGAGAAAAGTCCAATAAAAAACAATTATCTGCTGTATTAGCCTAATTGTATTGGCATGCAAATTACCTAATTAGATTGCTAATGTGTATTAGCAATATTCAACTAATTTTTGCTATTCAGGAATGTATTTTCTTTCAACGAAATAATCCACAATTCAAATAATAATAAATATGGATAATCATATCTCTGTTAAAACGGATAAATATTTGTTTCGATGAGCTCAGATTGCTCATAATTGAATAATTGTACAACGTATTCACCTTGAAAAATGTCTTAATCCTATTTACATATAGATTATACTAAACGACAGGATAAAAGCATGATATGATTTTTTCACTAACTTGTATAAAACAATTTCTGGCAAGTCCTTACATCGTATCAACATGATTCCATTTTTGTTGGTAATTATATATCGTGGAAAAATATTTTCCTCCTTATAACCTGTTATGTTTTGTAGGTTTTTCTCTGCTTCCATCATCCATCTGAATCAGCGGAAAACGGAAACGTACCGACAGAATGCCAACAACCTATAAAATGTTTGAATTCCACAACACTCTCTTTCTGTGGAATGATTAATGGTGTAGAACAAAATATAGGCCAAACTTATCTTTGTCCAACTGGATATGAGTGTTCTATACAGAATAAGTTCCAGCCGTGAGTATATTGAATAGCATTGTCATTTACTTGGTGTAAATCCATTATAACTATATATTAATTCAAACACTTGAATTTAATATAGACTTTTGTTGTATACATGATTAACATCGTTACAAATATGATTACAAATTACCAGCATGATAAGAACATTATTACAAATCATATCCTGTTATTTCTCAATATATATCTGTAATTATTATAAGTCTGAAGAACTCGATAAACCGACGAAACGCTTTATGTGATAATGATAACAATAATAATAATGATAATAATAATATATTTATCCCTTTGATTTTACAACAATATATAGGACAAGTGTTGTCCTGGTTCGGGTCTAAGGGCCGTCGTCGGTTGGAATTTCTTCCTAACGTTTCGCTAGCACGAGTGGCAAGCTTCTTCAGAGGTCGTTCCATTTCTGATTCTGGAAGTAGTCTACTTCCAGAATAGATCACAAAAGATCATCAAACGACATGAGCATATTCAATAAATTAATTATAAGAGTGAAAAATTATAGTAAATATCACACAAGTAGTAGTTCAAAAGCAATTATCAGGCAGTGTGATTTTCTAGAAATCGTCTTAATCGTTAGAAGTTTCACCACATCAATAGATAAATTAGTAATTCCATAATTAAGACCCAAAATGAAATCACCGCGATTGAGAAACAGCATCTACTGAATATATTTTTATTTGAATAGTAATAAATCGATTCTTTACTTGTATTTATTTTTTTTTTAATGTTTTCAATTCAGTGGACGGTTTAACGCCGGTTCCGAACGGCAATTGGAGTTGTAATCAATGTGCATTATATCAATATCATTATTTAAACTACTTAAATCAGGACAAACACAAACACCCACGCCTTCCCCGGGGCTCGAACCCAAATTTTACCGCACCATAGTCGAGTGTTCTGTCAACTAAGCCACGGAGGCCGTCATATTTTCAAATTAATTAATTTATACTTTTTTTAATTAATTTATAATTTATTCTTTCCAGGTGCGTGTTTAAACCACCCGAATGCAGTGCAGTTGGTGCAGGGAAATTCGCTGCTGCAAAATGCAACGAATATTATGAATGCTCCAGCACACTCTGGTGGTGGAATCAGTCACTAAATACTTGCCCACAAGATCAAGCTTTCAGTATCGCATCGAAGCAATGTGTTTCCATAACAGAAACAGATTGTAGAATATGAAAATATTATCAAACATAGAATTGAATAATATTTGTTTGGATTACGTTTATCATTTATTCTGTATTATTTGTATTTCTGTATTATTATAACATTTATTTTTGTTTTTGTAATATCAACAAACTTTTCAATTGCCTAATCGTTCAGCTAATATTCGGTAAACCGAATGAATTTATAGCTATTAAAGAATAATATTTAGTGATACTTGAGAATATTGTAATTATCTTTTCTTCAATAAGTAAATTGATTAAAATAATTGAGTCTTCATTAATCGATTCGGCCGATACTTGATGGAAATCTAAATACATAATTTGAATAAAACTGAGTAGTTTTCTGATTTTCAATATGTTTTCAATGTTATTACTTAATTATAGTGAAAATTAGAAAACTACTCAGTATTATTCAAATTATAATTGAGTATTGTTCTCATACAAGAACTTGAAATTATATTCAATAATATCAATGATTATGCTTTCACCTCTGTATATTAGAAATAGGAACACTATTACGTATCAATAGATAAGAAATAGTGGAATGCATGAATATCAATTCAAAAAGTAGATGAATAAAAAAATGGGAAAATTCTTCCCTTATATTGTTGCAACTTTTCGATAAAAAATTCGTTATATATATATATATATATATATATATATTTCTTGAAATTGATTTATTGCCTGTTTATGATATTTTATTTTGAAAGTTTTTAGCAATAACAGGCTTTTTTTGATATGAAAAAGTTTATTTTTGTTGACGTTTCGTTGTTATATTACAACTTTGTCAATATATATATATATATATATATATATATATATATATATATATATATATATATATATATATATATATATATATATATATATATATATATATATATATATTATAACAAAGATGTAATATAACAACGAAAGGTCAAAAATAAACAACTTTTTCATCTCAAAAAAGCCTGTTTATTGCTAAAAACTTTCAAAATAATATATATATATATATATATATATATATTCGCAGCAGCCGTTGACTCGTGTTTCGATCTTATTGGCTCTCCTCAGAACGGCGAAGCCAAGTTCATGTTGTACAAACCTGGAGATGCAAAAACAAGAAAACCAAGAAAAACAGACACTCCTCTAAAGTATGTTGACACATTTCAGGCTACCGCGTAAGTACACCCCAAATTGGGAGACTTATTGGTTTTCTTGTTATCAATTGTTTTTCTTATTTTTCCATCTCCAGGTTCGTACAACTTGAACTTGTCAACGCCGTTCTGAGGAAAGCCAAACAGCCCGAAACAACACGTGTCAACGGCTCTAAAAATTGCGGGATATGTCGACAATGTTCACTTCTGTTCATATATATATATATATATATATATATATATATATATATATATATATATATATATATATATATATATATATATATATATATATATATATTTGGGATATTCAGGAATGGAGTGAAATAAACATAATTTAAACAAGAATATTTAATAAGAATATATAACAATAAAATATTAAGAGACTTGATTTCTTAAAATATTATCATCAGAAAAATGAACCTATGACGGCTAAAATTTTTAAAATTTAATGAGTTTTTTTATATGTATTTTCGTTTAAAAACATATATTTTTAAAAATACTACTATCACAGACACATTTGACACTCACTTACATTAAAAATAATTACCTACGCATTTTTAAAAAAAAAATTTTTCAAATTTCTATTAAAGGTTTGACTTTCTGAGTAACTGCTGCCGCTGCAGTTTGAAGTTCGGTTGGATCGAAGTCGATGGGATTCGTGTATTCGTGCTGACCTGCGGTCAATATAGTTGATTTTGCGATTTCGTCTTTCCCCAGGCCGTATGTATCATTGTGGAATGAAATTCTGTAAATACAACAAAAAAATTCAAAAATTCGTCTTCGAAATGAAATGTATTCCTCACTTCAGTGTTAAGTAAACTACTTACAGTAATAATAATAATCCAATGCTAGAAATAATAAGACGAATTACAAAGACAAGAACACTGCTATTAAAGTTCAATAACCACCACAACTTTCAAATCAAATAACAAGCTCAGTTGGGTGGACTCTTTACCAAGACATGAGGGGAAGAGAAAATTGGCAGGTTTTAGTAACTTGTTGGGCCAGCAAATGGCGAATCTCCGTAACTAAATGGAGTTATAGAACTTTGAATTGCAATCAAACAACGATTGATCATTCTATTGACAAGAATTTTTTATTATCTTGTTATTTATCTTGAAGATAATCTTGTGACATTACATTTTGAATATGATTTTTGGCATATGACCGCCACGGCTGGCTCGGATGTAGTCCTATCTGGACGTCCAATTTTCGATCACTTTTTCCAACATTTTTGCCCGTATATCGGCAATAACACGGCGAATATTGTCTTCCAAATGGTCAAGCATTTGTGGCTTATCCGCATCGACCAATGACTTTACAAGCCCCACAGAAAGTAGTCTAGCAGTGTTAAAACACAAGATCTTGGAGGCCAATTCACAGGTACAAAACGTGAAATTAGGCGGTCACCAAACGTGTCTTTCGATAAATCGATTGTGAAAAAGTTAGTAATCATGGTTCTATACCGATCACCATTGACTGTAACGTTCTGGCCATCATCGTTTTTGAAGAAGTACGGACCAATGATTCCACCAGCCCATAAAGCGCACCAAACAGTCACTTTTTCTGAATGTAACGGTGTTTTGACATACACTTGAGGATTATCTTCACTCCAAATGCGGCAGGTTTGTTTGTTGACGTAGCCATTCAACCAGAAGTGCGCTTAATCGCTAAACAAAATTCGCTCATGAAAATCGGGAACAACGGCAATCTCGATTTGGGCCCATTCGACAAATCTTTTCGACGTTGTTCAGGCGTGAGTCTATTCATGATGAATTGCCAAACCAAACCGTGAATAAATCACTTCTCAGCTGATAAATCGGTCGCCATCTTCAACAGTAATGACAACTTAAAGTTTTATACCTCTAAAAAAAACACCCGTTATTTCCACAGAAAGTCTGCGGACTCACAGCTGCACGGGTGATTTGCCAAGTTGGTGACTTCACTTCCCTAAAACTGAGTGAAGTCATCAAAGCAATAACGAAAAGCTACGCAGATGGAGAGAAAACCCCTTGCTCGGGGGGTATATTAATGAAATCTCCAAAGAAAATATCCACAAAGAAGCGCCGAAATTGCTGGTTGGTCTCGGGCAGAATGTTTCCTGAAACTGAGGCACACTCCTAGCTATTCAAGATCTGGTTATTCCAATCCATAATTATCTGAAAGATATCGTTAAAGACGCAACAGGAAAGGACGGCAAGAGCCTCGGCACCTTTTTGTTTTGCAGAAGGAAAATGACCAGTTTAGACTTTATTGGGACTGCATTATCTTCACTGATCAAACAATTGCCCGCAATAGGCCTGACTTTGTCCTGGTTGACAAAGGAGTCAGGAAAACTACATTTATCGAGGTAGCCACTAGAAATGCAAACAACCTAGTTGGGAGAATGTCAATAAAATCTCTAAATATCGAGAACTTAAAGACTCTTGTTAAAAATCACAGAACTAGGACTCGGCTAATATATCTATATCTCGAATTGAATATATCTATAATGAATTGGTGCTAGTTCCCGCAGCAAGAACTGTCAGGAAGTTTTTGGGACATAACGGAACTCAACGCCACTGTCGCCACGTGAACATCTCCGCTATGGGGACTGTCGTCACGGACCTGATGAATTGAAGCCGCCCAAAGCACTAAATTCCTCTAATATATAACATCTGGGATAAGTGAAAGATACCCCACTAGGGAGAATTGAAACCGTAAGGCTTGAAATCTGGGAAATAATAAAATCTCCTGTTAAATATCAGTGAACTAGAACTCGGCGAATATGTCTAAATAAATTACAGAAATCGGCCATAGTTGCCATAGCAAGGACTGTCAGAAAGTTTCTGGGGCTAAACGGAAATAACGCCAAGAAGGTCACCGAAGTGAAGATCGCCGTCATGGGGACCGTCTCGACGGACCAGATGATCTGACAATAAACAAGTTAAACAAAGTTACGAAAGATAAAATTATCAAATTAATTCAAATCCATCAATAATTAGATATAAAATTATTACAAGATCAAGAATCAGAATTCAAGAAATTAGATCTAATCAAGAAATTAATACTAATTGAAATAACTGAAAAATTAATTGACAAAAATTCTCACCCAATATTCATTCCACCAGTGTATTTCCTTCTTTTCACATAATAAGCACCCATACCAGCAATAACTAATATGCCAACCACTATAAATATTGACAATAGTACAACGCTTGAAGATCCTGATGAAGGTTCCTCCGATTCTTGTGATCTCATTGTGTAGCGTGATCCTGCCATGTCCGAAGCCCTCTAGAAAGCGTAAATAAAATATATAATCATTTCATCGTTTATGATTGCGTATGTGACTGTTGTATTGTAATGATAATGATGCTGATCTTTTCCGGGATTTGGGAACTAAATATGTACCTCTGTTATGGTTATAATGATTATAGGTTATTCTGATAAAATTCGAATAAATTGAGGTGGTAGCATTTTCACATTTTTTCAAGTGGGTAATGTGATTTCGAGACATTCGAATCGACAATATGTTATATTGCAGAATACGTTCTTATAGTAGGTGAGCCCACGATGCAAAATGGGAATTTACTCGAGCGTCATCTATTGGGTTGCGAAGCTTACATGATAACATTCAGCGCATCAGTTTCGAATGTACAACAACCATTTGCTATTTTGAAATGCTTAAGATTAAATGCTCAGATTAAGATATTTATGGTTCATATTTATGTCCTAGGCGTTCAGTCCCATGTTCTGACGATTATATAAAGATATTCGCCTAGTCTGACGATTAGGGAGATTCTTTTCAATCACTAGACTCATTTGAAAACAAAATCTCAGAAAATAGCATAAAAAAGTGCATGTTTCTCATAGTCAATGTATATCTTTCTTTCCTCTTGTTCTTTCGTATATCTATTTTCATTGATTTTATATTATGTATTCTGTTTTATGTTGTGAATTATTATGTTATGAATTCATGGAAGGGTAGAAGAACGCTTCGGTTAACCCTTTCCCTTGAAATAATCTAACTACAAAATAAACTCATTTATTATATTTATGATTCATGTGGCCGATACTTGGAGAAAATTAATATCCATAATGAAACACTACTTAGAATTTTCTCATAATTAATTAATAATTAATCAACATTAGTTATTAACATACATTAATAATTAACATAATTATGAGAAAATTCTAAATATTGTTTCATCATTTATTATAATTGTCATTACTATACCTAACCTAGAATTCGAACCTAGCACATCTCTTTCACGGAAGGCACGTGAGGAATTCAAACTATCTATTAAACTCATACCTGTTCCACAGCTTAATGTTTGAAAAGCACTCATTCAACAAACGAAATATGAATTCCTTTGTTCAAATCGATTCAGAAAAACTTATCAGTGACGTATGATTTTTGATGTTTCTGTTACTAGAATTCAATGGGTAAAAAATACGTACCACCTTGAGATGACACACTTCTTTGCCATGTAAAAGGCGCCCATCTTCACAGAGACAAGAGTATTCAACTCTGCTTGGCACACACAGATACGAACAGTTGTGATTGGTACAACTGTCGACGCCTGCTGGCTGGAGAGATGCCTGAGATATGGAGAACAATCCTCCGCCGAAAGTATCGAGCCTGAACGTTTCTTCCAAGTTCGAATCGTAAAGCTTGCGTTTGTACATCAAACCTTCGGATGAAAGGTAGTAGATATGATTTTCGAAGAATCCAAGGCCCATGGGATGAGTGACATTCTGGAGAACCGTGTGTTTTTAGTTCCGTCATAATTAACTCTGAAAAATATTTTAATTTACTACCATGTTATTTCTTCAGATAAGTGTTGGTAACTGTGATTTTAATAGGATTTTTACGTTTAAAGAAGAATCTTAAATCGCTTAGTAGTAAAAGTATGAATTAATACAAAATATATGGAAAAAATTATAATTGATTTTGAGTTATATTTGAGTTGAAATCCGCGATTTTGACTGTCACTCAGAAAACTTCAAAACTAAAAATCTATTATACAAATTAGCCCAACTAGTTTCAAATTCTTCAGAAATTCCTTAAAATGTATCTCAAAAGTTCAACAGTGGTTCGTGATTGCTTAAATTTCATATTTTTCGCAATAAGTAAATTTTGTTTACGTTATTTCCTACAATACAAGACCTTCCGATTGGTCTTTCCAGTTTACTATGAGAATGTGTATGTCAACATCTTTCAATTCCATCTTGACTTTTCCACCATTCTTGTAACTGCTATTTCCATTAAAAGCCACACTTTCCATGGATGTAGGTCTGGAAGGATATCTGGAATATTGTGTGTGTGTGTGTGGAAAACCTCAACTGGCTATTGAAATCATGTTTCTTCTTGTTCTTTCAACAATACAGTTCATTCCCTAGCGCATGTATCTGTCTGCTGTGATTTTCTTATATTGAAACAATATAAAGTCCAAGCTGTATTGAGTAAATTTTGTTTACGTTATTTCCTATAATACAATATATTCCGATTGGTCTTCTCAGTTTACTATGAGAATGTGTGTGTCAACATCTTTCAATTCCATCTTGACTTGTCCACCATTCTTGTAACTGCTATTTCCATTAAAAGCCACACTTTCCATGAATGTAGGTCTGGAAGGATATCTGGAATATTTGTGTGTGTGGAAAACCTCAACTGGCTATTGAAATCATGTTTCTTTTGTTCTTTCAACAATACAGTCCATTCCCTAGCGCATGTATCTGTCTGCTGTGATTTTTTATATTGTAACAATAAAAGTCCAATTTGTATTGAGTAAATTTCGTTTACGTCATTTCCTATAATATAATACCTTCCGATTGGTCTTCTCAGTTTACTATGAGAATGTGTATGTCGACATCTTTGAATTCCATGCGCCCTATCTTGACTTTTCCACCTTTCTTGTGACTACTATTTCCATTGAAAGCCGCACTTTCCATGAATTTAGTCTGGAAATGTCTGGAAGGATATCTGGAATATTTGTGTGTGTGTGGCTATTAACCTCAACTGGCTATTGAAGTCATGTTTTTACTCTTCTTATTTATACTTTCAGCAATATATTTCACTCCCTAGCGCATGTATCTGTCTCCTGTGTTAACATTCATTTCTTAGGATTGTTTTCTTATATTTAAACACTAGAAAGTTATTAATACAGCTCCAGTTATCCTTCTCGTTCCCCAATACAGGTAATCTGCCTGCATATCCTTTGTTACCTATGTCTATGCCGGCTTCAAATGAACTACCCATTTTCTTAAAGTTCACCATTCACTTCTGCGTCCTAAAGGTGATTTCTGACGTTCATTTTGTATATTTGTGAATATCTAATGAAGTAAATGAGACAAAAATAATCATAAATGAAATCATTACCTGATCTGCAGTTTTGCTACCAACTTCAAAGCTAATATCTCCATAGTAACTTTTGAGTTGAGTCCAATCTACTTTTCATGGCCTCAAATAAGTATATTTTTCACAAGTTTGTCGGGCAACATCTTCTATGTTAAACCAACATAAATGGAAAAACCAGGAAATGTTATATAATCATTTGGATCGATATTCACGATCAATAATACGACTTAAACAAATTAAACGTGAGGTCATTTTGTCCTCATTCAACGTTAATTTGTTTACAGACGAATTTTTCATCCATACTAGTCTTTATACTACTTTCATACTACTTATCTTATCTTTAGAGTTGTACCAAGGCACTGGACAAGTATTCGGGCAGATCGTTGATGACACCAGTCTATATGACATTCTAAGATAAACAAATACATGAAGAAGAAATTAGAATTTAAATACTTACCGTTTAATTTCTCCACGGTGTTGATCAACGTAATATAACTGTTTCTTATTAACATCGAAAGTGAGACCTATAACGTATCCAGGAGTATCTCCAATAATTACTTGTGAACCTGTCCCGTCCAAGTAAGTTCTGTACAGAGCATATTTTGGAGAATTGAACATCACCCAAGTTGTGGTGGTATAGAAGATGAACCGGTTAACTGAATCAACAACAAGATTCGAAATTTGGTTTCGCAGGTCGACTTTTATCAATGGAGCACAGTATTTAGTTTCGAAATTACAGACGTCTATGGATCTGGAGTAAGGCACAGTGTTGAAAAAATATAAGTTACGGTTAATCCAATCAAGAGCAAGTTTCTTCGGTTGGCCAACGTTACTGATGTAGTCTTCGCTGCCAGTTTTTTGATTAATTCGAAGAAGAGTTCCAGTATTCTCAAAAGCAATGAAGATCTCGTCCGTTTTCAGAGAGTGAGCCAGTCCAGTTATTCTGGCAGTTTCTTTAGAGTATACAAGTTTGAGCATGTTTTCCTTCTGGGATAACTGTCGAATCTGGTTATTCGATGTGAAGAACAAATTCATGGGATTACCTTGAGCCTTGCACGATAACCTGTCGGATCTAATCAAATAAAAATTCAATTAGTACAAAAAACATTTCTACTTGTCATTGTCATATTTTAAATATGAATCGAAATTTTCACTCCATTAAACAATAATAAACGTGAATTATATTTCTACTCCGTAGTTTTTGTAAAAATATAATCCTACAATTGAAATTATGTATACCTAACGTGACCAGACGTCCTGTTTTGAACGGGATAGTCCCGGTTTTCGGTTGTCCCCAGAGATAACCTAGGTACGCAAAAAGTCCCGTTTTTTGAAATGAAGGAAAATTTTGTCTATTGAATTATAAATCTCCACAATCATCAGAAAACTCTATTCAAAATAACGCATCAGATTTCTGGATCATTTAAGTTTTCTCATTGTCGTCGGCAAATTTTCAAGAAACTTAATAATTGATGAGGCCGATACTTGATGTAAATCGATAAACATAATAAAACAATTGTTGAACTGATTTACACATATATTAAAAAAAATACTGAATGACGTACGTTTCGATGAGATTCGCCTTTTTCAAATGCTACGTGCAGACTAATGACATTTCTCGAATACATACAATATATAAACTTAAATTATGAATACAGAGAAAACATGTAGATAACAGGTAGAAGGTATCAATTCATACTGAACTCTTATATAGTAAACTAAGTAATTTTGAAAAGATTGAGAAGGGGGCTTGAGGTATGATCGATTTGGCTGTTCAAAAGGTTGCCAGAAAGGCGATTGGTTTGGTTTATCCCCTAGTCAAAAACAATATCAACTATAACAATCTTTCATACATCGGTAAGTCCAGTGAAAAACTCAAATCTGTTCTTTTTAAGTATAACATCAACATTGCTTACCGTACTGGAAATATATCAAAAGGAAAACATATCAAAAATAACAAATCTAAGGTCAACAAAAATAAAAAATCAGATGTATATAAAATTAACTGTGGTAGTTGTGATAAGTTTTATATTGGTAGAACGTTTAGAAGTTTTCAAATAACAATTTCTGAACATAAACGTAGCACATTATGCAAATCATTTGATTAATGAAAATCATACATTCAATTCCGATTTTGAAATTTTGAATACCGCAAACAAGGGAATGAAGCTTTTAGCTTGAATTTCTTAGAATCACTTCAAATTAATAAATAAAAATATCTGGCAACCTTTTAAACAGCCAAAATCGATCATACCTCAAGCCCCCTTTTGTATGTATTCGAGAAATGTCATTAGTCTGCACGTAGCATTTGAAAAAGGTGAATCTCATCGAAACGTACGTCATGCAGTATTCTTTTTAATATATGTGTAAATCAGTTTAACAATTGTTTTATTATATTTCAAGTCACTGCATTAAAAGCATTGTCTTCTGTTATTAGCTTTGTTCGCGGTAAGGATTCTGAACCGATTCAGAACTAATTCATAACTGATTCGCGATTGATTTAATACGCATGCTCGGTTATGAACTGGTTCGGAATTATTTCGACCCGCGAACGATTTTAGAACTAGTTTAGGGAATTTTCAAATCACGGTTGTTCTCATCGAATAATATGCCGTATACCAAAACTATCGTGAATGCGCAAGTCAAAAAAAGTCAAAAGTTGCCAAACTATCGTGAATGCGCAAGTCCAGAACTTACAGTTCCAAATTCCTTCACACCAGTAGAACCAATTCCGAATCGATTCCGAACCAGTCCCAGTTTATCCGCGAACACAGAACTGTAACTAAAAGTTTATTGAAAGGAACTTTTATCGGTAATTGAAGCAACGTATATATCAGTCAACTATTTCGGTTAGAAACAGATCAATTAGTTCCTTTTTTTCACAGTTTGTAGTTCATTGGAGAAATTGAAACTCAATCACATTGATAAAGAATTTGTGAAAAGTACGACTAACGAATCTTATAGAACAAGCCGCTTATAAAAACGTTCAGAAAGCAGTGCACATATCGAGAGGAGATGGGATAAATTGATTATAATAAAGATGAAATTAACGAATATTTTGTAACTTATTGCTATGCAAAAATCACGTCTGAAAAAAGAAAAACCGTTCTATATTTCAGTTTTGAAGGCAATTTTGATAGTTTACGTGAATACAAAAAAGGGTCTATAACTTTATTCTTTATAAACACAAGATTAGTTGAAAGAAGTTTTAGACAGTAGGGAATAATCTATAATATAGAAATGAATCGCAAAACATGGTGGTAAGCGATAACTCAACAACGCCTGGACCATTTTTGCCAATTCTTTTTTTAAAATGTTCGTTGAAGTGCAGGAATGGTTCTTACGGCGAGAAACATTCGGATAATTTCCGGTAGAACCTTAAAAACAGCCCATTTCTTTTTCCCATACAAACGTTTTCTAACTGTTTTTCTAAACGTTTTCTAAATGTAGAGTCAACGGCTGGACCGATTTCAGTAATTTTTTTATTTGTGTTTGTAAATGTCTGGGAAAAATTTAAAAATTGCGTGTAAAACTAGAAAATTTAAGAATACTCATTTAATAATATAAGTGAGAAATAATTATTAATTCTCAAAAAGCGGATGTAAAAAATTGAATATCATCACACATCTTGGTTAGTTCAGAGCTATCACGACTAATAAAAGCCACCAGAGCCACTATATTCATTGGTTTCCGGGAATGGAATAAATTCTGAACATTTTTTGAGTTACATCCAGCAAAAATCTCATATAATTAATGGGGCAAGTACTTAATACGAAATTAGGAATGCCATTTAACTATAGAACGGACAGGTTAATAACTTTCGATACATCAAACGTGTTAATATAGGAATTTTTGAAAATTCTACCGATTTAAAATAACAGGAGGTATTGCAGTCCCTTCGTCAGTGAGTAAGTCCCTGGCTCCACACGGGATAAATATTAAAAACAAGATAGTGTAGCACAAATAGTAGAACATGTCTTTCCGGCAATTTGAAAAATATTCAGAGAAAAATAAATGGGTGTACAAAGTTCGCCGTGTCAGCTAGTAAACCATAAAAGTGTTAGTTCAGTAATGGGTTTTTGAGAATAAAAAGTCACGTTTTGGACCAACAAAATGGTCACGTTATGTTACTACCCTGTGAATATTTATCACAATTAAGAACTATAATTTCAAAATATTTTTCAGATGTAGGTCATGTATTATTGAAGGATTTCAAAATGTGAAAGTTGTATAAAATGTTGCTTCAGGAATTTGTACCACCATGATGTTCATTCTTCATCTATCAACTCACAGTTCTCGAATGATAATAATTTATCATTGAGAAACACAAACGTTTTAATTTTCCAATTCACTGTTAGATGAATCCAAATAAGATTAAGTTAATTCAGTTCCACGTTTATCTAGTATCGGTAGTTAAAATTACTCACCTTAGCTCAAAACCATCGAAGCAATCACACTGATAATTTCCGGTATAATCGAAGCAAAGTTGACTACATATGGGAGGTTCCATCTTACACTCGTCAATGTCGATACATGTTTTTCCATCTCCTTTCAGATCGTACCCTTCTCGGCATTTACATGTTGGACCAGTCGGCGTTTTAATGCATTGATGTTCGCAAGGGTTTCTTCCTACATCACAAGAAGATTGGCATGAACCACCCTCATCCGATCCATCGAAACAATCTTTTTCACCGTTACATACGAGAGAATGGTCTATACATTGTCCAGATTTGCATCTGAAAATGGATTGAAGCAATGATTACACAGATGGAATGTGAGACTATTTTAATTGTGCTTGGTCATAATTGAATATAGGTGGTATGGCGGATATACATAATATTTTGGGGGGCCAAGACCAAGGTAATATTTGATAATTTGAGTAACACACTAGTTATGTAAACTAAATGTTACACGTTAGTTTTTAATGCCGATTTCATTGGCAAATTACAATTAGATTATTTCAATATTGTTTCAAAACGGTGAAACAAAATAAATACAAGTGGAGGAGAAAAACAGGTCCAAACAATTATATTTATATGAAATTTATGAAGACTTGACTTGAATTGAGGTTAAAATATTTACATAAATTACAGAAAAAGTCCAAGTTTCTTAGTGTACTTAAGAATGTATCAATTACTTCCAGAATTTATCAATAACTATGATCAATAATTTATCAATATTGTAGGTGACTTCCTGGTCACCTGCAATAATATCTCTGTGGATGGAACATAAAGCTAGTGCGTAAGCCTATTTTTGGACATACTGATTCTTATGTAGGTCTTAAGTCTTCTCAGGCTGGATAAAGACCTCTCCAAGTTCAAAGGGGATATAAATATAAGGAAGAAAGCTCTATCACAATTTGCGGGAGATATAATAGCACTAAGGCCTCTTCCTTCTTGCCGCAGGTAGAAGCCGTAGACGTCGTTCAATGTTACCAACCGCTCACTGGTGTCCCGAACATTTATTAGATCAATTCTAATTATGCATTTCAACAACTCACATAAGTTATAAATGAAAAAATAATGGTTCTTTCCCAATCATTCACATTTGTTTATTCATCAAAATTCCTCATTATCGTTGCACATAAGTTAATTTTCAATTAGACTATCAGATTTCAGGGGGAGGCTCGGCCTCCTTATACACGCCCCTGTGAGGTCGTAAATAATCTAAGTATAAATGCAATTTCATATAATCTGTAATTCATAGTTAGTTTAATGTGGAATTTGAAATAGTTCATCACGAAGCTGAGTGATAGAACCCTCTTTTCACAAAGAGAATATCAAAATACACAATCTCTTAGTGCACATCAGGTTTAGTTCAGAGCTAAGACGCCCAACATCCAAAGTACAATTTGATATAACACTACTTAAAAATTGGTTAATATTGGACCAATGGACGTCGTGTGCCAATACCAATGAACGGCATTCAATTTTGGAAATGAAGTTCCTGGATTGTGTTACGCGAGCGATCAAGTCAAATTGACAAATTGCCACCAGAGACAACATTCATTAGTTTCAAATGAATGTTGTGTCCTTTGGTGCAACAAAAGTTATTCAACGAAATTTTATGACAACTGTTAAAACAAATATATTGAAAAACGCTGAACTTTTACGATGACGTGTCTAGTTGGAGGGTTTCAATGGAAATGTTGTAAAATACATTTGTAGCTCTATGAAATGCTAGAAGCATGCAGAAGTGAATGTGTTTAAAAAAGTTGATGAGGAAATGGCAGTGCTGACAAAGTATTTTTGAGGGCCGCGTAATAGAGCCTCATGATGTTACTACAAACAAATCGTCATCAATGTCCAAAGGGGAGCGACGAGAAGCTTAGGAACTTATTAAAATCCATAATTTGAATATCTGCTCTTTGTGCTGACCAATATGAAGACAAGCATTCATCAATTCGTTAATAAAGTGAACGCACATGTTCTCACTAATCATTATACTTTAGTTATTCAATTCTATGCCCACTTGTAATTGATAAAATTCATTAGTTTTCATCGTTTGTTTTATATTGATCGTAATCAAGGTGGGCGTAGTACTTGAGCGTACTTTTGAGGATGGCGCACAAAATAATAGTTGGAAATTGAGAACTGATCCAACATGTTTCTAATTTCCAGAGCCGTCTAGAGGAGAAATAAGAGAAAAGTATATCGCAAGTATATTTACAGTACCACTTTCGATATATCAAATGTTAATATATGGAATTATTGATAATCCGACTGCTCTGAAGTTACTGGAAGTGTTACATTCTCTCAGGCCTTGGTGTCCCTCTCGGCTCCACCCGGGATATATAGTAAAACCATAAATAGGATTTTCGAAAAATCCACGAAAAAAATATATGGGCGTACAGAGTTCGCGTATCAACTAGTTGAGGAACTTACACATTTTCAAGATTTGACACAACTAAGTTGTCGATTGTCATTAGTCAAATTAGTTAATGCCCAAATTATGTACCGGTTTGAATTATGTCGTGATAATCTGGTGTCTGTCGAAAATTAAAATGACCTATTACATACTTAGTCTGTGAGTCATATTACAAGCAATAAAATAAAAAGACAACTATTCTATTGTCACACTTCTGTGATAAACATAAAGAATTAGAAAAGTAAGCTTTACCGAAATCCGCTGCACGGTACGTCCAACTTTCTTGAGTGACCTCCAGTTGATTTTTTGGTACATGTGTCTCTTTTCTCATCTGAAGCATCTCCACAATCATCCACCATATCGCACAGCCACAACAAAGGAATGCATTTCTTGTTCAGACACATAAATTCATCAACTTGGCAATTGGAACATCTCCACTCATCTTCTTTTCCTGGGCATTCTGAAGTCCCATTACAAACTGCCGACATTGGTAAGCAAATACTACTGTTTGTATTACACTGAAATTCATCCGTCTTGCAAGCATGTTGGTTTAGGTCGCAAGACATCTCATCTGAATGATCTCCGCAGTCGTCTGCGTTGTCGCAAACAAATTGCTTGTCTATACATTTGCCGTTGTTGCATGTGAATGTCCCAGGAGCACACGTAGAAGCTGAAATATTTGATCACTTAAAGTACGAACATTTCTGAAAATCAAAATATTCGAATTCTAACAAAAAATAATAGTGGAGAAAATAATGTGTGGAGATAATCTTTCTGGTCTTAATATTTTGGCCATTGTTACCATTGGTGTTTTCAAGGGTCCTAAAGCCTTCAACAACAGGGTGTTAGAATCTCTTAGCTCTAAAAACTGATTTGCTAATGGTCTCAGAGGAGTGGTTGTCTTTAGCCAGATTCTCGTTACTAGGATATTTAGAGAAAGCAGTGTTTCCAATCCTGATATGCAATTCTGAATTAAGACAGAGATTTCGCATAAAACTGGTAAAGAAACTCGACAACTCATAACAAAGTATTAAAATATTTACGAAACAAGTCTGGAAGAAACAATTCTTATAAGTTTGCTATTGTAGCAGCAAAATGAAGATATAGGTATATAGGGATATGGTTACTAAACTTGCCCATTTGATCAGATTGACTTGATGGGAGCTCTCAAATACAAAATCGGATCAATTGTTGAAAATCTTTCAAAGATTCTTCAATATTTCAATACGTTCCAATTGTAAAGAATTGAAAAATCTCAATAAGATATGAGGAAGTGCTTAAACATTCTCGAAACCGACCAGAGCGGTTACCACCGGTATATATCATAAATTTTACTACCAATTTTTCAGTCAAAGCCTCCTAACCGCGATTTGAAGAAGATTTGGAAGAAAAGGTGCCTGTCGATAACTGAGGGTTAACAGAGAAATAAAAACTGATCATAAAGTGTTACTCACTTCAAAGAATAGAATTGGTACTCGTAATTTATCTCCAAAGCATTTTTCCTTCAAACAAGCCGAATGTTTTATGAATGATACAAAATTCTTCACAACAATGATTTTAGCAAGTGTTTTGCCCCAATGGTTGAAAGAAACACAGAACATTAGGTGAAAGAATTCCAAAAATAGAGTATTCATCACGATATCAATTTTGACGATATTTGATTTCTCTCAATCAGTTTGCTGAACGTGAATCTGCAGATGATTCCAATATGTCGAAAAATCCCATAGAAACGAAGTTATTGGTAATTTTTCCGAGTCTAAGTAGTTACTCTGATCAGTTTCTCTGATTCTCTAATTGAGAAGAGATCTGATCAAGAATTTCCAAATGAAGAATTAATTGATTTCTTGAAATTACAAAGAGCACATGGTTGAGTAAAGGAGGGCATTGAATATTATTATAAATTACATAGTTGAATGCATAAAAGTGAGCCTTTACGAGTGTATAACAACTTGAGACAATATTATATTAAGCAATTACTACCCAACAGTAGTAATTGCTTACCTATGCAAAACACAAGAATTGCCTTTTTTCTAAATGACATTCCGAAAACTTCCATTCCCATTTTACCCACTCCAATCTTTTTTTCTTTCCCTTGAGTCGATAAACAAGTCATTGTGAAATGAAGTGAAGAGGTATATAACGAAAGTTGAATACAACGACTAAGAAATTGTTATTTTTCTTCAAAAAATGATATTATTCTCAAAGACGCAGGAAACGAAAACTTGAAAATTCATATGTATTCGATAACACTTTTTTATTTCTTTATGCACAAGCATATTTATATTTTCTATAAATTTCCATAAAAATGACCTACGTGAGACAAATGAGACAGAAATCAATTCATGCTTACGATATTACTAACTAAAAAAGAATCATTACTCACGACAATTTGGATGTTCGTCTGACATATCGCTACAATCTTGCTCATGATCACACTCCCAAGATTTTGGAATGCAAGCTCCAGAATCACACCTGAAAACTTACACAGTGCAAAAAAATTATTCAAAAGATCAGTCACAACAAACCTGAATTGCATTGAGTTGCAGGTAGAACCCTCACAATTTCGTTCATCAGATCCATCGAAGCAATCAGGATGTCCATTGCATTTAAACTTGTCGGCAATGCATGTACCATCAGAGCATTCGAAATGCATAGGCGCACACTTAACTGTTCCTTTACCATAATTGCATTCCTGTTCATCGGACTTGTCTTTACAGTCATAGAATGAGTTACACACTTTGTGATTTTCTATGCACTGACCATCGTTACAGACGAAATTATTTTCCGGGCAATAATTGGCTCGTTTACAATCCTCCTCATCCTCGCCGAAAGTACACTGAGTGGTTCCGTCGCACCTTTGAGTTTGTTTCACACATTGGTTTGACTTTTGACATTTGAATTCGGTACGGTGGCAATATTTTCTTTCTACGCAGTTCTGATTGTCACTTCCCAGTTTCATATTGTTCGGGCATGCGCAAATAAAAGACTTTGCGACTGGTATACATAGGTGTGAACAGTTACCGTTGTTTTCTGAGCAGCCATTATGTGCGTTGATAAGATTTGTTGCGCTTGTTACAGAGATAAGATGCAGGTGACTAAGATCTTCTGGAATATCTGAAAATTAATAATAGTCTACTATAGTGCATGAGCGATCATACAATTATTAATTTTTTAAACGCAGTGTTAGAAAGATCCTTTCAATTCACAACATATTTGTAAATTTATATTTGGAAATCTTATACATATTCTTCTCGTCCTGAGAAAGGAAGGTACTCTGCTTATGTAGCCAAGTTTATGCAATGCTTCATGGTCATTACGGAAGGGATAAAGTCAAATAAGTGTATCTTCCTTTGCATCTCAGTAAATTTTATTAGAGGACAGTTAAATGTAACAGTTAAATTATTTGTTTTTATTATTTCACATATTGATCAGATTTTCAATAACTGTCCAAAAATTTTCATTGCTCATTTCGTCTACCTCTGACAGTTGTTGATAGCGAATTTTCAAAAAATAGTATAAGGAATGGTAAATATAACAAAAATTAAAATGGTAACAACAAACACTTCCTTCTAGATTGTCACATTTTTCAACAATTATGACGTACGTTCTACCATTACGATGGTTTTTCCATCATGCTCTTCAGTCCAAAGAAGTCACCAATGAAAATGTCTAGAAATCTGTGTTGGCTATACAGAAAAGTGTTTTTCGTTACTATTTTAATTCTTGAATTGGATTTAAATCAAGTAGCGGCCGTAATTACTCAAGCTTCGAATAAAACATCTGAAAACTTCAAATTTAGCGTAAATATCAACAAAACAAAAAATTTCTCATATTGTCTAAATTTGCTACTAACCTTTTTGTGAACTGATTATTTATAATGTTATGATGAGAAAACTGGTGGACACTATTTAAGAGTTTATTTTTTGTTCGTTCCGTGTCGAAAAAAAATCATTTAATCTTAGTTTTGATGTGAACTATTCCGAAAAATTATTGAAATAGAATAACATAAACTCGAACTTAGACATTTAGGATATAATGAAGTTGATTGAATGTTGGTGAAATCGCTGGTCTCTTGGTAAAGCATTGTTAAATATATTGAATAAATTACACTTGGCTTGGTTTCACCAAAATTTCATTCAATTTTCTAGGGGTGTTCCCCTTTTTTCACAAGCTAGATTGATCATTTGTCATTTCGACTAATATATTTATATATTACTACATACATGTATATCTGCTATAGCCATCTAGTAGAAGAGAAAAAAAAAGGAGGGGGGTTAAATTGAGGACCTCCAGTTTGTCGCCATTATTACTTTTGTCGTCCTCAATTTCTTCATTTAAACCCCTTCTTTTTGTTTCTCCCATCAAATGTCTAGGGCAAGATGAAAAATATATAAACATGTTAGTCGAAATTGCAAGTGATGGGGTAACGTCCCAAACAATTGTCAAGCAATAATTTTATAAAATTTCTGTGAATGTCTGTTATTTATTCGATACATTTAGGAAAGTTGAAATGTCTGCCAATAAATCAAAATATGATTCATATTGATTATTATTGAAATAGAAATGGATATATTTTCCCTTGAAATTTCTGTTAAAGAAGTTCTGTCAACTTACCCAAAACAATTCTCTTACTGGAAGTTGCATTATATTTATTAGCCCAGCTCAATTTCTTGGAATGCTCATTGACCCAAAACAAATCTTTCTGAAGACCTGCTATACTAACTGGATTACCATCCAGAGTAGTAAACTGATGTCTATCATCCCCTGCAAAATAGTTCGTTAGTAAAACATTATTAAATTAAAAAATTAATTTAAATTTTTTATTAATAAAACAAAAAATCTCAGAGGTATCCAAAATTTGTATTGGAATCAAACAGCAATACTTCGTATTAACAACTTTTTAGATACGCTAGAATTAGAAGTAACAAACGGGGTTCGCCAAGGTTGTATTTTGTCTCCACTACTATTCAACGTATATACTGAGATGATTTTTCAGAAGGCGCTAGACAGTCAGCAAAAATGTATAAAAATAAACGGAATCCCAATAAACAATATACGTTATGCTGATGACTGCCATCTTCACAAACGATTTGGAAGATCTACAGCAATCTCTAAACAAAATTAATACTATTAATACATTAATTAATGTATAATTAAGGAATATGGCCTCGAAATCAACAGCGAAAAGACAAAATTCATGATCATCAGCAGAGAACAGCATAATCAGGCCCAAATAATTATTGAGGATAAACCCATAGAAAGGGTCAATAAATTCAAGTACCTTGGTTGTAGCATTAATAACAAATTGGATAGCGATATAGAAATAAAAATACGGACAGCGATGGCAAGAACTACATTTATTAAATTTCAAAGATATCTATGTCGAAGAGAAGTATCATTAGACATAAGACTATATTTGGCCCTTAATAACATATGGGGCCGAAGCATGGTCACTCAAAATAAAATCCATGAACCGTATAGAGGCTTTTGAGATGTGGACACTCCGCAGGTTATTAAAGATTCCTTGGGTGGACCGAATAACGAATGAGGAAGTACTTAGAAGAGCCGGCGTCGAGCGTGTGTTATTAAAAACTATAAAACAACGCAAGATCTCTTATTTGGGCCACATATTCCGAGGCAATAAAATATGCCTATATGATATGATATCCTAAGACTAATATCAATGGGTAAAATAGAAGTTAGAAGAGGTCGAGGTCAAAAACGGCATTCATGGTTGCGCGATATCAGGAACTGGTGTGGAGTGAAAAACATGGATGATATATTCCCACTAGCTACGAAGGGACAATTACGTATTATAGAATGAGTGGATGATCGCCTACACGCTGTAAGCGTTTGGCACGAAAAGAAGAAGAAGTAAAACATTTTTACTACAAAAAGCCTTCTTACCATCAATACTTGTAGTTTCGATATTCCCAGTACCAGCGTCCGCAAAGAACAGCCTGTGTAAATCTCTATCGAAGTACAAATCGATGGGTCCTATAACTCCCTGGTCCATTACATGTGTTCTTCCAGTACCGTCCATTAGAAATCGATCTAGATGGCTAACTAGGTTGTTTCTTTTTTTGAACGACACAAACATTACCCTGAAAATAACTTATGAATAAAAGTTCACTTCTTGAAATCAAACAGTTACCCATAATCTGGAACCAGAGCAATCGATTCTGGCACATCATCGTGCATATCATGAACTATAATTCTTCTTGCCATATTATCAACATTCAAAGCTTCAATGGTTCGTTTTTCTTCGTCGCCCCAATATAAATTATTACCGATGAAATCTGTACAAATCGGAAAAACGAATCAGCAGACAAATCTATTAATTATATCTCAATATATGAGGAGTTTTCTATATTAACAAGGACCTAGTCGGCATCCAATCTCTTTCAAATAATCTCAGGGTGATTCATATAGATGAGTATATACAGATGAGACATATATATATATATATATATATATATATATATATATATATATATATATTCTTGAGCGAACTTCAATTGATTTGATATTTTTATAACATAAAAAACGTGATAATGAAACAATATTTTGAATTTTCTCATATAATAACATAAATACGCATGACGCGTTTAAAAGTACTACTTTTGTTAATATACGAGAAAATTATATTGTTTCATTATGGATATTCATTTTCTCCAAGTATCGGAGAACTTTTCTTCAAGTATGCTCATCAATCATAAATTTGAAAAATATGTATCTTTATCTCTTGAAACGATAACGTTAAGAACGAAATATTTCCAGGTTCACAATATAAAAATATAAATCGAGAAATTCTTATTTTGTCCTGTAGTTTACTTACCTATATCATCTTTAAGAACTGATATAGACGTTTCTAACGCCCATATTCCTTACTTTCATATTCGTAATACATTTGTTAATACATAACAAAAAATCTACTATCTTTATATTATTTATATTTTTATATTGAATGAACCCAATGGCGGTCCGATCAACTTCGAACTTCATATCCAGTGGTTTTCAAAAACTCGAGTAGATATTTATATTTTTCATCACGAAGTTTGTGACTGAATAAATTCATACATTTTTTGAGAATGAGCCATGTATCGTACAACAAAAAGTCCTATCAGCAAAATTCTTTTTTTAGGTATTATAGATTTATGATACTCAGATAAGCGAAAAACCAACCACTATTTCCTCCATTTTTCTATAGAATGGAAAACGGAAAATATAATATAACTTGTATGTAGGCGTTTTTTGATACTTATCGTGAGACTCAATAGAAAAATTTGCTTATATGCCGATTTGTCGAAATATCGAAAATATTCACAACATAATCAATAATAATCATCTGAAATAAACTCAGCAATGTAAAGCAGGGAACCACTTATGGCCATAACACTTCCTATGGCCACTCCATTTTAATTCACGAAATAATTCTAACGACCAACTTGCTAATACAATTCCGTATTTGATTTATAGAGTCTACATTCAATACAGTTGCTAATAAATGTGGCATTCAGTTGCCTCCATTGCAGTTATTATAAGGAGTTATGTGAACAAGGGGAAAATTGACTAAAATGAATTGAATATTGAATTAAATTAAACTCTTGGCTTAATGTTTCACGATTATATTTAACAATATGAATTTGTCAACATTTTTCGAGCGTGAGGTCATTTTCAAGACTAAAAAAAAATTAATTTTGAAAAAAAATGAAAGTGATTTTTTTTTTAGTCTTGAAAATCAGCTAACGCTCGAAACATGTTGACAAATTCATATTGTTAAATATAATCGTTGAAACATTAAGCCAAGAGTTTAATTCAATTTAATATTCAATTATGTTTCATCAAGAGTTAAGCGAGAATTCAACATCAGTCATTAAAAATGAATTGAATTAGATTGAGTTATTTGTAATAATTCATTTAATTTGGTTATTAGTTACTTTTAAATTTTTTTTGATAAGTTTGGGCTTTTTGTTATATTTCTTTTCGTTTTATTCGTTTAGTTATTCAGTTATTATTCCCCATTTTAGAAATTATTATTATTATTATTGTTATTATCAATGAATATCAGTTCTTCATTTCGATAAGTATTAATGTTTAAGTGTTATTTCATTACGAAATCATAATTTGATTGACCAAAACTAGAGAAAATGCATGACTAAGAGTAGAATAAAATGTTCAAAGAAATCGAAACTTGAAATTCATAACGAAAACTTTTGTGATAATTTTATTTAATATGGAAACTGTATTGACACTGAATTTTTTTGAAGAACATATCTTAAAACATAAATGACATTCGGCACAAATCTCTTCTCAAACTCTTGCACTTTTTAATTAGAAGAATAATAGAAAGGTTCTTAAAAAGTCCATAAGTGGTGCCTCTACTCTACATGCTAGAAATTCAAATTGCAGAAATTATGTCATTACCTTCTCATGCATGACATTCTACGAAGGATATGTTAGTATATTATTATGAAATAAATAGAACAATTTCGTTCGTGCAAAGGAAAAGTTATACTAACCAAAATCCATGGTGGTAACTTTTCCAAGGCCATTGATATCCAATGGTTCTGAAATTCCAGTTAACATTTCGAGCTTAATAATTTTATTGATATCCAGATCACTCAAATATAAAGTATCATTAATAGGATTATACGTAACAGCACCAACGTTCTTCACAACTAATGGTAAAGGAGTAATAGTATGTCTTCCTAAAAGTTGGTGCTCTATATGAATCAAAATATTTTCAGCAGCAAGTATTAGTACTTGACGTTTCTCTTTATCTAGAAATTAAATCATATATAAATATCTGTGGATATATTTAACACTTTTTATCTAATATTTTCAGGATATTTTACCTTTACAAGTATGTCGGTCACTAGATAGAATCTTATTTTGTGGACAAGCACAACTGTAACTGTTTCCACTCAGAAGGCAAATATCTGAGCAAAATGCCAATGCGCAGAGATTGTCTCGTGTTGCATGTTGTGAAGAGTGATAAATTTGTAGACCATAGATGTATTCCTTCCTGTCTTTTATAAGAGTATGATGATTTTTTCCTGTAAACTTATCACATGACTCGATTGTGTGGGAGTGCCAGTCGGACCAGTATAATTGATTTTCGAAAACAGCAATGGAATAAGGATGTTTAACAACGGACTCCAAGACGACCTAGTGCAAAATATTTTACTAATAGCTTGTATAGTTCATAATTTTATTTTAATTTCAAATTTTTTCACTCTGAAATAATATTCGTTTAAGAATGTATCATTTCATTATCAATTTTACAGATGTTCTAATTGAGTAAGTAGACAATGCACGTTTATAGTAAAGAGCTTATTTTAGAGATAAATTGACATGCTGATTCTAAAACTTTAATCAGTTTTTTTTTATCACGTCAAGTTTTTTTTTATAATTGTTGCGCATATTATTACGCTTCGCGGAGCTGAACGCGAATTACAGAAAGCCCTACAGCACTCCTGTCGGCGAAACTTTTTCCAGTAACGACTGGAGGGGGTAATGACGCCAAAGGCCACTTTAATGATTATTCCTTTGGAATAGTAAAACTGCAGGATATAACAAAAAAAAAACAAATATAAAATAGATTATCCTGGTTTACCGTCAGCTATACGCTCAGTGTCGCATTCAGCTGAAATTCTAGTGCCAGTTTCTCAAGAATTAACATCTTTAAAAATACAAGAGGATGAGTTGAGCGACGATCGAAGTAACCCGGGAGACAAAACTTTCAAAGTTTTTTATTTTATTTATAAAGCATTTTATACTTTTAATATTATAATAATCTTTGTATAAAAAAAAATTCTAATATGTTTGGTTAGTACCCACTTTATTTTCCTCTGTATGCCCATTTTGTATGACTTTTGAGTTAAAGTTAGGGTATCCTGTAGTTTAAAAACTTGACGCGATAGAGAAAAATTGATAACATTTTTTATTTCAGATACCTAAATTCAGTCAAAAACAAGGCACAGATCTAAGACAACAAAATTGCTGTTCCCCAGTGTAATTAATGAAGAAATAACCCCAAAAAAATATTCGCCTTTATCGACTCATTGATAGGATACAATTCTAAAGAAGTATTATAAATTTATCACCATCGAGAAGGAAATTCCAATTTTTTTTAAACATGTTGTTTCTTTCAATAAAAATAACCAATTATGAAAACGCAGAACACTTCAAAAAACTATTAATAATGCAATAGAGTACTGATAAACATTGAGAAATGATACCAGTGTTTTTTCTGGGCAGCTAGTTCTAGGGAATATATATCATTTCACTTATCTCCAACTGATTCATTTGAATGTGATATTATGCGCCTTTTTTATTTACCCAGAAAAACAACTATGACAAATCACTTGCTTCATAATTTGTACAAGTGCTTACAAAGTGTAGTAATAAATAGACAACAATATTGATAATACTCTGAATGTTGATAATAAATAACAATTCATTTTTATGAGATAAAAAATTATTCAAAAATCCTAGAAATAAATCCTATCTCTGCCAGTCATCTACGTATATAGTTGCACACTGAAGGTTATATCACCGAATGCATTTTACCACACATGAGAAAGTACATCTTGTTTCTTCAACAGAAAATGTTAATATTAAATATCTGCCTTTTGAAGGGATAAAGCTTTGATGCATTTGGAATGTGCCTGAAATTTCGATTGTTTCGATGCAACTAATGGTTCCCAAAATAAAATTGAACAACGCTTTATGGTCCAACGAGTAAGATGTTCTTTGGAAAGCACTACATATTCACTCTCGAGAGTAGATTGTATGTTTTTGTTGACAACATTTTTACAGACAGCATAATGAATCCGATAGCCGAATTTACTAGCGTAATTTAGTTTACCAAGTAGTACTCGGGTTAACTAATTAAAAGGGTAGTAACAATCGGTACAAACTAATTCGAAATAATGCTTTTTAATTATAGCTGGAATATCCAAAAATAAATGAAATAAATTGAAACTATACAATTAATCCGAATAAATATTGTACATTGACCAAAGGTAGCTATTTGAATCATCCTCAGCAAAAAACTGACTGACTTTAACACATTCACAATTGCATTCATTCGAATTTTATTTGAGAGCGCAATATATAACCTTAACAGTTTGAAGTTATATATTCTAGCGGTCTATAACGATGTCGAAAATTCCAAATGAAACATAAATTCAGAACTAGTTGTAATTTTTCATGCCTAATACTTACACGTCGGTCAGTTCCATCAAGGCGTATGCTTTCTAAGGTCATAGCTTTAGCATCTGTCCAATAGAGTCTCCGATTAGGGTGATCAATTGTTATTCCATTTGGCCAATGGATTTCTTCAAAAACGAATGCACGATCCGAAGTTCCATCCATCTTCGATTTTGCAATTTCAGCTGGGTTACCCCAATCAGTCCAATACATCTCACTGAAAGAATTTGCACTCACACAACTCAAATTTCAAACACAGGGCGTCTATAAAGCCTGAATCTTTTCACAATAATCGACTAAATAATATCCATTTTGTGAAATGAGCTAGCAATCTGCCGATTTCAAGTAACGTGCAAAATAATAACAAATAAATGAATCGAGCAACACAAGTTTTGCTTATTTCGTGAAGTAGGTAGCACACCACAATAACTCTAAGGTTATGGTTTTTTATGTATTTTGAAATACCACTAGAATTTTCAATCGACCAGTAATCAGCAAATGCCTTAACCAAAGACATAAAGTGGAGTTAAAAGTTTTCTAACATTCAATGACTATTCATTTAGTGAATTGAAGTTACAGCAAATGCCGAACCATGAGACATAAGGAGCCACGTAGGCTTGGCTTAGTTGTTACAAAAGATGCAGACGCATTAAAAAATGCATAACTAACCAATGTATATGTTTTAAAAGTCAATAGCAACGCAATTCGGCCTGGCAGGCGGGAAAGATGGGTAATAATATTGAATAGGACTATCATTTCACATATTCCTAAAAAATTTAACAATTCCTTGTATTTTCATATTATTATATGAATTTTAATAATAGTTGTTTACACTTGAATGTCATCAAGTGTAATGTGGTGAGCTTAACTAGAAAGAGAAATGTGATAACTTTTGATTACAACATTGAAGGTGTTAATCTGACTCGACTTCTGGAGGTTAAGGATCTCGGTATAGTATTTGATCAAAAATTCTCATTCATGCCTCATATCAAGCAATTAATTTTATCAGTAGCAAAGTTTATGGTTTCATCGTCCTCAGTGCTAGATTGTTTTCGAAAACCTCAACCTGGTCCATTTATTTAATGCCCTAGTGAGAAGCAAACTTGAGTAAAGCTGTCTTGTTTGGCGACCACTATACTCGTATACTCACATAAACCGCCTGGAGGCATTGAAGAGGATGTTCTTGAAATGGCTCTCATTTCGAGAGGATGGTGTATATCCACCTTGGGGTTGTGATCACGCTTGTTTGCTGTCGAGATTTGACACTAGGAGCCTCTACACCAGGTTAAGTTTGTATTCATTGAAAATTTTATTCAATTTGCTTAATGATAATCTCGACTGTCCTGAGATTCTGGGTAAACTTAATTTCTTCGTTCCTCAGAGGTGTACTAGAATAAGCCAGACATTTTACTCAAAAACCCACAGAACCAATCTTCTCTCGCAAACGCTGCTTAGCTTTGCATGTTCTACTGCAAACCAGGTATCAAGCTGCTCTGATTTGCACTGGGACTCACTTGTTTCTATCATTAATGTGTATTTAAATCTTAACCAGTGAGGTATCTTGATTTTTTCCGGTTTGAGTTCTGAGAGATTTGTTCGCTTGATTTTTTTATAATTGAATATTATATATTCAGATTATTTTATATTTGATAATTTTTCTTATTATTATAATTATTTTTTAATATTATATATCTATGTTATTATTGATATTTTTAGTAATCATATTTATTCATTACATATTTTCCTGTAATTGGGTAGTTAAATGTTGGAAATATATGCTTATATTTATTATAGAGAAAAGTACTTGCAAAAGATATTATATAGGGTGTTTTTTTTAGAGGTATAGAACTTCAAATTGCAATAAAACAACGATGGATCATTCGATTGACAAGATTTTCTTTTATTCGAAAGATAATCTTGTGGCATTACATTTCAAATATGATTTCTGGCATATGAACGCCACGGCTGGCTCGGATGTAGTCCAATCTGTACGTCCAATTTTCGATGACTTTTTTCAACATTTGTGGCCGTATATCGGCAATAACACGGCGAATATTGTCTACAAAATGGTCAAGCGTTTGTGGCTTAACCATATAAACCAATGACTTTACATAGCCTTACAGACAGTAGTCTAGCGGTGTTAAATCACAAGATCTTGGAGGCCAATTCACAGGTCCAAAACGTGAAATTAGGCGGTCACCAAACGTGTCTTTCAATAAATCGATTGTGGCACGAGCTGTGTGACATGTTGAAACCACAGCTCCTGGACATCTCGGTTGTTCAATTCAGGAATGAAAAAGTTAGTAATCATGGCTCTGTAACGATCACCATTGACTGTAACGTTCTGGCCATCATCGTTTTTGAAGAAGTACGAACCAATGATTCCACCAACCCATAAAGCGCACCAAACAGTCAGTTTTTCTGGATGTAACGGTGTTTTGACATACACTTGAGGATTATCTTCACTCCAAATGCGGTAGTTTCGTTTGTTGACGTAGCCATTCAACCAGAAGTGCGCTTCATCGCTAAACAAAATTCAAGGCATAGTGCGCGATAGGTATTCCGCACAGAACCATTATTTTCGAAATAAAATTACACTATTTGCAAGCGTTGTTCAGGCGTGAGTCTATTCATGATAAATTGCCAAACTAAACTGAGAATAAATCATTTCTCAGCTGTTGAATCGGTCGCCATCTTCAACAGTAATGCCAACTTAAAGTTCTATACCTCTAAAAAACACCCGTCACAAGATCACGAAGTAATGGACCAATCTATCCAATATTTTTCTTCATATTGTTCAGTTCTTCAAACGTCTATAAGTTTCAACTTAATTTTGTACATGTTTGTAATTTCAAGGCTTAATTTTTGAATAAATGAATATTTTCGTTGTTATCAACAATTATCGAAAAATATCGAAAATATCGAAATTATCGAAAAATAATGTAACCTGTGTTATACAATATTGATCCAAATGCCTGCGTGAGTTTTGCATAGCTGATTTCATGAAACAGGCAGAAATATTACGAACATTGCCGTTTATATAATATAAAGTCATAATTTTGCAATTACACCCTCCTTTAAACTCACCCATCTTCAATATCCAACGCAATGCCTCTAGGTTTTCTGATATCTTTATTGACAAGCACTGTGCAGTGACGTCCATCGGATGTACAGACTCCAATGTGTCTATATTCTGCATCAGTAAAGTATATATTTCCGGTGAGAGTATCTATGGCTAAATCCTCTGGTGAACCTAAACCCGCTGTGATAAGTAACTGAAAATAAAATTTTTCGTTTATCTCCAGTTTTTGAGTCAAATTTATGTCATAGAATTACGTAATGTGAAATTCACTTGCTGAGATGACTCTTAAAACAATTATTTAAGGATGTCATTAAAAGATGGCGATACTCGTTAATAACTGCTTGGCGAAAAGTACTAAATGAAAAAGAAATATGAAATTTTTTGATAAATAATCGATCACAAAATATTTAAAATTGGGCTCAATTAAAAATAATATATATACATTACAACGACAAATACTGAAAAATTGGCTGTGCGAAATCAAAAAAATTGGTTTTATACCAATTCAAAATTACAAGTAAGCATCCTCATGATGAATATCAATTATTTTAGTGAAAGTAACATACATAATTTCTATTAAATAAAAAGTAGATATGTTTCACAAGTTCAAATAAAAAAATCTATCGAGCTAATGATAATTTATTATTGCCTCAGGAGTACGAATTGTACATTATCGTTTCGTCAACACAGTGGCTTCATCAGATGTAGATTAAGTACTTAAATTTGAAAGATAAGATTGAAAGGGAAATCTCGTTTTTTAAATTCGCAAGTTAATTTCATTTGTCTGCCATTCTCAATTTTAATTTCACTGACTCTGTAAAGCTTAGTCTTGAATTTCGAAAAGAGAAAAATTTTAAAAATCTGACCAAATATTATTTCTAATAACAAAAAGTAAAATGGCGAAACGAAGTGTTGTATGGAAAGGTCTCAATATTCCCCTTATTTGACATTGATTTGAATTTTACTATTCGTACAGAATAAGTAAAAAATAATTAGCAACTGCAATTGTTGAATAACTTCAATTGGTAATCGATCGGTAGTAGTAGTAAAAGAAATATTACAAGTATCAGTTCTCACAAATGCTCATAAAACTTGAAGGCATTATTCATTTGTTTTCATAGTTCAGAATTTCAATATTCAAGTTTTTGTGATCAGTTTATAAATTTCAATAAAATTTTATTCAAAGTTATGATACTTTCATCCGGCACATAATTGACAGTAAAAGGTGATAATTTCACATATTCCTCAAAAATTTTTTAATTCCTTGAAAATATTTATATTTACTCTCATTTACCTCTTGTTCCGATCCATCTTCAAGTGATTTCACTATGCTTTCATGTTCAGAAAATATATCAGTCCAGTATACGTGGGTTCCATCATAAGCAACGCCTACGACTTGTTTCATGTTGGCAGATATTTGAAAATAGATCCTACTTTGTAAAAAGTATGCTCTTAATTGCGTTTTGGTACTAAAAACCATCATTGCTTCTCCTCCTACTGCTTTACAAGTTTTTTTATCTTCTTGTAAGATGTACTTGTGGTCACAGAAACATTCGTAAGAACCTGGACTATTCCTACATTTTTGATCACAGATTCCTAAAAATTATGAAAATAAAAATAATTGATTCATAATGAGTATGAATGAAATGTTTTATTCTATATGATAAAGAATGATTTTAACTTTGATTTTATAGCTAGATATGCCTTTCATATTAAGCTATTGCATAGCTTTTATCGCGGACTTTGAGCGCGGCGACCGAATCAAGAAATTCCGTAACAAAAATAAAACCTAACGCCCCCAGTCAGCCTACCATGTAGCTCGGCCGAGCGGTCGCTTAACGTGTAGTATATATAATGTATATGGTACGTATGTACGAAGCTCGCACGGATAGAGACGAGCTGATCCGAAATGGGACGAATACGTGAGCAGCTGTTTGTGAGAAAGTATGTATATACACTAGGCTAGAGAGTCAGCGTTGCCAAAAGGTTACTTTTCTAACCTTTTAGGTGATTTTTCAACTACTTTGGTTACTTTTAGGTAACACTAATGAAAAGGTTACTTTTAGGTGATTTTTCTGAATTTGTAGAATTAACTTTTAATTTTTTACATAAAATCAACGTGAAACGGAACGCTTTTTTTCAGAGAGAATATTTTCAAAAGTTTTATTTGAAAACGTATATGATTTTAAATTTCAGATGCTGATGTGCTGTCTTCGCTCATGTATTCTTCATTCAACATTTTAATTTCATATAATTCTTTGTCTCAAATCACAATTGTTGTACATAATTAATACAATAACTTTGTAGTAAAACCCGTTATTATACCTACATAATATTCATATCTATGTTGCAGTCAAACATCTCAGTAAAAAAGTATTTATAGTATCAATTCACAAATTTTAATATAGTAATCTTGAGTTGTACACTTACTAGTATGTACTTATATAATATAAATTTCATAAGTACATACTCGTACATACATATTTAAATATAAATTTTGGAATTATAACAATAAAGAAAAATGATTAGAAATTCATATGTGTATTCATATTCCGTAAGTCTAACAATATCTGATATTCTATTCTATCAACTTTTAGTACCTTTCCAGTAAAAAAAAATAAGGAAAGTTACTTTTTATACAAAAAGGTTACGTTTCAGGTAACGTCTGACAAGACCCGACTGGCAACACTGTAGAGTGTAAATACACTTTTATTGTTCAATTCAAACTAGATACAGTTCCAAAAGGTATGGTAGCTATTTAGCAAAAAATAATAATGTTATTAATATTATGACTCCGAATATTGAAATAAATATTGCACACGTTAGCGATGTTAATTTTAGGCGCTCTATTGTTGTAGATATTTGCGCGTGTTTATGCAAACTTAGAAATCGCCTACACATAGTCATGGTACAAATTTACATTTCTCCTAATCCAAAATTGGACGAGATAGAGCATTTTATTCATCGTAAAGTAAAGTACGATACTGAAGTAGGGTCGAAAATACATCTATGTATTTTCGACCACCCTATTTTATACTAACCGGTTAATTAATAACCGGTTTTAAAAACCGTTTTTTTTTTTGGAGAAAATTATTAAATTCAAAAACCGGTTTTTTAGTAGAAAATATCGGTTTTCAATGTATGAATAACAATTCAAAAAAATTTGAAAATGTACAAATTAGCGATTGTAACGTGTGACTTTAGTTAAATAATCTGTACTGCCGACTGCGTATATGTTTGTTTTTGTTTCGAAATTTAACTTTCGTTGGAATACTTGGATTGCACTATTACAGGATATTATTTTGATTGTACTAGTAACTAGCTACTTAAATGACGATATAAAATACGTACAGTAAATAGAAAGAAACAATTATAAAGTTAATGTGTATAATTTCAACAATTTCCTCAATTATTTAAAATTGCGTATAAATATTTAACTATAGTGGCCAGCTCCGTACCATCCGAAAGGCTACTTTCTAAAGCTTCACAAGTTTTAAATCAACAACGCACCAGAATACAAGGAAAGCGAGTAAATAAAATTTTATTTCCCCAAAGTTTGGGAATAAAGTACTGGGATATTTAAGATAATTATAAATTCTAAATACCTACATGACTAAACTTGATTAAAATTGTAATATTTTCATGTTCTTCCTAAAAAAAGATTATTAAAATATCAATTTGTATTTCTAGCCAAATGTACCAGATTATTGAAACACTGTTTCGGTGTTTCCGTTTTCCACCTTATCGGCTTAGAACCTTATCGGCTCGATACTATTCCAGAACCAAACTGCAAAGAACCAAACTGCAAGCGGTTTGGTTCTTGGAATGTTATCGACCGATAAGGTTCTGTGGCCGCTATTCGTTTCCCACGCTCGTTTCTGAATGTATTGTAAAATATAGCATTTTATTTTCAATTGCAGCAATTCTCCGAATATCCCCGACCCGGACTGATAATTCATGGTTAAGTTTTCACGCGCGGTCTTTTGACTAATACTGCTGACCGCCGGGGTACACTATCGAAGGGACGAATATTTAAACTTATGGTAACAGACTTGAACGTTAAGGAAAAAGTAATATGGTTATTATAAGAATATGAAAATATATTGTTTTTATTTATTCGAACCTTTGCTGAATAACTCGTTTCACTATTATAAAAATATTTACATCCTTATATGTGAAAATTATGCATAAACAACGAATAATTGTTTTTTAAGTTATTTAATCCTGGTCAACTATTATTTCTTTTTTCTACTAAATTGCATAAAAAGATTTACCATCAATAAAATTGAACAGTGAATAATTTCAGTCAAAAATTGCTTTTAATCACTCATTATTCGTGCAAAAAAATTTTTATAAAAATTCGAATCCGGTTAAAACTGGTTTTCTGGAAAAATTACTATTCGAAAACCGGTTTTCTAAAATGTCGGTTTTTGTATAAACTCTAGTACAAACGGTAATAAATTTCCACTGAATTTGGATGGCGATCTCAACATCAACTTCGCTGATAAAAAATCAGAGCGGTTGACTACTTTCTTTCGGAAAAATTGAAATAAGATCTACAGGAACCCACAACAAAATATGGGACGACCACCATTGATGCGGTATTTTCCAAATATTTAGAGAATATCAAGTCTCAAACTTATTTTTCTTATTTCAGTTACCATAAATCTATTGTTTCAATGATAAACATTCCTGAATAACCTACATGTATTGTAAGATATTAAACATATTTTAAACGATACTAACTTCTCATTTATCAAGAATGTCCATACACATATTCATATTTATGGAGCAAAAATGTTTTTCGAGGGGCTGCGGCTCCAAAAATATAAGAAAATTTTCAGTTATTTCATGCAGTTTCGACATACTAGTACAGGTCAGTAATGTTTATTATGAAAATGTTTTTAGGGTGGTAGAACCAATTAAAACCTGCTCCTTACATACTTTCCAACTGAGAGTATTGGGCATTCTGTATGGAGTTTACTAACTGTATTAAATAATTAATTTTGAGATATTGCTTTTATTTAAGGAACCTTTAACCTTATTCAAAGTGAGCTTAAATTAGATCATTAATTCATTATTTTAATTGCTATTACTTAGCGATAGCAAGAATTTATGTTGAAATATCTTCTAAGGGCAGTTTAGAATTTATTCGAATATAATTTCAATCTTTTCAGAGCTATATATAGGCAGCTCTATAATAGTTTATAAGCATAATTATCACTGCGAATTAAATTAGAGGAATTTAGAAAATTTCCCGATGTTACTACCCGGAGCACTATGTTACCCCCAATATTTTCATAACTCGATGCCAATACATATTCTAGTTTTTTCAATATATATTACACTACACTTTATATATTTTATATATTGAACTAATAGTTTCTCGTAGAGTAAATAAATATTTAGTACAGTGGCGGATTTACCAATAGGCCAAGTAGGCCGGTGCCTACGGTGGCAGATTTAGAGGGGCGGCAAATTTAGCAAATTTTTTTTTTATAATTATACGTGTACACAATCTATACTATAATAACATCGTAAACCTAAAATAGTCTGTACATTAAAGATATTCGCAAAAAATTTGCTAGGATGGCTTAAGATGAGTAACTGAGTAGAATTAAATTTTTTTTTATTTCTTGTTTGTCTGTCTGTCTGTCTGTCTGTCTCTGGCATCATAGCACCCGAACGAATGAACCGATTTCAATTTAGTTTTTTTTTGTATTACAGGTGTTTTAGGGGCGAGTGTTCTTAGACATGTTTGATGAAAATCGATTGAGCCGTTTAAAAGTTACAGAGGTTTTACACTTTAAAGTCGGGGGTTTTTTGTTTTGCCTGTCAAATAAACTTGTTAGGTCAACATTAAACTCTTCAGTACATAGCGGGTTGCAAAAATAATCTAGTAACTGATAGAAAGATCATTAAGTTCACAATTAACGTATTGAATTTCAAAAGTCAGTAGGGGCGGCAAAAATTGAATGGCCTACTAGCGGCAAACTTGTAAATCCGCCACTGATTTAGTATATAGTTTTAATTATACTTAATTCATTCAGTACAGTATTCATCACAAGAATCCACTTCACTCCGATCAACTACATTTTCTATTAAGAGAATTGACAATGTGGTGCTTACCATGTATTTCGCATTCATTAATATCCTCGCATTCCTTCTCATTGATAGTTTTATATCCATCAGGACAATAACATTTTGGTCCGGTTGGAAGTTGTAAACAGTTGTGGGAACAATTCTGCTTGGAACACAAAGAAGCTGGAGCTTTACATAAAGCACTTTCATCTGATCTATCAGGGCAGTGAAACTCGCCATCGCAAACATGATGAATGTCTATGCACGTGTGATTATTCGAACATAGAAATTTTCTATTTTCCCAGGTACAATCATTTGGTTTTATATAGTTCTCTGTGAAACAAAATAATTGGTAATACTACCATGTTAACATTTGAGAATTTTATATTTCATTCTTTCAAGAGGTGAAATGCGGTATGAATTTTTTAAAAAACCTTGAAATAAATCCATGTCTATAAATGATTTTTTTCCACACAAACCCATTCTGTGAAAAAGAAACCATCAAATATTGTATTTAATCTAAATTATATATTATTATATATTATTATTATATTATTAAAAAAAAAATAGTAAGAAATAGTTATCTTTTCTATTCGCAACTACAATAGTAAAGGAAGTGATTATAAAATATAGCTCAATTCGTTCATGTCTACATTTTCAACAGCCTTCAAACCCCAAACCAAACAATCTGATTAATCTGACGCAGTTTGCATTTCTATCAGAATTTTTTAAGATCGAATTAATTAGAAAGTTGAAGCTATAACAAGAATTCATCTAGTAAGAAATCAACGAATCTTTCAGATCAAAACTCGATAACGTTTCATCATATTTTTCTTTTTTTTTAACTTGAAAACCTTTCTTATTTATGTTCGTTATTTTACTTTATAGATCAAAAACTGCCATTCTATTGTGCAGCACAACTGTTGACGAATGAAATCAATAACAAAACTGACCATGTAAAGGGTGTTTTTTTAGAGGTATAGAACTTTAAATTGCAATAAAACAACGATGGATCACTCGATTGACGAGAATTTTTTTTTATTCGAAAGATAATCTTGTGGCATTACATTTTAAATATGATTTCTGGCATATGACCGCCACGGCTAGCTCGGATGTAGTCCAATCTAGGCGTCCAATTTTCGATGGCTTTTTCCAACATTTGTGACCGTATATCAGCAATAAACAGCGAATATTGTCTTCCAAATGGTCAAGCGTTTGTGGCTTATCCGCCAAGACCAATGACTTCACATAGCCCTACAGAAAGTAGCCTAGCGGTGTTAAATCACAAGACCTTGGAGGCCAATTCACAGGTCGAAAACGTGAAATAAGGCGGTCACCAAACGTGTCTTTCAATAAATCGATTGTGCCACGAGCTGTGTGACATGTTGCGCCGTCTTGTTGAAACCACAGCTCCTGGACATCATGGTTGTTCAATTCAGGAATGAAAAAGTTAGTAATCATGGCTCTATACTGATCACCATTGACTGAAACGTTCTGGCCATCATCGTTTTTGAAGAAGTACGGACCAATGATTCCACCAGCCCATAAAGCGCACCAAACAATCAGTTTTTCTGGATGTAACGGTATTTTGACATACACTTGAGGATTATCTTCACTCCAAATGCGGCAGTTTTGTTTGTTGACGTAGCCATTCAACCAGAAGTGCGCTTCATCGCTAAACAAAATTCGCTTATGATAATCGGAAATAACGGCAATCTCGTTTTGGGCCCATTCGACGAATCTACGCCTTGCTTGATGATCGTTTGATCCAATTCTTGCACGAGTTGGATTTTGTAAGCACGCAAACCAAGATCCTTCCGCAAAATATTCCATAAAGTGGATGGACACAGATCCAATTCCTGTGTCCTGTGTCAATGCTACGCCCTATTAGTAACAATAGCTTCTTCTGTACACACCGTACGGCGTCTCTGGGGATGCGAGTTATCAATAAGAGTAAACGTGGTGCGAAAACGTTCCATGGTTAATCGAATTAACTGCTCTGATAGACGATTTTGTCGACGATAAAATGGACGTAGTTCGCGATACGTATTCCGCACAGAACCATTATTTTCGAAATGAAATTGCACTATCTGCAAGCGTTGTTCAGGCGTTAGTCTATTCATGATGAATTGCCAAACCAAATTGAGAATAAATCACTTCTCAGCTGTTAAATCGGTCGCTATCTTCAACAGTAATGCCAACTTAAAGTTCTATACCTCTAAAAAAATACACCCATTACTTATAATTCCCCGTTATATTTCCAATGATTCAATAACTATAAGGTTTATATGTCTGTATGGAATCTATGATAATATAGGATCTATCATCTATGATCTATGATCTCACATCTACAATCTATGATCTATCAGCTGCGATCTTCAATTTACAATCTATGATCTGTCATCTGCGAACACAGATCCAATACCTATCTATCAACTATGATCCACGATCTATAGAGCGTAGGTCATTGATCTGTGAATGAAGTAGTTGTGTGATCTACGATATATCTTTCTTGAATGTCATGTAATATTTTTCTTAAAGAAACAACTGAAAGTGATATTACATTAAAAATTGTAAACATTAGAACATACCACAATCTTGTTCATCGCTGTTATCAATACAATCGTTTGATCCATCGCACCTCCATTCAGTGGGAACACAATGGTTATTCTCGCATTTGAATCCATCGCAATGTAAAGACTTAGTACAACCAATAGTTTCATCTGATCCATCTAGGCAATCTGGGTTTCCATTACAAACCCAATCTTTAAGGATGCATAGATTATCTGAACACTTCCATTCGTCCTCTTCACAAGTTTGGTTAGAATTATGTGTGAACTGAAACATCATTGTTAAATATATTTGAATTGATTTTTTAATTTGTGAAACAATTTAATTTACTCCGAAACGATATGTTTGTTTCATAATATATATCATATTAATTGATTGAACATAATTATATATATAGAAACAACGCTAGGATAAAATATACGATTAAACAGAATCGTAGATGAAGGTTTATACCACGTTTGAGTTGAGCGATATGTACGAGTTTATCAGAAACTACTCTTAGTATCCTTCTCAAATTTCCCTACCGGAGTTTGTTGAAGAGCACGTTTTTAAAATAGTTTCAGTTGTCTACAACTACCGGATCTACTCATCTTTGTTCTGTCTAATGTAATTCCCTATTTTTTATTACAAATTCAGAATAAACTATGAATTTCAGAATATATTCAGATATCATAAGGACTTTAATTTTTATAGATGTTCGAAGAAAAATTATTCCTGAAAACTGAGAAAACAAGGAGCTGTTCTAAATGGCCGGAATATGACTGAAACGATAGAGTGAAACTTGCTAATAACTTGAGTCTTTTTTGAAATTATACAAAAAAATATATTATTTCTTTATGATAAATATTTGAAATTTATTCATGAATGTTTGAATGACAATGTCAAATTCTCCATAAATGTTAAACTAATTGAAGTAATGTTCATGTGTTTCTTGTCGATTCTTCGAAAAATGTCTATTGATAATATTAATATTTATACTAATATTTTTGTTATTCGAAGTATCTACAAAAACTGTTTATTATTTTATTTTACAATTTACATATATGATTCTAATATAATTCTCCCTAGTTTTGAAAGTAAAATGCACTAACGTTGAGAATTCACGTTTTCATTTGAAAAAATGAGTTATAAAATTATCGAAATTTTCGAGTCGGTAAACGTCTTAGAAATTCTCGATAAATTGTTTGCAATTCCTCAACAATTTTTCAACACAATTCTCTTCGGAGTATTGTGTTGAAAAGTTGAGAATTGTGAGGAAATTGGAGTAACCGAAAATTTAAACAAATCATTTCAAACATATATTTTTAATGATTTTAAATTGAAATCCATCGTAGATTCTAGAAATGCAATGAAAATAGAATGTTACATAAGAAAAATATCTGGGCTCATTCTCACAGTAGAAGTGTCAGGAAACTTGAAATATTTGAATTGAAACTATCTTCTCAAATAACGCGAGTAGGTATACAAATTTTCAAAAAAATACTACCTAAATACTAATAGTTATGTACAGAATTGTTTATTCGTAATACTTCATTCCTACAGACTATTGTGATATTATAAACGCTATTCGAATTTAAATTCATAGAAACTTTATCGTCTATTCACATTTATCATATTTCACTAATATAAATGAGTAGCTTTCATAACACTTCATTACTTCTAATCCATGACTGTTTGGGTTTAAGATTGAATATGAAAACAATTCAAATTCAACTAGAATTCGATCATTTAATGCGTATATCTTTTATCTGTAATGATATTCTGCAGTGGAATATTACAATCATTTATTTCCAGTGAGAGTTGTGTTAATGTTCACTTGGATAAGTGATGATGATAGGATGTTCTTTTCTTTCATTTGTTTTGTAAATAAATATATCACCTATATAAAATACGACTGCTCTATGAGATACAGGGTGTCATATTTAACAATTTAAAAATTGTGTGCGTCTATTACTTGAAAAACTATGGCGTATTAACATCATATTCATCATGATTTTCAAGTACTATGCACCCTATTAAAATACAATGAACAAACTCTTCAGGTTACCTATGAAAAAACCTTACCTAGTATAAAAAACCTAGGTATACCTATGAAAGAGTAATTATTTTGTTAAGGCCAGCTTACTACAAAAATTTTGAAAAAATCGAAATTTTTTTCTTCATAAATTGCTACTATATACTCGTAGAAATAGTATAGAATTAGTCCCGAAGGGCAACGAGACCGAGAAGCAGGTATAAAAGATTAGGGAGCGCTGCAGTAAATCCGCCCGCTCGAACGACTTCGGTGGCGGCAGCGGCTGCATGCCTTCGGTCGTCTTATTGTTTTGTTCTTTGTTTTATTGTTATTGTCTTGTTATTTTGTTGAACTGCTTTGAGAAATGCAAGAATTCTTCAGAATGATGCTTACGAAGACCAGGAAGGAGTAGTGTATGAAGCTATAATGGATATGAGTAAAATTAACTTTTTTTACGATTTTTCACGAATAAGAACTTTCAACTGATTTTTCTCCGAACCACGCTTTTTCGCATGAATTACACTCTCATTTCAAAACTATTGCACGTATCGATATGAACCAAACGGCATTTTACGCTTTAGATGTCTGGCTATGGCCTCAAGTAGAAACCACCAATATTCATTGTTATTTAAAAAAGTTATAAACAATTTGAAGTGAAAAAAAGGGTAAAAAATCAAAAGTCCGAAATTTTGTTTTTTTTTTTCATTAAAAATGTTTCATTCTGCTTGAGGTCATAGCCAATTCGATACAGAACATGAAACCGTTTTGTTTTTTGCTTTCAGATAATTCTTTTCCAAGAAACGATGTCATTCATCTCCAATGCAGATGAGTTTCAGCAGCCATTTTCAGGACCGCCATTTAAAAAAAAAAATTTTTTTCAAGTAATTTCATATATGTGCTTTCATATGTAAATAAATTGATTACTCAACATGTTTTGTACTATACATAAAATATATTGAAAAATATACGTTTTTTGGAATAAGCTGGCCTTAATCTTTTCAAAATTCTACGCCACTGGTAAAATTGCTATGCAAATACAAGTTTAAAATTCTCTGATATCTACCTTTTATATAATGTTCATAAAAAATTGTGTTCAGAATACTGAAAAAAATTACGTCTTGTAGAGATAAAATTTTTTGGGATATTTCAAATCAAAAATTAAAGTTAAAAAATTATTTTGATTTGAATGTGTATCAATTTTCTCCAGAGGTTTCGATCATTGCATTTTCACGCAAATAAAATTTTAATACCTACTAACTATTGACATGTTTTTATATAATTGTTGTTTGATTTGTTTGATTACACTTAATTGAATTGCATGGTATTTTTTTGGTGTTTTTCGAATAAACAAAACAAACACTTGTCTGCATCAAAATCATAGCAGAGCTATCATATTGTTTTGATTTCTAAGTGATTCCTGAAAGTTTTACCTTCCAATTTGTACAATTTTCTTCATCGGAATAATCTTTACAATCATCTTCCCCATCGCAAACGAAAGATTTGCTTATACATCTTCCATTATTGCATTTATAGAACATCGAGTCTTTGCACAGAATTAAATCTGAAAAAAACAAATAACTATATTCATGTAGGTGATAGAATAATTTCGAAGTCTTTTGCAGAGAAACCACAACTCTTCTAAATTTTCTAAATTCAAATATTTTGAATCATATTACATTTGTACTTTTGCGAAGAAATCCGATCGAAAATATTTCTCCTCAAGGAGAAATACGTACTTCTTATGTTTTAATAATACTTTACACAATGAGACAAGGACTTTTATTACAACTATCTACCACCCGGGGCTAGGCAATACTAATTAGGAGGTTAGCTAGTTAAGTGGTAAAAGTTATAGACCGCAATTGGAAGCTGTTTCTCGATCTCTAAGCTTTGGATACAGCTTGTTGGCTCTCTTCAGAATAGCGTAGCCAAGTTCAAAGTGTACGAACCTGGAGATGGAAAAACCAGAAATGTAGAAATTCCTCTGAAGAAGGTCGACACATTTAATTTTCACCAGCTGCTACAAATTGCGGGATATGCCGATAATGTTCACTTCTGTTTGAATTTCCCTAGCATAACATTATTCATATATTTATTATAACGATTATTTCCCATGAGGAGAGCGATTGAACTTGAATTCGGCATTCATATGGCTTTTGTTTCATCTTTTTTGCCTCCCAAAAACGCTTCATCCCCTCGGAATGCTCTTTCTTCAGTTTATCTGTCCATTTTATTCAAGGTTGGCGCATCATTGGCGTTGATTTTTGCCCAAACTTCACATGTGCGATTTTATAGCGACAATCTTTTATATTGATCTGTTGTAAATCTTTTTGTTTCTCTTTCAGCCACTCTGTTCCGCATTTACTCTTTATAATTAATTGAGTACGGAAGTTTCTTGAGTATTCTAAACTGTTCCATTCTGTAGATATGTGCACAGAACTTTTCTCGTCGTTTTCTGTGTTCTTCCGTTATCGTATTTATCTTTTGATAAAGTTTGTTCTGAGGTCGTTTCATCCAAATGCCGTTTCTATTGAATGGCCCGTAAATCTTTCTGAGAATTTTTCGTTCTTGTTTTTCTTATTTCTCTCATTCTTGAATGACCGTGAATAACCATTGTTTCAGCTGCGTAGATTGCTTCTGGAAGAATCGGTGTTATAATGCCTCAATTGTACGCCTCTCGAAATGCACTTTTCATTTTAGTACAGCCATGTTAGCTTGTAGATCCTTTGGAGCTTGGTAATTCTCTGTTCATTAGAAATTCGGTTTAAAGCTAAGGAGGTATTTGAGCTTCTTGGAGGTATTTAAAATGGCCGTCTTGCAGAATTTTACCATGTTTTGTGATTTTAGATGATTTTATCATAAAAAATTTGTGACCAGGTCTTCTGCGCAATATGATGTAGTTTTCTTTTGTTAGAATCGCTTCAGTTTTGTTGTCTGTGATAATGGCAATATCGTCTGCAAAAGCGAGACATTTGACATTTCTTGTTTTCAATACAATGATACACTCCATATAGCATTACACCACTCTCAATAACGACAATATTAAGTAAAAAAAAGTACCTCTAAAGTTGCCAAAATTAGTGAAATCCGTGCAGCTGTATACATTCTTTTGTCGCTTTATTATCCTTGCCCGTAATAAACTCGACTTTCGGTATGCAAACCAAACTTTCTGAGAAATTCGTTCTTTTGTTCACGAATTGGTATTGCACGTGTAGACTGGTGTTGACCATCACTAATATGTAGGAGTCAATGGACTAAATACAAAATCACATTCTTAGTTGCTCACAAACTGTCAAACTTGTAAGCATGGCTTGTAAAAATAAATCACTTTGTATTGACGAAAAAGTTTTACTGACAGGAAAAGTACTTCCTTTATCACCAAGATCCCTCAATGTCGCAAGACGTGAATAGAATAATTTTAAAAATACAGGAAAATTATTGGTACAGTAAAAGACGTCAGATAAAAATAACAGAATATACGATTAATATCAAATAAGATAATTTTTTTATATACATAACTACTTGAAATAAACACTTTCTTTTCATAATACTGATTTTTCTTCTCTCCATTCAACTACAACTCTCTATAAAGCCATAAAATGTCCAGTCCCTTCAGTGTCGTTATTGTTCAATATATATTTCTCAATTATAAATTGAGAATTGTAATTACATTTCAAAACTTTTGAAATCCCAGTCAATTTCAAAACTTTTGAAATGTAATTTATATATATATATATATATATATATATATATATATATATATATATATATATATATATATATATATATATATATATATATATATGACTATTCCCGAGAAGTTCAAGTAGATATCGTGGCGTAGATAATAAAAACGAAGTAAGAAAATATATTCTATTGCATGAAACTAATCTCAGAGTATTAAACAAACAATACTAGAATTAGCAAACCGATATTACGAAATTTCCGAACAAATAAAAATAAGTTGCGATATATGTTTGTCATTGAAAATATTCTACGTTAGTTTCCGATTTCTCAGACACAACAGCCGTTCACTGCCGGTTCTGATAACATCCTTTATCTGCAAGGACTTGACATTCTTACAACGCCATATTTTTATTTACCTAATTATCAGAATAATGTTAAGGTCAATAGTATTAATAATATTCGCAATAATTCTTTTATTGAAACATTTGAATCAAAAGTATACAATGAAGCTATTCACTCTCATTGTGACATATTTTGTTAATTCTTTCGGTTAATTATTACGATTGTTCCCCATGAGGAGAGCGACTGAACTTGAATTCGCAATCATTAGGAATTTTGCTTCATCTTTCTTGCCTCCCAAAAACGCTTCATCCTCTCTGAATGCTCTTTCTTCCGTTCATCTGTCCACTTTACTCCAGGTTGACGATTTGATTTTTGCTCAAACTTCACATGTGCTATTTTATAGCGACATTCAGTGCGATCTTCGAGATTTTTTATATTGCTCTGTTGTAGATCCTTTTGGACCTCTTTTAGCTACTCTGTTCCGCATTTACTATTCATAATTATATCGAGTAGTTTCTTCGGTATTCTGGACTGATTCATTCTGTAAACAGATGCATAGAACTTTGCTCGTCGTTTTCTGATTTCTTCCGTTATCGTATTTGTCTTTTGATACAGTTCATTCTGAGGTCTTTTCATCCAAATGCCGTTTCTATTGATTGGCCCGTAAATCTTTCTGAGAATTTTTCGTTCTTGTTTTTCTATTTCTTTAATTCTTGAATGACCGCCAATAACCATTGTTTCAGCTGCGTAGATTGCTTCTGGAAGAATAGTTGTGTTATAATGCCTCAATTTGGCGCCTCTCGAAATACACTTTTTGTTATAGTGAGCCCATGTTAGTTTGTAGGACCTTTGGAGCTTGATAATTCTCTGTTCATTAGCGATTCGGTTTAAACCTGAGGACTGTATAATTTCCCCGAGGTATTTAAAATGGCCTACTTGCAGAATTTCACCATGTTTTGTCATAAGAGAAGATTTATTTTTTGGTTTTCTTTCCATGTATTTGGTTTTATCATAGGAAATATAGATTATATAATAAGAAATATATATATATATATATATATATATATATATTTAATGACCATAATTCAAGAATTAGACAAATAGAAAAACAAAAACGGAAAATTCTCAGAAGGATTTACGGGCCAATCAATAGAAACGGCATTTGGATGAAAAGACCTCAGAGTGAACTGTATCAAAAGACAAATATGATAACGGAAGAAATCAGAAAACGACGAGCAAAGTTCTATGCACATGTCTACAGAATGAAACAGTCCAAAATACCGAAGAAACTACTCCATATAATTATGAATAGTAACAATCTACGCACCTGAAACAATGGTTATTGGCGGCCATTCAAGAATTAGAGAAATAGAAAAACAAAAACGAAAAATTCTTAGAAAGATTTACGGGCCAATCAATAGAAACGGCATTCATATGAAGATACCTCAGAACGAATTTTATCAAAAGACAAATACAAAAATAATAATAATAACTTTATTAATCCCTTTAGACATTACAGGGCATGCATAGGACAAGTCAAGAGAAGAAAAATTAAAAATTACAATGTAACTTGAAAATAATCTTTAAAGGTATAATAAGACTTATACAATGGGAATTCCTTAACTAACTTCTTATATTTACTTAAATTTGCCGATTTAACATGACTAAGAAGATGATTATATAATTCAAAAGATTAATAAATGGGAGATAGTTCGAATTTAGCAGTTTTATGCTTGGTCAACGCTAATATTTCCTTATTTATAGTACTATAGTCATGGAAACTAGATAATATCAACAAGTTATTTTCGTTCTCTTTCGCATAAAGCATACCTCTGAAAATAAAAATGGAGGCAAGTCTCAAGATCCCATGTTCAAGAAATATGGGCCTACGTGATGGGGAGCAATATTGAAAATCATGCGCACAATCCTTTTCTGCAGAATGAAAACTGAAAGATCTGAGGAGTTTCCCCACAACAGAATATTATATGATAGGTGGCTGCAGAGTAAACTATAATAGATGTTCAACAATGATTCCAAAGGAAGAGATTCCAAAGGTAGGGTTTTTACCCTACTAATTGAGTAATATGACCTGTTTAGTTGTTTACAAACATCATCGACATGGGTACTGCATTTCAAGTTGCGGTCTATATGAACTCCAAGAAATTTTGCACTATCCTTAGATGTAATTATGTTATCTGAATAGTGAAGGGTCAAAACGATCAAATAACGGAAGAAATCAGAAAACGACGAGCAAAGAAAGTTCTATATAAATGTCTCTACAGACATTTGCATAGAACTTTGTTTCATTCTGTAATGAAACAGTCCAGAATACCGAAGACACTTCTCGATTTAATTATCAAGAGTAAATGCGGAACAGAGTTGCTAAAAGAGGTCCAAAAGGATCTACAACAGATCAATATAAAAAATCTCGAAGGTCGCAGTGAGTGTCGCTATAAAATCGTATATGTGAAGTTTGGGCAAAAATGAACATGCCAATCTGGAATAAAATGAACAGATGATCCGAAGAAAGAGCATTCTGAGAAGAAGAAGCGAATAAGAAGATGAAGCAAAAATCCTAAGAATGGCGAATTGAAGTGCAATCGCTTTCCTCGTGGGGAATAATCGTTATAATAATATAATAATTGTTTTATCTCTGACCTAATTTCGAAATATTCAATTCAAAATGTTTATAAGCAACGTTATATCAATATTATTCTAGTAAACTATAATTCAATATAGGTTATAAATAAATAAACTATTGAGTTTCTTATCTCCGAATCCAAGTTTGTATTCCGAAAATCATGAAGTTATTAATCTAAGCACATATAAAAGCAGACCGCGGCAGGGTCTTACACTTGGATCGGACTTCTCAGTCTTTATCAAAATGATAATATATGATGTCCAGATTATATTGGAAAATGTAAACAATAGAAGTAGGTATTATCTGTAAGGGCTAGTCGGACAGAGTAACAATGCAAGGTAATGCAGTCGTTTCGGACTATTATACAGAGTTGACACCTTTTCCTTAACCTACCTAACGACGAGACAATTATTTGTTCATTACAATGGTCTCAAATCACAAAAATGTATTGCGGTGTCGGAGGTTCCACACGGTTCTGTTTTAGGACAGCTATATTTCAATATTTTTGTGAGCTGCATTGACAGCGATATGAAATAATTGAATATTGAATATTCATCTCAATTCGGATTACTGTACGAAATTTCAACACTAAGTGATTGCTTCAAGAAGGATTCTCAAATTTCTGAATATTTCAAAGCGCAACATTACGTTTTTTGCTCGATGGCACGAGATTTTTTTATCCACATCTGGCTAATACTAATGTTTTGACGTTTTCAGCGCTTCATTGAATGTGTAGTAACTTTGAGCCTTTTCATGAAGTCATTAACATATTTGCAAGTTCTCATCTGTTTTTTTAGATAGAAGTTTTTTAGTAATTAGATTTTTGTATAGTTCTGTGGTTAATCTTTAATTTCAGTAGGCTCACAGAGTTACAGTGCTCATATGTATTGTTTATAAGCTTTTGATTCTATTTCTAGTTTAATTCTACATAAGTAGTGTATTTTATAGTACTTTCCCCACTCAATAATTTGCTAATGCTGTTGGGTGGTGTAATTCAAATAAATAAAGAGAAATAGTTAGTGCCGTCGACAACTAGAAATGTCAAGCCGCTTTTTTCAATAAATCAAACTTGAAATTAGAACAAATTAAGTTGAAATCCGCGTAACTCCTCTTTCATCTCATATTGAAGCCCAGTTTTTCAATTCAGTAGTAGTTTAGTAATATAATAATGAAATTAGAAGAGATTTTAAGTAATTCGTCTCCATACGACCGTTGTAGTTGATACTACTGTCTTACTGCTACTTCCTACAATATGTTATGAACCCAAAATGTTAAGCTGAAATAGGCATTAAAATTGAAGGTATATTATTATAAAACTGGCCCAAGAATTACTGGCAGGTGGTCAACATTTTCAGCTACAGACAACTGAACATATAGTGTAAGATTTAAGTTCGATATCGCCCAAAGCCTCGATTGGTATGTGGATGAGATCATTAAAATTGAATATTTAATGAGGTGCCGTAAAAGATATAAGCCACGTTCAGCGAGAAAAAAGATAAAATCTCTGAAGACGTAAATTTTCTTCACAAAGGATTCATATTTTTGTACCTTTCACCTGTAATTTTGTCAACAGGAACTCAGCTATCTCTTTCTTCTGTATCAAACAACATGTATCAAAGTTGACTGAGTGTTCGTTGATCTCTTGGTGAAACACTGTTTAATATTGATAATTGTTGAGGTCGATAGGTACTTGGAGAAAATTAATATTCATAATTAAACAATATTAAGAATTGTCTCATAATTTAATACAAATACGCATGACGACGTTTCGAAGTACTACTTCTTTATCAAATGCTGGATTAATACTGTTGTTTAATGCTGGATTAATACATTGTTTAATATATTAAATAAAAAGCACTTGGCTAGGATTCACAAAATTTATAATAAATAAATACTTGACAATTGTTTCGGGATGTTACCCCATTTTCAAAAGTTAGACTAAACAACTCTTTTTGTTTGTTAGACTAAACAACATTCTTATATATAGTCCAGGATCCCTGGAGCAATTTGGAACTTGATTACTATCAAGCTAATTTTCCGTGAGTAGCTTCATTTTGATGAGACGCCCAAGAATTTTCTGTACGAAAATCCGGTTTTGGTAGCTAACAGAGATAGCAAACATGAAATATGTTGTTTTCATCGATCGGAAAATATGTATTACTATCGAATTTTTTTTTGATAAGTCTCAAGATAATAATCTAAATTATTCGAAAAAACATTTCTCCTACAAAATCTTCATCAAAGAGCTCCCTTTTTTGAACATGTATCAATAACGAGGTCATCATAAATGATTACTAACCAGCTAATTTTTGTTTTTTCAGTTAGTTAAAATTTATATAATTCAATAATCTTATTGTCCTACAAATTCCGTTGTACGTTATTTTGGTTCTACACTCAGAAATTGTTAATACTACTAAACCATTTTTCTCTTTACTAACTGTAGGACAAAAATATTAGATATTAGCTTAGTGTGTTCTCTTCCCAAATAGAACAATGTCCTACAAGGAAATAAGTATGTATCACTAATCCCACAAGAATCGTCATTTTTCAGTTTTGCCATTTGTAACATGATACAGTGAAAAAATCTTTTTTGAAATTAAAATAATTTTATTCTTTGAAAAATTAGATACAAAAATTAGTGTAAGATCAAAGTTTTAAATTATTAATTATTTCCGAATAGAGTAGAGCATTTCCGAACATACATACTCGAAATCTCCGACGCTTGATGGAGTAAACAATAAGCACGTGAACATATTTTATAATTGCCAGCTCTGTTAGCTACCACAATCCAGATTTTCGCATGGGAAATTGTTGGGCGTTTCATAGAAACGAAGCTATTCACGAAGATTCAGCTTGATAGTAATTACTTTTACATCGAGGATCGATGTAAAAGTAATACTTCTAGGTATACTTTATCCCGACCCTACTTTTGCGCGTAGGGTCGGGATAAAGTACCACGCAATTTGTAGGACAATAAGATTATTGAATTATATTAATTTTAACTAACTAAAAAAAAACGAAAATCAGCTGGTTAGTAATCGTTTATGATGTATGTATTTATGTAATTATCATTATTGAAACATGTTCAAAAAAGAGAACTCTTTGATGAAGCCATAGATTTGGTAGGAAAAATATTTTTTCGAATAATTTTGATAATTATCTTGAGACTTAACAAAAAAAAATTCTAGTATTAACACATATTTTCAGAATGATCAAAACAACACATTTCATGCTTGGATATCTCTGTTAACTAACAAATTCTTGGGCGTCTCATCAAAATGAAGCTACTCACGGAAAATTAATCAGTAATCATGTTCCAAAATCCTCCAGGGATCCTGGACTAATACCTATACATCGTTACCTGCAATGATATGTATCTACTTGCATTTTACATATTTTAATATATACTTCAATTAGAATGAATTGAATAAAAAAATTTAACACAGAGTTTCATAGAGACCCACAGAATTTTGTGAAAATAAGCCAATTATTGTTCATTCACTTTATATTATATTTCGCCAACATAAATGTCAATCGGCAATCAAATTGATATTTAATTCACGATTGAAGTTGGGTAACAATAGAACTTATCCATCTTCAAAACTCAAATCAGAATTTTTTTTATTTTCCTCATTAAACTGAATCTATAACTGCACAATTTGGGAACACAAAACACGAATATGAAATACCAAATTGTTTCATTTCCAACTTAAATTTGATAACATATTTTAAAATTTATTATCCACCGTGACTTAAGGTGAAAAGAATACTAGCACTTTTTACTATACATATGTAGCATCCAATTCACATATCAGACAGAAGTCTCTATATATAGAGTATATATTATTAAATTATTCAGGAGGAAGTATTTTCAAATAACAGTTCAGTTATCTATTCAGTTTCACAAGGCATTATCTGACGAAAAATCAAGCGGCTTTCTGAATCAAAAACCCGCATCAGTTTTTTTTTTCATAATCTTCGTTTGTAGTATTGTAAATGCACTGCCAAAGGTCATAAATTTAAACACGCCAGATTTTTGTTCTCCAGTTCATTGCTACTCGATGTTCCAAAAAATACCAATATTTTCTGTGATTCTTCGTATAAAAATCGGTGTTTTATTCACATTTTATTCACTTGAAAATATTATGATTGTAAATTATTATATCAATATTTTCATTTATTAGTATATTTTTGTTGGTAGGTTGTGACTATATAAATATCATTGGCAGGGGTTGAAATTAACGTTGTAAGTAAGAATATATACAAGGGCAATTTTATAAAAATATAATTAAGAAATGACAATAACGGTAGCACAAAGTACTTTGACTTAACCAATTTTATTTCCGATATCGGCAGCATAATTCTTAAATATCAAATAACTGATATTGAATTATTACGCCTTGACAATAGAAGTTCTCTAGCCATTCCAGGGGAACAGCTTGAATGATTCCAATAAAGTTTTAGTTTGTTTAGATAATTTTTCAAATTTTCACACATGTATACAACAAATATACTAAAGAACTAGCAATTGTCATGAATTTCATAAATCTCGAAGTATAGTTATTTCATCACGAGAAACGATATATAAGAATTTCAATTTGACGCACTGTATGTTTCTCATTTTGAATATTCTATAAAAGTATTGCAAATTTCAATGAGAAAAATTTGTCATAATTATTTTGACAATTAACCATTTGTTATATATACTTATATTAACATGTTCTTATTTCCGAATACAATATATTATTTTGTTATATTTGTTTCAATAATGACACAACAAAAACTGGAGCTGAACAACTTAACAAAATTATTCGAGACGTTTTCAAAGTTCAATCATATTGTTCTGGCAAGCTAAACTTATTTTGATAACCTGAATAATAAATAATTTCATCACTCGCACAAAATTCTTAATACTCGGAGGAATCTAAAAAAAGCATAATTTCATTGATCGGTATCTTGTCTCTTTAACATGTACGAATCAATGGAAGTATGTTTTTCGTAAAAAATTTTCTTCAATATGATACGGTCTGATAATAAACGATTATAAACTCACCACAATCCTTTTCATCCGATAAATCCTTGCAATCAAACATTCCATCACATCGTTTCTCTTTTTCGATGCAAAGATCATCAGTTATACATTTAAATTGAACTTCTGTGCAGTTACCTCCATCGTTTTCTAAAAGTAATGATCCCATAAACGCCCTTACTTGTAACGCAACCCCAGCCAAGATGAGGACTTGGAGGAACATCTAAAACACAAATATGTAAGACTTATACTCTAATCAACTGGAAAAATAAATAAAATCTCACCTCAAAATTACCGAAATCGCTAGATCCCTAAAAATGCATGAAAGTCTAACCGCTACGAGATGTTGAAGGAAAATGGCACACTTCCGAAAATTCTGAAAGATCAGATTATAGAACAGACCAGATGTGGATGTAAATATGATTAGTACTGTGTACGCCAATATTCGTAGTACAAATAGAAAAAAATGGTATCTCTTGTGATTGTGATGAAATGAGAGGTCGTCTATCGATATTTTACATAAATAATTTTATCATAATTGATTACTATTAAGAATTTTTGTTCAATCTAATAGACTAATTTATCACAATGTTTGTAAGAATCATTATCGAGTTGGTGAACAATAAACTCTAAGAAATTATGTTATGAAACGAAATATCTCAATTTTCAAAATAAATGAATAAATAAATAGTACATCGCAGAAAGTTCACAGTATTTGTGGAAAAATAAACTTGAAACGCAAAAACAAATATCTCAACTCCTGAAACATTCTAATTAATAGAAATATAATTAAATCAAAAGGATTATTTTTGAATTTCGTGTTTTTAAATTATATGCAAATTATGAAAAATAACATTTCACGAATTTATTCATTAAATATTTATTTTTTTTTGACATATATAATCACGTTTTGATTAATTTTGCATTACACATTCCTATACTAATCACATCCCTAAAATTAATTTCTTTATTTCCTTACACTATTTGTGGTTTAATTTGTGTAGACTTGAAATTTTAGATGCGCTTCATGAATAACCGAATTGGTTCTATATGGCATAGGTCATTCTAAATTCCTTATATTTTTAGTTTGTGCTAAAATGCTGAAAAGTTCATTCTTTCAAATAGGACAACTTGTGTATTATCAAAAGCTCTTCATCACTACATAGTATAAAACAAAGTCGCTTTCCCTGTCCTTATATATGCTTAAATATTTAAAACTACGCAATGGATTTTGATGCGGTTTTTTTTAATAGATAGAGTGATTCAAGAGGAAGGTTTAAGAGAGTAATAACATCCATTAAATAGAGGAGAAATACTGTCATCTTTGAGGTTTCTAATGTGATGTCGTAAATAATTATATTTTTTCCGCTTACATTGCAAAGGCAAGCTGAACCCTTCGAGATTTATCAAAATAATGTATAAAGTATTGTACACTTTGAAAAGGTCTACAGAAAACTCCGCTATGGTATATGTGATTTTAACCAATACAGTATTAATCCTTATCGAATTAAATACCTTAAATACATTGTTGATTTAATATAGATCTATATGACCCTTTACAGCATATGATTTAAATGAATATTTTCGAAGATATTACAGATTTACGGAGAAAGCGACTTTGTTTTATACTATGTAGTGTTATATATATTATTTTATTATTTCGATTGTTCCCCATGAGGAGAGCGACTGAACTTAAATTCGCAATCATTAGGATATATATATATATATATATATATATATATATATATATATATATATATATATATATATATATTTTCAGTGTTTAATTTTGGATTGCAGTCTAGGACAGGAAAATCAGTTACCTCTTTAGTATTTTCCAAGCTTTCGAAAATGTTTATTTTCTTCTTCAGGGCTAAAATAGTACAAAAATTAACAGTTTATATAGCAAGGCACTATAAAAAGTTTTTTCTTACAATTACTGTGAAGTTAGTCCGAAAGTACATTATTTTTTGAATTTTGAAAATAACTACAAGTGTTCCCAAATGCATTGGGTTGGAATGTTACTGCATTCTACGTGCTGGATAGTTGAAGGAAGCCACGACAATGACCGTATTTCTCAATTTGGCTTTTCAAGTAGAGTGTTACCAGATGTTTTTAAGGGCGTTTCTTAAAATGCATAACGTTGGCCGAAGTTTTATGACTAACGAAAAGAGAATTAATTTGTTTTTTTATGTATTCAGAATGGATTTTTCGGTGAATAGGATATCCGAATATGAGCCATTAATCAGAAGAACCTATGAGATTTATATATATATTGCTTAAATTATCTGTATCAGATTTTTTGTTAATACAATTTCCTGTCTTTTTAATATGAACCATTTCTAGGAAAAGGCGTTTGTTGTAATTGTTTGCGTGATCTAAAATTTTTGTGGCATTGTAATTCATATTATGACCAGTGGCTTGCACGTGTTGGGTTAATGCAGAGGAATTCGTCTTGTTGGTATTTCGGCAATCACTTTTATGAGAAATGATCCTCGAATGAAGATTTTGGGATGTTTGACCTATATATACAGAATCGCAATTTTGACAAGGAATTTTGTAGACGACATTTGATTTGAATTTCAATTCTATGGGATGTTTTGTGCGAGTGAATAATGACTGTATCGTTAATGTGTTTTTTTGGGCTATTTTTATTTTATTATGGAATAATTTGATCAGTTTTGGCGTTAGATTGTGTATATGCGGTAGAACACCAAAACTAACTAACGCCAAAACTATCTAACGCCAAAACTGATCAAATTATTCCATAATAAAATAAAAATAGCCCAAAAAAACACATTAACGATACAGTCATTATTCACTCGCACAAAACATCCCATAGAATTGAAATTCAAATCAAATGTCGTCTACAAAATTCCTTGTCAAAATTGCGATTCTGTATATATAGGTCAAACATCCCAAAATCTTCATTCGAGGATCATTTCTCATAAAAGTGATTGCCGAAATACCAACAAGACGAATTCCTCTGCATTAACCCAACACGTGCAAGCCACTGGTCATAATATGAATTACAATGCCACAAAAATTTTAGATCACGCAAACAATTACAACAAACGCCTTTTCCTAGAAATGGTTCATATTAAAAAGACAGGAAATTGTATTAACAAAAAATCTGATACAGATAATTTAAGCAATATATATATAAATCTCATAGGTTCTTCTGATTAATGGCTCATATTCGGATATCCTATTCACCGAAAAATCCATTCTGAATACATAAAAAAACAAATTAATTCTCTTTTCGTTAGTCATAAAACTTCGGCCAACGTTATGCATTTTAAGAAACGCCCTTAAAAACATCTGGTAACACTCTACTTGAAAAGCCAAATTGAGAAATACGGTCATTGTCGTGGCTTCCTTCAACTATCCAGCACGTAGAATGCAGTAACATTCCAACCCAATGCATTTGGGAACACTTGTAGTTATTTTCAAAATTCAAAAAATAATGTACTTTCGGACTAACTTCACAGTAATTGTAAGAAAAAACTTTTTATAGTGCCTTGCTATATAAACTGTTAATTTTTGTACTATTTTAGCCCTGAAGAAGAAAATAAACATTTTCGAAAGCTTGGAAAATACTAAAGAGGTAACTGATTTTCCTGTCCTAGACTGCAATCCCAATTAAACACTGAAAATACATATCTACAGTCGTTAAACATTCAACTATATATATATATATATATATATATATATATATATATATATATATATATATATATATATATATATATATATATATATATAAATTTATTAAATTATATTAAACTCTTAGCTTAATGTTTCACGATTTATTTAACAATATGAATAGTCAACATGTTCCGAGCGTTAGCTCATTTTCATGTGTTTTTTTTTCACTGACTACCTATTATTGACCTAAATAAATTAATGTCCCGTTTTGAGTCAAATAATAAATGGTCACAGTCCTATATCCAAACAGTAAGATTCTAAAATAAAAGAAAATTTCTATAAAAATTTGATAATCTAGTAACCTCTTATATTGTTACAACGAAATATGGAGAAACATGACATTTTCAAATCAATTTTGATGATATTTATTAAACTATTTTTCAATTAATTTGAGGCACAAAACCAACAACCAAAACTAAAACCAAATTTCAATAACTATATATCATGAATTAGGTTTATGATTGGATATTCCAAGTTTGGTAAAATACTTTAATCAGAAAATTGTTTTATTATACGTTTCAAGAGCAGTACTTTCTTCCTCAGTTATTCTGCGCTCAAACAAAAAATAAATGTAAACTCCATCAACATTACACTTTTAAAATCATTATCATAGCCTCACAAAAAATAAACTGATATCCCTAACTATACAAAGTAAATATACAATGTCATAAATGTCATGAATAATAAATAATCGTCACAAATAAAAACATTAATTATTTGTGACATTATATATTTACTTTGGATTATTATAAGTTTATTTTTGTAGGACCAAGTTGATGTTATCAAACCTGTAATGTTGATCTAGCTAATGTACTCTAACAATTAAGATACCTATTTATTTTTCTGTTGTAGATGTATTACTGACGACCTTAATCCTTCTCTCGAAAAGTATAGTAAAACTATTTTCTGATTAAATGAAAGAATTTTAAAAAACCTTGAATAAACAATAATAAACCAAATTCACTAGTTCAAATAACCAAAACTAATTTTTATAAATATTATAATTATTGTTGTTAACATTTTAATTTAATGAACACTCAAACATTATAATACAATTTCTAAAACCTACCTCTCAAATGTGTTTCTTCTAATATCTTGTATTTGAACACAATGAGCACTTTCACAAACTTGTCAAAACAGTATCTAGTACAGACACTTGTTGGCGTCACAGTAGCGTTGAAGCTTGCCTGGCTCAATCGGGGTGCACTGAAATACGCGCCAAGCATGCGGATGCCTAAGGGCAAAATATTATTTTACGCCCCTTTCTCTTTTAGGTTAACATTGATAAATTTGTAGATAGGTAGGTACTATGTAGGGATACATTTAAGTTATCGCGGTTAGTTTTCTGAAACGAAATAGGAAAAATTTTATTTAACGTATTGCCGAAAGAACAACGCGTATGAGTTACGAACGAAATGAAGTGTGAACAAAAAAAAATATATATATATATATTTATATATAGGAATATATAAAAATAATATTTATGAAATAAAAATTTGATATTTTGAAGTCATAAGATCTGATTATCTAAAATATAATTTTTAAAATACACTTAAATACTAGTACTACTTTTCAAAAGACTCAGTAAATTATTGAAAGCATTAAATCCTTCATTCAGATTTAGAAAGTCTACAACTTTGTATAATGAAAATATCAGTATTTCTAGTAATCCTTGCATATCAATCCTTGCAACTTATTCTTAATTTTGAGTATAAATATATATGAAGCAGTTATATGTTCTTTGAAGCAGAATATATATATGAAGCAGAAATACACCTATATTCTTTGTTTAAGAGACATGAATTATAGAGAATGCTTTTAACTAAGGTATATCTAATGCACTTTAAATTTGAGCAATAACTTCACATAAATTGACAGATTTTTTTCAACTCTTCTAATATAATTGAGTTTTTTAGAGATTTTAGATGATATGAAATAGCATGATCTTCAAAGGACAATTTATCATAATGCTTAAATATTTAACTAGTCGTAGGTACTCTATCAATTTTTTTCTATATATATAGGATATATATATAGAAATTTATATATATATGTATATATATATATATATATATATATTAAAAATAAAATATTGAATATACTACATTATATAATATAATTTACTAAAAATGGAAACATACAGAGCCATAAACATTTCATCGATGTGAATTACATCTGAAAAAAAAATAAAGTCTAACCATAAATAAATGAGCACCAAATTGAAAACAAAGAAAAATGTTATATCCGAAATAGAGAACAAAAAATGTTTTCAGTAACACGCCTTTATTGCCATTCTTTCGGAAAATCTTCAATTAAATCGTGTAAATGAATAGAATCCATTCTTTCTTATGCAGTTCTCATTCTTGAAAAAGTTTCAATAATATTTATCTTGAAAAAGTAGCATTATGGGTAGTCTTAAAATAATTCTTATTGCGATTGTAATATTTGGAAATTTTTTTAATAATAATAATTTTCAATAATAAATAGTAATATTTTCTCTAAATTTACTAAAAAGTTAACTGAAGATCTAACTCATCTTGCTCTGGTCAGTGAGATTTTAAATCAGTAATTTCATTAGATGAAATATCGGTGTCAATATCTGATACTTTTCCTGAAAGATATCAGATATAGACAAATTTATCTTTCAAATAAAATGAGAAATTTTCACATTATTTCTAAATATTCTCCAATCAAGCTAAAATTTTCATGAATAAACACAAAAATGCCATTAAATTGATCCAACTCCTCTAAAATCTTTTGAAGCTTCTCTCAAAAGCATTAAAACTTAATAAGGTCGTATATTATATGAAAAATTACTCTTCAACTTAACAGTTTTACTTTATAATTAATTTTTGGATATCTTATTATTTCGTCACAACGTTCATAATTGAAGTTTTTTTTTCAAATGACGAATGGTTTGTAAATTTGAAAAGTTTGATTCAATTCTTATTCTTCTTTCACCTCCCTAACTTCTACAAAAAAAAAACGTTAAATCGCTATCATCTTTCAAATATGAAGAAGTTTTTCACTTTGTTTACATAATCTAAACGAGCAATAAAACTCATGCTTTGATTCTGCATCAATTTACTTAAATAAGTGAATTCAGGTAATCTATTGTAGCAAATAATTAAAAAACATAAAAAATGTCAAATGGCCTGAATTCCACGAGAATAACGTGTCTAAGGTAAGGGTTTATAAATCCAGAGACGATAATTTTGAAAATGGTAAAAAGTGAAAAAAAAAATAATAGTAGGATGAAACCCGTTAAAAAAAAGACGCGAATGTAACATAAATGAAAGGAAAAATAATTTACGGACGATCTGAGGTCGGGAAGTGGAAAGGGGTGGTTTTTAAAGGTAAAAAACGGTGTACCTCGATTTCCGGCAAAACTACAAGTCCTATAGAAAAAAATTAAATGACAAAGTTAAAGGTAATAAAGAGATCTACAACTTTTTTGGATCACACTTTTTTCACATAACCTCAAAATTTATGTGAAAAATTCAAATAATCAAGATTTTGGTTTTTATTTTTATTTTAAGCAAAGAAAATTTTTTTTCACAAAATTTCGTGAAAACTTACCTGCCTTTCCATGTCCTAAAGATACTGTAATTTTTTTGATTTGAAATATTTATTTTTCCACCTTATTTTGACTTAATATCGAAAAAACACCCTAATTTTCAATCGAATATTCTCGCGTCAAAATACCAGCTTTTTAAAAAAAGTCGCGTGTTTTTGTTCGTTGAAATCTCTTCTTTCTGATAATTTTAAAAAATATATACAGTACTATGGTAAATGTTTTGGGCTATTTAGTGAAATTTACACTTTAATAACTTGAAAAACGTAAGATTCTATGTTACATTGATAATTAAAAAAATTACAAATCCATAAATCATAAAGATTGCAAGAAATATAGGATTTAAAGGGGGAAAAAAATTTCGGATTCGAATTTTTTTCTTTTCTTTGCATTTTCTGAGAACATATACCATAGTACTGTATGTATTTTTTTACATTATCAGAAAGAAGATATTTGAACGAACAAAGAACTCCCCGACTTTTTTAAAAAGCTGATATTTTGACGTGAGAATTTTCGATTGAAAATTAGGGTGTTTCTTCGATATTAAGTCAAAATAAATATTTCAAATCAAAAAAATTACAGTGTCTTTAGGACATAGAAAGGTAAGTTTTTGCCAAATTTCGTGAAAAAAATTTTTTTTGCATAAGAAAAATAAAAAACCAAAAACTTGATTATTTGAATTTTCACATAAATTTTGATGTTATGTGAAAAAGTGTGAGTACAAAAGTTGTTGGTCTCTTTATTAACAACTTTGTCATTTAATTTTTTTCCATAGGACTTTTAGTTTTGCCGGAAATTGAGGTACACCGTTTTTTACCCTTAAAAACGCACCCCCTTCCACTTCCCGACCTCAGATCGCCCGTAAATTATTTTTCCTTTCATTTTTGTTATATTTTCGTCCTTTTTTATCGGGTTTCATCCTAATATTTTTTTTTTTGTTTCAAAAATTATCGACCCTGGTCTATTAGTGTCAAATCTGTTGATTATCATCTATACTTAGTCTCTTCAATTTTGTTAATTTAATCTAGCCACTACCCCTAAAAGCAAAAAATTGCCTACTCAAAGATTTTTATATCATTTGAGGAGAAATTGTTAATTGACATGAGTTTTCAGTAACAATCCTCAATAACAAGCTATCAACTCTGAGATTGCACCGAAACGGTGCAATTTTTTCACTACCTGAAAACTGAGTGGTGACGGGCATGCCGCTTAGCGAACGTCACCTTACCGTCCGCCGCTTGTATCGTAGCCGAGGCCTAAGTAGGTATCTACCTGGCTAACTTGCCACCCGTGGCATTTACACACATTTGGCTGGTAAAGCCCCGGCTACACTCTTTACGCATTCTGCGTGTTTTTTTTTACTTCTGATGTTATTGATTTTCGAAAAGTTAACATGGGGATTAATATTGAATATCAGAAGCGATTATTCCTAAACTTGGTAGAGCATGGTTAAAAGATTGGTAATAAAGACAGGTAATTATGTAGTTGGAGTTGGGTAATACTTAACATTTGGATCTGAATAACTTGTAACGAAGGTTTTGTACTGAACGATATTCTAACTCCCTGAATCCATTGGTATACAATAACTCTTAATTTCAATCAACAATTATAAGAACTATTATATCACATCAGAAGAATAATCAATTTTCCCAAGAATTGAGAAGTATCCCGTTTTAACCACCTAGTCTGATAAAACAAGATAGTTACTCATTTCTACATTTTGTACCGTTCACCTGTAAGGAAAAAGATGATATAGAAAATGTTCAATATAATAAACTCAAGATGTAATAATAAATAGAATACACTGTCCTTAACAAAACGAAAATTGGGACTCTGTAATTTATAACAACAATAAAATTACACGTGCCACTCATTCTTGGCAAAAGTCAAAGGTATAACATTCATCATCCTCAGGTTCCACTCCAGACAAGCTTCGTTGGCCTATGTTTGGCAATGCTGACATTTTACCCAACCATCGAATTTAGTATCTGAATATAATTCAGCGCAAAATAATGAATATGTATGTCGCTTTGCTTTCATTTTCAGAACTAGAATCATCACTACCGTTTCTGTTATCTTCAGTCCTTCTCTTTCGTTTAGCGACACTTTTTTGGTACTTCAATCTCTGGCTCCTGTTGTCTGAACTACTTTTGTTACTATTAACCGCTTTTTTACCCGCGCTTCAATCGTTGTACGAAGAACTCCGTAGTATTTTGATGGCTTGGCTTAAGGCATCCCATTCTTCCTTCAAGCACTTCTTCAATTACTTGCCGCATCAGTTCTCGCCCCAAGTCTTTCGTCCCGTCTTTCTTTTATACTTTTCCATTGCGTTCCAAATAGATAAATAGATGTGGTTTGGTAAAACAAAATATTTTGACAAAGTTGTAATATAACAACGAAACGTCAACAAAAATAAACTTTTTCATATCAAAAAAGCCTGTTATTGCTAAAAACTTTCAAAATATATATATATATATATATATATATATATATATATATATATATATATATATCGTCGCTGTTAAATCAAACCGGCATATGTGCAAAAATTGAGTTATTGTCTTTCAAAAAATTTCTTGATTTCTTGTCTATTTTTATGTCGAACCGGCATATTGTATAGTTGAATAAAAATCCGTCAGATGGCGTTGAGCCGGTATGCATTCACGTGGAAATACCCCATTTCATTATCAGATCGAAAAACGTGAAATAAAATGTTTTAGAAAATTTTTCAAGCGCCTTCAACTCAGCAGTATTAAAAAGATAAAGAGATACTCTGTAAATTAAAAAAATTCAGATATTAATAATTACTACAAGAATTAACAGGCACCATTTTATCAATGGAAAATCGAAGAAATATTCACATTCATATCAACAAGAATATTCGTTTTTGCATTGATTATCTGTAACATGATAAAAATTTTATAATACTATTTAAGTAATGATTTATATTTCAGCTTCTTACTGTAACGTTCAAATTCATATCAATTTTTATGTGACAAACTAATTCCAATTTCGAATTTATATATGATAAAGAAATAACATACTTTTTTAATACTGTCCAACTCCAATTTTTACGTAATGGTGGAGATTCTAAAATTTACAATGAAAAAAAACTCAGGCACATTAATTGTCTCCAGGCTCAGTCATGTGAGGCTCATTAATTTTCTCGGCGCCAATCACTTCGATTAGAAATATCAGACGGACAGATTTATTCAGAGGACAGGGATACCAACTTGGGGGTTTTCCCCTAAATTTAGGGGGACAAAATGTTTGGTGGGGTTTTTTGGGGGCTTAAAATTTTCAGGGGTAATCTTAGGGGTATTTTTAAAGTAATCCAAATTATTTCACATCATAATGAAAGGTAATAATAAATACTTGTCTAAAAATCATTGACTGAACAATTCTTTATTCGATTAGTTTCGCCTTTTACGGCATTATCAAGAATGAAGATATTCTTGGTAAAATGATGAAATCATTCTTGATAATGTCGTAAAAGGCGAAACTAATCGAATAAAGAATTGTTCAGTCAGTGATTTTTTGACAAGTATTTCTTATTACCTCTCATTTAAATATGAACAATCACACAGTTGATTCATCGTCCATTGAATTTTTTTCATATCATAATTTAAATAAATAAAATTATTAATTGATTTTCATCTTGAATGAAAAAATCCATTTCATGATGACAATATTCAATACTATTTCTTAATGTAGGTTGGTTAATGAAAAATTTTATAATTAATAAATAAATGAAAAAATCCATTTCATGATGACAATATTCAATACTATTTCTTAATGTAGGTTGGTTAATGAAAAATTTTATAATTAGTAAATAAATAATTTAATTTTTGTATATAATAATACCCTATAAACTATTCCTAATATTCTCATTTCCAAAAATGAAACGAAAAATTAAATAATTATAAAATAATATTTTAATAATATTAAATATTCAATAATATTTTAATTTTAATAATAGAAAACACTTAAGTACCTTATAATTGCAAAATAAAACTTTAATATATGCGCAATATGCCAGTCCCTTCAAAACCTTCAAGGAGGAAATAGTGAAAGTGGTGCGACTGACGAGTTCCTTGCAGAACGAAACATATATGTCTCGCACTTCCATCAGGTGTGGCATCGATTTCAATATTTCTCAAACATTTATCCCTTGAAGGATAATGGAGGCATCACATCGTACACGTTCACGTTTACATATCTAGCTCTACTATAACATTCTCTTGATTAATTTGAATTTTTCAAATTAATGTTCTAGTGTTCATTTTCTTAAATATTTCATTCAGTGCCATAAGCACAAAAAATGTCATTTCCTTATATATATATATATATATATATATATATATATATATATATATATATATATAAAAGCAAATAAAAACAAATTTTGTTTCATTCAATTTATTACCAGAAGAAATGTTACTATACTACATACATATATCACTATGTATAAGTTTGATCAATAATATCTGCTATTTGTGCTATTGAATGAATTCAGGGTAATATTTGGCAACTAATATAATTAGTTAAAAATAACATCGAATAATTGAAACTATACAAAGTTTAATAACTTAAGTACTATTGTTAATAAAAGCTATACAATAACAAAATTTAACAACCTTATTTGATCATAACTGAAATCAATTTGTAGAGAAATAGATTTTCCGTCATTCAATGTGAAATTTCGATATCAACTAAAAAAATTCGTTTGATACAATCCATTGATAAAATTAGAAAGTGAGATTTGAAGATTGAAAAATATATCTTTTAATAAATATTCAGTGATATAAAATTATGTGTTGGGATGTGATTATTGATTACAAAAGATCAACGTATTCAGGTGATAACCGATCAAAATTACAACATCGAAAAATTTAATCTAAACACGTCCAATAACAATAAAAATTAGAAAAATAATTATCTTAGGATTATAAATTACATACTTTCATATTTTTTCTACAAAACAGTCCCTTCAAAATATTCATCTAATTCAAAATTCATACACTGTTGAATTGGCAAATATAGTAATTATATATTATTCTGTGTATATATATATATATTATATTCTGTATATATATATATATATATATATATATATATATATATATATATATATATATATATATATATATATATATATATATATATATATATATATATATATATATATATATATATATATATATATATATATATATATATATATATATATATATATATACAGATGTAAACGTATGTTTTACTAGGTTTAAGCTTATCAGCTTCCTTACATTACCAATTGCACGAAACAATAAATTTGTAATTATGAAATTAAAAATATGTACTTCAAAACTTTAAACAGTCAATTTTTAAAAATTAAACAATTTATTTAATGATAAGGAGAAAAAGATAGAATCAATCTAACAATCAGTAATGAGGAAAAAAAATGTAAAAATTAAAAGTTCAAATTAAAACTGAAAACCCAAAAACAATGCATTATCAAAATTTTAAAAATATTGTGAAAAATAAAGAAAAAGCATTCTCATCTTTCTACTAACTAGTTTGCCACAACCAATGAAAGTTGCTCCTCGACAATCAATTTGGCGTAAACATGGAAATTACTTAAACCAAATTTGATTATATCAATATGGACCGAATTGAGCATTTCTTTCTTGTTTTTTCGTACAATAACTGTAATTTTTTAGTATCTATACAAGATATTTCAGTCTTTCATTTCGCCAATTCGGGTTTTCCAATCATACAACACTTCTCATTAGGGCATCATCCAAAGAACAGATATATGAAAACCTTCAAACCCTCAATGCAACTCATGTATTCTACTCTAAGATGTACTCCGTCATCTAAGATGAATTTATTCAATTAGGAGCTTGTCCGATCTGAACATAATAAATACAGCTATTCAACAAATAATAGTATAGAAAAATACTTCTCGGAATTTTCTCGAAAAAATATTTTCAGATAAGAATTTATTGATACAAAATGAAGCTATGAAAATTGATAAATACAAATCAACTAAAAAGACAAAATGCAGAAAAATTCAATGCTTTATACTGAGCACTCGATACCATTAGAAGCTATAGCTACTGCGAAAAAATTCTATAACAGATATGAAGAACAAACTATTAAGCAAATAATAAACCTTTCAATCACTCATATCTAGAGAAATATTATTGAATAAGTTATAAATTCAACTTGAACTTTGTAGCATTGTTTTTTGAAATCTTATATCATTTCCACTAACACTGAACGTAAATCCTGAAATTTGATTTAAAATCTTATGAAGTAATTTGTGCAAATCGGAAAAAACTCAGTAAACAGATTATTATCAGTCACTTTTCTGTTATACAAAAATATACAAACTGAGCAATCTTTGATAAGAGTTTGGCAAACTTTAGAACCAATTCCGTAAAATGTCTGGAATGTCGAAAAAGACTGATTTTTCGTTTCATTACAGTACAACTATTCGTCATTCTTCTGTATTCAGCAGCCTGAATTTACAAAACTTGCATTACATATAATGCGAATTTACAAAACTTACATTGCACATAATGGGGAATAACCTCCTGCCAATTTAACTGATATAGAGGGTTCCATAAGTGATCTTCTTCGACTTTTTGAAAACCCAGAAATATGATGTACATAATATAATACAAAACTTTTCACTTTTTGGCTTAAAACATAGCTATATCACATAGGACAAAATGTCGTTTCTGAAAATTTTTTATACTTTAGAGTGCCGTTTGAATTTGGGTGTCAGTTCCATCATCATTGACATTTTCGCTGATCGTGTTCACGTGGTTGTGTATGCTGAGGGACGCCACTTTGGCACGCTGATAAGCGCTGAGAGTGTTCTGCCCCAGAAATCTATAACAAATATAAATTAAGTTTGAAAAAGAAAGTGATACATTATATAGCAAATATATTTATTGATACATATTTGGAAATGCATTTAAATGTTCTACACAAATTACATTATCAGAGTATTTTCTGCATTGTCATTCGTCCCCCACTTTCATGGGGTATTAAAAAATAGAACTATTAATTTACTTGCTTTTTAATTTTTTTAATTTGAAGTCTCTACTTTTATTTCCTGCAGTTTCACTGTAGGAAATGAAAGGTGTTCAAAAAATGCCCTCAAAAAATTTTTTGCCATTCTTTTTCAACTTGTCGAATTTATGTGTGTTTTTAAATTACCTACAGTTAATTTTCGAGTGGCTTCGCCCCCAATCTGTTTTCAATAATTTTATTCGGCCTTTCTCGAGGTTTCTGTTTGTAGCATCCTGATAAAAGATCCAAAAGAAGGACCGAAATATTAGATGTCATGACCAATGATTGTTTAATTCAGAATCAGTCCTTTGCCGAGTACCTAATTAATTCTGTCTCATGAATAAATATCGAAAGATTTCAAATAAAACTGTCAGGGAGCTGTCTACACAAATGTTGTCAACGAGAACGAACATATCACTTTCGAGAGTGAATATCTTTTTGTCCGCCTGGGCGTGATCTCAAGCGATGACACATGGAATTTTCTTGTGTTGTGTTGTGTTCGATTCAAATGTCTACAAAGTCTACGTACTCTACCAATGTTGTAGGAATCTAGAATGCTGGGGAGATTTTATACGTCTTTTCTTCGATAGAGGGAGCACTCGTGAATAGTTCACGAACTAATGTTCTCCTCATTCGATATATAGGACTAGGGGCGTTTTGAAAGTCATCGATTTTTGATGATTGATTAAATAAAACTGATGATTCATAATAATGATGAAAGAATTGTATCTTATTATCATTCAACAAGTACGATGATTTTGCGAAGCGCACTTAACATTCATTCTCGAAAGTGATAGGTTCGTTCTAGTTGACAACACTTTTGTATACAGCTCCCTGAGAGTTTTATTTAAAATATTTCGATTAAGGGTCTCATTTGTGGTGAGTCTTTTAATTTAAAGAATCAGATGCAATGTCTTACCTTATACATATATATACCACCAAAAGGGCAGAACTGGCGCTCAGCATCCTAACATAAGAATTATCGTACAGCTGAATTGAAATCCACGCCCCAGCTACAACCAGACATAAACATGTGACAATCGCAGCAGTACATCCCCAATGCTGTGCGGTGAATCCTCTTTCCCAGTCTAATTTCGACGTACTTCCAACCTCATAAGCATAATTGCACACCTTGCATCGAAGGGGTTCCTATTACAAAAATGGATATTTAAAAAATATTTAACGTAGATAAGCGGATGATCGAAATTATTGAATAAGTAAAATAAAAATTACTTTAATTATGTGTGGAATCATGTAATTAAGGTAACTTTGAAAAAGATGACAAAGAAATTGACATGTTATAATTTCTCGGTGTGAATGATTCCTATTGTTTTTAAGAAAAACAGCAAATAAATATAAATTTTGAGGGTTTAAAAGGTATATGGTTCAAAGTCTTGTAGAAATAACTTTTACAATATCCACCATTTGTGCTTCGCATAAAATTTTCTATTCAACTGTATTGGCTTCTTTCGAAGCAATAGTAAGTAATAATAATAATAAGTTCTTTATTTTCAACAGGTATAATACACAATTACAGAAAATAATAATATAATGTTGAATAATAACGAAATAATTAAAATGAAAGAAATATAACAAAGAGCTCAATCTAAACTAAAAAAAACTAAAATAGTAACTAATAACTAAATAATAGCATTTAATGAAATATTACAAAGAACTCAATCTACCTTTGAGCTCAATTTACATTGTTCGTATAACTCTATAATAATAACTTCTATGGAGTCAAAGTGAATGTCACAATTATTGGCAACTCTATTGAATGTAGACTCCATTAACCAAATGGGGGATTGTATCAGGGAGTTGGTCCTCGGAGTCTCTAGGTGGAATAATTCTGTATTACGAGAATTTTGTCTAGGAACATGATATTTCAAAGAGGACAAGAGAGGAGGACAATCAGTACCATTGTGCAGTAATTTGTACAAACATCTGAGTGATAAAGTTTCTCTCCTGCTCTGCAATGAGATTAAACTAAAACTAAATCGACTCAATAACTCGTTATGATTGACTCCTCTCTGTGGATAAACTTTATCCTCGTTCCAAACAAAGAATTTCAAGAACTTTCCCTGAATAACCTCAAGATGACGTTGATGACAAGTGTAAATAGGATGCCAGATCATACTGCCATACCCCAACAAAATTTAATAATTAGGGTATTAAATAGTCCTATGAATGTTGGAGAATTATTAAAATTTTTGCCATTGTGTATAACGAATCCATATATTTTCGAGGCAGATGAAATAAGTTGGGTGATGTGTGGGACAAAGGAAAGCTTCTGATCGAAGTCTACACCAAGATCTCTCACCTTATCAGAACGAGAAAGAACCTGACCACCGACGCTATAATCACACTCAATTCGGTCTCTTTTCCTTGTGAAAGAAACAACATTACACTTTGACACATTCAAACTCAAATAATTGTCCTCACACCAACTAGCAACATGGTTCAGCGCGAGCTGAAATTGAACACAGTTGTCCAGTGATCTAATTTCATGATATAGTTTCAAATCGTCTACGAACATCAAATGTGGAGAGTGAATATTATCATTTACGAACAGAATAAATAACCGTGGTCCAAGATTAGACCCTTGAGGTATTCCAGAGGTGGTATGAACTCAGACGACTGTATACCCTCCAGCTGTAAATACTTAAGATGTTACAATTTTGGAGTGGCAAAGAAAGTTACCCATTCACTTTACTCAATGATTTTATTATGAATCGAATCAATAGAACTAAGCTTTACTTCAAACTTAGAACAGGATTAATTAAGAAAATATTAATTACACAAAATGAGGCTAAGTACCTTTCATTACACCAAAAAATGCATCACTACATGATACACTTCATTTTAATGCACTTTAACAATCTCGGAGCTACATATATGTACCATCATCAATTACAACATTAATGAACAAGGACGTTTCTGAATGTTTCATAACAACATTTCTCGTACAAAAATTTAAGGCATTAAATAAATTAATTCGAAATCTTATGAGCCTTTACTCCTGCAATTTGTTTGAAAAAAAACTTGCACCAAGCAACAACTACTTGTGAATTATCTTACATATCAAGAAGATTTCACGAGCACTTTTGGACAATTGAAATGCCATATAATTCTTTATTACATAGATAATAGAAAAAAAAAACACAGTTAGGAATGAAGCATCAAAATACGAGATACATGGATTGGGAAAAATATAATCAAGATTCTTAATGAAAATTCGTAATGTCCAACAATCATAAAAAATATTTGATGTATATGTATATACATATACATCAATAGGTAAAATAAGATAAATAGGTAATTTCTCGACTGTGCGATACTTATGTAGAATTTAAGTAACGTTAATAATCGGTCGGTGAAGTGTTGATGAAAAAAAACTCATGTACAATTCTCGATATTTCGACACATTTTTGTGTCTTCTTCAGGAGAAAAAAGAAGCTGTAAAGTAATGACTACAATGATCAAATTCAATATGTAAAAAATATAAAACAACTCACAATTAGAGTTTATCCAGTGATAATAACAGAACTGACATTTTTCAAAAAGTCTCTTATTTTGTTTCGACTTGCACCCTACATGTTGCTAAGGCACTTGTGTGTGGAGTGTACAATGAGTTGATCGTAAAATTTTTAAAATTTTTTTAAACCATTGGCGTAGGAAAATGTTTTGAATTATTCTATTTTGAAATATTGTTATAGATGATGCTCCATTTTTCAATACATGATTTAGCGTTAATCGTATTGTCTGTGTTGTCTATATGTGTCATTTCCAAAATAATGTCTATATGTGTCATTTTTTGTTATTACTCTCCCTATCCAAAAATTAAAAAATTTGGTAAATATTACAAAAATATATATGCATATCTAGAATTTTATAAAATTCTACATAAGAAAATTAGGCAAAAACTAACCCTTCTCATAGCACCCTAAGATTGCTACAAGCTGTGAAGGAATACTCAGAACTTGTGTGTCCCAAGTGAAATTTTCGACTATAACTAACCTCAAAAATCAACTCTTATTATTTAAATTTCATGATTCTAATTTACCCCATATCATCCTGTCGATAAAAATGAACTTTGAATGTTATCTTTATATTTATTCTCTTGTATAGTGTTGTTTCTAGTAAATTTTAGCTTAACGACTTCAAAACACTGAACACACATTTTTTAGAAGAACAGTGGATTTTTAAGAAGAAAATCTCACCTGACAATTTGTAGCACTTTCAACCAACCATCTTCTCAAACAATCATGATGTACGCTAGATACGTCCCCAGTACAAGCACAAGGTTGGATTAGGGGTTCTGGTTTGTCGCCATCGTAGCATATCCAGCATTCCCTTTTATTGATAAAAGCATCTCCATCGTCTATCTCAGTTAGCTCCTTCGTTTGCGCTTGCCTTTCATCTTTCGACTATTTAAAATCACAAAATATTATTAGATTTTTGCATTGTACCAAGCAGAAACAAATGCTCTATATTATAGATTATAATAATCCTGTGATGACTTCAAAAAATGTACAAACGTTGTACAAGAATATCTAACAGCACATTAGCATCAAAATGACAAGAAAATTATTTGCCTTTCCCTTACAACTGATGAGTATTTTTTCTGGGCAATATTCTAAGCTACAGATTTTTTTGTCTACTACTTAGTCGATAAAAAGCACTTCTGAACGGGATAGTTTCAACAAAAATTATCCGTGGTCACAATGAATTTTTAGAGGCAATTGGTAAAAATGTTGTTCTAAGTGTTCAAAACTACAGATTAATTCAATTATTCATACATATAGTACAATGTAGAGGCAAATGGTAAAAATGTTGTTCTAAGTTTGTTCAAAACTACAGATTAATTCAATTATTCATACATATAGTACAATGTCTCTTTGGAGTCATCAATGAATTACTTCACACGAATTTCATGATCTTTCGACCCCTCGCCCGTCCTTGTCACAGCTGATCACATTTATGAGACTTCTCTCTCCCTAGTTTTCCGTTTTCTGATAACCATATACAAAACCTGTCCATACACAAAATCATACAAAATCCATACACAAACCTGTATAACTGCTTAATTTAGTTAATAGATGTACTACCAGTTTATTATTTACTAATTATTCAATTAATGTTAGACAACAATATTATGTTCCCAAATTGCTAATAGTATTGTATTATATAAATCATAACTAACAAAACTACCACAAATAAACCTGATACAACAACTTGTAGCGTCAATAGCAGTAATATTAATATTAGTATGCTTATCGTGTGATAATGATAATAGCAAATTAAGATAAGCATAATTTTAATTTATCTATTAAGTCAATAATAATTATTTTGTGTACTTAATAATCATTCCAATAAGAATGTGTATATATTTAGTGATCTGAATAACGACCTAGCAATACCTAGTCAGTTTAATTTGGGAGTAATACAAAATTCGAAATAATTGCAACTTTTAAAACGTCCGTAAGTTATTCTATACTTCTTATACATTTTGTAATTTTTTTATCAGCATAAGCTAAAGTGTAGGCACCCTTTTTGCAGTGTAGGCGCCCCTTTTCGTTCGTTTCACAGTTGTTTCTTAGCTGAACACACAAAATATCAGAACTAAAAAACGACTTCCCTTAATCTGCAAATGTCAATTGCCTAATAAAACAGAAATAAAGAAATCACCGCTAGGCGCAGGCGCAGGGCGTTTGGTGACATTTACCAAAGGGTGCTTAGGTTGTGGTATACTACTGAAGAGAGTGACGGATAAAACTATTCGAAATCTATGTGTATACAGATAGATTTGCAAATATTTTCGAGTTCTTCGTCAATAGTGCAAAGTTCGTGTTATAACACGTAGATTTTGAAATGTGACATCACGAAATTCAGGGCCCACCCTTGTCAAACTTCGTATACCCCCTTCCGCCACCCTTAACGTGTGATGTTAATTATGGATGACCCCTTTCTGGAATACGTCTCAATCGAAATATCTTCAAGTACAAAATCCACCAACTTACCTGAATCTCGAGTTTAACAAGCAGCTTTTGTGGATTTAGAATCCAAAGCTCTCCCGGATGCATAGAATTCCACAGAACCGCCGGAAACCACACTGCCACGCCAATTTCCACGGTGCGGAACACAACGTCATGCCAATTTCTCGAATTGACCGGAACCTTCGTTTTCCAGAACTCGGACAGCGTTTCGGAAAACAGAAAAACTACGATTATTATGAGCATAAAAGCCTGACTCAGTAGGCCGATGCGCGACTGATGTAACTGAGATGCATTCACAGGTGGACGTAAAGTTGCATCACTAATCAAAGCATGAAGAGGTTCGTGTTCATTGCCGGTGACCAACTGCAGGGGTTTGCTGACAAAACCTCCTCGGACCTACAAAGTGAACAAATTGTTATCATATAGCAAAAATATCTATATATAAAAGTACAAAGACAAAACAATTCAGCACCATTTTCTCCTCCTACAACCGATATACGTTTTTTCTTTCGTTTTTGTGAGTTGCAGTTACAGTTAAGCTAGCTAATATTATTTCGTAGAATCGAATTTCGACAAATGGTGGACACTTAAGAACAAGAAATACACGTTTTACACATAGCAAAATAATTCAACACTTTCAAAATAGGCCACTTCAACCACAATTCTTAAGTAATCGTCCACAGAGTCAAGTGGGAGAGGGAAGTCGATTTCCGAGTAAGATATATACGTTTGTGTATGGAAATGAGTTTAGTGGTTATAATTGAAGACATCATATGATGGATGGTGTACAAAGCTTACAAGCCCAAAAAAGGAATTGAAAAAAAACCTTGTTTTCATCTTTTCATACTCAATTTAGACTACTAATAGGGAGGGATAAAAACAAAACATAAATCAAAACCTAAATTTTCATCTTTTCATACTCAATTTAGACTACTAATAGGGAGGGATAAAAACAGAACATTAACATTTCCAAACGATAATTCACTTTGTCAAATCAATTAATACCCAAATTTTGAACTATCTAAATCAACTAAGAAGAACTACGAAGCTATTAGCGAATTAAATTACTCACTTCAGTTGGAAAACCAAGGAGTGTGCGCTGTACCATTTGGAAAGGAAGGATATGAAAAGCTGGTAGAAGAATATAAAGATATCCTAAAAGGTAGATGAAGCAGATATTGGGTACGGAAATTTAATGAAAGATAGAATGAAAAGATCATGTGTGAACAAACACTTTATCTGGATATTTTTCATAATAGCGTGTCAAAATTAGTAAATATAATACATACGAACAGACTTGATTCCCACTTCTGCCACCCTTTCCACACAAAGTATTTATCTATCGTCAATAAAAAATAGTTTGAATAAAAATTTTAAACAATATTGTGTTTCACTGTCTGTGAACTATATGCGTTTCCATTTTTGAGCTGGTGCAAACTAATATACTTGTTCCGTGAAATACGCTATATAAAAACGTCGACCAACAAAGGACTCAATGTGCTCGTTTAGTTTTTCTAGATGCCTGATTTGTTTTCACTAATTCAGTGTTAAACAATTGGACCAAAAACACTAATTTGCAGTTAACGAAACTGTTCCAAACTTATAGGAGAGTATTTTTGATTCCTGCTTTATTACTATTTCATTTGTTGCATAGAGGAATTCTAATGTTATCGCTATTTTTATCGCTTAGTATCTGTTTTTCTGAAATTCCATAGAATCAAAAACCTGTTATCTTCGCCAACTGATATCTTTATTTGCCTACAATTTCTGCTATCTACTTTCAATTTAGTCACATCAATATTTCATATTTACATAATATCTCATATCTATATATTATGGGCATCCTATTCTTTTGAAGCCTTATAATTTCTAACCTGAAAGAGTTAGATGGAAAAAAGAGTTGGTTGTTGGGAAAGTTTGGTATTTCACACACTAAGCTAGGATATTACGCAGGAAGACGTTGATCCTGATTACGTAGAAGTTTCAATAAGTTAATTATTATATCTATCTACTGCAATCGTCAATTATTGCTTATTATTTACCTATCGTTTTCTTATTTACCGTATTAACTATTTTTTGGTGTACAAATTATTGACTAATTTCGTAGCAATATCATAGATATAAAATTATCTGTTGTTAAATATCGTTCATTTCTTGAGCGACATATCCTTTTCCTATTTAACCGCATCTTTTTGTTCGAAACGAATTTTTAGTTTAATGAGACCCATCTATTATACTTTATTGAGATAAAAGTCCTAATATAAAATTTTGTTATGATAAATCACTGCGTAATGGATAGTTTTCTCTGGAATGATAATTTTGGGATCTTAAAATAACGTTTTTCAATTAAAAATTGTTTTTTAGTTGGAGCTATTTAATTATAATGTATTTTTAAGATGTAGCCATATATACCATAAATTTTTTTCTAGTAACTTTTCTATTTTCTTTTTCCAAATACCGGATATCTTGGAATGGTGCTCAATTCTCGATTCCTTCGAATCCTCACTTCCTGCGTACCTTATCTCACGATTCAATCTGTTTAATACTTCAGAATGCCTTAGAATCTCAAAACTTTGACATCTCATTGAATTGACATTGTAGTGATTTCTTTTTCTATCTTGGCTTTATGGTTTTTCATTTTGAAATTTCGGGGCGATATCATCCAACTGGCCTTGATAATATATCTTTTTTACTTTGACTTTGGGCTTGTTTTTTTTTCATTTTGAAATTCCTGGCCGGTATCATCTGATTCAGGGGTTCCCAAAACTTATTTTGTCTACCGCCCACTTTGAGAATAAATTATTTTTTAGAGCCCCCATTTTTTCACCTACTTTAAAACCACAATAACTTCAAATTAAATTAATTAATTATCGTGAGCTATATTAGCGAAGATTAAACATTCATTCTAAACGAGACTTTGGATCATGGAGACATCCACAAGACATTGGATCTTGGGATTATAGCAAATCATTCAATTCCTAAACTGTCATTTAGTTATCACACACTGTCTTTCAATACAAGAATGTCTATTTAATTTTTATTTGCGGTCTTAATATCTATACATTTCACGTTTGTTTTACTTCTTCACTTCTATTAAGTTTAAACTTAACCATAATTCATTTATGTTGATCTCTCGAACAATATCGATTAGTGAGCGGTCTTCGAAGTACTAATTGAATATTTTGATAAATTTCGTTACGTGTGTCATCATTTTATATCACATATCATCTTTTCTCTATACCTTGCATGTTTCTTCAGCTTACTTCTTTACTTCTTTTAAGTTCCATCTTTATTATAATTGATTTATGTTGATTTCTCGAACAATATCACATCGTGAGCGGTCTTCGGAGTACTTATTGAATACTTTTACTATAACCCGCATAATCTAAAAACTAATGTGAAGGATGAATCTGATGCTGTTAAATAATTTTGTTGGTATCAGGTTCCTAATTACTCAAGAACAGTCGCACGTTCGGTAACCTGCAAACGATTTCTCTTTTCAGTAAGCAGCGTTGCAATAGCACTTAAACCACGTTCACACAAATATGACGATGGGAATGCTATCAAGAATCGTTGAACGATTGACCTCAATCCAGGGTACAATTGCGGGATCGGTTTTCCTAGCCAAAATTCTTGATAGCCACTTTGAACTTGATTTTTATTTCCGTTTGTTGTCAATTCTGTAAGTTCTTCTTCCAGCTGAGGTGACATTGTATGTTGACATTTGAAAACGGACCCAACACCCAGTCTGGCATTTCCTGGTATCGTTCAGTGAAGTCAATGTGAAGGTTTTCCAAATGTTAGAAGTACACAAACAAGTCATGGTTACTGCAGGATACTGATAATTTCTGAAAATTGTGAAACTCACGTCTGCACATATTCTTTTTGTGTAGAAGCAGTTTGGCTGCGAAGGTAGCAACGACATTTTTTGTTTCAAGTTCGAGATTCATGTCGTTGAACAATTTATACAAGTCTGTCATGTAAGCTACATCATTCTTTGGTGTAAAGAATGATGTTTTGAGCTCATGTATTGAGCTTGTTGGCAATTCTGTATATTTAGTTTCCGAGAACTCTATCAGAGTCAAACAGGTTGTAAAATCGAGTCAGACAATTGCCTCTTGATATCCAACGAACTTTAGTATAAAGCAACAAACGGTTAAAACCTTTGTCATTAGTCTGAAATGAAATAATCTATCATTCAAAGAGCTGTTACGGATTTTATTGCGCTATACTACGCGCAGAGAAATATCGAGAAACGAGAGCTCAGTCGGTGTCTAAGAGTCTGGATGGATGAAATTACAAATCGCCCCCCAAGCCTCTACACAATAATAATAGTAATGTATTTATTTAGCAGAATTGCTACATCATATTACAAAATATAGTAATGAAAAGTTAATTAAAAATTAAAATAATGAAAAGTAAAATACTGTGAATTAAGTAAAGTACCAATATATGTAAATAACGTAATATAGTAGAAAAACAAAAACGTTATACTTAGTGCCTAACTAATATTACATGATAAACATCAATTAAAGTACTAGCAGAAACAAAGCCCAATTGAATTAGAGTGACTTTAAACTGTATTGCATTTGGTTGAGATGAACGCTCTCAAAAGTCTTTTAAATACTTTTAAACTTTCACAGTTTTTCATATCTGCAGGAAGTCCATTAAATTCAATTAAACCTTTATACAAAATAGATTCTAGCTTTTGTGTAGTGTTACATTTTCCAAGGATACAGTCTGTTTTGAATCTCGTATTATAATTATGTACCTCTGTAAATAATCGAACTCTATCACTAATGTAGGTTGGTAACATATTTCTTTTCAGTTTAAAAATGAACACTTGTACATTAAACTCTTTGGCTAACAGATAACATATTTAACACATTAAGCATGGATTTGACAGGTGTATATCTATTACATTTCAATATAGCCCTATCTCATAGCCCTATTTTGTATTTTTTCTAATCGACTTATTTGATATTGAGAACAATTAGACAATAAGGTACAACAGAATTGTAAATGAGGAAGTGCAATGGCTTTAAAGAGTGACAACTTTGTACTCGTAGACCCAGATTTGGCGATTCGTGATAAGAATCCTACTTTTTTCGAAAATTTTCTCGTTATATAATCTGCGTGTGCGTGAAAGTTTAAATTCAACAGCCCCATTTTTTATGGGTCTCGTACCGCCCCCCCTTTGAGCTTTCAGCGCCCACAAGGGGGCGTTATCGACCACTTTGGAAAAGACTGATCTGATTGAACCGAGTACGATGATGTGTATTTTATTTTTCTGCCGTTGAGCATCTTCTATTAAAATTTCATGACACCATTTGGAATAATTAGATAGTATTTGGTTGGGAGGGATACGAGTCTCAGGATTTAAAATAGTCTCCCGATCGAGGTTAAAGAAATACAAAAGTAGATTGAAAGCGTTTCTGTTAAGACATCAAAGGCAACTCTGTCATGTCAGCGTAGCTGTATAAATAACTGGAAGCGCAAGATCAATTCGGAGAGCATGTTATGTGTTGTGAACGCTTTGGTGATTGTAGGTTTGACATTTTCTAATTTTGAAATTCTATTGTCTCTCATTCATATTTCCGAAACAGGTGCGCCACACCTATCGTTTAATTTCGGGTTCATTTATTCGTTTATGTACTCTTTACTGATATGTAAAACTTTTGTATCACCACTATTATGTCTACAGGGCGTTTATTATATCAACTATCCGAACGCGGCTATCCCACCTTAATATTATCTTGAATAATAATAATTAATAGTACCTTGAAATAAACCTCCACTCCATAGATGAGGAAAAAGACGACGACCATGAACAATAAAACAGCGTAGCAGCCATTGAACAGGTGACTGTAAAAATCTGGATCGTTTTCTGGAGGTTTAACTAATTGAGTCGTAACTACTTCGGCTAGTAGTAGGCCGTAGCTGATTACGTTGAAGATTACGAAGAAGATGAAGGATTTTGACAGAAATTGGGGTTTCTCCCATCGGATGTTTTTCAAGTGAAATACCTATAACAAAATGAAAATAAATAATGAGAACAATTCACAGAAGTTATTGAGATTTTAAATTTGATATGAACAAAGCAGTACCACCAGATGAAATTAATACTAGTCAAATATTTAATGGTTTACATAATACATAATTTATAATTATGAAAAACAAACGATTTCATTTTCATGACTTTCATTATCACAACATTGATTTTGATATGATAAACGGTATCATTTAAATATATAATGATAAAGGTATCAAAAATAGATAGAAACGTTTCATTTGGTTTATCTGTCACAAATTAATTTTGTGAAAATAACGAGGAAAAATTCGAATCATAGTAATGGTATCCAAATTCAAGATGTGAGTACCTAATAATCAATTTTATAAACTCTCAAATGACAGATTTAGAAAATAACAGAATTAGAAATATTGGTAACTTAGAATTTATGACTTAGTAGTACATTCTTAAACGTTGAACATTCTTAGTTCCCGAAAACACATCGTTACTCGATACCACATAATAACCATTGTTGATTTTCATTAATTTTTAAAAGTGACATAATTAATTAAGACTTTATGTCATTGATATAAATTGATATACTAAAAGTATATCAATTTCAATGCCATAAAATTTAAGTAATGAAGAGTTTGATTATCATCAAGGCTATTGCAAAAAATAATACATATTTACATAAATTATACTATTTAATATTTTCATTATACATCAGTTTTCTTGAAGAATTGCTTTCAGGTTTTTCTTGAACACTGCTAGCGGAGTGGTCGATTTCAAGTCCACCGATAGTAAATTGAACTGTGAAATACCAAAACCTAAAACTAAGTTATAATTTTTTGTTCTGTGGTTTCCCATATTTTTCTTTGTTCTCGTTTCATGGTTGCGCACCTCACAATTCTGACCGTTCATGGCATCATAAACCAATCTCAACTGCAGTCTTTATTCTGAAAACATTTGTTGCTTTCATATCTTCATTTAGATTTCATGAATTTCATTTCATCTAGATTTGTCGCCATAATGTATGTATATCAACGTACCATGAGCAAACATTCCTATTGAACAATGTTTCAGTAAGCTTGGTAAGTCTTTAACATATAGTATGAAAAGTAATGTACCTAGTATGCTACCTGTGGTACACCTTCATAAATATTTAATTATTTAGGTTGAACATAATTTGAAACAGTTATTTGTATGGTTGTTTCACTGTTTCGTTTTCCTCGGTAATGTGGCTCGATATTTGTATTGTCTATAAGTTATGCTTTCTTCGTCTAACGTTTATATATTTCACGCTGAATACTCGTAAGTAATTCTAATAAAAGTGAATAATAATGAAACAATTGCAATCATAATAATATTTATTCGAAGATTATAGGTGATTCATATTTATATTGAACATTTTATATAAGTTATCTGAATGAAAACAAATAATGTGATAAAGATTTCATATTATTACTATGTTTAATATCATTCGCTGATAATGATTAATTTTAAATGGATCAGTAATTTATCTTTTTTGAACTGACCATATTCTATATTTAGATGTCGATTGTCAATCCTACATATCCAAAAATAATTTCATAGCGACCAATAATTCGGTGTGAAAAATGGTGTATTAGATGTTCTTTAGAAATAACAAAACAAATCGATAAAAACTATTTTATCGCGTTATAAATAACTGAAACAACAGCCTTGTATTTCCAATAAAAGGTGTGATTCAATTAGTAACCTGAATTACACTATATATATATATATATATATATATATATATATATATATATATATATATATATATATATATATATATATATATATATTCAATAATAATAATATTAATTTTGATTACTCGGATTAGCAAGTGTGGTTCTAATATTTTGATCAATATCATTGTTTGGAATGCAAATAAACATAATTTTTCATTGTGCTTTTACACACACGCATCTGCTTATCTAAATGCAAAAAAAATTATTTCTGATTGTCAGATGGTTATCGCATGTCAGCAATGCCAATGCTGCAAGTCAAAGATATACAAGAGCAAACATATACAAAATCAAGAACATAGAAATGTTGCTATTAACCCCTTTCGAGCTGCATTCAATTATAACATAGAATAGATTACAGTTCACAGAAAATCGTTGCTGTGAACTGTAATTGTCGTTGTACGTTGTTTCGATATTTCAAGGCATTTAAGTTTTGTTATTGATAAGAAAATACTACCAATGATGCGTCAATTTATTGTGAGCATACGACGAAAATTTATTTAAGTTTTCAATAAAGAAAGATATTCAGATTTTCAACGAAATTACGGACTTCAGGATTTCTTATATAATTAATGAGGAAATATAAGAAAGAAGCACGTTCTACGAAAGTACAAACCTCCTGTTCAACTATAGGATTGACAGGTTAATCATTTTCGATACATCAAACGTGTAAATACATGGAAATTATATCATGGAATTATATCTTGGAATACATATCAATTATACATGGAATTAGATAAACCGACTAATTTCAATTTTCTGGAAGTGTTACATTTCCTTAGCCTATGTGTGCACTTTTCGACTCCACACGGGGTAAAGAGGAAAAAATTACAGATAACCTGTTTTACAGTATGCTGACAATTATATTTTGGGTAGTTCACAACAAAGGTACAGGATTGTCAAAGCATCTCAAAAAACTTGAAATATATTATATTTCGTCGCCTATTAATTTTAACTATGATACACAGTTTATTACTGTTTTATAGACACCCTTTTTATATCAACAATTTTTTCTCAAAAAACTTAATCTAATTAAACACTATCTTCCGTGGGCTTTTTATGTCAAAATGAGTTAATTGGATACCACGCCTATAATATTATACTAATAATAATACTATATTCATTCTCAACAAATTTACATCAAATTACGAAGAAAAATTAAAAATCTATCGAAAAAAAAGAAATAAAGAAAAATTAAGTACACAAGTAACTGCCTAAGTAATTAATAAACATGAAAAATGAAATAAGATGAAATAACAATATATAATAAGCAAGTAAAAAAAAATAAGAATAAAATAGCATTTACAGCTTAACCCCATGTATACAACAGAAGTAAATGAAAATATCACGATACCCGATTATGCTATTCTAAATGGCATGTCAAAATCACAGACAGTTTATCAAAATATACTTCACATCGTCCACAACACCCATCATATACATTACACATAAAGTTGATAGGAAAACATGACATATTTGATTTGCTCTAATCGACATAAAATGTATTATTCCATCTTAAACTAGGCCTTGGTAAACGAATAACAATTTTGCGTTAGTAGCCACGAGCATCGAATATTAATTTCAAAATGTGGACTATAAATTAGCATTTTTAAAAACAAGTACTATTTTGCACTTAGCGACTAAGCAAATTTTTTTCATTGATTTACCTTTTTAAATTAATTCATTCATGATATATTTCAATTATATCGTTTGGGGGGACTTTTTCAAGATATTTAAATATTCTAACATTATCTCTCAGTTAATTGAATAATTCAATTAATATTAAAATGTCGAAAATAACCCAAGAATTTTTATCAATGATTCATTTTTGTTAGTAAATGTCATGGTGACGAAAAATTATCACCGGAATATCCAGATATTTGTTTGAGAACATATTTATCGACTAAAATGACTAAATACACACTTTGCGAGTCTTATGTCAATGTAAATATTGAATACCTTTTAGGTTGTCTATTTTATTATCAAAACAGTATGAACAGATTAAACAATCTTTTTTTTTCGATATGAATTTGCGAATTGCAGAATAGTACTGAATAAATCGTACAAATCTCCATAAACATTTAATAATTAGATTTAATGTTTATATTAGCACATGTATTACGTATAAATTTTATAATTGAAGCCATAACTCAAAGGGAATAACAGGAATACTACTCGAAAAGTCTGGTCGGAGAGAAGATATAATATTATAGTTAAGGGGTGTTAGTTAATTTTCAACTTGAATCATACGTTGATGAAATAAGCAAAGAATATCACATTTCAAACACTCAAAGAATAAAAGCATCATCTGCTAACAATATAGAACAACGAAAAGGTCATATGGCCCTGATATAATTTTAACCATACTAATTTTACTTTTTACATAAAATTTGCATAGACACATCGCCACGTTGTATCACAAATTGAAAACAAATCTTTCATTTTTTGCCATTTTTCGACTAGAAAATTGCAAACAAATTGAAATCGAAATAGAAAATTGAAGTTTGTAACTTCACAGTTACAAACTTTACTGAAGAATAATGAAGGGAATTAAATTTACTAGACGTTGAGAGAATATAATTTTTTCGATTTGAATTATGCAACAGGGACAAGTCATTTGAGTTTTATTTTATCAAATAAAAACACTTTGTTGCATAGAATTATATTGTTGCTTGAAAATTGTTTCTAGGGTTACCCCATTTTCAAAATTTATACTGATTCTCAAGACTAACATTTTCATTATTCATATTTTGATCGATATATTTTGAATCGATGTCTTCATTCGACAATGAAAAAAATGAAAAGTTTCGAAGAACTTCCAACGTACTTTTGCGAAACTTATTAATTTCACACCAAAATGAAGAATATATACACACATTTCTTGCTTTATTTTACAAATAGCAAAATGAGATTTTTATCTGAAACTTTCGTACATTTAATTACAAGCAGAGATAAAACTTTTTTCGAGTATTTCAAAAAATCAACTTGCGGTCAAATTAAAAACGTCGTTTTTACCGAAATAAAAGCAAAAACCTTTCGAACAAAGTGCTTAAAATAGGCGACGAATACCTTATTCGCTTAATTTTCGATAACGACATAGTGTTAACAGTCAAGGCTTTCAAAAAATACAAAAACAAACTGATGACATGAACTCAGTCTCAAAATGAACCAATAAGCAATATCACACTGAAAATAGTTTAAGAATAATTGATATATGGCGATAATAATTGAAGCATAATGAACATAACTCCACAGTTCAGGTATTTCAATTTTAACATTTGATAGCCTCAGGACATTAGAATAGGGAACAATTAGAAATAATTTCACGATATAGATCACTTTTTCTAATAAATTTTTACAAATGTTTTTTAATTTGCTCATCATAAACCAGAGAAGGCGAACCAATGGCACGCGACACAATATTTTAGGCACGTCGCCGATCATAAAACATGTGTAAAAAATGTGTTAAGTAGGTATTAAACATTCCAAAATGTAACTCTTTTGTTTACTTTATTTCATAAGAGTTGAGATAGTATTTATTATTATTATTTTCCAAATAATCTGAAAGTCAAAATTATTTGATGGCACGGCAATGACCCCATTAAACATTTTTCAGAAAAAATGGCACATTGATGCATAAAGGTTCGTCTACCCTGTCATAAACCATCAATTAAATCGTTATTCAAGCTCAAAGGTCATAATCGGAATCGCAATTATATTATTGTTATCACTGTTCTAAGAGCGGAGGTCAGAGACCTGTATAGCTATGTTGGACCTACAGTTTAATGCCGATTCCGGCCGGCCGGAAGATTACGATGGAAACCGAACCCACCAGCGCCATAGTATGTAGAAAGTGTTATATATAAATACAATATGTCTTGTGCCTTCCGTGCAGCTCTCGTGTCACCAAAGTTTGAATTATGAACGCATTTTCCATTTTTCTTAAGGTTTACTGCTCCTAAAGGATCCTGAGCACTCTAGACAGAGACTACCGTCTTCTTTGACGCCAAATCATCGATCATGACATTTCTCTTTACACTGTAAGCATTGAATTTTCATTGCTTGATTTTTTCTCGACAGATTTCCTCTAGAGGAGTATATTTCTCTGGGTTGTCGGTTAAAAGAATAGAGTTTTTTCCTTCCTTTATAGATGGTTTTTTAGGTTCTTCCTTTGGTATTGGACGGACAAACCCTGAAGAAGACTGAATCTTTTCTAGTGTGAAACTGTTAGTACCCTTTTCCATTGTAGATGTGGGTACGACTTATCCATTTGCCGGGGCATAACTTACGATTTGCCCCGACTTATTTGTTACACCTTATTCCGATTATTATTTTTTCAAATGAAATTTTCTAACGAAAAGTTGAAGTGATATTTCACAAAAATATAGATCGAGACACAAAAGGAAATAAAAAACACATCGATTGAGATGTAAATCGGGTATTTATAATGCTCAAAACCAAGCACTTTAGCCAATACTCAAAGCGTAACGACCTACACATCTGCTGTTATCTAGTGTTACCCAAAAAGTCTCGAAGTTTTGCAGTCTTGGTCTTGCATTTTTGCGAGACCAAGACCGCCTATTTGAATGCAAGACCAAGACCAAGACTCACCTTGCAAGACTTACGCAAGAACAAGACTGAGCTGCAAGACTCTTGCAGTCTTGCAGTTCAATAAGACTCACATTTGAGCCTTTTCATATAACTTTGTAATATATTATATTTTAATGTCTACATGACTACATTTCATTAACTTCTGTTGACTACCTACGTGTGACTTTGTAATAGATAATATTTTACTTTTAGTTCTATTATTCTATTCCATATAGTTATTATTTCTTCCTTAAATATGACAACACCGATTTAGCGCTTCTTCTCAAGAATTAATTCGCTACATACTTCATCATATTTCGTCTCGCGGCAAATCCTTGTCCTACGTTCTAGTTTACTAGTTTATTACATCTGTGGGTTTAAATAACAATTGGCGCGAATCAGAAAAAACTGAAATTTCGTACTTTTGAACTGAAGTAAGTGATAATCTTTGTATTAGAAATATGAGAAATCAGACCTACAATTTTTCTTCGTGTTTATTTGAGGAAGTTCTTATACTGAATTCTGGCGTCAAAGGAAATAAACGAATTATTTTTATTATTCTTTCACATATTATTCAGATATATCTCTTTCATAATTATTCAGTTCATCTTACAAACGAACGGTTGTGCTGAAAAATTCAAATCCAAGTGTAGAGGTTTTTCGAAAATTTTTCTGCTGTACATGACTGTTGTACTAAAAGGTTGTGATTATTCTATACTCTGGACGTATTGTGATTTTATTATTGTGTTTATCAGTTTCACATTATGTTCATTTGGTTAAAAAGAAGTAGAATAAGCTATATAATGCTTTTTACGTTTGGAAATTTTTGAATTTTTATAATTATATTTTGAATTTATTGTTATCAAATCATTGTTGTTAATTTCAATGTATAAACAGAAAAATTTATTAGGAGTATCATAGGCTAGTTTTCGCACTGTAAAATCTTATTCGTACGAATTTGTGCTCTCAATAAAGACATTTTTATCCATTTATATCCATAAATCAAAATTTTGTTCCGATTTTTATTATCATCATCATTTATGTCTACATAATTTCGGCCTTGTTACACTGACCGAAAATATAAATTGAAATCTTGAATAAAAAGTACAATCTATCAGGTACTTGCAAGACTGCAAGACTTGGCAAGATTCTTGCAGCAAAACCAAGACCAAGACCAAGACCCACTGTGCAAAACCAAGACCAAGACCATGTTTGCTCACGCAAGACCAAGACCTCCTAGTCTCGTCTTGGTCTTGCTTTGGGAAACACTCGAAAAAAAACTAAAGCAGTGGTTCTTGACCAAAGGTCCGAGAACACATTGCAAATGGTCCGAAAAGTCATAACCAAGTTGAAAAACATTGAATTTTCTATAAGAATTCTCTAAAAACGGATCGAAAAAGAATCCTTTATTCTGTGAAACGCAACTACTAAAAATTATCAGCAACTAAAATACACCATGTATAATTTGAAAATAAAAATTCTTGCTTTCGAATAATTACATAATATGTTCTATTTATGAATAATAGTAACTCATATCATCCTCAAAGAATTGATACATAGCAAAACAAAGATTATGTCAAGTGGTTCCTCATGACAATGACGTTAAGAACCACTGAATAAAGTGATGTGTCTGCTTGACTGAAAATAGTACGATAAAAGGTGGTAGTAAACTTGTATGATTACTGAAAATAGGTTGTTACAACCAACCCCTTCTTACAACTTGCACCGCTTGTAGGCCAACCCCACATTTTTGTTAATTTCCTTTCTATTTTCATAATAACAATTTTATTCACACAAAACTATTCGATTGAGTAGAATCTACTTTGATAAGCAATCTTTGAACTGTAGTTGAAGCATATAATCCCCAGAAGCTTCTTTTACATTAACTTATATCACGTTTGTATTTGAAGAAAAAATTGTTTGAATGATGAAAATTTGGATATTTGTACATCATAAACATATATATATATATATATATATATATATATATATATATATATATATATTATATTTGATATAAAATATCATTATTTAGCATATAGATAAATAATTAAAGAAAATATCATTATTTAGCATGTAGATAAATAATACAGAATTTTACTTACAAATTATGAATCATTTCAATACTTCATATGGACGTTATTTTATTAAGGATTTTTAAACCAGTTCATCTTTCATTGTAGGTTGTGATCTTCATAGTGGAACAATTTAAAATATTTGCCAACCTACCGAAACAGCCTGCAGCGGAAACATCGAATTGAGATAATTTCATCATTACAAAAGACCTATTAAGAAATTAATTCCATTAGTGTCAACTAAACACATTCAGAAAAGAGATGCTGTTTCGGCATAGTGTACGTGAAATATCAAATATTTGGTAATTATTTACTCAAATTTTAATTTCAAACCGCTAGGTATGTAAAAAACTAAACAAAAAATAATCTACATTCGTGGCCGATTATCATATTTGAAAGATTTTACTGAAAAAAAAATGAAATAATAAAAAAATTATGATGAAACATTCTTGGCTTGAACCCAGAAAAAAGTAATTCATAAGTATCTTCGCTCATTACAGAATTATAAGTTAGAAGTAATTCATTTGATAAACCTGCAAAAGACAAAACTATTTCTATATGAAGAAAATTCGTCTATTTCAATCAACGTCAGGTACGTCATAATACCAAAAGAACTTGAAAAAGAAAAAGCTATATTTACCTTGTTAAATAAATTTAACAAGGTTTTATTTATATTGAATAGAAAAAACTTGACTTGGGTTCATAGATTTATATTGTTGCTTGACAATTGTTTACGTATGTTACCCCATTTTAAAGTGAGGTAACATACGGGCAAGTTAAACTGAATTATTAAAGTTAAGGGTTAAATTTAGAAAATGGTAAAATCCGGAAGCAAATGTCAAGCAACAAATAATTGTGTGAATCTGAGCCAAGTGATTGTTATTCAATGAAATGGAAAGATGATGAAAGTAATGAAAAATATTCATTACTTTCTTTTACCAAATTATTAGGCTACATCGCAATTCTTTCACTAATACTACAAAAGGATAACTAGTAGTAAATAAAAAATGAACATGCATCCATGCATGATATAGACTACAGATAGTTGCTTAAAATTTATCTGTATTGATAAAATTCCTGACGCACCATTGAAATTATGTACACCTTTTTCTTCACATGTCCACATTCGGAGATTATTTCGCGATAAGTTAAGATACAGCGTTAGGAAAAGTCGCTTACTCTTAGTCTTATAGTGCTTAGTCAGAAAAACTCCCGATGTATTTGTCTGTGATCCTGTGATCCAATTAGTTCAATGATACATGCTTAATTAATTGGTTATGCAATTAAAAAAGCCCATTGGCCGTTCGGAAACGGCGTTAAAGTGTAGGTCCACAGAATTGAAAAAAAAAATAGTAAGATCATAATACGAAAAGAGGCAAGTAAAATAACTTAAATGTCTTAGGGAGTCTATGTTGTTGAATGGTGATTTATTGGAACATTTTGGAGACCCCTTAGCTTTTAAATATTAGATGATAGAAGTAATAAAAGGTCATATATTCCACAAAAATGTGAAAAAAAAATTATTATATGAAATTAATAAAGCTTGTCAGATATTAATAGTTCAGGTGTAGGACTTGTATCTGACAGCAATGTGCCAGCTGAACGATGAGGTGGCCACACGGAAAAGAGAAAACCAGAAAAAAAAAACAATTATTCCAGGGCTCATATATCAGATGCACAGAGATATTAAATGAGCACTAAAAATACTTCAATACAAAAAAAATGATTTCAAGCTGACGAAAGTTCATAGCGAAATTTTCAAAATGAGAACGACAAAGTCACATATTTTTTTGCAAATTTGTGAACCGCCTTCAATACCTTATGTCCGCCATATTATTGAAATGCATAGTTCTGTAAAACAGGTAAACTGAAGCAGCTCACCAACATCATGAAAAAATTCAATCTAAAAATCACCGACCTCCTAGAAACACGATTCATGGACGAGAATCATTTCGATACCGACAGTTTTAGAATCTACAAGGGCAAAGCTGCCGTGAAAGTAAAAGACAAATTACCGCTTTTAGGTAGATACCAGATATTCGATACACAATTCCGTAGGTACTCGACTCAGTTATTAATTGCACATCGCCAACGAGAGAGTGTCCTTGCTTTCTATCGAATCAGCTAATAAAGCTTAAACTCTAATTAACGTGGACGCTCCCATCAATCACCAGAAAAAAGCTGCTCCGGAAAGCGTAGGTACAAGATTTTTGGGAAACATTGGAAGAAACAACCAATAAAATACCAAAACACCACGTGAAAATCTTGCTAGGCGATTTTAACTCACAGCTAGGCAAGGAAATGAAATTCAGAGATACAAGGAGTCCCCATACTAAACACAAACGTACCAACAAGAATGGTGAAAGGTTGATCGCGTTCTATAGGAAATTCGAACTCAAAATCATGAGTACCCAATTTCAAAAACCAGCACATAAGTTAACTACTTGTAGATCTCCCAACCTCAATCTCAAATTCATCATGTCGCAATTTACAAGAACAGCGTAAAAGAAATTTCAACCCAATAAAAATTAAAAAATTCCACCTAAAAAATTCAAGTCGGATCATGAATATCTGAAACTCCACAATGAAAGAATCATTGCACAAATCAATCGGGAAGAATCGAGAAATTGGGAAATCCTTACAAAGAATATTCAGAAAGCGACTAGGGCAACCTCATCGCACCAGGAAACACCGCTGGTGGAACGCAATTCGCGACCAATAGTCGACAAGAGAATAACTGCGTGGAAAAAATTTAACGGCCATAAAAATGAGGAAAAGTGGGAGAGCTTCACTATAACTCCAAAACAGGCCTCCAAAATAATTAGAAGAGAAAAATGGAGATATAATTATAATAGGTGTCACGAAATAAATAAGAATTCCACCAATAATAACACTTGAGATTTTCACAAAACTTTCAGGAAAAATTTGCAAGGATGCCAAGCGCCTAGACTTTGCTTCAAAAGATCCGATGGCACGTTGGAAACACAAAAAATAACTGCAAAAGACCCTTCGTAGCTGGGATCCACCCAAAGAAAACTTATGTTTTATAAGTTTGATATATCCATTGCACAAATAGAGGGACAAAATGGATATCAATAATTACAGGGGAATTTCCTTACTCCCGGTTGCTTAAAAAATACTTCCTAACGCACTCTTAAACAGAGTAGGACACCAAGCGGATCCACTTATTGGGGAATACCTGGGTGGATTCAGAAAAGGCCGATCATGTGCTCGTATATACATATACGTTTTTGTACATACAGTAAGCCTTCAACTATATAATACCTCGAACCCACCCAACATACAGAATTAGTTCTATGTGCACGTCAATGAAATTCAAGAAAATCACTGTAGTTGTCAACTTTTAATTTAATTTCATATTAAACTTTTCTAGTTTTACAACAACATTTTATATTTAGTCTTGAAAATTTCTACACTGACAATCTGCAACATCTTTACTCATATAAAAAATCCAAAATTGTGTAAGTTATGTTCATAGTAAGTAAGTAAGTTTATGTTATAAACGTATGATGAACAACAGTAAAAAAAATACAGATATAAAATAAAATGTTGAACATAAAAATGTCTTACACGCGTCAAGAAATCAGAATATAAAAAAATGTAAAATTTTATCTTATACTATGTATAAGTATAACATGAATTTTTACCTTATTTTTACCTTATTTATTTATGGATGTTCTGACGAAGAAACTGGTAAGTTGCGAAAGCTCTTCAGTAAATAATAAATGGTAAATTGAACGAGTACAGTTTGAATTTCCCAATTAATCAATATTTATATATATATATATATATATATATATATATATATATATATATATATATATATATATTATTAGTATTATAGTAGTATTATTAGTATTAGTAATATATTATATATATTATTAGTGTGCTTAATATTAATAAGTATTTGAATACAATAGGTTATCCTAATCCAAAAAAAAAATAAGGAAATCACTTTTTGCGCATAGAAACAATAATATTGACAAAATTGCCTTACCGAAGTGAATGACTTTACTCGGAAAATAACTGCTGTACTGCTGTACCACTCTTTGTAACTGATATTTTTGATTTTTATTCAACTACAAAATGTGATAATTTATCAAAAGCGATATAAATTACGAACGATATGATTTATCTTTTGTAGTATATAAATAAACGAATAAATATTTTCTTATATATTCAATTGATTTATCAAAGCGCACTTAATATTCATTCTCGAAAGTTATAGGTTCGTTCTCGTTGTCAACATTTGTGTAGACAGCTCCATGAGAGTTTTATTTGAAATATTTCGATATTTTGATTAAGAGTCTCAGTCTCATATATATATATATATATATATATATATATATATATATATATATATATATATATATATATATATATATATATATATATATATATATATATATATATATCAGAAAGGTTTCCGCGGTCAGAAGTATGTATAAAACTTGGTTCTCGGAATGAGCCGCGTTCTAGCCATCTTCAGGAGTTGGAATAAATTAGTAAAGGTAAGGGTTACTCGGTTACGTGGCCTCAATCTGCCTACTCCACGAACTGAATGAAGGAAAATGAGGAAAGGTTACCTGGTTACGTGGCCTCAATCTGCCTACTCCACGAACCAAATGAGGGAAACTAGGAACGATAAGAAATAATTCGGTTGCGTGGCCTCAATCTGCCTACTCCACGAGCCAAATCGTTTCTAATAGTTAATTCCGAAGTCTTAACCTGCCTACTCTTCGGAGTCAACTGGTGTGTCGATCGTCTCGTGCCTGTATTTATATGTGGTGGGTGAGGCGGTTCAGCGTGTTCGTTCGTGTGTGGTGAGCGCTGATTACGTAAGCAGATTTATTACAATTATTTAGCCCCTAACTTGTCAGCGAAAGAAATCAAAACTCTTACTCTTCCTCCCATGCTTATGTAAACATTGATATATGGATTTTTCCTTCAATGTATTCTGTTTCTTATTCATAATCAGCACTTTTGATTCTGGAATTAAAAAATACGCCAAGGAATCAAGGCAGCATGTCATCGCAAATAAGCAGTGCAAAAACACCACCCGCCCCTGTGCGGTATAACAATACTTGAACTAACCCAAGGTGCTCTGTTATTTACCCCCAACTCATCTGGCTGAATTGTTCTGTTTGTGTTTTTCGACAAATATTACTACGATTATAACCTTAGCTCCAAATAGCGCTCTGAACTTTTCTTGATACATATTCAGAAAACTTTCATACATATCTTGAAGAAACAATTCCAGAAAACCATTAACTCGAATATCACATTATAAGTCAGCAAACTGACTTCCTTAATTGAAATTCTTTTTCATATCACTGTTGGATAAAGCTTCTATTTGATCTATTAAAACGCTAATATCTGGCCACATATTTAAAATTTATCTGTATCTGTGAAATATCAGAAAAGCAGACGTACATTACATACATTGAATATATTACAAACACATCACAGACGCCCAAGGGATGAGATTGGTTAACAAAGAGGATAGTTCCAGCAATACCATTGGTCATGCAATTGGTCATTGGTCACTATCCTTTGCAATGTTTCTTTAAAGGTCTTATTTTGATAGAAAGCAGAAAGTATGACAACAACGAGCACAGTATTTTGAATCACTGCATTCAAAGAGAAACAATGTTTTGCTAAGTTATGTGCATTCAAGATTATAAAAAACAACCGATTTTCCTTAAAATGTCAGTTTTGTATCTAGCAAACACTGTTTTATTTGCCATATTATTTGAAATGGGTCAACATCAAGTAACAGACATAAACATACGAACAATAGTCTTTAACCAACTCATATCAATGTCAACGTACTGGTAAACGATTATCTTACACGCAGCTATGAACCCAACGTTTGGAATGTAAAATACCCGTCTACCAATTCCACCAACACAAAAAAAACTTTTAACTATAAACACTATATTTATATTTCTTAAAACATGCTGTAACGGTGAAAGGACATGTGAGCGCAACATGTGAGATAAACAAGTGAACACCGCTCAGATCCCTACCTTACCATCGTATGAAGGGAAGGAGTAACGAGAGTAGGGACCGATGAGTACGAGTATAAAAGCAGGTGTACGACGCTTAGAACGCAGTTCACTGGAGGTGTTGACTTCAGAGAGCTCTTTCCTGGAAATTGGGTGTTTACCAGCTGCCTCTACCCTTGGGACCGACTGTTGATCGGTCCTTCTCTGGTTCTCTCGGAGGTGTTGACTCCGAAGAGCTTCTCCGTGGGCCGAGTGTTAATCAGCTCATTTCCTTGTCCCTCGCCCGTCTGTCCGGAGGTGTTGACTCCTGGTGACGTCGTTTTCTACAGGTCGTGGTTTGCCCCATATAGGCGGTCGACAAAGCAGCGAGGGACGCTTTCGAACGGCCGGAGGTAAGATCATATGCGAATCGTACCGTGTATGCATCGTTGCTGGTTATCTACGTGAAGCTACGTTAGTAGAATATATTTTTTAGTTGAGTTGTTTTGTATAATATATTTAAATTGTAAATAATAAAGAATATTTTTATTTGGATTATCCTTGTGTTTTATCTGCCTGATCTGAGTTGACGATAAAAATCCATTACAATACCATCTTGCTGATATACTTGTTAGCCACCCTTTCATTTCTTGTTTCACGTATTCTTCCTTTGTAAAATGACTGCATCGTGAATTAGCTTTAGTTGAAAAAAATGGTGAAGTTTGGCTGAAGCTGGACCAAGAGAATATCTCAAATATCATGAGTTCGAAACATTTACCGTCCAATCTGCCTCTCTTTTATGCTTTGGACTACATCTTTGTAGTTGATCAAGGATCAAAATAGGGGACAGAATCATAGTCACCTTCGAACTTCTGCGGTCGTGTTTGGAGCGCAAGAAGATCTTGCAGAAGTCACTTCATTTTTCACTATTTCCGTTTACACGGCGCACCCAGCCTTGTTCTTTCAGGTAAAATATTGACGCCTCAGCTAAACACTAACCATACATCGTAACACTACACTTTCAACATACACATTGCCAAACTCGCGATGAATTTTAGTTAATTAGTTTGTTAACCTCTGGAGTTGAAAAGAGAATATACGCATATAACTTCACAATTCCTCAGTAAGAGTCAATGCATGTTGGGTGATGCGATGTAAATAAAATTTAACTTACTTTTGAAATGACCTCGTATCGTATATGTTCCACAACAATTCGAGATAATTAATTAAAAATACTACTCACCTCTGCCCAAAAACACACTATCAACGACGCGCTTGACATCAAAAGTGGGTAATAGGAGGAGAGAAGACTGGCGGACCAATTGTACTGGAACGAGTCCTGCAGATAAATTAAACATATCACAAATGAATTATAACCATTAGATTTATCAAAATGCCGAGATTTGTTTTTGACAAGAAATTACAATAGCTTGTTTTTCTTTCCGATAACATATATTATTGTTTTCATCCAAAAATCAAACAACTCGTTATAATCTGACCCACAATGTACCATGAATGACTCAAGATATACTGAAATTTCTCAAGATATACTATTTGAATGAACTTAAGTTCGACAAAAATGATTTTACATTAATTTTACATTTATTTTAACATTTTTCTTGTCCCATTATGGTAATTATTATCCTATAATTGCATAAAATTCACATATAAATCAATTGAATTATGTATATCAATTTATATTTGAATCATTTTCAACTTTTCATTAATTGTACGGTAAATAACTTCGAAATATGTCTTATGATAATAATAATAAGTTATTTATTCTCAACAGGTATATCACCCAATTACAGAAAATAATAACAACTTTGAATACATAACTGAATAATTTAAAAAAGGATTTAACAAAGAGCTCAATCTAATCTGAAAAAAATAGTAACTTATAACTACATTATAGCATTCAATGAAATATTACAAAGAACTCAATCTAAATCAATTCATTTTAGTCAATTTTGGTTGTTCATATAACTCCTGATAATAAATTCTATGGAGTCAAAGTGATTGTCACAATTATTGGCAACTCTATTGAATGTAGACTCCATAAACCAAATGGGGGATTGCATTAGGGAGTTGGTCCTCGGAGTCTCTAGGTGGAATAATTCTGTATTACGAGAATTTTGTCTAGGAAGACGAAATTTCAACGCGGACAAGAGAGGAGGACAATCAATACTATTGTGCAGTAATTTGTACAAAAGTTTGAGTGATAAAGTTTCTCTCCTGCTCTGCAATGAGATTAAACTAAATCGACTAAATAATTCGTTATGATTGACTCCTCTCTGTGGATAAACTTTATCCTCCATCCAAACTAAGAATTTCAAGAACCTTCTCTGAATAGCCTCAAGATGGCGTTGATGGCAAGTGTAAATGGGATGCCAGATCGTGCTGCCATACTCCAACTTGCTACGGATTAGGGTATTAAATAGTCCTATGAATGTTGAGGAATTATTAACATATTTGCCATCGAATCCATATATTTTCGCAGCAGATGAAATTTGAAAAATGTCTTCGAAAAATGCCATCACAAAATGCCGCAATTCGAATAATTCAAATTTTAAATTGCTTGTATTGAACTCTTAGTATAGCACACACTTTTTAATTATATGATACATTTTACACCATAATACACCATTTTACACCATAATATAATTTTATAGGTCTATATTCTAATTTCATTCTATATACTCCAAAAAGTAATTAATTTTTGGAAATGTACACCCAAAGAACTGATGACAGAAGAGAACAAGTTGAGAAAAATAGTATCAAAAATAGCCACGCAACTGTCTCGAAATTATATTTTTAGTTACACGTGAAAAGGGGTTTCATTGCCAAGAATTTTTCGAATCCACAACTCATTACTATGATGCGACACGAATACTAATACGAATACAAGAATGTCTTCTATTTGAACACTGCAATCTTCAAAGGTGCACAACTAATACAAAAGCTTGACCATAATTTTAAATGTTCTTTTTATAATATTATACACCGCAATACTTATGAAAAAACGCAAGCAAAATATTACTTTCGATTCAACAGTAGAAAGTAAATAAAAACGTCAGAAAATAAATACATAATTGGGATACAGGATGTTAAAGATGAATCTCTAAAGCTCAATATTTTCTCAACTAATTAAGTTTTTCTTCTTTTTGTATTCAATTTAATCCTAACCTGCATACATCCTTACATATTTCAACCTACAAGTTTCTTGTGCTTTTATCTAAGCCAAATCTAATTTAAAATCGATTTACAATATATATATATTTGGTCCTTCCGGCAAAAAATACTCTAAAGGACAAGTCACAACTCACAATAATAATGTAAACTTACAGAACATCATAATTACAAATAAAAGTTATAAAAATTACCAAGTTAGTATCGACCTCAAATTCACGGACAAAAACCAATTCTCCAACGCTCTTCGCAATACCTCGATGTTTTAAAGGTCATTTTTGAATATACGATAAGAAATAGAGCTAACGTCAGGTGGAAGATGATTACAAAGTTTCATACCCTGATCATGAGGTCAGGACTCGAATCTGGAGGACCGAAGTCCAGGTATGGGCATTTAATCACCATACCTGGTAAAAGTCAGTAAGTCTAGGAAGTAAATACTGATTTTTCTTCATATAGATATAAAATTAGACTAGTTTGTACATCGGAATATGTACAAGCTAGTGGCTGTTAACATATTTCTACCCACAAACAATTTCTTACAAGATTCCCAAGCCAAGCATCAACATCACTACGAGGGTGGGGCGAAAAGTATCCGGCCTGACCAAGAGCAAATGCTACGTTAGTTTGCGTTTGAAAACACATTGCGAGAGGCGCTTCCGTTGTTTCCGTAAAAATGGAAAAATTGGAGAAACGTGCTGTTATCAAACACTTCTATATTCAAGGTTTTACACTAAAACAAGTGATGGAAGAGATGGATTCAACACTAGGAGACTCCTCTTCATCATATTCAACTATTAAGCAGTGGGTTTCTGAATTCGAAGAGGGTCGTCTGAGCACATCTGACGAGTCTCGCTCAGGGCGGGTCACAACTTCAGAAATGATTGAGAAAATCCATCAAATAGTATTGGAAGACCGCAGATTGAAAGCGGTGATGAAATAGCTAGACCTGTAGGATGTCAGCTGAACGTGTGCGAAATATCTTGCACAACCATTTGAGCATGGAAAAGCTGTGTGAAATAAGGGTGCCGTGTTTGCTAACACTAGACCAAAAACTGATTCGAAAAAACATTTCTATCGAAAATTTGGCGCTATAGGCTTAATCCAAACGAATATCTAGAACACTCCAAACAGTGGCCAAAGACAAAAACAAATTTATCGGCAAACAAGATTATGGGATGCTGGAGGAATTATATACATTGATTATCAAATTACCGCTTTTAGGTACCGGATTCGCGATACACAACTCCGTACTCGACCCAATTATCAATTTCACATCGCCCAATGAGAGAGTGTCGTTGCTTTCTATTAAATCAGCTAATAAAGCTTAAACTCTAATCAACGTGCTCGCTCCTATTAATCATCACAACAAAAACGTTCCGGAAAGCGTACAAGATTTTTGGCAATGGAAGAAGCAACCAATAAAATACCAAAACACCACGTGAAAATCTTTGCTAGGAGATTTTAACGCACTGCTAGGTAAGGAAAGGAAATTCAGAGCTACGACTCCCCGTACTAAACGCAAACGTACCAACAAAAATGGTGAAAGGTTGATCACGTTCTGTAGACACTTCTAACTCAAAATCATGAGTACCCAATTTTAAAAACCTGCACACAAGTTGACTACTTGGAGATCGCCCAGTCTCAAGCTGAGTGAATCTGAATATCAAATTGATCATGTCGCAATTTCCAATAACAACGTAAAGGAAATTTTAAATGTCAGATCTCGCAAAGGCGTGTTTGATTCGGACCACCATCTTCTCCAAATAAAAACGATATTTCAACCCAATAAAAATAAAAAATTTCCACCTGAAAATTTCAGATCAGATCCTGAATATCTGAAACTGCAGAAGGAAAGAATCATTGCACAAATCAATCAGGAAGAATCGACAATTTGGAAAACCTTTACAAAGAACATTCAGAAAACCATTACACTAGGGCAACATCGTCGCACCAGGAAACATCGAAACAACTGCAATCCGCCCCAAGAAAAACTTAAGTTCGACTTTTCGGTGTTTACGCATCCAGACTCGAAAGCTCCTGATATGGAAAAGATTAGAGAAATTGTCAAGCAACTCAAAAATAACAAAGCAGCAGGAGAAGATGGGATTATTGCGGAACTCTGGAAACTGAACGATCCTATTTTGACGCAAAAACTTCATCATTCAATATCAGAAATCTGGAGGACGGAACAGATACCAGAGGATTAGAAATGCGCGCTGATACATCTATTGCACAAAAAGGGCGACAAAATGGGAATCAATAATTACAGTGGAATTTCTTTACTTCCAGTTGCTTTCAAAATACTTTCGCAAGCACTCCTAATTAGAGTAGAACACCAAGCGGATCCACCAGGCTGGATTCAGAAAATGCCGATAATGTGCTGAACAAATCTGGACTTCAAGAAAGCATATGAATCGGTAGGCCGCGAAACTCTTTTTAAAATCATGAAAGAATTTGGGATCGAACGAAAGACCCGAAAAATTAAAGAACTGACACAGTTACAACTTCCAAAGTAAAATTCATGGACGAAGTGTCAGATCTATTTGAAATCAAAACCGGGGTGCGGCAGGGGGACGGACTTTCGCCAATCCTTTTCAATATTGTTTTAGAAAAAATCATTGGGGAATGGGAACTTCATGTGAAGGACATACAAGTGCATACAAGGGCAATTGACAATAAATGTCAATTGCCTCTCCTTTGCAGACGATATTGCTATCATCACAAACAACAGAACTGAAGCCATTCTCGCCGTAGAAAAACTACATGAAATTGCGTAGAAAACCGGGTTGCAAATTTCTTATGATAAAACCAAATACATAGAGAGAAAACCAAAAAATAAATCTTCTCTTATCACAAAATACGGTAAAATTCTGCAAGTCGGCCATTTTAAATATCTCGGAGAATGAACAGAGAATTACCAAGCTCCAAAGGGCCTACAAGCAAACATGGGCGTACTATAATGAAAAATGCATTTCGAGAGGCGCCAAATTGAGGCATTATAACACAATGATTTTTCCGAAAGCAATCTACGCACCTGAAACAATGGTTATTGACGGTCATTCAAGAGTTAGAGAAATAGCAAAATAAGAACGGAAAATTCTCAGAAAAATGTACGGCCCAATCAATAGAAACGGCATTTAGATGAAAAGACCTCAGAATGAACTTTATCAAAAGACAAATACGATAACGGAAAAAATCAGAAAACGACGATTCAAGTTCTATGCGCATGTCTACAGAATTAAACAGTGCAGAATACCGAAGAAAAGCCTCGATATAAGTATAAAGAGTAAATGCGGAACAGAGTGGCTAAAAGAGGTCCAAAAAGATCTACAACACATCAATATAAAAAATCTCGAAGATCGCACTGAGTGTCGCTATAAAATCGCACATGTGAAGTTTGAGCAAAAGTCAAATCGCCAACCTGGAATAAAATGGACAGATGAAGAAAGAGCATTCAGGGAGGATGAAGCTTTTTTGGGAGGCCAAAAAGATAGAGCAAAAGTCCTAATATCGGGGAATTCAAGTTCAATCGTTCTTCTCATGGAGAACAATCGTTATAATAATAATACAGTAGAGCGTCGATTGTCCAAACTACTACGCCCACCCGACAAGCGCTCTAGTGCATAGTACATACGTTTACCTAGTACATATGTAAATGTTTTATTTCAATATTGTCTGCACTTTTATGTTCGATTCCTATTTTCCATTAGATATAAATGTAAATATGGTTTTTATTTATATGTGATATAGTTATATGTATTTATTGGTAATTCAATCATCCGAAAATGCCGATTTCCGAACACCCAAGTCCACCAATTAGTTCAGATAATCGACGCAGTCCTGTATATAAACTTAATAATTCATTTTGCTTTGCGCAGCTGCCTGAAAATTCCAGTGTTCATTGTATTAGATCACTATTGGTAGTGATTGCTCTTTTGTACTACAGCTACACATCAATGTTTTGAACCATGGCATAATATCCATGCCAGATACAAGCTTTTCCCTGTATTGTCAATTCTTGCTATCCCTTTTCATTTTGTTATAAGCAGTGTTTAAAAGTTGTGAATACAAAATATTAAATATTGTGCATTATAGTATTATTCCTCCTAGATAAAATTTCATGTTATTCAATTTGAGTAGATAGTAGTTTATTCACAAATGCAAGAACTTTTTTAACTTCAAACATTATTATGTATATAAATGTATTATGATTATCAAAAATATTGGATAAAGTTGGATAAGTTTAAACAATAATTATGAAAACAACTTACCGGAGAGATGAAATAGGCTCCCCGAATTAAACTTGCCAAACACATAACAGAATATATGCATTTTTGTGTTGTTACTCGACAAGCCTTCAACAGAGTTGGTGTTTTCAATCTATGATACTCAGATAGAATACACATGATAAGCTGAACAGCACAAATGAGAGCAACTAAAAAGAATAAACCTCCAATTCCAGTATGGTACGGTAAATTAGGGTCATCACAGGTGTCTCCAGTATATCTAATTTCGCACAAACAAGTTCCATTGTAGCATTCACCTCGTCCAGAACAATCCCTAGTGCAAGTCCCAAGCCCTGACATGAGTAGCAGATGTCGAAACATTACTTAGTCTACAGTCCTATATGAAAATAAACAAAACATTAATACAATACAAACTGAGTATTTTAGCTGTCACATCCTTTGTACGTACTTAATAGTTGTACAGAAGAAAAAGTTTTTAGGCGTTCGACACAGGTTACAAAACACAGCATAATCAGAATTTCTCATCAAATAATGAAATTGTAGCTTAATTTAAGGGAATAATAAATGAATATCCTTTTGTTTGAAAAACACTTCCAATGCCAATACACTCAGATCTGACAGTATGTTGCTGGAAACAATCAATATTAAGTCCTGGATTTGTCAGCTGTTTATGTCAAGCAATTGACACATGAATATGACAATAAAACTTATTTTTGCGACCTTTCATGGGTATATTTCCATTGGGTTCAATTTCTAAACATTATCACAATTAGTCTCGTAATAATTCAAGCAAGTATTGGCAATAGATTGCTTAAAATGAAATAACAATTTGAATAAAGAAAAGAGGGAGACATTTCTAAAAATGAATATTCAGTGAAAATACCGATAGTTTTCAGTAATAAATTAATAATTCATCTAGAATTCTGAAGTATTAAAGACAGATTCACAATTCACATTGTGCTTTTTGTAGTGACTGAAATATGTGCTATAGCTTATTGGAAAATGCCATCGGATTACTATCCCCAAATTAAAAAAGGATTAGAAAGATCAATGTAGTACGCATTTAATATATAAAGAAAAGTATTATTCATCAGAAATTCAGTGTTATATTCATTATTTATTCAATTCAATTATGTTGTGACATTTTCATCATGTACATTACTTATAATGCCAGATATCAAATATTCTAATTTTTTCGGCAGTGATCTAGGGGCACGTTCCAATTTATCATTTGCGTGAAATGATCCTTAATCATTAAGTTTAAATACATGTTCAATGAAATAAAACATGACCTTTAGAGCGCTAAGGAAATATTTGAAATTTTTTTAATATTCTTAGCAATAACAGGCTTTTTTGACTGAAAAATCTTTATATCAGTTGACGTTTCGTGACACATAGCAACTTTGTCGAAACTGATTTTTATTAAACCAAATATCTCATCGCAGTATTTTAAGTTCGAAATGGTACAGCTTCGATATGAAAGTTAAGGAGCAGGAGGAAATAAGAGGAAGAAGAATTTACTTTTTTGGGTATAGGTTCACAGATTGGTTGAATAAGTTGGTTATAGGTATAAGTTAACCTAATATTTCAACATAATAAGTTAATTTCTTGAGCTTTGACTTTTATCTGGGCTGACCAAAATAATAATGAGATTAACAAAACTGTTATATGGAGCTAGAACGCCCCAAAAGGAACCTGTTCCCTTTAAAGAAATTCTTCCTCTTAAGTTAAAGCGTGGTGTTTCTGGAAAAGGTGGAAATACTTCGGAAGTATGCTGTATTTATGAAATGTCTGTACTGTTTGCTTGTTTGAAAGCAAATGAATTCAATCAAAAGTTATGTGCTAAAGAAATAGACAGTTTTCAAAGTTGTTATAAAAAAAGTTTAGTTTCACAACATGGAAAGAAGGAAAAAGAAGCAAAAGGTATATTAGTACCTGGAGATAATAAATTATCACCTAGACAAGTGAATACTTTACTTAAAAAATTTCCACAATTTAAATAATTTTGTTTTGTAATAGTAGTGCAGTAACTAATTGTAGACATTTTAAAATATAATCAATTTATATCTGAGTGTCCCTTAGCAAATATTTATTCAATTTGTTATTAGTGATAATTATACTGATACAATTAGTATAATGCCTAAAGGATAATTGTCATAATTTGAAATTTTGTAATTCTATTTCAAATATTTCACTCATTCCTTCATTGAAAACAATTTTTAATATCTTATAATATTCAAAACCACCTTCAAAAGAATACAAACATTAATGTAAAATACATTAACAATTATTTGAAAATGCCTTTTGTATAATAGATCAGTACATCCTGTGCTTGAGTATTATTATGAACATATTTTATTGTACCCTTTTGCAAGATATATAGACTTAACGTTTGCCCACTTCAATCTGAGAGTAAGTCATAACACTGTGAGAGTAAATATATGATGATAGATTTGCGAAGAATTCCCAATTCATTGCCTGTGGATATTAAGTAATATATGCCAGGTCCACAAAACTGTCAATGTAATAAAGATATATATATATATATATATATATATATATATATATATATATATATATATATATATATATATATATATATATATATATATATATATATTATATCTTTATTCAAGGTCTGATTTTACAATGATATTATTTCACAATTAATGCTGGTCGACTTGAAAATAATTCAGTACAAAATTCCTCAAAGATAAATATGATTATATAATCTCATAAAGACTGAAGCCTGTGGTGATATATTTATTTATATAATTCTGAATTTTCTGGGAGATGTGGGCATCAGAGGAAAGGCTTTAGATCTCATATCGAGCTATCCCAATGGATGTAAGCAGTATACTCAGATTGGGTCTCCTATAGCGAAAACTGTCGTGACGTGCGGGGTATGGCCGGGCTCTAGACTTGGTCTAATTTTCTTATCGCATATATAATAATATAGTTTAACATAAATTTCTTACAGCAAAGATTTACTCTACACTTGGTCTAATATTTTTATCGCATATATAATAATAATATAGTTTATTTAACATAAAAGTTAACATAAAAATATAAAGAATTATATTTTTAAATAGCTTACTAAGGACACATTATCATAGATAATAATTACTGTGTGTTGGCCATATATAGTAGCATATTTATTGAACACGTTATAAAATGTCCGATAAAATAACTTTAGACAAAATATTTATTAGACATGTTATAAAAAACTAATATAATATATTAATAAAAAATTAATAGACATAGATTAACCATAGCTGCATTAATAAATATGAACAATGTTGAATTTTATGAAAATCCATACTTTTTAATTCAAGTTTTCTTTTGATATAGGTACTTCATGTTATAGTGAAAATTGTAAAAAATTCAAAAACAATTCCAAATATTTCCGACGATATTATTTAATCCGACACACTGGCCTTGACTTAGGGACTCGTTTGTTTACAATACTGAGAAAGAAAACAGGAAAATTTTTCTAAAATATGATGGTTCAATTGAAAAACTGTAACCGTAGTGTTATGTTGAATAAACTTTATTATATATATATAATAAAGTTTAGCAAATAACGGACCTTAAAATGGAAAAAATTATTTCTCTTCAACATTTTGCTGGAAATATATATTAATATTTTACAGTGAAAATTGAGAATTGAAATTACATTCAAAAGTTTTGAACTCGACTGGGATTTTGAAGTGTAATTTCAATTCTCAATTTTCACTGTAAAATATTAATACGATTATTCATGTCCGCACGTGGTTGGTTATATATATATATATATATATATATATATATATATATATATATATATATATATATATATATATTCTTGATAGTATTTCCCTTTCTATATATACAGATATAGAGAATAATCACTTATATGAATATTTATACAAGTAGCATTGTAGATACTTAGGCCTTGCAAACTACATTGATTTTGATTTTTTTTTAACCAAGTGTTTAATATTTGGGGTATTCCAATAAACTGTAACAACATTATATAAAAAGATTGCGCAATAGTAATCAATAAACTTTCAGCTACTATCTCATAACCAATATTCAACAAATTTTTTCATCCTTCATACAAGTACTGGGTCGAAATATATTAAAATTTTTCAATTTTAGAAGCTAATCAAACAGTTGAAACAGAACAATACATGAGAATAAATGCTTCATTCATTTATGGATGAAAAGGGTAGACAGAAAACTTCCTCACAAGGATTTATAAAGCTCCAGACAAAATTCAAATAACTTATATATACTTCAGGCCTTAAAATAAAACTGTTATTCCACAACATATTTAGATGGTATTATATAAAAAAAAATTTTATTGTAGACAAGTTTTTATTGTAATCTATGAATTTATACAGTAGAAAACTTATGCATAATTAAACAATATCTATCTGAAATGAAATGTAAACACTACAGAATTATGAATTTTGTAGATAACTTTTTACAACTTTACAAAGTATGTATTCTTATTTAAAGAAGAAATAAATTTAGTTCTTGTACTGTTTATGGAAAAAAAACTATTCAAGTGATAGAGAAATACTTCTATAAATGTCCTCTTGAAATTGTGACCAATGTTGATATATAGAAAAACATTACACAAAAATCCTTAAAACCAATATTCTTCAAAACTGCAAATTTTCAAAGATATCATAAAAGCAAGTTTTAAAAAACATCAAAACTGCAATTTTTAAAAGATACCCATTATATAAAATAAAACTGCGATTTTCAAAAGATATCAATTTTCTCTCTAATAAAGCTAACAAAATTCTATGTACAGTTTCTTTGCCAGATTCAATAAATCAAATTATGTTCAAAATTTAGGTACAACAAAGTTCAAATAACTCCAAAATATTTATATCAATTAATAAATAAAAAATTACAACAAAGTAATACTACGTATATAAATCTTCAAAGTGCTTATTCCATTTGTTTATATAATATGTATAAAAATAAGCTGTATTCTTTATGTTGAAGGATCCGAGTAATAAGATTCTAAAAACACTTGACCTGAACTGAAAACCAAATAATAATAATTAGGAATTCAATGTCTGAATTAATCTGCAACCCAATATCTCGACAATATTTCTAAACAAAATTACTTCAATTATAAAGAATATGGATTCTCCATATTTTTTCACTTTGATGTAATGATTAAGGGTTGAATTAAGTTATGATGAAAATCAATAACATAGTATTTTAGATTTATTACGTCTGTCCTTTTGAGTTTGGAGATCTCACACACTATTTACAAGAGTAATCATTTCATGCATCTGAGTCCAATTTTATACGCTCTCTGGTACGTTTCACAGGTGGTTCCTCAGATTCCTCTTCTTCTAAGCCGGGAAGTTGAATTTTAGTTTCAGATGCTTCCGAAGGCTAAAAATTTAAATAAGCAATTATGTAATGGACATAATAATTCTCCTATATTGTTAATCAACAAAATTGCTATAAGGGTAATATAATTTTAATGAAGTCTTAAAATTGAAGAAAGATTTTTTTCAAAGAAGTCTGAATAGCTTTAGAGCAAAGTATAGACTAACAATAGCATTTTGGAATGAACTCAATAGTTTTGCCTGACTGCCCTTAGAACTATTTCAGACCATATATAAAATCGAATGAGCAAACTATACCTAATTTTTAATATCATTGGAAGAAAAATGTGCACATTTTTAAGTGCACAAAAGTAACTTCCACAATATGAAAGTAATATTAATCCACGAAAACGAAAGAACTTAATTCATATTTGAGATAAGGGGTAAAAATTTCAAATTATAATTTTTGTATTACAAACATTTTCCTTTCAGAAAATTATTTGATAACACAAAATTATACATTAACAAATCATCTGAGCAATAAGTACAATAATTATAAATAATATGGGGATATTTGGTAGCTAATCAATCTGTTTTGACTGTTTGGTGTACCAGTTAAAATAATTCTGTAAGCTGTATTAAAAGTGACTCTACTAATGAGATCTCATTAGATTACTGTAGTTTCTTTTCTATAAAATTACAGCAGCAATACACCAAATGTCGATTGTTAATATTTATCAATAAGATCATATTAATATGAATTTTAATTAATACTTTTTAACTCTACAATTTCGGTCTATAGTAATATTTCTATAGTCTCTTATTACAATAAAACACATAATCAACCAAACAGATAATCGTCATCAACCACAAATAAATTCGATATTTAGTCATTGTTGCTTTTTCTTGTTATATTTTTTTATGATAGTGGTTACATAAATAATGCTTTTTTCTAATATTTTTTTGGGCTTGTCATCTTTGGACATTACCCAATATATAATTTATTTATATAACCGCTGAAACTCATTTTACCTACACAAACCACCATGTCTCATCCGTGGTTCGAACCCAGATCTCCCTAGAGAGAGTCCGTCACTCTCCAACTACGCCATAGAGACGACATATAATTAACAAGTATCACATAATAAATATTCAACTTTAAAATTGTTTTGTCCATATAAAATCCCAATTCCCAATTAATCCACAAAATAACAAAATCCCAATTAAAATGAAAATAAAAGTTAAAAAAAAAATTACAGAAAAAAATCTTTCTTGATTACATAAATAGAGCATTTGCTTCATCTCATAAAAAAAACTTGATTGTAAGACACTAGAGTTTATCATATAGAGGAGAAACAAATTATCCATATAACTACCAAAACAATACTGTAAATCATAAATAACTACAATGTCAAATGAATGTAATTACGCAATTAAGTCTTATTCAGCTTCAACTCTGCTTTTAATATATATATATATATATATATATATATATATATATATATATATATATATATATATATATATATATATATATATATATATATATATATATATATATATATATATATATAACAGGTTTCAAACAAAATGTTTTGCTGTAGAAATGTATCCACTAATTCTTTCCAAGTTCAAATCTAACTTTTTTAGAATAACCAGGATATTAATTTATGTTTGTAATAGCAGGTGCCTTATTTTATTGCCAAATTCATACGCAATTTGTCGCATTTAATTTTACGAACACCTTGTCTGTTCATGTACCCTTCGAAATTCAGCAATAATATACCTCAAAATAAAGCAATAAAAATCAAGTTTGTCAACTTGAAATTTTAGACAATTATGTGTTCAAGATAACTGGATTCAAAAATTATACTGAATAGCTGAATTAAAGCTAGAAGTTCAAGTAATCTAGTGTTGTGGGCTGATACATGGATATTATACAAATAAGAATACAAGAAAAACATACCTGTGCATCAATTCCATCTGGGAAAGTGTGCTATATACAAGAAACGAAATACATTAAAAAAATAGGCTAATAATTGAAAAAATTGAAGTGACACTTACTTGAACATCTGTTCCCAAAGGACCATATCCTTCTAATTTGTGTTTCTGCCTTTGTTTTTTATTTCTATCGTTATTCAACAATGACATACTTATTGTTGTCTTCACATTGGGTTGATATTGTAACTCTGGAGGAAGAAAAACTCTAGTATTTGAAAAATCTACTTGAGGAGCAAAGTACATAATTGGAATTCTGGTATCAGAGGGAAAATCTTTTAGGTCATAATTAGAAGTTTTTGTCAAAAGAAGTCCCATAGCAAGATCACATAAAGCCCATATTTTCTGAAAAAGTTATAAGAATTATACCATCATTATTTGAAAACAAAACAAAGAATATTAGATGTTATAGCATTATGTATAGCTTTATAAAATTTCTTTAATTATTTTTACCTTAACAACTTAAATGGATAAAACTTAAATTCATAAATAACATCAATCTAAAATGTGATATGAATTGAATTATTATCAACCATTTTAATAGATGAACTGGAGTGAACTAAATTAAATACATTATTCTCAATTGATCATTCCTTAGTTATTAATGGAACAACTTCAATAAGAAAATATAGATGTAAGGTGAATCTTCAAGCAGAACTAACATTTTAAATGTGATATTGGCTTAACAAAGGAATAATAAATACTTCCTAACTTAGAAAATCAGTATGAATCCTCAGAAAAAGAGATGCAATGATTCAGAAGAATTAATATAATACAAGTCAACACACTTACATAATTAATAGAATCATCTTCAGGTCTGACTGCATCCTTATGATTTTTCATACGCTCAATTAGTGATTTGTAAAACCCATAACTGAAATAGTCGCTCTTTGTAATTAAAGGCTCCATAATGAACCAAAGACATTGTTTTGATACTTTTAGTTCTTCAACTTCATCCCACTTCGTTAAGGAGGGATCATGAGCTAAAATTGGTATTGCAAAGACTAACATGTAGTCTGGCAGGATATGGGGTAGCTGATTTAGAGCCTATTGAAGATAATAACAAATTATTAAAAGCAAATAACAGAAACAAAATCTTAAATCTATAAACCTTTATTTTTGTTTACTGTTTGGATTTAGTGTATCTAATTTGTTTAGGAATTTAACACATTTTAAAAATATTTCTCATTTTAGCGTCTTAATTAGATTTCATCCGAATTAATCAAATATCTGTGGCAACTGACCCATGATACTTGTCAACCTTCTGCAATGTAATTTATTTTTGCTATTCATAAATGTGACACATTTCATAATCTAATTTTAATCAATCTAAAGTGAGTTTTTCAATATCTACAGAAAAATGTAATCTGTTCAATATCAAAACCAAAAATAAATATTACTCAAAAACAAATTTGTTAACTCAAAATATATTATTTTTCCATCAACATATTACACATACATCTATACCTTTAGAAATGAATTAACCTTAATATAAAAAGAAATCAATCAATAAAAAAACATTAAGTACCTTATCAGTCTGGGTTGCACCCATTGTGAGAGTTTTAACATAGTCACGTCTTTTGTTAATATCAGTGGTCATGTAACCTCTAATTGTACTTCTCAATCTGGATTCAGGTTCTTTACCTGCTAGCGCATAATATCCCATGAAATCTAAGGGCAAACATTTACTTGGTAACCCTTTACTCAAACCTTTGTGTAATTTAGCAGCAAAAATTTCTCGAACCTAGAAAACATAAACCTCTTAAAATAAAACATCTAAAACAAAATAACAAGTGCCACTTATATATGAATATTAACCCTTATTGTTTATTAGTTTTTGGAATTTATGATTGTCTGGTATCAGTTAGTAGTAAAGTACAAAGTATAGCTTTTATATAAAGAAAATTTAAAATGATTAAAACTTCACTTATGTGTTTTATTACCTGCTTCACCTCATCACACATCAATAAAGACAAATTATAGAATTGCTCGGCAGTATACTGATCGCCAACACCTTTTTGCTCACACACTTTAAGCATAGCACATCCAGCAGTCAATCGAAGCCAAGACATCTCTGCCTTACTGATCTTGCCAGACTGAAGTAGATCGCCTTTATGCAATATGAATGCATTTAGCATCCTGAAAGTTTTCTGAGCTGATGCAATATCTTGCTTCAGTCCAAGAAGCCATCGAGCCATGGATTTCAAGCCTTCAATCTTACATCTAGTGTCTTCTGGCAGTTCATCTTCACTACACCAACCATCAGAACTGTGGATATCAGATTCCCCATCTTTAACCTCTTTCACCAATAACTCTTTTACAATCTGAAATGAACAATTATTCAGAGTATTTATGATGAAAGTTTCAATCACTGAAAAATTTTTAAATTTTGCTTTTAGTTGTTGATTTTCAAACTTGACTAATATAAATTATATTCAATTATTAATCAGTAATAAATGTAATAAACGTAGTAATTACACCTATATAGGTGTAAAAATACTTAAGAAATACATTTGATTAAATTAGTTATGTTTAAATAACTCACCTTTCTAGATACAATATTTTTTATTTGTACTTTGTATCGTTCAGGAACATTGAAAGCAATATGACCTAATGTAACAATGGCTGTTCTATAGTGCGGCGATTCAGGAGTCAAGTTATTCTTAATACTCTCTAAGATACCAGGGAATAAAGTATCATGCAAACTTGGCATATTTTTGTATATGCAGTGTATTGCGCCTTTGGCTTGTTTAGGAGTACCAGATATGGCGAAGTCCTTACATACTGGCGCCAGTTGGTCCATAATTTGTGGGAAAGAATCATCTAAAAAATAATTTAAAGGATAAAAAACGTCATCACCAATAAACAAACTATTTCATTTATTTTAATTAAGTTTGAATTTTTGATGAAATATTAATTCGGTTTTTCTAAAAAAAAATTTATTTTGTAGTTCAAAACCAAATGTGAATTCATCTCTTTATTTGCCAAAGTTGAAGTTTTGTTAAATAGATGTAAGAATATCGTCGACTCATGATCCTTTAGCTTCCAGGATAGGGTAGGAGTAGTTGGGTTTATTAAATATCTGGACAACAGGTAAACAATTTCAATATAATATTATCTATATCTATAAAGACATAGATCCATTGTATGAGTTAGTAAAATAAGGTAGTAAAAAAGATTTTAAATTGCCAAAAATATCATAGAAATATTAATTGCTAGCTAATGAAAGTAACCCATAGTTAATTCAATGTCTATTTTCAAATTAATTAGTAAGGTTGCTTGATAATTCATCATTGATAAACATTCCCGAGTTCTTTGAAAATAAAGGATGTGCATGTAAAAATATTTATTTTCTACAAATGACAATAAAAATTTGGGATTTGGAACCTGACAAGAGTGTATAATAAAAAAACAAAAATTAATTTTTCACTATGAATAACAATTTTCAGTAGTTACTAATGAACCTTTTTTTTGGAAACTTACATAAGCATTTATATTTCCCCAGGAAGGTGAAAACTGAAAGGACTAATGGGGCTACAAATTCATCATCAATTTTCAGCAAATCCATAAGATGTTCCAATACATCTGGTTGATGAAAATGAGATGGAAAAACCACTGAAAGCATCACTAGCAATTTCAATCCTCTATCACCAGCAGTGGCTGGATGTAATCCAATTTCTTCTATTGTATTTCCTCCTTTTAGACAATCTTCTACATATCCAATTAACAATTTAACAGCTTCATGATCAATCATGACAGAACTTATTCTTTCTAATAACATTTTCACTGTATTGTAATAAAGATTAACCATAACTGGTTGGCCTAACTTCTTCAATACAGCAGCAGTAGCATCAGAGCATTGGCTGCAACTAACTGTAGGTCGGGCAACAATTTCCATCAGCTCCAATAAATTAGAATCTTTTTTTAAGTGTGCACTGAATTTTGTTAGAAATTCATGAGCTTTACAGGTTCTGGTAAGCATCTGGATAAAGCTTGTAACTGAAATAGTTTGTTATATTTAATTAAATTAAACAAAATATGATAGAAATTGGAAAATATAACAGTGTATTTATAATTCCCCGCAGGTCAATAAAATTACGAGTTTCTTAAAACTTTCTTTAAGTATGTACTTCTTGAAAGAATTACATTCTTTCGAGAGCAGACACCCCAAGAGGACAAATTTTTTAGAATAAAATTTTTTGTCTTCTTAAATGCAAAACTAACTCCGTTAAAATTTTGAAATATCCTTTGATCAGAGACGAACCCCAAAAAAACTTCTGTTTGCGTAAAAAAAGCTCTTACGAGTATTAAGAAAAGAACATACATTCATGAACAGACAAAATTCGTATACAATTTCGTCAAGAAGTAATTCCAAACAAATGAAGCTTTTTTTGAAAACTGACACACTTGAACAAATTCATTAAATAAATACAAAATAATAAATTCAATTACAAAACGTGCTCTAAATGGTTACTATAAATGAAATTTTTTGCAAAGGCCTAAGCTCATGAATAGCTCTATAATTAAATACTCCCAACGCTTTGGCGTCCTAATAGATACATGAAAGTTATTTTTCAGGTAATCAGCTGATATAAGACAAGAGGAGGTATATCAGTTAAGAATCAAGTCTCCAGAGATACTCAATAAGTAACTGGTAGAATATGTGTTGAACAGCAACAAAACTGGCCCTTTCTTCCAACCTCTACCGTACAAAAACCTTGTAGAAAATTAATAGAACATGGTAGCAATGGAAAACTTTCCAATACAATTTCATTTTAAGCCAATATAACATCTTAAAAAAGATTTTCTGCTGATTCTGGAAATGAAGCCTGACCTAAGGCATTAAAAAATGTAGCAATGATTGATCTACTAGCAACGTAGAAATTCAATTTAAAAAAATAACATGTATGACACAAGATTTAATGAATAAATGGTTGTTGTAGTTTGATAGAAAAACAGAAATTTTTTTAGTAGACTTCCAAGATAGTGAGATAAAACTACAAAAAGAGTAACGCTCTCAAGTTTAACATTACATTACGGTATCAAAACAATTTCAAACTCACTTATCGAAAGTTAAGACTTAAGCACATTTTATCAAAAAATGATAAATTTTCAATTCAGTCAAATTCTTTCAGTTAAATTTCATTTTCAATTAAATGATAAAATTTCATAAAATTTTTCAATACAAAATAGGTCTAAAAGAAATGGTTTAAAAGACGAGGTTATTCTAACTTGTTGAAATAAATCTAGAATATTTCTTCTAGATCTAGATTCTGTCTTTCTAAACAATAGTCTGAAAGGAATTATGTGCCATTGAACTAAACATAATACAAATAAATCTCAAAAATGTAATTAATTTAGATGATATTTCATCAATAGAAGAGAATAATAAACATTAAAGAAGTGTTTGCTAATGTGATTGAACATGATGCTGCAATAGAAAAAGCAAAATACCATAATCTTGAGTGTAATACTGTTGAACTCAGCAACACAACTTGTAAATAAAATGAGTCTTTCAAAGTAATCAACAACTTTTGCAAATGACTACATTCCATTTCAACACCCTCAACATTTAGATCTCTTTCAATTTAGTTTCATAAACCTAAACATATCCATGTACACAAACTTTTATATGTAGTTCTTTTTCTATATATATATATATCAAATTAAAATCATTACATTTTCACAAATTAATAACTTTAAAATATAATTCTAAGTAGATATTGCAAGAATTGTAAGAGTTTACATCAATTTCTCTTATCTTATATCTTATAAGCATTAAACTGTACCATTTACTACATGCCCACGTACTGCAAGTAAAAATTTGGATATCAGTTGATAATAGGATATTAAATGAAGAATTATTGTTAAATATGTAAGCATTTTTTGCGTTTCCAAAACTTCCTGGCCTGAACTGTGACACCAGTGTCATTTCATGTATAAGTATATCTTCTGTATTCATCATAATTAATCTCATTAATTTAAAGATTATGTTACTCTTTATCAGTCCATTTTTTCAAAATCAGTTTATCAGACTATCAAATTAATTTTGCAATTGTTCATCTCTTCAAGAAAATTTTTAATGATTGTAGCAAAAAAGCATTATCATTAACAAAATTTATATTAGTTATACAGCACATAGCCTTCATTGTCATTTATGAGATGGTAAACAAAACGGGTTCCCTTACACTATCTTCAAATTGTTACCTTATATGACCCGGCAAATCTGAAATTATACTTGAATTCCCACAGAACTTTCAGCAATCCCCACTTTAATTAGGATTGTAACAATCCAGTAAACAGCTTCTGATCTTTCAATATTTTTGATATTATCATTTAGTATTCCATATTGATTTGATAAGTCTATTATAAAAGTATGCACCTAATTACTTTAGATTATTATTTTCGAAGCAAATGTCTGAATACTATATTGAGATATTAAAAATGGAGTCAAAATAATAAGTAATAGGTCTAAAATAATCTTGCAACTTAAGTATGCTTCCTAAGGTATAATCTTCCTGTATGTCAAGTGAATGTATGTGAAAATTAGGTGAATATTTCGCATTTATCATTATACTTTGTAACAATATTCCAACAAGTGTTATGGAAAAGGTCAATTGACAATATGGCATGGAATTTACAGAATAAAAATATTAAATTTAATATATAAAATTTTATGAACAGAAATTGAATTCAGGTCAATTTTTGATCAATTTGGAATCAATTGTCATAAATCCATAAGTATCTCATTTATATCAATTTGAATCCATTTTAATATGAATTATAACATATATTATATATATATATATATATATATATATATATATATATATATATATATATATATATATATATATATATATATATATATCTCAAATAAATATGACATTATTAAAACAATGCTTACCTTTAAACCAATTTCTTTTGATACTTCAACTGTATATGACCTCCGATGTAATTCAAGCCATTCCAAAACCAATTTTCTTACACATAATTGATTTTTTTGTAACTCCATAAATGCCTTAATAGCATGATCATCTACAGTTCCAAGAAGATGATAAAGTTTTTTCATTCTCTCAGCAGCAGGTAATTGATAAGGTACTAAACATGTATTTAATAATCTCTCAACTAATAATCTATCTTCCATTCCCGACATATAATAACCATGTAAAATTTTATCCTTTATCCATGTTACTGCCTTTTTAGTTGCATTTGGAACATCAGGATCACTTAAATGTTTTCTATAAATTAATGCCAATCCAGACATAGCTTCTTTACGTATTTTAAACTTTTTATCTAAAGTCCTTTCTTTGACAAATTCCAGCAAGTCCTCTGAATCTGAAACAACTTGAAGTCCTTTTTTGCTGTTGTAACAATAGCCATTACCACTTCATAGCGAACATTTTCTTCTGAATCATGTTGTCTCAATTTTAAGGTATCGGTAATGTCTTTTCTCAACTCAGGATGATTTACTAAGAAATGCATTGAATATTGAACACATTTGATACGAATTGCCAATGAGATATCATTAAATCTTCCTAAAAATGCCCTCCATAAGACAGAATGCCTCCTAGCTAATTCAGAATCTTTTTCACTGAACATTCTAGCCAAAAGAGCAACAGCCCCCAATCTTTCTTCTTCTAAAGGAGAACGAAGTTTACATTCAAGTTGGGGCAACACAGCAACTAATATTTGTGGGCAAATGTGATTTAATTCATAAATAAGATCATAAACTTTTCCACAAATCTGTAGGTTTTTGTCTTCTTTGCCTAATATAAGTACATGGTTAAAAAAGGCCTGTATATATGGTTCCATTGTATCCGAAGTTTTCACTATTAATTCTTTAGCCAATAAGTAAGCATTTTTACGCTGAGTTTTACTTGGTTCTACAATATTCATCAAAATAATATCCAGCAAACCATTACTTACTATATCACTTTCTGTTATTAATGGACACAGAACATCCAGCATAAAGCTTTTAACTCTTCCTGAATGCTCATCATTCACAATTTTGAACATTAATGAAAAGAGGGCACAAAATATTTCCTGACAATCTTCAAGTTCAAAGCACATATTGAATGATTTAACATAAGCTAAATTTTCTAGTAAATAGAAATATCTTTTAAAGGCAGCATCCTTGGGGTCTTTTAAGCCTGATAATTGTGTTATTAAAAATAAAAAGATTGTTTTAACTTGTTCTTGATCTTTATAAGGAGCTTCTGGAGCATATACCCTCAAAACATCAGCTATACAACATGCTATTAACAATTGTACATCTCTAGAAGGATGTGATAAAAAATAGTCTTGGGCTAGATGAAGAGCTAGAGGAATATATTGCTGATAAGCACCTTCATCTTGACCCATTGCCTGCAGAGTATGAGCTAATGTCTTTAATCTTCGAATCAGTTCATCAGAACCCAAATCATCAGTGATAGGTCTGCAACCTGGTGGATAAACTATCTCAGACATTTTAGTACCTATAATAGAAACACTTATAATATACACTGTTTGAAAATCGAACTTGAAGTATTATTGTACAAATATAAATTATAGCTAATACATTTATTTCTCTTTATTTCAACAGATTCTTGTGTTTATAAGATACAAATGAAAAAGAAGTAGTAAAACATAGGAGCAGCTTCTTTAAAACATGAAAAATGGCAATTCACAATATTTACCTGTACATTGAGTGCACTATAGCATACAGTAGTCCATCGATGATTATTCGTCTTAGTTATGAAATAAACGGGATGAATCGGTTTGGGAAAAAACAAGGTTTAAATCATTTTATTGCCGATTTTTCACAAGTCCGGTAAATTTTTGTCAATAGAAGGACTAAGGACGCGAACAGCACAACAAAATTCTCCTCCAAACTCCACTGGTAATTGTCATAGATTATTAATCTTTTGCAATTTCTTCTTCTAATATCTTTACTTGACTTTCTTTAATCCACTAGTATGTTCTGTGATTAATCCTATATTTTTTTATATTGTTTATAATAAAGTTGTTATTTATGTTGTTTAATTTTTTGTGTTACATCTACATATACAATACTACCTTGTTGTTTTTGTATTATTATATAATATTATTACTTTTTTTTAACATTTTCATTTTAATTCTCAAGGTCTGCTTAATAAATAAGTTATTTTATAAGTTTTGGAAGAAAAAACCAATTCATTTGTTAGACATTGCCCTGTTAGACAGTAAATATCGGAATGTTCAAACTGTCAATCCTCACTAATATCTGATAGCTCAGACTTTCACAATTCACAAAGCGACGAAGAAAATGACGAAGTTGTTTTAGACTTAAACCAGGCAGCAAAGGACGCCATGTGTTTTTCAGAAGTGGTTCGGACGTCTGTCAAAGTTGCATACCAACTTTTGTTGTAAACTTTTATCACAGTATAACATGCATATCAGCACGTACACCACCTTATATGTTGCATATTGTGTAATTCTCACAATTTCATTCACGCAAGTGACTTGTGAGAGACGATTTTCAGCATTGAAACGCATTAAAACGAGACTTCTTTCTTTACTGGGGCAAGAACTGTTGGATTCGTTGATTATATTAATTACAGAATCGGATCTAATCAAGGATGACGAAAACAGCAGCTTTTACGATCTAGTCATTAACAGCTTAGCTGAAAGTTTTCCTCTTCTAAAGAAAATGTTGATTGGCTAGCTTTACATATTATTTGTAATAAGTAAATACCTACATATTATTTTACTTTATTTTAGTATTATAATTAAATTTTTTATAGTTTGTTTATCTCAATTTGTGTATCTCAGTATTTTTCGATATTATCCCATCATCATGATCTAGTCTTGGGCCCAGGGATTGTGATAAGCCACCCGGGCCTTTCCGGCCCAGTCCGACCCTGAGAAAACCTACAAGCTTATATTTACCGTTGGATTCAGGCCATGTTACCAAAAGAAGGAGGTCATACTGAAATTGTTCTCTACAATTTGACTAGTATAGTTTCACTATATATAAGGAACTTTTATAAATTCAAATAGAATTTTAATTTACTATGGTTTTGATACTAGTCCTCAAGCATACGTCAATTGTTTCGATTTCCGGCATAGGAGAATTCACTTGTCGCGAGGTCAGAAAAACTGACTGATGAAGATCTTATTGAATAGAGGCACAAGTACAAGAGGAAACAATCGAGTCACAAGAAGACAGGAAATATATATATATATATATATATATATATATATATATATATATATATATATATATATATATATATATATATATATATATATATATACAGAACAGTAATTTAATCGTGTTAACCAACCACGTGCGGACATCCCAGTCGAGTTCAAAACTTTTGAAATGTAATTTCAATTCTCAATTTTCACTGTAAAATATTAATGCAATTATATATATATATATATATATATATATATATATATATATATATATATATATATATATATATATATATATATATATATATATATATATATATATATATATATATATATATATATATATATATATATATATATATATAGCTGAAAAATAGCTTTTTCATTAATTTCCTCGGTAATTTACCAAACTATGGTAAAATGCATTTGCTGGTTGCTGGTGTTTTTTTAGGCCAATTTGCCACGTCAGCCAAATGAAGAATTTTCTATGATGTCTCTGAAGTTATTGTTAATTGACAGAAATTTTGTTTAATTGTAGCTTTTTAAATAAAAATTACAATAATTTTATAATTACTTGTTGTTGTATTATATATTCTTGGTACTGTTAAGATGGTTTCTCTACTACAGTCGATAGACACCGGTCACGAAGATATGATACATGACGCTGAAGTGGATTATTATGGTCTAAGACTTGCAACCTGTTCATCAGACAATAGTGTAAAAGTATATGATATCAAAAATGGAAATACCCTATTAGATGATTTGAAAGGTCACTTCGGGCCAGTTTGGCAAGTTGCATGGGGTCATCCTAAATTTGGAAATTTATTGGCTTCATGCTCTTATGATAAAAAAGTTATTATTTGGAAAGAAACTAATGGCAAATGGGGTAAATATTATGAATATGCAAACCATGATTCTAGTGTAAATTCTGTTCAGTTTGCGCCTGCAGAATTCGGTCTTGTATTAGCATGTGGAAGTAGTGATGGATCAATTTCAATTTTGTCATACATAAGGGAAAATAACACTTGGGACGCAAAGAAAATCCAAAATGCTCATGCAATTGGTTGTAATGCAGTTTGTTGGTCTCCTGCTATATACCCTGAACCTGCCTTTGATAATAATAGTGAGCACACCTTGAAGAAAATGTTAGTATCTGGAGGATGTGATAATTTAGTAAAAATATGGAAAGAAGAGCAGGATAGATGGATTGAGGTAAAAAGTTAATTATAACATGTGAATATATCTCATAGATCAATCTTTTATTAGGTTTGTAAACTTGAAGTTCACTCTGACTGGGTTCGAGATGTTGCTTGGGCTCCTTCTGCTGGTTTACATCGTCATATAATAGCCAGTTGCTCTCAAGATAGACGAGTAATAATTTGGAGCAGTGACGATGCTATTACATGGAATTCTACTGTGCTTCATACATTTGATGACGTTATTTGGAATGTAAGCTGGTCATTAAATGGAAATATCCTAGCAGTTTCTGGAGGAGATAATAAAATAACTCTCTGGAAACAGAGTTTGGAAGGAAACTGGCAATGTATTAGTGATGTTGGAAAAGGTTCAAGTCAAATAAATAATTAGCACATCAAATAACTACTTATTATTCCAAGGTCTCTGTATATGTAAATTCAAATTAATAAAATTATTTAATTATGAAACTAATACTTATTTCACAAAGTGTTGTAGGAGTACTCCTCTTCATATATTATATGACCATCAAAAACCTATAAATGTTGATACAATAGTGACAAGTAATCTCAATATGTTTATATTAATTTTTGAGTAACTATGTGATTGTTAGATTTTCAATCTTACATCAAATGCAAACAAAAAATTTAAAATATTCAAATCAAAATATTTATTAGTAAGGCTAAAAGATAAAAAACGTTAAGCTATATTAAAAATAAACTTTTTGTTAACTGTGCACAGCTTAAATTAAAATTATCCTTTCAAAGTTGATTGAAGATGTGGTGATCTCTTGGTAAAGTATGGTTTTATATATTAAATGAAAATCACATTTTAAAACTTACAATAATCAAAAAGCTAAATTAGCTTTTGAAAATGGTGATCACCTTGAAACAATTGTTGAGCAATTAGTATCTTTTTGTAAAACGAATCCAAGTGTTTTTTTATTCAATATATGAAATCATCATATTTAAGACACTGCTATACAAGACAAGTCTTATCAATAAAAGTTAAATATACTAGTATTGTCATTGCCAATTTATTTTTTTGCTACCAATTTTATAAAAATAAATTTAAAAAAGTTATTTACATGAAATAAGGAATATTAAAAATTTACTATATTAAGCGTGACTAAAATCGTTAAAAAAATATGATTGTTAATGTTGAAATAATAAATAATAGGTATATACCCAACATATAAATCAAAAAAGAATTTTTGAAATTTTTAGAGACAATTTTTGCAACGTTAACTATTGATGGATAAAAATGATTGAAACTATTGTAGGCCCTTTGGAGTTTGGTAATTCTCTGTTCGTTAGCGATTCGGTTTAAACCTGAGGACTGTATAACTTCTCCGAGGTATTTAAAATGACCCACTTGTAGAATTTCACCATGTTTTGTGATAAGAGAAGATTTATATTTTGGTTTCTTTCTCACTCAACGAATACTTAATTCTTATTGGAGTGTTGGAATTCATTCTTATATTAAGTTGGAAAATATTAGGAATTGGTAATTTTTATAATATAACACACTTTATAATGCATATATAGATGAGATATATTATGATCAATATTCAAAGACATGGTTTGAATTGGTTCACTCGCGTTAATTTACACTTGTGTTTGCAAGAAATGCTATTCACATGCCGCCATAAGTAGAAGTTCTGTAAAATTTATTTCCGCTTGTACACAATTTATTGTTAAATTTTAAACTCTTCCTGAAGTTAAAAATTATACTAAATATTAATAACGTAGCTAATATCAACCGAAGAAATATATTACTGTTAACGTTGAATTTAATTTTTTGGCAAGATTGGCATCTGTTGACAATTGACAGATGGTATATGTAATAGTGACTTTAAAACGAATTGTTATTGAGCAGGCGATAACGAGTGATCGTGGGTTATTTGAAAGATATATTGGATTCTCTGAAAATTAATTGATTTATTCAACTTGGAAAGTATTGGAACATTTTGAGAGGTATTTACTTTATATCACATTATCACCCACAACTTTCTCATAGTCATTTCGTAAATGATAGATTTCGTGAACATCTCAATAATGTTATATAACATTCTTCAATCTCATTTCAGATGTTGCACTTAAACGTTTTACGCCAGGTAAAATTCTCTGTTAAGAGCGCAGTTCACTCTAGAAGTATAGGCATTCTTGCACCATGCTTACAGAAAGCATCAGACCCTATTCAACAACTCTTCATTGATAAAATCAGGGAGTATAAGCAAAAGAGTAGCAAGTAAGTATAGAAATTTAAAAAGTATATATTTTTGTTTGATGGTATGTATGTTATCAGATGTATATTTAAGCGACATTCTAAAAGCAATGTGTAAATACTGCAATACAATTAATAATTTCTTTAGTTTAGTTCCAATTAGTTATTGATGTATTGGTATATGTCCCAATATTGGTGCTACGTTCATATGTGCAAATTAGTTTTTTGTCATTGCAGATTAAAAATATAAATCTTGTTTACTTAGCTTTTTGAAAGTCCATTATAGACATATTATTTAGTCGGAAATGATACTTTAGCAAAATCATTCCAAATTGGGCTTAACGTAAATAGTAGATCAATGCAGGAATTTATCTGTTGTGTACCATCTTATTAAAGCATATAACAAAGAGGTAGAAAGCTTAAAAGATTGATAAACTTTCAAATAATTCACGATTTTTTTCATTCTACTAATACATATTTCCTCTACACATTTTAGATGTTTAACAAGCCATTAAGTGTTCTTTAATTTGTGTAAAAAAACTCTTAATAATATGTTAATAGACATCATAGTATCTATATTGTCCCATATAATAGTATCATGTGGAAAATCATACTTTTACAGACATTAGATTCCTTGATGATTGATGAGGCCGATACTTGGAGAAAATTAATATCCATAATGAAAACAATATTTAGAATTTTCTCATAATTTTAATATAAATATGCATGACGACGTTTCGAAGTACTACTTCTTTATCAAATGCTGGATTGATACTGGATGCAATTTTACAAAATTCACTACTTATAGCTATTTTCACAGAACATTCCAGGTATGTATTATGACCAACTTGGAATGAGGACAATAGAACAACTGATACATAACAAAAGGGTCTTATACCTGGAAATGAACAACGAAAATCACTTTCTTAATTACGGTATGCCTACTAAAGATATAAATAATATCCGGTAAAGATTTCTAAGAAACCAATAAAGGAAAGTTAAAACTTTTTTGAACATGAAACCGAAAATTTTTACAAGTAATTAACTAAACCTACGTAATCAATCTGATCTGCTAACATTCTTATTGAACATATTAAGTAAAGGGCTAGTGTTAACATCTAACTGGCTATTAAGTAAAAGTCCCGAATTTTTGAATTTATTAATCTGTAATGATTCTAAAAGATTTAGTTTGGAACCTTTATTCTCTCTATATAATATTTCAAACTCTGAACTAAATTTATGATTTTCATCTATTAAATGGTTGGCATAATGAGAATCTGTTTTCTTTTTCTCAAAACTACGTTTATGTTCCGATAATCTAATTTGGAAATTTCTGAAAGTTCTTCCTATATAAAAATTTTCACAACTACCACATTTAATTTTGTATACCCCACACATTTGATTTTTATTAATTTTTGATTTATTATTTTTAATTATTTTACCAATATTATTAGTGGTCCTAAAAGAAATATTAAGCTTATAGCTTGCCAAAAATGATTTTAATTTTAAACTAGGTGTTCCCATATATGTTAAAACATTAAATATTGACTTTTCTTTAATGAGAGGATAAACTTCTGAAACCGCTCTTTTGTAAAGTTTTTTGTTTATTAAACTGTTTATTAATTCTGGTCTATATTCATTGTTTGAGGCTATTTGCATAATTATGTTTTTCTCTTTGTTAAAATCAACCTTCGAAAGCGGCAAGTTAACAAGTCTATGAACCATACTATTGAATGATGACATTTTTTGTTGTATGGGGTGAACGGAACTATTATGAATGACTGTATCCGTATGTGATGGTTTGTGATAAATAGAGAACGAATGCTTTTTGTCTACTTTTTTAATTCTTAAGTCTAAAAAATTAATTGAGTTTTCCATTTCTTCTTCTAATGTAAATTTTATTTTGGGGTGTATTGCGTTAATGAAATTTAGAAAAGAATGAAGTTGTCTATTCGAACCTGTAAAGCAACAAATAATATCGTCAACATATCTGAACCAATATAGAAAACGTTGGCTCAACGGATGGTCGTGGATAGTATGTGTATGATAGTATGTGAACATACTATCCACGACCATCCGTTGAGCCAACGTTTTCTATATTGGTTCAGATATGTTGACGATATTATTTGTTGCTTTACAGGTTCGAATAGACAACTTCATTCTTTTCTAAATTTCATTAACGCAATACACCCCAAAATAAAATTTACATTAGAAGAAGAAATGGAAAACTCAATTAATTTTTTAGACTTAAGAATTAAAAAAGTAGACAAAAAGCATTCGTTCTCTATTTATCACAAACCATCACATACGGATACAGTCATTCATAATAGTTCCGTTCACCCCATACAACAAAAAATGTCATCATTCAATAGTATGGTTCATAGACTTGTTAACTTGCCGCTTTCGAAGGTTGATTTTAACAAAGAAAAACATAATTATGCAAATAGCCTCAAACAATGAATATAGACCAGAATTAATAAACAGTTTAATAAACAAAAAACTTTACAAAAGAGCGGTTTCAGAAGTTTATCCTCTCATTAAAGAAAAGTCAATATTTAATGTTTTAACATATATGGGAACACCTAGTTTAAAATTAAAATCATTTTTGGCAAGCTATAAGCTTAATATTTCTTTTAGGACCACTAATAATATTGGTAAAATAATTAAAAATAATAAATCAAAAATTAATAAAAATCAAATGTGTGGGGTATACAAAATTAAATGTGGTAGTTGTGAAAAATTTTATATAGGAAGAACTTTCAGAAATTTCCAAATTAGATTATCGGAACATAAACGTAGTTTTGAGAAAAAGAAAACAGATTCTCATTATGCCAACCATTTAATAGATGAAAATCATAAATTTAGTTCAGAGTTTGAAATATTATATAGAGAGAATAAAGGTTCCAAACTAAATCTTTTAGAATCATTACAGATTAATAAATTCAAAAATTCGGGACTTTTACTTAATAGCCAGTTAGATGTTAACACTAGCCCTTTACTTAATATGTTCAATAAGAATGTTAGCAGATCAGATTGATTACGTAGGTTTAGTTAATTACTTGTAAAAATTTTCGGTTTCATGTTCAAAAAAGTTTTAACTTTCCTTTATTGGTTTCTTAGAAATCTTTACCGGATATTATTTATATCTTTAGTAGGCATACCGTAATTAAGAAAGTGATTTTCGTTGTTCATTTCCAGGTATAAGACCCTTTTGTTATGTATCAGTTGTTCTATTGTCCTCATTCCAAGTTGGTCATAATACATACCTGGAATGTTCTGTGAAAATAGCTATAAGTAGTGAATTTTGTAAAATTGCATCCAGTATCAATCCAGCATTTGATAAAGAAGTAGTACTTCGAAACGTCGTCATGCATATTTATATTAAAATTATGAGAAAATTCTAAATATTGTTTTCATTAGATTCCTTGTTGGTGATTTCATTGGCTAAATTGTTTATGTACAAAATGAAAAGTATTGCACCCATGACACTGCCCTGCGGAATAGAAAGACAGTTATAAATCTCCTCTGAAGAATATTGCTTTCCAATATTGGAAATTATGACTTTCTGTAATCTAACGGAAATATAAGATGTAAACCATCTCAAGGCAGGACCTCTTACTCCATACCTCCAGCGTCTTCAACAAGATAGTATGGTCAACGCAATCAAATGCCATCCAAGAACATTCCCACTACTACGTTCCTTCCCCAGCTGTTCTAAATTTTAACACATATTCATTCTTCAACAAATCTGCTGCTGAGGTAGCCATGTTGTGTGCTGCGTATGAGTTTCTCCAAGTAAAAAAAGCAAAGAAGACTTGTACTCATAGTCATTTCAAAACCTTCAGAAAATGTTGACGACAAATTTATAGGCTTATAGTTTTCAATCATGCTTCTATCCCTATTTTTATGTATGAATTGAGGTGACTGCCCTCAAAGAACTAAGAACTAAAGAAAAAAGGTTTCATTACGAATTCTTATGTTTTAATTCATTATCAATAATTATTATAGTCTATTTGGAGCAAATTAATTTCACTATCAAGATTCATTAAACACTTCAATTTTTTGAAAGTTAGCTTTAATTAAAAATCAATATGGAATTTTCTTCATTAAACCTTGTAATTTTCTTTTTAGTGAAACTAAATTAGTTGACCCAACCCCAGAACTTCAAAAGGAACTCAAAACAGAATTGGAAAAAGTTGCTAAGCAATATGGTGGGGCTGAAGGTGAAGATATGACAAAGTTTCCTTCTTTCAAATTTGTAGATCCCAAGATTGACCCCATCAATATGGAACAATAAATTTAGTATATTATAACATGTATCATGAAAGTAAATTACAATTACTTAAACATTTGTTTTTGTTATAAAATTATAATATAGAAACTAAAATGTACAACATTAATTAAATCCTGACATTACTATGTTATTTGTAGCAACTGATCCATAGTTTCCCTCAAAGTGGGCATGTTGAAAGTTTCAGATAAGATTTGAAATTTTTCAAATAATTTTATGAGATCATCCTTTGAAACAAGGCATTTGAAATCTGAAGCACATGTACAATGTTTATTTAAGTCCTCCATTTTAATCTGTAAATAAAAATTATATAAAAATTTTTTGCAAACTATGTTCACAGAATATAGGAGTACTGTTTTCATTTCATATTAACAATATTCCAAAGAATTTTATACAATGATCTATTGTTCATGGATAACCATTTCTAGAAAGAGTTATGTTGGAACAGATTATTTAAATCGTGAAAATTTTGTAAAATTTAGCAATTTTTTTTAACTATAGAATTTCCTTAAAATGAAATGATTAAACAATTAATAAATACTGCATATATTGAAAGACAATAAAATTGAATTCTTACCTGAGAACATTTTTTGCATTGTAAATCTTGTAAATTATAGGCTAAAAATTTTCGACTCACTATATCTAATAATAAACATTCTATTTCACTATTGTCATAAGGTGTACTACAAAGAGGACACAACCAAGCATGTTCTGATCTAAATGAGTCTCTGCCGAGGTCCAAATCTCTGCAGTGGTTGCAAGCTTTGCATATTATTTGAGGTATAACATAAGAAACTGTCGGATCTTTCCATACAGCCTTGTTAGAAAATTCACCAACTCCTAGAAAGAGAATGTCAATGAATTAATTTATAAGAGCGAAAAAGCTGATGGCGAGAACAAAATTTCTGATTTTATTCTCGTCAAAAGAATTAAACTTTTATTTTAAATCAGAAGAAAATATGAGAGAATATTTGTTTTCGAAATTACCTATAAGTCTCAATAAGTTACTTTTCAAATTTATAACAGCATCTTGGACAGCTGGATCCAAGTCTAACACGTGACAAAGAGCGTTAATGTATTTCAGTGCTTGAAAGTCGCCATCCTGTCTAGGTGGCAGTATGCGGTTAAGTTTCTCCACAACCCTGTAAATATCGATGTGATTAAAAAATTACGTAAGTCATTAATCAACCAAGTATCGTACTTGAAAAGCATCTGACTCATATCTCCATTAATTAAATTTTTTGCATATTCTGCAACATCCTCATGAGCAGATAATCCTCTGTAGGGCTGACTCAAAACTGGCGCCAACATAATAGGATTATTGGTGGATCGCAATTTCTGATAAACAGCATCTATGTAGCCAGCTATGACTGTATTAAAACTATTTCTGCATCCTGCTTTCTCGGAAAGTTGTTCTGCTATATTCCAATTCATCAAAACTACTGGCTGAAATTGTGCAATTCAGTATAATTTCTATGAAAATATTACAAATCATCAAATGTATGGAATTATATCACTTAGTGAAAATAAAAATAATTTTTTTCTTTGAAATTTGGAATTGATGAAACCTAAGAAAAAAGCTTAAGTACTCAAATAGGTATAACTGTTATAAGATTCCATTTATTATTACAATGTGATGCCTACATTACTCTTTAAGGAAAAACTGTTAGAAAATATTAAAATGGATTCCTAGACTTTATGCAAGCACAAAACAGACCGTTTCGTTTTACAAGGAACTCATCAGATTTTCTACGTTCATCGTCAAAAAGGACATCGACTTCAAATCTCAAACACTCTCTTATTACTTCAAAGTAAAGAAATATAAAGTAATGCATTGATAACTTCATAAATTATATCTATAGTAATCAATGCATTACTGCAATGGAAAATGTAATCAATGCATTACTACATATTTCTGTACTTCGGAGTTATTACGAGTGTTTGAGAGTTGTCTTCAAGTCAATGCCTCACTAGAAGATGGACGTAGCACAAATGATGAATTCTTTCTGAAAAGAAACAGTCTGTCTTGTGCTTCCATAACATATAAGCTCGATTTTAACTTTCTTGAAGGATAATGGAGGCATCAATGTTCACATAGCAAGCTCTGCTATGATATTTTTTGATTAATTCACAAAATATTTCGAAATAATGTAGTATTTTCTCAAACATTCATACAGTGTGTATTATATATTGGGAGGCGAAAAAGATGAAGCAAAAGTCCTAAGAATTGCGAATTCAAGTTCAATCGCTCTCCTCATTAGGAACAATCGTTATAAGAAAAATATAATATGAAATATACTAATATGTATATATACCCCATCTTCTTTTTCAGTTTCTTCATGTTCTTCTTCTTCTCCTTCTTGTTCAATGTTATCAATATTCTTAGGCAACTTTCCTTGAATTCCAGCATAGTTTGCAGTATCTAACCAAACCAGCTGTTCCCAACACTGCCTGTAATAAATTATAGATTATACAGTTAACCCATATATGATATATTGTTTTCAATTGAATATAACCTGTAGGTGATTTGTAACGAATGAAAAAGTTCCTTGTTTCTTATTGAAGCAATAACAAATTCTATATTTCCCATAGCATCTTCTACGTTTTTTCTCCTTGTACAAATAATAATTCTATTAAAATTAGCATAAATTATCATACAGCCCAGTCTTTTCAGTTCAGCTACAAGTTGTAGAAACAGTTTCTTCATCAAATTTTGAAGCGTTCTCAATAAAGCTGGATCATAGAGAAGGGCTTTTGGTGATCTCAGCCATCTGAAAAATAACTATTAATAATAATTACTTTATAACCCAAATTCACAAGTTGTGATCAATAATTTCAAGTCATCTAACATTATGATAAAGATTGACTTAAAAATTAATATTTTTTATAGAACTAGAAACATACACTACTTTTACAACTACTTGAAAATATTTTTATAATCAATTGGTTTTACTCTAAGAATATCATTATCTCCATCAATTTTTATCAAATCATTATTTCCTTCACTTTTTATAGAATACCTGTAGAAATGAATAACTTGAAAATCAGCGTAAATATTTCTATATACTGATATATCCCTCATCCAAGTGCTTGCCATGCCCCTTAAAATCTTAAAAGCTTCTGCACATCTAGTAGTTTCATCATAAGTTGCTTGATTTCCCCCAATCAAATCGTCTAAGGAAGGTGTAGCTGCAGAATCAAAAGCACTAACTGAAGTTGTACCTTCTATATCTGTTACGTGATGAGCTTGTAACAGAGTGTTAATAGCTAAGCTATCAATATCAAGTTCTATACATATAGTAGAATACCATCCTGGTACATTACATATTTCACTAGAAGTTTCTTGATTTTCTGCCAGAAGTCTGCAAACATATAACTTATAATATGAATTTTCCAGTAATTCCAAGTGAATAAATAATAAGAAAATTCTATAGAATATATAGAATTTTATAGAATATATTAATATATTATATTTGTTTTTCAATTTATTTAAATATGAAGTATATATTGAACTACAAGTGTATGTTTCACTGAAAGCATTCTTTTAAATGAAATTTCAATTACAATTCATAAGAAAAATTGTCTTACCTAGCATTATTCTCCTGACTTCCGCCAAAATCTGGTTTGTCTGAAGGTGAACACCACAACAAATGATTACGTTGTTTGAGATGTCTGGCAAAAAATAAATCTGAACCAAAAATTGCAGGGTCTGAAGGCATATTCCCAATAGGAAGAAGAAAATATCTACATTGTTCAGTTAGCAATTCAATTACTCTTTCACTGTTCAAATAATTTCGAATTAATGCTTTAGCTCCAACTTTTTGCCACTCCAAAACGTTATATAAATCATCTAAATCCTATAAAAACATTATATATATATATATATATATATATATATAGATCTTTATTACAAAGCTGAACCATGTGGAGTTTATGACAATTCTGAACCACCCATAACCCAGGTATTGAGCTCTTTTGTTACGACGTATATTGTATCAAGAACATGTTGAAAACTTATAATTCACTTATATACTCTTAAAATTATATTAGGAAAAAAGTGTATACAAAACATTATTTCGACTGTCCTGAACCATGTTACATTTCTCACAAATCTGAACCAGCGTATATAAATATCATTATCCGTACATACAACCCTGAGCCAGCCAGTGTTGCCACATTTTATTCATACATGCCATCCGATATTAGAAAATTCAAAAGTAGTAAGAACTTTACAATTGGCAAGTGCAGTTGCATATTCTCTGTTACAGTTTCATGGCCAGAACTATGCTTCACGAGTTTGGTGTTTCATTCACTGAATTTTTTTTTCTCTAGAATTATCTACATGAATAATTACATCGAGAAAAAAATTAACATTATTTCAAGGTACCAAATTTGCCCTCATATTCCTTGAATCGGAAACCAATCAACGGAGAAAAATATTTCAATAATATGGAGAATTTTCAATTTTTTCAACAAAAATTTCGACAACCAAAGAGTTTAAAAATGCAATATTCGGAAATTTATATGAAATTTTCAACTATCAATTGTGTAATTATTCGAAAACTTGGACACTTATGTATTTCTCAAGTTTATGAATCGGAATTCCTCAGGATCTGTTTTGAAAAAGTTTGGATCACGCAGTGATCGACAAACACGTGTCGGGGAGTTTCATTACGTCACCATCGATATAGTTGTATTTTTTTAAACAAAGCTTCAGACATAGCCTGCTTTTTGAATACATGTCAACGATTAGCCATATTTGCGCTTTGCAGTATGAATTCTGGGATACTTGCAAAAAAATTGCCATCTTTGCAGAAACTTTTCAGATGCAATTACAAATAATTTGACCGCCTTACTTCTTACTGAGGAACTGTCACGTTGACCCAAAATGTATGAAATGCGGTGAAAACCACAACACGAATGCACGAAAGCAAGGACGACCACGCCTAGGTGCACAAATTGCGGCGGCGAACATTTATAAACAAATGTGAACTGCGCTAAAAATCCGAACAACCCTAACGTTAAACCAACAACCATTGGGAAGCTCAAGCCGGCTCCACAACCCACGATCAACTTCTGGCAAAAGAAGACCGAAGAGACAGCGATACAACCAAACCAGGAAAATACCCCCGAAAAACCAAAGGCAATCAAAGCAGACGACGAACTTGCTACAATCCTGGGAAGAATGCTCATTGCATTGAGCAACACCAATGCAACGACAAAGCAAAAACTGGACTTCGTCAATGAGCAAGAAAAATTGATTAAGTTGTTCAGGAATAAAGCTTAAACAATTTTATCGCACAAGATAAGAATCGGATTCTGGAATGGGAACTCAGTTCTTTCCTAAAGGGGAGAACTGATTCTATTTCTGGAACAACAGATTCAAGACTGTCAACAATTTCAAGAACTGTCTGACAGTCGACAATTTCAAGACTGTTGTTGAACAAGATTCAACAACAGTAATTCAAGATTCAAAATTTCAAAATATATAGAACAGATAGATTAACAGGAAGAGGAGGATGAACCGCCATCCTCGTCAAACATGGAATTACTCATGAAGAAATAGAAACAACCACACTCCAAACGATAGAACATACAGGAATAAAAATGCGTACAAGAAAAAGAGACTTCATATGCTACGCCGTACACAATTCACCGCCCAACGCAATATGCGAAGTAGATATCAAGAAACTGTTTCGGTACAATTCAGCGAAAATTGCAGCAGGGACCTAAATGCAAAGCACACTGTATGGAACAGCAGAACGGCAAATGCACAAGAGAAAGAGCTACTAAAGATGGCCAACGAATAAACGACAGCCATTTCATAATTGCTGCACCCATCGCACATATCTATCTATGCGCTAGATCAAGTACAAACGATCTACTAGACATCACGGTCATCAAAAATGTTTACTGGACGTACCAATTAGAAACAATTATGGACTTATCGTCGGACCATTCCCCGGTGATCTCGGAACTTGAAACCGAAGCGGAAGCCAAGCCCCAAATGAAAACTCGTGCAAACTGGATAAGGTGCAAAGAACTATTCAGAACCAAGAAACAATACATAAACAACGCAGAACCACTAGAAGAAGCCGCCAGGAGGAGTTAACAACAACAAAAGAAGTCACAAGAAGGGAACCAATACCACCCCAACTGAAAATACTACCGATCAAGAACAGAAGCGCACTCAAAATATACCGAAGAACATTACATCCAGAAGATAAGAAACTTCTGAACAAGCTGATTCAAGAAGTAAAAGAACAATTAAGGGAGCATAGGACAGAAGGCTGGAGTCACTGGAAAGTGAAAATACCTCACTCTGGCAAATGGCTAAACAACTAATGAATAGGAGGACAAAAAGAGAGGTACCAAGGGTCCTCCACGTAGACGGAGTTGAATATACAGACGTTGACAAAGCGGAAGTCTTCGCAACTCACCTGGAATCTCAGTTCACTAACAACCCGGAAAGCCGAAAGGCGAAGTCATCTTCAATATGAATATAAACAGAATAAGTACAAGAATAGAAACACCAAATGAAAGCGCAGAAGAAGAAGAAATAGAAGAAGTAACCGAACAAGAGCTCAAAACCATACTGAACAACCTGAAAGCCAGGAAAGCGCTAGGGCCGGATGGAATTGAAAACCAGGCATTGAAATACTTACCAGAAGAAGCAATCCAAGAAATTATTGAAATTGCACTTGGAGGCTTCCGTATTGAACAATTTCCGAAAACATGGAAGCGTTCAGTAACAATAATGTTACACAAGAATGCAAAACCAGGAATGGAAAACGCCCTCTAACTGCTGTCCTGGAATCAACCAGGTCAGTTGATTGCCTGCAATAAGCAAAGTCATAGAAATAATTCTGAATAGAAGACTGAAAACTTTTGCCGACCAAAACTGTATCCTTTCCGAACACCAATTGGGATTCAGAACGGAACACTCGACACTACATCAACTGGCTAGAATGACAGAAGACATCAAGGACAAACTCAATATATCAACATCAACTGGTGCCATATTTTTGGATATAGAAAAAGCTTTCGACAAAGTATGGCATCATGGATTGATTACAAACTAAAAGAAGAACAATTTCCGAGAAAGTTAGTGAACATATTCCAGACATACCTGGAAGAAACTTCAGAGTGAAGATAGTAGAAAAACTATCGAGCGAAAAGAATGTCAGAGCAGGAGTGCCTCAAGAATCAGTATTTGACCCATTTCTCTACAACATATACACGGCAGACATACATAACTACCCCAAACAGATGCAAAATAGCCCAGTTCGCTGACGACACTTCACTCTACATATCAAGTGGAAAAAAAGATGGTGTTCAAAAAGGACTACAGGAAGATCTGCAAATGATGAAAAAAATAATTCGAAAAATGAAAAATCAAAGTGAACCCAAACAAGACTATTGGGGTTTACTTTAATCAGAAAAAGAGGAGAGAGAAACCACCGAAAATAATCTTCAATGGTCGTTTCATCCAGTGGGATAAAAATACGAAGTACTGGACGAAAACTTAACATACAGAACACACATTTCTGAGAATGTCAAGAAAGCATGCCTACCTGTACCCCGTTTTGAACAAAAATAACAGGATGTCAGACTAAAACAAAATTAAGATAATAAAAACGATCATTTTACCAGGGCTCCTTTATAGAGGCGAAGTTTAGGAAATGGACAACGCACGAATTGAGAGACTCCAAGGTTCTCTGAATAGAATAGTACGCACAGCCGTAGGAGCACCAAGATATTTACCCAACCAGAATCTGCATGGAGAACTGAAAATCAAGAAACTCACAGACATGATAAAAGAGAGAAGAAAGAAGATGCTTGAAAATATGGAAGCTCATAAGAATAATCTTATAAGAAGAACAACAGAGATTACGCCCAGAACATCAGGTGGAAGAACATCTCTATCCCAATGGAAGAGAATGATAGAAGAGAAAAGTTTTCAAGAGAGCAAGAAAAGGAAGTGCTAAAAAAGCACTAAAACATAATATGTGAAGAAAAATTACAAATGCCATCGTAGAAAAGAAGCAAAAAAGAAGATGAGTAGGATATTAATCCAGACCTCAACAAAACTCAGTGCCGACCTTAGACTTTTTACTGCTTCAGCTTGGCAAAAAGAATATGAAGTGGCGATAATGTTTTATTACTCATCCAAATATTTTGCTTGCGGTTTTCTAGAACTTTATTACTATTGACTTCTGATCCTGTGTATTCGAAAATGAGAACATTGAAAACATCAAAAAAACATTGAAAACAAATCAGTGAATTTGATATCGGCGCATTATTTCAACTTTTAGTCAATTGGAAAAGTATGAATGAAATATATTTCAGAATCCATACACACAAAAAAATTGTGGTAAATGAAAAATTGTTGAATATGTATCACACATCTAAAGGACGCAGCACAAATTAATTTTTTGATAATGAGATGTATACTATCTGAGATGCTACCTGACATACCAAAAAAGGGAATCAATTCATGTAGTTATCAAAAAATCGATGAATGAATCTATAAATTTGTGGGATTTCATTCTGAATTCTGAATTTTAAATGAAACAAGTTCTAAAATCACTGAAGTCTGTATTATACAATCAATTTCGCCATCATTTATCAAATATCTCTTTATTATTCAGAATCAAAACTTTTGAAAAATCAAACTATGATATCACATTACAAGACACTTATCTTCTTCGATAAAAAAATAAAAGAATCCAGTATGCGTTTGGAAACAAGCTGCGGGTTAGGATTAAATTGAATTAAAGAGAATTGCTCGAATATTAATGACTGTAAAGAATGTACAACGTTGCCGGATGTAATGGTTCAGATTTGTTCTATAGAAATTGGCAGCAAGCGTGTACATACGCTCGTCTACAAACGGTAATCAGCGCCACAAGTGGTAGACACCGCAACTAAATTTTGGAGTTTCAGTCAAACCTGAACCAATTCAAAAATCAATATTACGTATTTCTAACACACCGAACAAGCATTTTATGATGATAAACAATCCTGAACCAGTATACTGGTTCAGGATTGTTCGCCTGGTTCAGGATTGTATTATCGGATTGGTATTAGTGGTTCAGCTTTGTACTAAAGATGAATATATATATATATATATATATATATATATATATATATATATATTTTGAAAGTTTTTAGCATTAACATTTTTAATATGAAAAACTTTATTTTTGTTGACTTTTCGTTGTTATATTACAACTTTTCAAAACTAATTATTAATAATATTAATCATTAGTTTTGACAAAGTTGTAATATAACAACGAAACGTCAACAAAAATAAATTTTTCATATCAAAAAAAGCCTGTTATTGCTAAAAATTTCGAAATAAAATATCTTAAACAGGCAATAAATCAATTTCAAGATATATATATATATATATATATATATATATATATATATATATATATATATATATATATATATATATATATATATATATATATATATATATATATATATATATATATATATATATATATATATATATATATATATATATATATATATATATATATATATATATATATATATATATATATATATATATATATATATATATATATATATATATATATATATATATATATATATATATATATATTTTGCTTTTATTCTGTCAGCGAGTATTTGCAGCACTTCAAGGCAAAGTCATTAATATGAACATGCTCACCACATCCTTTTATGTGTTAATTTTTATTATTTTGTGCATTATATGAAGTTTTTTTTTCAGTCTTATGGATAAGTTTACGAAGTCTACACTTATTAGACTTCAATCATTAGTTTCATCTTGGTTTAATTTTTTTATATTTATCTAATATTTTTGTATTATTATCTAATGTATGTTCATTGTATTTGTGGAGGAGTAGAAGAATGATTCGTCAAACTCCTACCATTTGTAAGAAATTTGTTTTCTCTACAATAAAGATATTCTATTCTATATATATATATATATATATATATATATATATATATATATATATATATATATATATATATATATATATATATATATATATATATAATCATTTATTCAATGTTTGGAAAGATAACAATTGAATTTTCTTGAAAAAAATAACACTCGTAATTACCTGAATATGAACTTGGGTTTGTGGAAATTCTGCTAATACAGGAATATTACTTGTAAGTAAACTTATGTTAGCACTACACTGCATTATCAGCAGACTAGGGCCCTTCTTTTCATCCTTGTAACTTTGAAGATATTTTTGTAATAATTTATAAACCACATTTAAATCTGTCTCCACACGAACTTCAAACTGTATACCTTCAGGAGGCAAAAGATCATCTTCTGAATTTTTTTCCTTTCTAAAAATGAAATATTTAAGAATAAGTAGTTATGCAATAAAATATATAAAAATAATTTATAATAATAATGATGAGTTGATTTCAAATTATGAATACAGGAAAAAAACGCTCAAAAAAGTCCTTAAGAAATATTTGCGTGGTGCGTTAATAAAGCGAAATTTCACAAAGGACTCAATCTAGAAAGGCCATAAAATAAATTTTCAGTCAACATTTCATCTACAAGTCTCATGTCATATGTTATGATCTTAAATATTCTACAATTAATGAATTTTTTTCAATTTACCAACTAGTTTTTATGTTGTATTTATGTCATATTTTTCAATCATTTACATAAAAAGGTCATTTTGTAACACCATTGTTGTACATAAAAGAAAAATTCCATATGTAGAATTAAATTATTTAAGTTCTTTCTGTTCTAATAAAAAATTCAAAAAGATCAATAAAAAGGTTTTACTCACTTGATTATTCTCTCAGCTTGGTACAAATTGTTCATATTTGGCATCAAATTAGTTCTAACAGTGTCAACCACTAGAATTAATGCTTTTTTGAGAGGAGTTATAAATAATCCAAACATATGTTGTTTTTTAGTAGCATGTTTATGATGATAAAAATATATGTGTTTTAAAGAGCCTTTTGGTAAATATGAATTTTTTGAAATGTTTGACATTTCCAGATGTTTAAGTTCATAAGTGTCCAATATTGGACATCGTTTCTGCAGCTTACATACAGCACCAATTTGAGAGAGTACTCGAAACATTGAACTAACTTGAGTTTCATAAATTCCTTCAACATTAGGGTCTGATAAATCCAAGAAAACGTCTCTGAAAATTTTATCGCAAAAATTAGAAACCACTTTTAGAATTCATTTTGTTAGATCTTTAGTGATGACTGAAAAGTAAAGCTAATGTCAGTTTTTTAAGTACAAGTTGTGACGTCTTCAGGAAGTCCTGCAGTAACTACTTAATTATAATGCAACACGTGTGCAATATGGAATGGGAGTTCATTCCTCTAACTTGATAAAGGTAAGAAAAGCCAGAAGAATGGCTACGTCGTGTATTTCAAAGTTTTTGTCAATTCAAAGTTAGAAAGAACAAGTTGCATTCAACCTGACTGAAAGTATATATTTATTTCTGATTCTATTGTACATAATCCATTGCAAATAACTTAACATTTACAGAAATTAGTACATCAAAACCATCTTTCATTCAAAATGATTATTTTGAATGAAAGATGGATGAATGTTCTTAGCCAAACAATTAAAATATTCCTTAGAGTTGTATTTTAACTAATCAGACTGACACTGATAACAGCTAGACTAAAATAACCATATGTTTTTTGTAAATAAATTTTCAAATCATTTAGCACTAAACAATATATACATGTATTACAAAGTTTGAATGTTTCAATCTGCAATAAAAGATTTCCCACATTCCCTGGTAATCCTCAAAAATTACTGAAAATATACTATATAACTAGCATATAGGTTTCCAAAATGCCAGATATAACTAGTTGAAAATATTTACACCAAAATACGGCGTATCGATTGCAAGTAGAATTAAGGTGAATAAACTGTTTTTTCCCCAAATTATCGCAAATAATGAGTAAAAAGCAATCAATTGTATTTTAGTAGTAGTATTTATCGAAAATAATTTTATTTGTACACTTAAAAAAGTGTAAATCAAATTAAAGCGTCAAATGTAGTCAATAAAGTTTAAATCATAAATTCAAGTGTTTGAATTTAAGTTTATATTCAATTAAAGTGTTTGCATTGTCCCATAGTTATAATGGGACTGCACCAAGTAAACGCCAATACTGTTCAATATTTAAAAAGAATTTTTGTTCTGATAAATAACTGTTATATCATTTATTTTTAATGAACAGGGTGTTCCTAAATAATATATTAAACATAAATTCGAGAATATATATTTGCACATGAATAATTAGTTGTATCAGGAGGTGAGTTTTTGACTCACCTCAGATACAACTGATTATAATACAAATTTCGATAGTTACGTTACAATAGGCGATACGTACGTTTTAAGTGATAAATTTGAATTTAAAGATTCAAAGTTGTCTTTCTGAGGTGAAAAAATCCCCGGAAGAAAAAAACAATTGCGATGCAGAAAAGCCGTTTGTTGAATTGGAAATTTCTACGACATGCTTTATCGTCAAACACCAACACGTTTTTCAAGTGTTTTTTGGAAATTTCGCAGCCGCTCTCGTACGTAAAAGACGATCAAGGCATTTGACAATCTTGAACATCTCATTGGACAACAGAAAGCTTTTGGATAGGGTATTTGAAAGCAAAACTAGAACTCCAATGTAACATGTAACATTGAATACTCTTGATAATGGGTTAACCATCCAACTCATATGTAGAGCTTTTAATATATTTAGTGAAACTTAAGTAAAGTGTGTGTATTTTAATTTATTTAAGCAGATTATGTTTAGATATCAATTAAAATTGTTTTATTTTTTAAGCAGATTATGTTTAGATACATTTCTCAAGAGGAGAAAACTTACTTCTCATGTTTTCTGTAAAGTTCTTCTGGTACTGAATACATGTATAAGTTGTATACTGCTCGCGATCTTGGTAAAATTCCATTACACTTTTTAAATAAATCGCCTTCATCAGCTACCTTAGGAAGTTTTAAATTAACATAATATATCTTTGGAACTCTTAATTTAATTAAATGTAGTTCTGATTCAACCTAAAACAAAAATTAATTTCAAATTTAATATTGATGAATTTGGATGTAAAATTGATTTAATTAACATGAATGTTTTTCTTCACATGGATATTTCTAAAAGTGTACAAAAATGTATACAATACATATTTTTAAACAATATATAAATTGAAGTCAATAATCCCCTAAGTAACTTCAATAATTGAAGTTACAGTTGATCAAATCTTTTTGAACAAATTCATTGTAAACAAATTTGAATTGCATTTTCAATCTTTCGATGATTATTTGTACATTGTAGAGAAATGTAACTAAATGAATAGTTTAATGGCTTCTTAGTCTTACCAAAATCCATAATTTAAAATTTCCAGGTATTGTTGTTTCTACAACTTGCACAACTTGCCAGGGCAATGATTGTAAAGTCCTTTGAGTTTTTTGAATAAAAGCACCCATAATTCCTGCTGTAATTGTTGAGCTGTTTTTTGCCTTTTTCCTGTTAAATTGATTAATATTATGTTTTTGCATAATTTGAAATGCCCATTTCTTTTTTTGGAAAATAATCCAATTCATCCTTTCATCCTAGCAGAAAAAGTTTTTAAAATTAAAATAAGAAATGATAAATAAAAACTTATTTTTGACTAACTTTTCACTTACCAAAGTTTTCCGAATGGTGGAGGATTACCAATTACTTCCCTCCAAGTTTTACTCAATGTCTCTTCATCAAATTCATCATCTCGCTTTCTTTTAAATGTAGTACTGTTGTCTATGTCCATAACACCAACTACACCAGTTGTACTATGTTCAACATTAGTATTCTTTGTAACCTTAGCCACAGTATCATTAAACAACGGTTTAATTATGCCAAAATCTTCAACATCTTCAATATCCTCATTATTAGCTTCCATATGATTTTTTACATTAGAAGGTTTTGGAGCTGTAGAGAAAATCTCATTAATTTTTCTCTGTTTAAAATTATCATTTTTTTCTAACATTTTTTTGTGTAACCAGTCTGGATGGTGCACTCTTGGTACAGGATTTGGGACCTAAAATTGAAAAGTTTAGCCAAATATTAACTGATCTACATAATACTATTAAAAGATTTTTCAATTGTGTTCAATAAAACAAATGGATAAATTTAGCTTGAGAATAATCAAAATATTATAGGTTTCACACTAGTACTTGAAAAAAAAGGTGGTGACCTGTAAATATCAGGTCATCAAGTATTCATCCAGAAGTAAACAAATATATATACAATGTTCTTTAAACATTGAACACAAAAAAAACCAACAATCTTAATTAATACCCCTTGCATAGCAGCTGGAATAGTTATAATCTTCTGGATAGCACCTCCAAGACGCTCAATATAGTACCCCCAATCTAAAATTTCACGAATATCAATTGTTTCAATTGAGCTATCCTTCAGCCATTTTCTAAGGTAATGTTTTTGTACACTTTCCTCTGCCTGAAATATTGCCAGTGGAATAGCCCTGGAATAAATAATACTCTGAATTAATTCAGAACTTTCTCGAATTAATTTTTTACCTTTCAGTTACTGGAGCTCCATTTGGTTTTTTCGAAATTACATATTTACAAGCCAGTCCTGCATCCTTGATCATTTGATCACCAAGAAATTCTGCTAATCGTTTAGCAGTACTAATGGATGTACTTTTCTGAGTTCCATACTCTTCCAGTTTCTTTGACATGGATCTATTTTCTGAGATTAAATCAAATAGTTCTGAATCAGGCATATTTCTACCATGGGAATAAAGTACATCCAACCAATAGTTTGCAACTTGCGCCACAGAAGCATAACAAGCTTCTAGAGTATCTCCTTTGAGGAAAGATTCAAACACTGATGATTGAAATATTTTGATTAGTTGAAGTTCTCCACGTCTTTTGATTTCAAACCTGAAAAAATTATTATTTAAGGTATTGTGTAAAGCTAACGCCATTTCGCAAGATTTAAAACACATCCTCTATTGTGAATTAAATACCCTTTCAATTCTGCCAAAGAGCCATCAAAATTAAAAACTGCATAACGCTTCTTCAATTTCTTTCCTTCTTCCTTTGACGCTGGCAAAACCATAGCTTTATAGGGCCCATCTACTTCAAAAAATATGGAATTTTCTGACCGCATTTCATATTCCAGTGTTTTTGGATTTATTAATTCATGATATTGATCATTGGTGAAATATTCTTTAACCATAGAATTGAGGACAGCATTAGGATAGGAAATAACAAGTTTTTTTTTCTTCTCATCCTCAGTATGAACCACCAAATTTTCAGGAAAAGATGCAGGAAGAACACACCAAATACCATCAGTATCTAATTCTAAGGGTCTACCCACTTTATCTATGATTTCTCTGGCTTTCATGATTATATGTGCACCTGTGTAACATACAATTCCTGCCATTTCCATACTATGCCACCGAGCACTAAAATATGACTCATAGTAAGTTGGATTTGCCAAAGAATAATTTCAATAAATTTTAGAGATTAAATTTAAATGTGTGATATCTCACCCTCTTCTCATTACATATCCATAAAAAGAATTGAGAATGCATTTATGAGCCAACTGCAATGAATCATACAAAACTTCTCTGTTTTTAGCTGATTTGATCTCAGATGCGTCTCCTCCTTTGATAGCAGCATTGACAGCTGCCTTAGCCTTTTTTGAAAAAGCCTTATATTCATACCTGAAAAAATATAAGATGAGCTTCATTGCTAAAACTTTATCGGACAAATACATGCAGGTACAAAAGACATGTTATGAATTTAATAACATTGATATGTAAATTTTTTAGTGACATATTAATTGACTGAAAATTTGCACACCTTATATACCACTTTCGATAATAATACTCTAGTACCAAAATTTAAAATATAATTCTAAAATACCTCCTGTCTCTAAAAGCCCTTACAGTATCCACATAAAAGGAATTTTCTTTTTGGCAAATAGTGCTTGTTTTTTCTTCCACTCTGGTTACTTTTTGTTTTTTATAAACTTTTCTGCAGTAAATTAAAAGTCTCTTTTTTTCCAATTCGGCCTGTTCTTCTTTTGATAACTGATGAAATGCCCTTTTAGGACCACCAGGTATTAATGAAGGAAACTTTTCTGTTTCTAACTGATGCTGAATTCTATGATATTCATTTCTTGTTGCAGGCACTGAAATAAGCAAGTCTAGACAGTTGAACAATTATTTTGAGAATATTATTTTTATATTACTTAAATAAACTGATATACATGCATCAAACCTATTTTAATTGGACTTAAATGTGAAAAATATAAAAATTTTCAATAGTTTTAGTTGATAGTTTACTTGTCAGTAGATATATATATATATATATATATATATATATATATATATATATATATATATATATACACAAACTAGATGGCGCTTTACTTCATCAAATTGGATGAAATTGTCTCAAAAATCTAGATTTGTAAAATGTAGTATCTTAATTGATAAGGACGTGTGAAACTTTCAATGTAGATGTCTTCATGTGCTTTTCATTGATTCTAAGATTTGAGATTTACGTTAATCTATGCATTATATAGGCATAGACTTACTTTATATTTCTGTCTTGAAATCGACTAGAGGGTATGAGAGGATTGAAATCTTTGCCTTTCATCCGTTGAACGTGGCGTGACTGATGCGTACCTTGTAATACGAAACATTAGACTGTCTCACGTTTTCAATAAATGAAGGCAGCGATTTCAAGATTCTTTAACATTTTTCCCATGAAGGATAATGGAGAATCTATTAATCTCTAACATTGATCCCTAGAAGGACAATGGAGACATCGCAATGTTCATGTTTCACATAGCCAGCTCCGCTATAATATTTTTTGGAATAATTCGTCAAGAATTATCGAAAGAACGTTATAATGTACACTTTGATAGCGAATATCTATAAGTAGTATTATCTACAAAAGCGATAACGTAGCACGGGAACTACAGAATTCTTTTCTTGTAGTATTTTCACTCTATATATATATATATATATATATATATATATATATATATATATATATATATATATATATATATATATATATATATATATATATATATATATATATATATATATATATATATATATATATATATATATATATATATATATATATATATATATATATATATATATGTATAAAACTTGGTTCTCGGAATGAGCCGCGTTCTAGATTTATATAATCTCGACGTTTCGGCTTCCATTGTGAAGCCATCTTTAGGAGTTGGAATAAATTAGTAGGGAAAAGGGTTATTCGGTTACGTGGCCTCAATCTGCCTACTCCACGAACTGAATGAAGGAAAATGAGAAAAGGTTACCTGGTTACGTGGCCTCAATCTGCCTACTCCACGAACCAAATGAGGGAAACTAGGAACGATAAGAAATAGAATAGAAAGACATATAAATACAGGCACGAGACGATCGACACGCAAGTTGACTCCGAAGAGTAGGCAGGTTGAGACTTCGGAGTTAACTATTAGAAACGATTTGGCTCGTGGAGTAGGCAGATTGAGGCCACGCAACCGAATCATTTCTTATCGTTCCTAGTTTCCCTCATTTGGTTCGTGGAGTAGGCAGATTGAGGCCACGTAACCAGGTAACCTTTTCTCATTTTCCTTCATTCAGTTCGTGGAGTAGGCAGATTGAGGCCACGTAACCGAATAACCCTTTTCCCTACTAATTTATTCCAACTCCTAAAGATGGCTTCACAATGGAAGCCGAAACGTCGAGATTATATAAATCTAGATTCCGAGATTCCGAAGTTTTATACATACTTCTGACCGCGGAAACCTTTCTGAACATATATATATATATATATATATATATATATATATATATATATATATATATATATATATATATATATATATATATATATATATATATATATATATATATATATATATATATATATATATATATATATATATATATATATATATATATATATATATATATATATATATATATATATATACATATATATCAGTGCTATCAATAGTATTATTAACATAAAAGAGAACTTACTAAATTCAACACGAGACATCCAGGCCATATTGCGTTGACAATTAGCTCCAGGCTTATTGAAATCACAAGATGCACATATTGTTTCATTGACTAATGCGCATGGCTGAAGGCGATTAGTTAATATAATATTTGGGTACATAGCTCCAACATCTAAGTGGTAAATGAGAGGACATTCTAAACGCATTGGTTGTTCCTAGTGAAAAATCATTGCTGTAGTTTGAAGTAACAATTAATACAAAAATATGGTGCTCATATTTTCAGTGTCATAATTTTATATAAACAACCAAGCAATTTATTATGATATACATTTTTTAATTTCCTATACAAAAAATTATCGACGAAAAAAATTTAAATAATTCTCACCTTGAGCGCCAACAGCTTTTTAACAATTTCATCTTTAATCTCTTCTAAATTCAGAACCTTATTCATATCAACACCTTCCTCAACTTCGATGGCATGTTGTAAAGTATGAGGAACCTTTTTAATAAGAGTGTCTATTGCATCAGGTACAAGTTTAAACCTGCAGGGTATGTCAGCTCGAAAAACACCTGACTCCAATGCTTCCACATGTCCGCCTACATAGGTTTCTTGATGTAAGACATGTCCATCTTCTGTGAGCTTATTAAGAATTGTTTCTTCTTTATTTGGAAAAATTATATTGGCATGAAATGCTTCTACCATAAGTAAAGCCTCACAAAGGGTACCTACATATTGAAAGATAGTTTTAAATGAATACTTTTCATTAAATGACTAAACACCAAAAAAACTTACTAAGTGGTAAATGAAAGGGCATTCTAATAGCATGGGTTGTTCAGTCTTTCATAGTGAAAAATCATTGATATATTCTGAAGTAACACATTGAAACAAACACATACTAAGTTTTACTGTCATTTATTGAAAACTGTTCATTTTCAAGTAAGCTACAATGTGTAGCTAAATTTCAAATAGAAATAAAACTCCTGTAATTTTAAGGATGTTATTGCTAAGAATTTGAATTTTTAGTTAAAATATTGAAGGAAGAAAACTTTCAAGAAAAAAAAAATAATATATATATATATATATATATATATATATACAATGAATTTTTTATCTTTAGGAAGCTAAGTTAACACTGAATTGAAACTGACATTTTATAATAATTTATTTAATAAATCTAATTTGTATCAGGTGTTTGAGAAAAATTCTGTTCTGCGCAGCACCAATCAATTGAACGAAATTATTATCTCAAACCAATTATTTCCGAAATAAATTTAAGGTTACCTGAGCCTTTTCGAAGTACTTCATCTGGTTCACAAGGAATAATGGTACATAACGCAAATATGAATGGATGGACATATTGCATATAGAGGTAATATGTGGCGACAGCATCTGATACAGAATAATTAGATAGGATTTGCGGAGCTGAAGCTGCTAAAGGGCACATTTCTTCTGGATCCAACTCAACTGGATCATACCTACAATTTTTTTCCATAGTAAAAATTTTATTTCATAGTAATATTATGATTAATGTAATATATCAAATATTTGAATTCTTTAAAAATTGGTGAAATTATACTGCAATATAATACAGCAAAATTAATTTTCAATAATTTTACAATTTTACCCATAAATTGTAGATTACTTCCTACTAGGGTTAATACTGGAAATATTTGTGATAAATTTTCAGAAATTGTAATATTTATGACGCTGTTCATTTTTAAATGAATGACTTGTTTTGAATAATTTTTTATAAATAAGCATTTTTAACTGACCAATGATATCAAAAAGAAATACTATTAGAAATTAGCAAAAATCAATCATAAAAACTGAATTATTTACTCAATATTTCAATAAAAAAGAGCTTATGAATACCTTAATTTTGCTTTGGCCACAGCTTTCAAATTCTGAGAACCTACAGGAAGGTAAGAATCTCTCTTTACCCAAAAGAGACAATCCATATGCATTGCTGGTCTACAAACATAAATTCCATCTCTGTTTTTGCCAAAACCTATTTCTGTTTTCATATCCAAATCATATACAGCTGCTCTGGATTCTATAAATGGCCAATCAAAAGAATCTCCATTGTATGTAACAAATATGTGCGGTCTGATATCCATAATATGCTCAAAAAATTTTTCAATTAATTCTTTTTCATTAGATTCATTGAATATTGTGAACTTTCCTTCAAATTCTGGTTTAGGTGTGTATTCAAAGTCTTCTATATCAGCTGACAATATCTCCCTATTCGTAATTAGGAAACCTGTAGATAATTATGATTTGACCAATGTATTAACCTAAATTTTATGGAATTTATATAAACCAGTACTCAATCAGGTCTTAAAGTTCGACATAAATCGATTAATGAATTAAAATTAAAACACTTGGCTTAAGTTTCACTGAGTATGTTAACTCTACATATGTTTTAGGTGGTTACCCATTACAATATTGTAATAGGTAATATTGTTATGTAATGTTATCAAATAATTTTGATTTGTTATTGTACCTAGTTAAAAGCAAAACCTCCTTGTCATTTATAATTCATTTACTTTTTAACGTTAAACTTCAACTTGTGTTCTTTTGTGAAAAACTTTACCTTTATATCATTTTTCATTTATTCTTAGGTCAATTTATATTTCACAAATTAGAAATAACTGTACAAATGAGAATAATTTAAAATTCTAATTTCTTTTTTTTTTTAAATGACAAACAATAAGACCAAAAGAGAATATAACCATTAAAGCCAAGAGGGAAAAATTAACCTACAGTTTAACCATGGAGTACATATGGTATGCACCTATGTTGTGTGTCATTCAAGCAGTAGTATGTGAAATGTTCATTTTAACTAATTTAATGTATTTTTAATGTGTTGAGTACAGAAAAATCGCTTCATACACTTCTTCTCTATATAAACTTTAGGTGTGTCAAATATTATGTTAATCTGTTTTTGCAATTTTTTTGAAAAGAGGTACATAGTTTTTGCTTCACATATTGAAATATCACTTACCTTGTCCATCTATCATATATGAAATCATCATAATTTGATCAGTATTAACATCTGGAAACTTCAAAGGTAATTTTGTTGTTTCAATATCGTAAGCCAGTACTATAGGTTCAGGTCGTTCTATAATATCATTTCTTAAATTTATAACAGGAGGATCAGTACTACTCCCTTTGCATCTTACTGTGTACCAGGAACCACAAAATATTTTCAAATCTATAGAAACTCTTGTATGATAAGGTACATCATATTCCCTACAATAAGAGTATGATTATAAAAGAATTAATTAATAAAACAATATTAAATTGAAGACATGGATATAATAACTAAACAAACCTAATATCAGTTATGTTTTCCATTGGATCACTTTTACTATTAGTTGTTTTCATGTGAACATCAGTGAGTGTTTCTGTTAGCATTTCATTATAAAACATATTTTCATCAATTTTTCCTCTGTTTACGCGAACAACTTTCAAAATATCTCTACGGACCTTAATCATATCGGTTTGGTTAAAAAATGAAAGCTTTATAAATTTTTGTTTCAATCCCATCAAATGATTTTGCTGAAAATGAACATAAGATGTTACTTTTTCATAACATGTGAAAAATGATTAATAAATTGAATACATTTCAAGAATTTTAAAAATACTATATATATATATATATTGTCCACTACAATATTATTTCGGTGTAAAATACCTTCATCAGGTAGAACACTGTTGTTTACTAGTGCTCACAGTGAACATAGTGTTCATCCACCTGATGGAGGTATTCATATGGAAAAAATATTGAAGTGGACAATATATATAGTATTTTTGGAATTCTTAAAATTGTTTGACATGGAATTTGAACATGTATCCCCCTCCTCAATCAACTACATGTTGAAAAAAATATTCTTCAAGTTTACTTACCAAATCTAAGTCTTCTTTCTCTACTACATCACATTTTGCAATCGTTCCTCCATATTTCTTCATTAAACATTGACTTATTTCATTTATATGTTCTCTTTTAGTCAAAATAAAAAAGTATGGCATAAAAGCATATGAGACTTTAAATCTAGTGCCATCTTCTTGAATAAAGTAAAAATCTATAGCCGAAACTAACCTTTTGTCTTCATCCAGTATTTCAGTCTGCAAAATATTTCATTATACATTGGTTCAGACAAAAACAAAATAAATAATCTTTTACCGAATGCAAGTTGAGTAAAATCCAGTTCTCTCCAAATAATCTGTAACTCTCTCAAATCCATATTTAACATCAATAGTTTCATTCTCTAAAGATATTCTAATTCGATATTCTGATGTTTCTTCCCTGGAATTCAATTCATGAAGCTGACTCAGGTTTCACTTAGATTAAATTTACCTTTCAGTGGGTATTCCCGACTTCCCAGCTTTTGTTTCCTTTAAATCTTTAGGAGGTTTATATTTACCCGAATTTTGTAAAAACATGTTTAGGTTTATTATTTATTGAATTGTGATATTCATTACTGATTACTGAACCTAAACTCTTAATGCTTATATTGCATTACTTTAAAAGTCGTTGCCAATTATACTTTGACAACAAAGTTGTTTATGTACTTAACCTTCACTTTACAACTTTTATATTTTAGATTTTCCCGCCAATCAATGAATATAAATTACTACTCTCTAGTCGTGATAGGGAACAGAATACTTCGAATAGGTATTAGGTATAGGCACATAATATACCCTATTTGGTATGTACTTTGGGTAGAGGTAAGTATTGGATTCTTGACGGGTCCAGTATGATTCGTTTGTTTTCGTCAAAGTATTCGAATACTGACACTATACGAATATTGAACGTAATTCGAGAACTGTTTCGAGGTCGCCACCGATTCTTCAATTTTTCTTAACATTCATATTTCTGAGCGTCGAGGACGGGAGGCAGAATCTGTCTAGTTTCTTTGGCGACCTTGTGACTATTTTGACAACATAATATTTTAAATAAAATATAGACCTTTTCAAAATGCAACTTTTGAAAAGGTGAATTGAGAATTTCAGTGAATTCAGTGAGGTTACTACCTCCAAGCACTATATATAGTAAAGTCGACAATAATAAAATTCCTATGTTTATGAAAATAACTAGTTTCAAAATTCAAATTAGAAATACATCTTTGGACTAACTTCAATATATTTTTCAATGCTACCTTGTTAGATAAAGTATTTCATCATTTCATAATTTTTGCGTGAACTGTTTTCTTGTTCTGGACTATAATTCCAGATAAACACGGGCAATACATATTTACAGTATTGAAACATTCAATATATAATTGAATCTAAAAGACTTTTTAAAATTTAAATTTTAAATTTAATACTAAATATAATTCCTTCGAAAGTCTTCAAATTCCTAAACTCATCGTTTCAAAGTGTCGCTTTTCAAAAGACATAGGTCAAAGAATTTAATCATGGATTGAAGAAGAAAAAGATTAGAAGAAAGGATATGGGTACGTCTTCAACTCAAATTGAACAAATCCAACCGTTATATTTCCGTTGCAGATTTGTTGTCAGTTGTCTCTTTTCTGTTTATATTTAATTTTAAATTTGATTGACAATCGTTTGTAATTATTATTTTACAGTTTTGACCTTAATACAAATTTCAGTTCTTTTTCTATTTCGGGAATATACATTTTAGAGGTGAGTAACTTTATTTGTTATGGATTTAAGTACGGATAATTCGGACCTTTACTTTTTAATTTTTTGTTTGATTTGTTGATTGTTTTTCAATACTAGAAACTTTACTAAAGCCTGAAATTTTTAAAATCTTTTAGCTAATAGAGTAAATAATTAATATAATATCGAAATATTCGCTATCGCTTTTTGGCAAATTATAGACATTTTTCTTGGAAGTTGTCATTAGGCCGGTATTAGACAAAACGTATTTGAAATCGGCACAAAAAACGATCTTTCGATCCGATAAAACAGTTCGGTTACCAAAAATTCTTATACCGCGGAGGTATACCCTAATGATATTATATTACTTACAATATAATAGTAATTATTGATGAACGTCTAAGTGAAATATGAAGCGGATGGAAAATAAGTTCCGTATGCTGGAAAAAATGGTGCAATATAGTAGTGATCTCATGGATGATATTAATATCAAATTTCAAAGTCTGGCTAACGAAAAAGAGAATGAATGGAATTTAAGATAATGAAGATAGAGAAGGAAGTCGAATTTATCAGGCATGATATCACCAAAAATAAGTCGAGCAAAAATCCCCCATCACTTTTTAGTGTTTACATAATACTTGAATGGCTTCTTTAGAGTAAGAATTTTCGCACTTCCTTCAGCAGAACTTCATTTAAGCTAGATACTAAACAGAATTAAGCCGTGCAAGGAGACTTTTCAAATTGTTCTGCTCATGCTGTTGGTATTTATGACACTTATATGCTAGAAATTTTTGTACATTCTGTTTTATAGACAATAATACTGATTTCATTAATTATTTTAATCATTATAATTATTCATCATTTAAGAATAATTACTGTACATAAATATTTGTTCAGAGTGATCAGATAATTGACACTCTGATTCATTAGAATATAGTATTATATAGAATATAATATTAGATTATTTGAATCACTTAGTAATAGTCATTTTCCAGTATTTTATTTAAGGATTTATAAACATTCCTTTCTTTTATTTCATTCAGTGACTTCAGTTTCAGTGTTATACTTACAGTTAACAGTTATGTTAACGTTAAGAGTGGTAAACAAATTTTTTTTTATTGAAAAACTAAAAGTGTATAATTTTCACTTGAATGCTTGATAACAATTCAACAGTTAGTGAAAAATATCAAAATAAAAACAATTTCTGCATAATATAATTGATGCAAATTTCTTGATGTTTGCCGATGATATGAAGATATATTCAGCAGTAGATTGTATCTCAGGCAGTGATGACTTCCAGCTTCAAATTGATTCTTTTGTTAGATGGACTGAAACGAATTGTTTGGAACTTAATATGAGCAAGTGCAGCATCATCTCTTTTCATAAATCCGGTTCTCCGATTTCTCATGACTATCATCTGGGAGATCACATGTTGACTCAAGTAGATTCGGTTCGTGACCTTGGTGTGATATTCGATGTACGTCTTAATTTCAAGGAACATTTGAGAAGTTTAGTTTCAAGATCTTACCAGATGCTGGGTTTCATTATCCGCAACTCTGCCATATTCTCACCCAACACTATCAGAATACTATATTGTTGCCTTTGTAGGTCAATACTAGAGTATGGCTCCAGCATTTGGTCTCCATACTACCGCTGCGATATCGAGAGTCTTGAGGGAGTTCAACGTAAATGCCTGCGTTTTTTTGGTTATAAATCTGGTTTCCAAGTCAGACGAAACTATGACTTCATGCGTGTCTATTTTAACTTGGATTCATTGGAAAACAGACGACGGGTGTCCGATATGTGTTTCCTATTTAAAATACTGAATGACACACTCCTCTCTTTCGCTTGAGAACATGCAAAGCGAACTATATTTCTAATTTTTTTGTTAATCGCGTTCTGTGGCTCAGCAACCAGGTATCCTATGACATTGACTTTTTCTCTGGTTCACCAAGATCATTTAAATTGATAGTACGTAGGGTATTGAATTTGAATTTTGAATAAGATTTGTATTTTTTTTTAAAAAGTAAAATTGTATTTCGGCTACTTTGCCTTTATATGTAAGATTTTTATATGTTTGTATGTTGGTTGTAACTTTATTATGTGTGCTATATTTGTTAAAAGGGGGTTTCCCGTTCACAAGGTATTTATATATATGTACATATTATATATATACTTAAATAAATAAATAAATAAATATCTATGTGATTTGGACATCTTAAGTTGTTTGATTTTCAACTCTTAGTATTTTGTAATAGTGCTTTCAGTAATATGTATTGGTAATACTGCATTATTGATGCAAACTTCTAATAGAAAATTAAAGTATCAACTTAATAATTTATATGCTGAAAATGCACCATCCTATATAATAATATAATGTAGGAAAGGTTTTATTTTCCTGTGAAAATCGTCAAAAATCAGTCTCTTACTAAAAATTTTGATGCTACACCTAAACAGAGAAAGCAAGATCCTCATATGAACTTCCTTGGGATTGAGATATCTTAGAATTGGACAATCATGAATAAAATATTGAGTGATACCTGTCAAATAGATTTTTTTCGCATTGGATCCTACATAACCCGACAAATGCCCAAAGATATTTCAAGATACTTCAAAGGCATAACATATTACAGGAGGCAGATTATAGTTTATGTATAGGAGCCTGAAAGAAAAAGAATATCACGTTTATTGGCCTTCCAAACAGAAACGATTTCAATAAAATTTGTTTTCAAAAGAGGTATATTGAAGCAAATTGTTGCTACTTTCTTCTGCAGTACTGATTATATGGAAGGACAATATAATAGAATGAGGATAATGTTACATAACTATGTTTAGTAGTCTTCAATAAAATACGGAAAACCAGCAAGCATGGTTCAATCATTCTTTCTCTTAACTACACTGTCACATTAATTAAAAATTTTATTCAATGATAATGTTTCGCATAGTAGTTTTTTTTTGGTTTGTTTTTATAAATTTTGTACACAATATTGAATTCATTTTTTTACTTTTCATTTCCCATTTTAGTGATAGGAAATGAAAATGATTTAGTTATATAGTTGGTATTACCCAATTAGATTAAGCGTTTGACAAATATTTAGTGATATAGGTGCTATTAAGCAATTAGATTAAGCTATGCATTTGGCAAAACAAATGAATTCTGAAGTCTTATTACCGAAATTAACAAATGAAAGAATTCAGCAGTCATTCATTCTTACTCCTTTCTCTTCCTACTCATATTCAAATAGACGAGATGTAGAGTACTGTTTGTTGAGATCATTTAATTTATTAAAAACAATCTTTTGAGTGGTTTTGTGCTTACGATTTCGCGTATTTTTAAAATATAAAAGCTCCCTTTGAGGCCATTTATATTTTGCAATATGATTAGGAATCTTGTGATGCAGGAGTATCAAGTTGTGGGGGTGAGTGACAGAGATTTATATTTATAGAAATTATGATTTTTAGTAAACAGGTAATTGTCTAAATTTCCAAACTATACTGTAACAACGTGTATCTCTTCATTTCCCAATTGAGCAAACTGAGTTACAAGAACACATGGTCAGATACTGTTAGTATAATAAATAGATGTTGGAAATTAATGACATATCTTTAAATTATATGCTTTTCAGATGGGTGATAACAGTTCAGTGAAAGTAGCTGTAAGATTGCGACCTCTGGTCAAAAGTGAAATAGAAAAGGGATGCAAAAATATTTTAGAAGTATATAAAGATCTATCACAAGTACATATCAAAGACAGTGAGAAGGCTTTCACTTACAATTATGTGCTGGACACTGAAGCCACGCAGCTGGACTTATATGAACGTTGTGTCAAGGATGTAATTCCAAATTTATTTAAAGGTAAATGAATCAGGCTTTACATTATATTTAATCATCAAAAATGTTCAGTAATATGTTGAGTGTTGAAACAAATGGGGCAAATCCATGTGTTAGGTGAGTTATTTTCTTTTAATTTTGATGGCACATAATTTGAGAAATTTCATTCCTGCGTGTTGGTTTTTATTTTCATTTTTCAAAGATTCCATGTTGAGAAATTTCCAAAATAAAAATGACGTAAAAATTAGGAGTCTCTATTTTTTTTTTAGTAAATATTCTATATATCTTAAAAAGTAAAAACCCAAAATGAGATTTTCAATACCTTCTCCTAGCTCAAATTGTTGAATAATTTCACATAAAGGATAGTTCGGCAGTTCGCTACTGTTTTCATTTATCAAGAATAAAAATGTTTTTTCAATGAAATTCTTTTCATTGTAACTTTCACAACAAAATATAACAAACCTTTGAACCATTTTGGGATAACATTAGTAGAGGGGAGAAGTTCAAATGACTGCCTTGATCTTATCTCAGCCTTGATAGCAACATATTCTTTGATTTATTTTTATAGTTTTGTGAAAACTTTTGAATTCATATATAATTTATATCATTTATTAGTAACAAAGCACAAAATAAAAATATAGTTCTTTCATATTTTACTAATTTCAAAATAATCGAAAAATGAAATAAAATACACATTCAAAAATTGAAAAAGTTGTATATGTACAAGTCTAGAATATAACTCAAAAATAGACTAATAAATCTAATAAACCACTATTTCGTTAGCCAACTTTAACATTTCTCAGAAGTAGTGAAGGAAAATTAAAGAAATAGAAGTATTGCAACAGGATAAACATATGAAAATATTGTACATTGTCAATTAGCACTGGCGTAACTGATTGAGGACTTCAGAAAATTAATTGCTTGAGTTGTCAATTAAAGGGTGACAAAAAGTGCTTTTCATATGGAATAAATGAAATCATAAATTGTGGGCAGTGTAATCAATTGACTGTTTTTGAGAAAAAATTGCTATCTAAGAAAATTATCTAGAAAAAAGTGATTCTTTACTGCTTACAATATAAAAAAAAAACAGGAAATATCGCTATATTGATGCAAGAGATTAAAAACCTCAACGAAAATATAGGGACAAATACTTATTCTGAGGCACACATACAACACCTTATAACAAAAAACTGAATTCTTGGGAATACTTTGAAACAAATTCATTTCGATACATACAGAGAAAATAAATGATCTGGATAATTTGAAGATAGAACTACATAAACTGAATAAAGAGATCAAAAGATATATGGATCAAAAGAATAAAAGGGACCAAAAAATTAAGAAACAACTTGATAGGACAGATAGTAAGGAACAAATAAAAAATTAAAAATATAAGAAAGTTGATAAACCAACAAAAAAAAATTGATTTATTCAAAGACGAAGTGATGTTCTTTCAGACCAATCACATAAAAAGAAAATGGAAAATAAAAATAAAAACAACGAAAATCCATCCATAGTAATAGCCAAAACATAGTCTAAAATGTTCCTTATTCATTATCTAATAGTACACAACTCAATACCTAAGCGCTTAATAGTGTAGGCGTTTACTTGATGTAAATCCATTATAATTGAATTATAATGAAATATAAAATAAAATTCAAACACTTAAACTTTTGATTTACACTTTATTGACCACATAACATGACGCAGTGTTCTGTTAGCATCTGAAGAAGTCGTTTGTAACGACGAAACGCGTCATGCTATATGTTCAAGAAAGTGTAAATCAAAAGTTCAATTGTTTGAATTTTAGTTTATATTTAACAATAACTAAGCTTTTTCACAATATATCATAGAGAACTTGTTCACTATGAATTGTGAGCCTTTACAAAAAATAAGTTTTACCAATGTTTGTTGGGCAAATAGAAACATTGCATTGAATATTTTTTACTTATTTTCATTTTGTAGTGTTTTGAATTGATTTTTTAATAAATTACATTGTATAACAATTTTGAGAATAAATATAGAGAATAAATATATTTCTAATCTATCTTATCTCTTATGAAAAAACTTGTATATATAAATGCATTTTTATGACATAACTTTGTTTTTTTTAGTTATAAAAAAATAATTAAAACTCATAATTCTACTTGAATTATGAGTTTTAGCAGTGTCAATATTGGTTTTTAACAATAAAAAACATTTTATTGTTCAAAAACACATGCCCTTAAGTGGGTTATATTATTTTTCCATTTCTTTTTATTCTAATATTAAGTAACTATGAAATTCAATCTTGAACTAAACCATTATGCAATTTTTTGAATATTTCTTGAACTATTTGAAATATGGCCTAGTTTTTTCTGTAATCCTTATATTCTTTAACACAAATTTAAATTTAACTCAGTTATTAACCAAATCATAAGAAGTATTTTCTTATTATTTGGGTATTTTTAAATATGTTCCATAAATGTTATTGCTAGAAATAATTACTAATTGCTTTCAGGTTATAATTTGACTATTCTCGCTATGGGCAAACTGGTTCGGGAAAAACCTTTTCGATGGGTACATCGTATACAGGAGGAGAAGAAATGGGTGTAATCCCCAGAAGTGTGAAACAGATTTTTGAGTTTGTAAAGGATAATTTCGTGTTCGATTTCACAATTTCTGTTTCGTTCATGGAATTGTATCAAGAAGTTTTATATGATTTGTTGTCTGGGAAGCCTAGAGAGCAGTGTACTCTTGAAATTAGAGAAGACCCACAAAGAGGTAATCAGTTGAACAATGAAAACAAATTGTTAATTTTACAACAATGAACAAAGAATGTAGGATCATTCTATATTCATCTTTGAACACGTAATTTGCTTTCTAGGATTAAATTTTGCTTATATATATATATATATATATATATATATATATATATATATATATATATATATATATATATATATATATAATATGTATCAACAACTGCATGTGATTTTTGTTTAGGGATTCATATACCTGGTTTAACCGAGATTACTGTTGAAAATGTGCATGATGTATACAGTTGTTTAATGCGGGGGTCAAGTGGAAGAGCAACTGCGTCTACCAATATGAATTCCCAAAGTTCAAGAAGCCATGCCATATTTACTCTGAACATATGCATGCAAGCCCGAAATAACGCGTAAGTCCGTTCTGAAAGAATTTTTTTGGCAAACCTAATTTTTATAAGGAAATATACTATCATGCAATCAAATATAAAACAAATAGTTTAATGATTGTAGTTTCAAAATTAGAAATATTGTTCAAACAGATGGAAATAATTGCAATTTGGTTTTCTGATGAAATAAGTCACTAAGCTTACCTTATAGAAATAGTGTGGATTATTGGAAAAAATAATTGGGTATATGTTATTGGTCATAATAAGAATAATTTCTGGTGTTAAAAAAATATGCTTTATTCAAAAATATCAAAATCTGTAATTCATGATGGATGGTATTTCTCCAAAAAACCATTGTTTGTTCATTCACTGCCACAGTGAATGCATAACTTGGATCAAATGACGCACGACAACTGGCCTCATACGTGACAAGAACCAGCGCAATTTCCTCACATTCAAAATCTACTGTACTGTCATCTTCCTGTACCACTCCTAGACACTGAATGCTGGGACATATCCAGGGAAATGGAGAACAAATTGATATTTATGGTAATCAAGATGTTACCGTGAGAAAAATATATCATCAACCTCGTTAGTATGTTCTACTTTCACCATAAATGAATTCCATTAGTTACAACCAAAATCAGATTCGAAACAACATTGGTGAGACACATTTCGTTAAGTTCTAAAGATTCCAGATCCCCATCTGAACCAAACACTCTAAAATTGCCAAATATATATCAAAATAGGCAAAGGTTAAAGATGAAGAAAAGAAGAATGTTTACTGATTAGAACATTAATTTTGTAATGTATTACTCAAGAGTGAACTTGATGTATTGAAAAATAATACAATAACATTAATAACGTTTAGTCAACATGTTTCGAGCGTCAGTTCATTATCAAGACTGTTAATTATTCACCTCAATCAAATATTAGGATAATACATTTCCTAGTAATTAAAATGATATATGATGTTTTAAAATAAAACGGAAGTACAGAATGTTTGGTTTTTACATCTTCTGAATTTTGTACTTAGTATTCATCGACTGTTGCAAGTATTGTATACTGAAACAATATAGTGAGCAATATATCTGTACCTCGGAGGGATACAACACTATGCCCATTTTTTCCATATTGACTTTATTACAGAGTTGAAATCAGCTTTTCTCGTATTTCTTAGAGGAATAGAGCACTATGTCCAAAACCAGTTAGAACTGGATATAGCATGTTTTAAAACAACACCAAATTGCTGTGCCAATAACACTTTTTATTGAAAAAAAGTTTAAAACTCCTCTCCTGTAAAGTTATGAGAATGGACATAGTGTTGTATCCCTCCGAGGTACAGATATATAAAATATTTTTGAAAATTTCAAATGTGTTTCAATTTATTATTCGATTCATTTGTCGACCTATTGATAATTGAAAAGTGTATTCTGAAACTTAAAGTGTGCTTCAAATTAAAAATATAAATGTTTAGTTGTGTAAATTTGAGAACAATAATTTTACAATTTTAATTATTTGTGATTATTTTTTCTTAACCTTATACATTAATTATTTTTCCATTTTCCAGAGAGGAAAACAAAACTGCTAAATTTCATTTAGTTGATCTTGCTGGTTCAGAGAGACCAAAAAAAACTGGTGCAGTTGGCACAACTTTCAAGGAAGGCATAAACATCAATAAAGGTCTCTTGGTACTAGGAAATGTTATATCTGCACTAGGAGAAGAGAAGCAACAAGAAAATAGATTTGTGCCATACAGAGATAGTAATTTAACAAGACTGTTGAAAGGTAAATAAATATTCAAGAAATAGATTAAAATTCTTCCATACAAGTGATATTTCAAATTTATTGTTTTCTAGACTCGTTAGGTGGAAATAGTATTACTTTAATGATTGCGTGTGTTAGCCCAGCTGATTATAACATTGATGAGACCTTATCAACATTAAGGTATGCAGACAGAGCTAGAAAAATAAAGAATAAACCAATGGTAAATCAGGACCCAAAAATGGCTCAAATCAACGAGCTTAAAAAAACTGTAAAATTGCTGCAGCTTCAATTGATAGGCCAAGGTATCACATTTTCTCAGAAAATATATTATCTAAATTTAAGTGAACTGTGAAATATTTTATTAAGCTTAGTTGGTCGAAACCTCCAAAATTTTTTTTTATGTATGTACTTCAGAATTCAATATTTTCATGACAGTACGATACTTATATAGAATTTTGGTAATGAAAACAATTGGTCTGATGAAGTATGTTCAAAAACTATGTTCTCTTCTTCAGAAGAGAAACAAGAATGAGAGTTAATGGAATGATAACAGATCTTACATGTTTGACAAACTCCCCTCATTTTGACTTACTATGTACCCCTATATTAGATTAGGATCTATATCATCCTGACCTGAATATGACAATTCCTTTATCGCAAATAATGTAAAATATATGAGTAATGAGCATGAATATAATAACTCCAGGGGGAATTTCCATGTGTTGTATATATTGCTAGGGGAAGCTGATTGTTCAAAACTTCAAATGGCCTTGTCAGCAGGGGCTTGCAAAAGGGGTGGATAAAAAGTGGCATTTCCCTGTAAAGGAAATGCCTATCCAACTTATTTCCCCTCTGAATTAAAGGTGAACATTAAATTAAAGAAGCGACTATAAGGCGACTAAAAATAATGATTGCTACTTGATGCTAAAGAAAGATTAGGATGAAGTAAGCAATTTTCCTAAACAACTTACCTCATCGTTGAGGTATTCGCAAAACCTCCTTTTTGCCGACGATTTAAAGTTATTTAAATATGTATCATCTGCATACTACTGTCATCAACTGCAGAGTGATTTGAAGCATGTGGTTCAGTGGTTTAACGAAAATAGAATGTCAATAAATATTGACATGTATTATCCTTCACAGAAAACAGCCCACCAAATTTGACTATATGATAGATTCCTCATTGTTAAGTAGGGTAAGTAGCTGTAGGGACTTTGGAGTCTGCTTTCAAACAAACTTGACCTTTACTCAGCAGATGCGAAAATATAGTGAATTACAAAACATACAAACTGCTTGGCTTTGTTATAAGAAATACTCCGCATTTTAAAAATATCAAATTGATAATAACTTTGTACAATGCTATGATTAGACCCAATTTGTATATTGCTTCAGTTGTCTGGGCTCCTCGGTCCACTGTTCATATGGATTTAATTGAAAGAATCCAAAAAAGATTCCTAAGATATCTATATATCAGAATATGCAACACATATCCCTATATGGTTTTTTATAGGAGTATGTTGAATTTGATTTCGGTGAAATTAAAGGTTAGAAGAGACCTGGATGATGTGTGGTTTATATACAATGTATCACATCACATATCAGTTGATATACTTATATATCAACAACTTGATGTATAAGAAATATTCTTTAATTAACAAAATATCATTCAGAGTTCCAAAGATCAGTTTAAGAATCAAGGATGAATCCTATTGCTATGTGTACCTTCAGGTGTTTACTACCCTTAGCTTAGCTTATATATATCACAATAATCACTCTTACATGTAATTACAATACATTGCATGTGTGAGAGTATAAATAAATAAAATAAATTATATAGTATATATTACTTGCACATTGATATTAATTACGTATTATACAGTATATATTATTACAAGTAATATATGGTACTCTACATATTATTTTACATAATTACAATGTGGTTACACATTACAATGTGGTGTAAATGGTAAAGCAATATAAAGGGCATATCTCAAATCATATTAGTTCAGTTCTCATCATTTAATTGATTCTAATTTTTGTTTTTCTCCTGAAGAAGTCACAAAAAGTGTCGAAATATTTCGAATTGTTTCGAACAAATGTGTTTTTAAACGTACTTTACTTTACCAGACTGATATATATATATATATATATATATATATATATATATATATATATATATATATATATATATATATATATATATATATATATATATATATATATATATATATATATATATACATTGCACAGAATAATGATTTTCTCTTAATATGCTCACAAATATTAAATTTATCACAATTTTTTCATTATGTAGGTGGTCCAACAGTTTCCTCTGAAGAGGTATTATCATTCAAAAGGGAAATATGTGATCTTAAACTAAAAGTTCGGGACTTGACTCATAAATTGTCCTCTGCCCTGAATGATAAAGCAGGAATTTTAGGAAAATGGTTAAATCTCCAAAGTTCTAATGAAATTCTAAATAACAAAATTACAGAACTTAATAACATATACAACTCGGCCTTTGACGTTATGAATTTTGCTGTTGACAGTGGATGTATTGACACTATTAAAAGATGCAGAGAAAAATTTGAAGATATTAAGAAAAAGTTTGAGGATCTTGATCTGGAAACTAAAAAGGCAGAGAAAGAGATAAAAATGCAGGAGGCTGATATAACGACTTTCATGGAAAACGGCAATTGTAACGATACCCAAGTAAAAGAAATGAATGAAATTCATGACAATTTTGCCGCCAGACAAATAGAGCTCAGTGACGAGTTGGAGGATGTAATGAAGAAACTGGCGATGAAGGAAATGCTTGCTCAAGAAATGGCAAAGAATGTGCAGAATATGGTTGATTATGAAAATATACGGCAAAACGAATGGAGAATAGAAGGTTCGTATATTAAAGGTTTATGTGATATTTTTCACTGAACAATTAAATATAATAATGTATATTTGCTTCTGTTTTGTAATTTATCCTCAAGAATATTATCTATTTATTCTCACTTTTTTTATTTAATTTGGCATTTATTTGGTGGAAATTTATTATTAAGGATATATTCAACTCCTTAATAACTGTAGCCGTTGCTTGTAAATCCAGCTAAAGTTAAAATAAATTAGGAACTTGAAACATTAATATAAGTGGTAACTGATATAACTGGTACTAAATGGTATAACTGATACAATTTTTAACTTAAAACTTTATGTAAAGATAAAAGAACCAAATGCCAATGTCAATTGATCTTTTTCACTCAACATTAATTGGAAAATCTTCAAAATGATGAGTGATAGAATAAAGACATCAATTGAGTCTACTAATGAAATTATATTTACGCAGCATATGTTTTCATTTTTTACCCAATATCAAGAGTATTCAATATTGAAAATGCAACAATCTATTTCTGACAAGTTTCAGCTCCAGAGACAGTTATAAATTGTAAATGTTTCATCAGTTACTATAATTTACAAGATTATTGAATTTGAATAACTTCCATTTGTCCTTTGCTCAATTATTGTAATTAGTTAATTAATTTTATGTTCATTTAATCAAAGGCCGATTTTATGTGTGACATAAGTACAAAATTTTCATATACTTTGTTTGGTTGATAATAAGGAATCAAATATCTTTTCATTTAAAACTCAATATTTCATCAAAACAATATGAAGTGTTTATAACTTTTAATCAAATAAAACCAACTTTTTCATTTCATTGATACAATGGAGCATAATGTGGTAAATAGAAATGTTTCATGAACTTCTGTGTTACAGCATTAGAAAAGGAGAAGAGCGATCTTCTTCAACAACTGAAAAATGTTCAACAGAATGCTCCTATAAAATTGTTGGAAGAACGAAGAAAACGGGTTAAAGAATTGGAGGGACAAATACAAAACCTTACAAAAAAATTGAATGAGCAAAATCGTCTGATTAGATGTAAAGAAAGAGATGAATTAAAAATGAGACAGTTGAACCAAGAAATACTTCAAATGAAGCAAAACAGAGTGAGGTGAGTTAGTTTATTAATTATATTATTCATTTCTTGATATCTCAATTCATTTTAAATATGAAGTAATCAATTGAGCTCCCTCTATCGAAGGAACGAGATAAACTCTCGAGTACGCGTTGATCTTATTACGAAAAAGTTAAATGTCATGGAAATGTGCAGGTACGGGCAACCTTTGGCATGTTGTGGGCCAAACTTTAGTGTGCAAGTACGTTCGCGGGCCGAGTAGTTTAAAAGTAGTGCATTTTAAAGTAGTGTCCATAATTTTCAGCGATAAATATCACAGACATGAAATAATACGACGATGTTATTTTAATACAATTTATTAAAACAAAAAAATGGAATTAAAAAAATAGGTAACAACATTATATTCAAATCATTAAATTTGGAATTATTACAAACTACGATAGTTAAATATAGGGACACCTAAATCAATGAGACACTTGGGCTTGAATTTAACTTTCATCAATGAAAAGAAACTATATGTGCTATCAAAGGCACAAACTCCACGGCTTCAAATTTAGATTTTAGGTGCGAGTTTTCTCGAATCTCGATCACTTCCATTTGCAAGTGTATTGGAGCATTTTGTACATTACTTTTTGATGGAGTAGTACATAAATTGAAGCAGTCTTAAATGTTCTTGAAATTACAAAATCTGTTCAAAAATTGCTTCGACAGTAACTTGAGTTCTTTAGCATATTGAGCATTAGTAATATTTTCATGCATAGAGAGTGTGGTAAAATGGTAACTGTTACCGGACAGCATATGTGCCTCCCACAAGCGGATTTTGTTCTGAAACGCAATGAAGGACTATCAATCATCTTTTTGCATATTTAATTCAGTTGCTTTTTTCATTCGAAATTCTGATTAATCATTTGCGTAAGCCGACCATAGAAGGTGCATCATGTGTGCATACTCCAACTAATTTTGACCATGGTAAGCCAAAACTTGTGAATACCATTTGAACTTCATTAAAAATGTCCTCTCCAGTAGTGGTTCCTTTTAGCGGCTGTAAAGCAGGCAATTCCTTAATAATAGTGAACTCTTTATCAACACATCTAATAAATTTACCCAGTTGAGCTATGTCAGACAAATTGGTGGTCGAGTTTCGATAATTTTTTGACGAATTATTCAAAAGTACATTATAGCAGAGCTGGCTATGTGAAACATGAACAATGCGATGTCTCCAAAATCCTTCTAGGGATGAATGTTAGAGAATATTGAAATCGATGGAACCTACATTTATTGGAAGCGTAAGACAGTTAACTCAAGGTACTCATCAGTCCACATCCAACAAATGTTCTCTAACATTTATCACTAGAAGGATAATGGAGACATCGCATTGTTCATGTTTGTCACATTGTTCATGTTGTCTCATTGTTCATGACATCGCATTTGTTCACATAGCCAGCTCTGCTACAATGTTCTTTTGAATAATTTGTCAAAAAATTATTCAAAATTCAATATTTTTAAAAATATATCCGATATTAAAAGTATACTATAACTCTCTTTCGATATTTACAAGTGCGATAATATAGAACGAGATCTACAGAATTCTTTTTCTAGTAGATTTCTTTCATGTTTTGAGAAATGAGAGTGAGCATTTCTACAACCGCAACCTAGACGGCTTTACTTCATCAAATGAGTTGAAATTGTCAAAAAACTAGAGTTGTAAAATGTAGTATCTTAATTGATAAGGACGTGTGAAACTTTCAATTTTAGATGTATTCATGTGCTTTTCATTGATTCTTAAGATTTGAGATGTACATTAAACTATGCATTATATCTGCATACAACTTACTGTATATTTCTGTCTTACTATCGATAAGATGGTATATGAGGATTGAAGTCGTTTCCTTTTATTAGTTGGACTGATGACTGATTGACAAGACTGCTTTATTGGACTGTTGATATTTGATGTAACTGATGAGTACCTTGTAGTACGAAACAGTTAACTGTCTAACGCTTCCAATAAATGTAGGCATCGATTTCAATATTCTCTAACATTTATCCCTAGAAGGATAATGGAGAAATCGTTTTATAATCTAGTGATTTCAGTGCATTTGGTGGAGTGATCACTGAATCAAAAATGTTGTTTTTTAAAATTTTAAATAATTTAAAAATCTTTCATGTGTAGAATATAGAAAAAAAGGACTTACAAATAGGGTTAGAAAATTAATGTACAAAAATCGACGAGTAGAAACAGGAGATGATTTTTTTACTACTATTAGAATAATATTCGATTTAGGCATATTGCCTTTTTTCCTAAATTCAGCATTAGATGAAGTCTTGATAATACGCAAGAACCCAGAAACATGTTAAATAAATACATTTTTTTAGTTGAATCTGATCAGTCAATCCTTATCTATATAAAACTCTGTACTTAAATCAACAATCCCAATTTCTCCAAAACTGCTGTTGTAAAATAATAAATGTGATAAAAGGCAAAGTGTATTTTCCCTTTAATATTAATCAAGTTTTATTTATATCTTATGGATGAGATTCAGATAATTAAATTGATTTACGACTTCTAAAATTATTTTGTTATGTTCGATTTAAATCTTATGCATGTAATTTAGTTTAAAAAATTTGATTTACTAGATCTAGAATTATATTGTAGTTTGTAATTAAAAACTTTGTAAGTAATCTTGATTTGATAGGTGAAAATGAAGAATATATTTTTAAAAATATTATTTTTTTTTAAATTAAAGTTATGTTGAACTAAATAATTCAGAGTAAATAAATAGTGCAATATTATGGAATCCTTCAAAATTTTAACTGGTTATGCGAAAAAGCGTTAAAGCTGTTTGAATAATTAAATAAGTACTCAATTAATTCTATCAATGCTTAAAACAAACTATTTATTCAAAATATTCGTTCAGTTTGAAAATGTATTTTTACACAGAGTTGTATGTGTTAAGAAGGTATTTTGAGAATATATTTATTTCTCTTTAATAATCTAAACACTAAAACTATTTGTGTGAAATTCACATAATGATTTTCCATATTTAAGAGATTGATATTTGAACCTTTGCTGTGCATTTATCAAACTCAATGCTAGTTTTTACCGTAAATAGTCAAGTTAGGACTCCTTATGAATTTAAAGTTGTAACATAAATCCCAAAGATTTATAATACATCCTTGAATAATAAAGTTATATACTGATTTTGATTGTATTATAACTCAAAAATGTATACGTGTTATCAATGATAATAGATTTTAATTAATTCAATTCAGTCTAAATTGACTAATTATCATTAGCACATCAATTGTAATTCGTTTCTCTAAAATCGGATATTTATCAGTCAGCATTTATTTAAATTTCTTTTCACATATTTCTTTTAGAAGTATTCCACTTCTATTTAGTACGTTTTCTATTTCTATACAATTTTCAATAAACTTTTTAGGTTAGTAAGAAGTATGAAAGAAGAAGCGGACCGCTTCAAAACCTGGAAATCGCAACGGGAGAAAGAATTGTCGAAATTGAAGCAAGCAGATGTTAAGAATAAATATCAAATACAGAAAATGAAAGTAATGCACGAAAAACAACAAAACGTATTGAAGAGGAAAGTAGAGGAGGCAGTTGCGGCAAATAAAAGACTTAAGGATGCTATGGCTACCAGGAAAGCAGTTCAAGAATTCAAATTTTCTGGAAGATTAGAAAAAGTTACTACTTGGGTAATTATAAGAAATATTTTTGAACATAAAACGGGCAACATTTCTATATAACTAAACAAATAACTTTTTCGGACGTATACATATTATGAATGTATATTTAATATACATTCATAATTAGAATGTATATTATACCTTCATAAGTTTACATATCACGATTGAAAATTTTCACAGGTGAAGTAGATCTGCTCACTATTTCTGATAACTAAATGTATGAGAAAATTAATAAATGGTACTAATCAATACAAAACCGCTGGTAAGCGGTCTTTAAGTCCCATACATTTGTCCTTGAATAAGATTTGAATGACCGCATGATAATAGCATCTAAGGAAAAACTTCAAAGGTTAATCCAATATTTCTTGATCGATTATTTCTCAAATTCTCTGAGTTCAATGTATTAAGCAAGAAAAAGCAGAAAAAGGCATTAAAGTAATATTAAAACTATTATATTTTTGTCTACTTGAAAACTACACGAACAGAATGAATTGAGAGCGATCTGCGATAATCTTTATGCTGATATAGGTAGTGTTTTTTCACAAAAATTTAGATAACATTTATTTAGATTTTAGATACTAAACTTTAAATCGAAATATTTCAAATGAATGTTGTCAACAAGAAGTAGTGTAGCAGCTCCCTCAGAGTTTTATTTCGATATTTAGATTTTTGGATCAAGAGTCTCAGTATTGACTGAGTATGAAAGATTCGTGAATCTTGAAATTATAATAGTAGAATATAGTAAACTAGCTGACCTGACCAACGGTTGTTTTGCCATATAAATTATATATATATATATATATATATATATATATATATATATATATATATATATATATAATATATATAAATATATAGTATACAACAAAGTCGCTTTCTATGTAAATTTGTAATATCTTCGAAAATATTCATTTAAATCATATGCTCTAAAGGGCTATATAGATCTATATTAAATCAAGAATGTATTTAAGGCATTTAATTGGATAAGCATTAATGCTGTATTGGTTAAAGTCGCTTGGAAAATTAGCCATTTGTCGTAAAAAGTAAATGACAAAAAATCTTAAGATTTTTTTGTCATTTACTTGATAGATGTCTATCTCTGAAAAGAGATAGACATCTACCATAGCGGAGTTTTCTGTAGACCTTTTCAATGTATACAATACTAAGTACATTATTTTGATAGGTCCCGAAGGGTTCAACTTGCATTTGCAATGTAAGCGAAAAAAATGTAATTATTTACATCACATTAGAAACATCAAAAATAACAGTATTTCTCCACAGTAGCAGTGTATATATATATATATATATATATATATATATATATATATATATATATATATATATATATATATATATATATATATATATATATATATATATATATATATATATATATATATATATATATATATATATATTATATTCAATAATATGTGATATATATCTCGTACTTCAATAACAGTCTATCAAACAAACTCAATGGGAGTGATGACTTTATTGGGCATTCAAGTAGAAATTTTTAACTTCACTAAACAATGTAATTCATAAATACAATATACAATAACGTACATTCGAGCAAACCAATTGAATGCAAGCGTTGACTTTCCATGTATAGGGAATATTTGGATGAATTGGGCTTATAACTTGTTGTTTTAAGTTTCAAATAGGACTCGAAATTTGCATTTGTTTGTTGTGTTTATATTTTCGATTATATTCATGCAAAAGCTGCTCGCACGAATATGTCGATCCGAAAATGGTATGTCAAATGTCAACTTTTCCTAGCAATCTAGAAAACTATTTCATTCGGCGAATATAAGTGCCTCAACTCGCAGTCTTTCTTTTAAAGTTGTTCACTTTTGATGCGTTACGTATATACATTTCTGGACCTCCAACTAATCCAACTTGCTTTTCAACACTGTAAAACTCCCATTCCACAAATGTTTAGATGTTAGAAGGCCTTATTTAGATTTTTTTACTATTTGTACTGAGAGAATTAACTAGAAATGCTAGAGTTATTTTGTTTGTTTTGAATTGCTGAAATGTCAGCAAATTCATCTTTAATTTGTTTTATAACTGTTCTGAAGTAAGTCATGTCAACGGTTGCACTAGTTTTATAGCGATATTGCTTCAGAAATAAAAATGAATTAATGTACTACTATGAATAGCTTATGCAAAAATAATTTACTTTTCTTCGAAACAGTCTAATTATTGTTCTACCTATTAGACTGGGTACCTTTTCCTTGCAGTTTCAGATTTAATTCAGCTGAGATATCCACTACAAAGTAAAATTTTCTGAAACTAATTCAAGGTGATCAATGTCTTTCATGTAGAAATGTATTTCATTCAAGCACGAAGCAAAACGTTTCAACATCTCATCTTTGAGAGGTAGAAATGGTGCCAAATCTCGTTCATCGATTCAAAACTATATTTATTTATTTATTTATTTAAATCCAGAGTTACATAGGAACATTTACAGGCAATCTCAAGTACAATTATTAAACAAAATAAAAGAACAGAAACAGCGCTGCAAATCTTGCAGAGGAAAATAATATTTCTGTTCGCAGATCTGGTTTACAAAAAAAAAGTAATAGAATAATAATGCCGGTTAGATTATCGTGTGTAAGCACACAAATATCCTCCAGCCACACATAACTCATCACTCATTTATACAACACCTCTCATACACTAATTTTTTTTTCATTCTCATTCCATTTGGCTTTCTATACCTTGGTAATAAACATATGTAATAGTTGATGGCAGTAAAACTCTCATCGATAACATTAAGTAAATTTTTTTTTAATTCTTCCTATACGTAATATTTAGTTTAATTCAGTATGTTTTCGTATACTCACTCTTTTATATTCTCATTAGATGATTTTTTAGTTATATATAAATCTTTCAAATAATTTGGCATTATCTGATTTAAATATTTTATTGCTTTTATGCAACAACTCTTGTTGCTTACAGTCGTATGTAACCTTGCCAGTGGTATACTATAATTATATGCCTAGTTTTAAATATATTTTTTAAAGATATTTAAATATTTTTTTTATAAAATTAATAATTTAGTTCCATAGTTGCGTATGGAACTAAAGTGCCACAGCTTCACATCCAAAAAGCCTCATGTGGCTCGCGAGCCGCAGTCTGCCGAACCCTGTTCTAGGAGGCTTGTTGTGTAAGACGAACAGAAAAATTTTTCGTTACTTACAAATTCATTATGCATTTTTTTAATTTTTGTTCCTGATTTAAATAGTTATTTTACTTTAATTTTGTTTTTGTTAAATTAAGTAACGGATGCTATGAGTTTCTTTCAACAATCATAAGCCAGAAGCTGGTATTGACAAGTTTATATTGTAAATTCAAATCTATCGGGATTAGAGGCTATTAAAGTTTGATAATTAATGTAAAATGAGATGTATTACTTGCATGTATTTTTTCGACATATATGCCAATTTCTCCATAATTAATGTTTTCAGCTGAAGCAAGAATTGGAAATTATCTTGGGGTTGACTGAAATTGAAGTAACACTGAATGTACTTTTAGAGGACAGGGCATTGCTACAAAAACAATTAGATAATTTGAAATCGGATAGCAATCCTGACGTTGTACAGTTAAAAGCGATTGAAGATGATATTGAATTACGTTCTGTACAAATTCAAGACATGCAGCAGAAATTATTAGATTCTGATGAAGGCAAGTATTAAAATGATCACCAGAGAAATGTTTTTCATTGAAATATTACTGAAAAAAATATTTTTTGTATCAAGAGTTGTAATGAAAAGAATATTGTTTCTAAAGTCTCAATTTTTAATCACAATCTGAAATAATTTTCGATCTGACCCTAAAGCCCAACTATTTCTCATTGTCAATAGAACTGTTTCATGATCTGCTCTCTTTGCTCTTGTGTTTCAGGAACAATAAGTCGGGCTATACTAACGCATCGCACAAAATTTACTAATAACCCACAAAACAAAAATTGACCGATAAATTTTTATGGTTTTCTTCAAAACAAGTCGCAGAAAATATAAAACAAAGAAAATTTACACTTAGCGATACGACTTAGCTACGACTTTACAGGTAGCGAAAATAAAATGTTACGAGGATTTCTCATACATTCTGTGTTGCCAATGTAGTGTTTCGGACCCATTGACAGAATACTTTGGAATTATCAGACAAATCATTTTGACAATTGTCAGTTCTCTATATGTATATTTACATTTCAATCTTCTGAATAATATGTAATTTAGGTTCCTTTCTCGTGTTTTTTTGTACGTGAAACTGTTCTTTACTTGATAATTTTTAGTTTTTCTGCTATTTCTGGTGAAGAAGAATGAAAGAATATGTATATAACTATATACATATAACATATAATATAAAACAACGTTAGTTACTCCGTTATAATACTTATAACTCAAGGCAACCATGGTGGCAGTACTATATACTTAAAAGTGGGAAGCAACTTTCAAGAAAACTGGATATAGTTGAAATGTCAGTTGAGGGTATTATAGAGATTTGTGAGGTAGATTTGGTAAAATCTATACATTACCTTCCATTTATTTCCCTTCGGGAAATGCAACAGAATTTCTCAAACAGTTTGAATCAGTCTTGGCAGCTATTTGCTGGACTGAAAACACAATAATCATAGCTTGGGATTTTAATATCAACATATTGAACCAACTCAACGCCAACACACAAGAACTATGTGAAGTTGTTAACTCCTATGGATTAAAACACACTATACATGTAACAACTAGAAATACCCATACTAGCAAAAGCTGCATTAATAACAGCATTACAAACAGAAACTACTGTTTTATCGATATCATTGCAACTGATTTTTCAGATCATGATACGGCACAGGTAATTACTTTCAATCTTCAAGAATTTAACACTAAAACTACCATCACAAGAATGTGAAGTGATGAAAGAATTCTAGATCTTGTTGAACAACTTGAACATGTAAACTGGAATACCATAAAGAAAAGCTCAAACCAAGTGACGTAAATGGACGGTGGAATATGAACTATAAGTCATGAACTTGTTCTTATAGATTTTAACTATTCCTGTCCACTGTAGAGGGAAGTTCAGAGAAGAGGGAACACCTCCTGCCATTCACATTCAGGAGTGTCTCCTATTCTTATTAAAAAAAGAAATAGGTGAAATATACAAAAGTAGAAATAGGTTTGAAGAAAAAAGAATACCACATATAACACCCTGCACAAGCTGGTAAAAACAGAACAAGGACCTTTGTATAAATGTATAAAGTACTTTAATTAACTACCATCCAATATTAGAAGGGACAAAAATCTCATTATATATAAAGCTAATATTATAAATATCTCCTCAAGATTGAGCCATATAATGACATTGTCCTTGCAACATGCACTATATTTGGAAATAAAGCTTATTATTATTATAACTCAAGAACGGCTGGACCAATTTATATGATTTTTAGTTACCTACATTTTTTGTTATTTCTGTTCAATATTTCCATAATTTCATTTTTTGTTTTACGTGACTCTTCCTGATATTTTAATATTTATTAGAAAGTGTTGGTTATTAAGCAAAAATTATACTCCTTATAATTGTTTATATTCAATATTCCTCAAAATGACCCAGTGATATTTATTATGCTCTCACAGTTTACTTTGTTTGTAGACAATATATCTGTCATCAGCAGTTTCAATATGTACCATCGAAATACTTAAATTTCGGAACTTGAAACGGTTGAAATTATATTTTTCACAGTTAGTCGTATTAGTTTCTTTGGCTGAACAACACCCTTTTTTACGGCAGTTGAATAAATGATTTCATAAAGTGACGATCAGAGTGTTTCACTTGGATCCACCATAGCTTCTAACAGAAATAATATATGAATCCTTCCGACTTTGTTTTATGTGCGTTTATATTCTGTATACACCTGTATTTATTTCAATTAGTGTTTTGGTAAATATCTGTGAAGTTTCAAATATTCATCCTTTTCAGATTTAAAAAACAAAATTAATTTGGACAGTCTTCAAACTATGGCAGAAGCCAAACAAGCTCTAAAGGTGCTTGTTGAAGATATCATTGAAATAAAAAAGAAACAATGCTGTCTAGCTTTAAAGTCGATAGAACTTGAATCCAATCCTCAAGAAGAACAAGAAAAAAAATATGAACAACAGTTAATTGAGATGGAAAAGAAGTCCAATGATTTTCGTAACAATTTAGAAAATGAATATCAGGAAAAGATTTCTATATTACTGGCACAGTTACGAGGAATTGAAATGAAAAGTGAGTATAATAAATTGTAAAACTTTCATCATTTTCTAGAATACTGTTACTTAAATAAATATTTGGTTTATGTTCTTATTTTGTGCTTTATTTTTTTTTTCGCCTTATTATTACTTATATTTCAGCTACCACAGCAGAAAGTGAAAATCTGAAAGTTATTTTGAATATGCAACAGCAAAAATTAGAAGAACAAGAAAAGCTTTTGGAAGAAGCAAGAGCAGAACTGGATGAGGAGAAGAGGGAAAAAGCTATCTTAAAGGCACAATTGAAGGAGGAAACAGAAAAATTAAAAGATGAAACACCACCAAAAAGAATGAAAATTGTTCCTCCTAAGTTTCAGAATGCTAATAAGGTATGAATTATATATATATATATATATATATATATATATATATATATATATATATATATATATATATATATATATATATATATATATATAATTTGTATTATTCAGTATTTGATTCAAGAGACTACGTTACATTTAAAATGACTCATTTAATTTTTTCAAGGAAAATCTCAACTTATTATCTCCAAATTTTCCTGAAAGTCCCTTCGTTGAAGATGATCAAAATAAAGATCCTGATTGGCATCTAACTCCGATGGGAAAAAAGGTTGTGGCTGAAAGGAAAAACATTTCAGGAATTCAAAAACTTCGAGAAAGTGTCAAAACAAAGTTGCCGTTCGAAGGTAATTGAGGATATATATATATATATATATATATATATATATATATATATATATATATATATATATATATATATATATATATATATATATATATATATATATATATATATATATATATATATATTATTTAGTTAGTTATTTTTGTATTTTATTTAATAGTTGGTGACTCTCGATGAATATTTGAAACTGAAACAAGAATGATCGAGAATGTCGATTGAATATTAATCTTGAGCTCTGCGTCCACAAAATATACAAACAGAATAGGAGCTTAAACTAATATGACGCGCTTTAAATACTGTAAGACACTTTACAGAACAATATAAGGATCACATAATATCTGATATGGTCTCTACCATAACATAATACTCTCAAATACCATAACGTCAGTTCATAGTCCACTAGATGGCGTTACATCCTCCCTTCCGGGAGTCACTTTGTGTCAAAACTTTCATGCTGTATTTTCTTTTTTTTTTTTTTTTAAATGTTTATGCGACTAGAGCTGCAAAACGTGATGCTGATTCTTCAATTAAATACGCATTTAATAATCCTGAAATTTGGTTTCCTGTTTCGATTTGATTTTGAATTGAAGATCTGTATGGTTTCTTTGATGTGAATTTATTTCCGAGAACTTTGATTTGAGCTTCATGAGATTTTACTCTACCCATATCGAATTTTTTTTTCGCATATTTGTTTATCAAGGAATTAATCTTTTCTGTGTTTTCTTCATCCAAATGGTTTGTTTTTTCTTCAAAGTTTTCCATAACTATAAATTCATTAAAATTAATTACTATTTCTGGATCTAGTATGTTTTTAACTATGTCATCTAGATCACTTTTAGTAATGTTTCTGTCTTCTTTTTGTAATATTGTGAGATTCTCATCTAGAATAAAACAAAATTTCTTGATACAGTCAAGACCAATAATCAAGTCATATCTGAAAGTATTTTTGTCAATAACAACTACGTCAAAGAAATCTTCAGTATCAAATATCTTAAATTTTAGTCTCACAATACCATCTGTTTCATCAATACCACTGGTTGTCCTGAATGTGCTCTTACATTCTGTCAATTCTGTTCTCAACTTTTTTAAAATTGTTGAATTGATCTTGTAATATTAGCTCCAGTGTCATATATACCTTGAACTAATTCTTCGTTATTAACTAGCACGTCCATTCTAATCAGTGATATCTTTCCAAGTTTTTTGGATTAGGTATTCAATCATCCAAGTCTTTTTGAAGTTCTGTATTATTAACGGTTTTTATTTTTTTTTATTCCGACAAATATCTCTTCTGTGAAATCTATTTGATAAACCCAACTTCACTCAAATCTCACAAGGTTTCTTTTGAGGTTCAGACTGAACTCTTTGTTTATTTCCTAGCTTTTCTCTGGAAACCACATTCTCTACTTTAACAGAAGTTGATCTCCGAACCTTTATATCGAACTTCCTAATTTCACTGATCAGGTGCTCTGTACTTTGTATTTCGTTATCTAATTTTTCTTGAATAACGTTTGGTAGACCAATAACAATCAAGTCAACTCTAATTGCCTCAGCCATCTTGGGATCTCTTGATAATTGCATTCTTTCTTTTTTCAGAGCATATTCTACCATTGATCCATTTATATATCCAAAATTATAAACTAAACGTGGATTTGACCAACCTTTTTCTGAGAAAGTTTTTCTGAAAGAGTCCTTAAATACCACCCATGGTGTTTGCAAACCATATTTAATTCTAGACGACGTATACCATTCTTTTGCGTTTCCATCTAAAAGCAATCTTAGTATTTCAAACGTTTTCTCTCGGCAATTTCAAACTTTATGCATTCATTCCCAAAATTTTCTAACCATAACTCAGCATTATCATTCCTATCGTTATAATTATCTACAATGAAATTCTTAGTAATGTCATTTAAGTTTAACTGTGGCTTGTTTGAACTAAGTGTCTCCACTATTTTTCTAATTATTTCTGGAATATCTAAAGATGGAATTTCAGGTATCTTATTTATTTCTTCTACAACTTCTTCTAAGTAATAATCTTTGTAAACAGGATCAAAATGAGAATCCAGGTAGAGATTGGCTATTTCTCTAGGTAGTTCTACTGAAATATTGTAAATACACCTGCGTGCTTGTTGACCTCGCCTTGTGACACATGGGCAAGTACCAGGTGAGAAAGGTAACTAAAAATAAGAGTAACTTAACATAAATTTGTATGGCTTTTTTATATATGTTTTGTAGAGTATCTTTCAGAAGTAATATCCACCTAGCTTTAAACCTCTGCAAGAAATATATGAACTTCACTTATTTTATGTCAGATTTTTTAATATTTTATCAAGGTAACTATTACGAAGTTATATTCCATCAACCAAACAAATAGTAGTGACCACTCGTCCCGTAAACGCAAATTATTCAGCCGAGATATGAGCGTTTACGTTTACAGTATAGTTTGAGTGTGTGGCGGCATATGGTTTTTTCGTTCATACCGCATAAAATTTTGATATCCCATTTTCCTAGGAGACATTCAAAAAGTGTGAAAAATATTAAAACAGCGAATAAAACATGAAAATTATATTAAATTGTGTCAATTTTTCAATAAAATGAAAATAACTCTTCATAAAACGGAATTGCACCGAATAAATTCATTTTCTCGTATATATGCAATAAATTAATTTACTTAAAATATTAATTAATGATTACTTTTATTAAGTAAAAGAACCTTACGTTGAAAACCTACACATTTTTCTATATAACAGCCGTTTACATATGTTTCAAGGTTATTGCCTATCGTCAGAACGGCGTAGTTCAAGTTAAAGATGATAGTACTTGAAGAGATATATAAAAAATTAATATATAAAACACGAAACACTGTTTCGTACACGTTTTATACACCCAAAACATATTGGGAAGAGTCAACACAACGTTGCAGACGACAATGAAATACCGTCCGGCTTTTGTGAGACTTTTATAGCTTCTGGAAATCCCAGACAATCTTAACGATAAAAGAATTATTCTAAGAATTATATTTAATGCAGGTAAACTAAAATTAAGTAAAAGAAACTTACGTTGAAAACCTACACATTTTTCTATATAACAGCCGTTTACATATGTTTCAAGGTTATTGCCTATCGTCAGAACGGCGTAGTTCAAGTTAAAGATGATAGTACTTGAAGAGATATATAAAAAATTAGATTAGATAGGCAATAACCTTGAAACATATGTAAACGGCTGTTATATAAAAATGTGTAGGTTTTCAACGTAAGTTTCTTTTACTTAATTTTAGTTTACCTGCATTAAATATAATTCTTAGAATAATTCTTTTATCGTTAAGATTGTCTGGGATTTCCAGAAGCTATAAAAGTCTCACAAAAGCCGGACGGTATTTCATTGTCGTCTGCAACGTTGTGTTGACTCTTCCCAATATGTTTTGGGTGTATAAAACGTGTACGAAACAGTGTTTCGTGTTTTATATATTAATTTTTTATATATCTCTTCAAGTACTATCATCTTTAACTTGAACTACGCCGTTCTGACGATAGGCAATAACCTTGAAACATATGTAAACGGCTGTTATATAGAAAAATGTGTAGGTTTTCAACGTAAGTTTCTTTTACTTAATTTTAGTTTACCTGCATTAAATATAATTCTTAGAATAATTCTTTTATCGTTAAGATTGTCTGGGATTTCAGAAGCTATAAAAGTCTCACAAAAGCCGGACGGTATTTCATTGTCGTCTGCAACGTTGTATTGACTCTTCCCAATATGTTTTGGGTGTATAAAACGTGTACGAAACAGTGTTTCGTGTTTTATATATTAATTTTTATATATCTCTTCAAGTACTATCATCTTTAACTTGAACTACGCCGTTCTGACGATAGGCAATAACCTTGAAACATATGTAAACGGCTGTTATATAGAAAAATGTGTAGGTTTTCAACGTAAGTTTCTTTTACTTAATTTTAGTTTACCTGCATTAAATATAATTCTTAGAATAATTCTTTTATCGTTAAGATTGTCTGGGATTTCAGAAGCTATAAAAGTCTCACAAAAGCCGGACGGTATTTCATTGTCGTTCTGCAACGTTGTGTTGACTCTTCCCAATATGTTTTGGGTGTATAAAACGTGTACGAAACAGTGTTTCGTGTTTTATATATTAATTTTTTATATATCTCTTCAAGTACTATCATCTTTAACTTGAACTACGCCGTTCTGACGATAGGCAATAACCTTGAAACATATGTAAACGGCTGTTATATAGAAAAATGTGTAGGTTTTCAACGTAAGTTTCTTTTACTTAATTTTAGTTTACCTGCATTAAATATAATTCTTAGAATAATTCTTTTATCGTTAAGATTGTCTGGGATTTCCAGAAGCTATAAAAGTCTCACAAAAGCCGGACGGTATTTCATTGTCGTCTGCAACGTTGTGTTGACTCTTCCCAATATGTTTTGGGTGTATAAAACGTGTACGAAACAGTGTTTCGTGTTTTATATATTAATTTTTTATATATCTCTTCAAGTACTATCATCTTTAACTTGAACTACGCCGTTCTGACGATAGGCAATAACCTTGAAACATATGTAAACGGCTGTTATATAGAAAAATGTGTAGGTTTTCAACGTAAGTTTCTTTTACTTAATTTTAGTTTACCTGCATTAAATAAAATTCTTAGAATAATTCTTTTATGATTACTTTTATGTTGAAAATTGTCTTTAAATAGAGGTGTGAATATATTGAATATAAAGCAGGTAAATTAAAAATATGAAATATTTCTCTTTGACGCATTGTGTTCTCGCGCCCATATTCCCGGCTGAATATTTTTTTTGTTTAGGGTCACTACTATTTGTCTGACTGATGGATTATAACTTCGTTAACTAAATAACAAAATTTGACATGTCAAAATAAGTGAATATATTTTCTATAGAGCTTAAAAGCGCCTGAAAATAGTTCTCATCCATGGAAAGTATCCGACACTGATGGATACTACTTCAGAAAAATATTCTACAAAACATATATAAAATCAATATATATCAGCCATACACATTTAAGTAACGTTACACTTCTCACCTTTACCTTTCTCAACTGAGTCTCACAAGCACGCAGGAATTCAGAGCACATGAGAGGCTACTGAGAATCTAAGGTTTCATCTATGTGAAGGTAAGTTATATCATACCGCTCTGGGATCTTACTCTAAAAGAGAAACTCTTTTATTAAACGTTTCAAAATCGATACTTTTTTTCTTCAGTAATATTGAACTAGAATAGAAAAATATCTTGATAGATAGCAATTAATAGAAAATTATACATCACAAATCCTTACCTTGTTATGAGATATGAATTATTATCCAAAGTAACATACTATATAGTTAAAAGTAAAATGTAGCTATTATAAAAAGTATTTGTTCTACATAATTTTTTATTATTTTTTCTATTTATGATGAATTATGTGTTGGTTTAGATGTTCATATAATGTAATATTTGTGTAGTTAATGTAATTTATTGAAATATTTTTCTGTTGTAGATCAATTTAATATAACTGAGTAACTCTTTTGAAACCAATGTATTTTACACACATCTAGAATCAGCAAACAATAAGCAAATTTAATATTATTATTATTAGATTATATATATATATATATATATATATATATATATATATATATATATATATATATATATATATATATATATATATATACATATAAATGAAAGTGGAAATTGTTGGCATATCCCGAAGATTCCGACAATTTTCACTTTCATTTAAATTTTCTTTCGCATCAAACATTTATATATATATATATATATATATATATATATATATATATATATATATATATATATATATATATATATATATATATATATATATATATAAAATGAGAGGTAATAATAAAAAAAAAAAAAAAAAAAAATTTTTATTATTACCTCTCATTTAAATATGAACTATCACAGAGTAGATTCATCGTCCATCGAATTTATATATATATATATATATATATATATATATATATATATATATATATATATATATATATATATATATATATGTATATATATATATATATATATATATTTATATATATATATATATATATATATATATATATATATATATATATATATATTATATATCTATATATAAGAGGTCTTTCTAGCTGGAGACGCAGAAAGGGTTCCGTCCAAGAGATCGTCCGATGGTGGATGTGCCTGCACTAAGGATTGTAGTAAACGATGCGGATGTCGTAAAATGGGAAAGCTTTGCAAGGGGTCTTGTAAATGCAACGTGTTCGCATGTAAAAATAGATTGGACTCTGATGAGGTGAATCAATTTATTCATGTATATATTATATATACATATTATTTCTGTTACTTCTTTAAAATAATGCAACGAATTTCACATAACATTAGGAACCTAAAAATGAAAACTACTTTAATACTATGAAAAAATAAATTGTAAAATCAGAAGCACCTCTAAAAGCTCTTATAACTTTTTATGATTAAAAATGTAACTGAACATTGAATGAACTAAAATGAATGATGTTCTGCAGGAAAAAATACCAATCTGCAATTCTGGGGATCGCATTAACTCGTATTCTTTTGTTTGAAATTTTTTGAGTTGTGCCAATATTGCAGCCCACGAGTGAATTATAATATAAATGTATATTATATATTGTGATTCAGAAAGATTTAAGTAATTATATTGAAAATAGCTTCCAGTTCTAACAAACCCATTAAATAATTAGTTAGTAGATACCCTTTCTTTATAATAATATAATAAAATAAATTTATTGAGAAACGTTCCTTACATTGTAAAATTACATTCATTTCAATTGATACAATAATTACAACTAAGAAGAATGCTCTCAAAAGACTGAATTCTGTTTTGAGTCTGATCTTCCATTCAGCCTTTACTTTCTATGTTGGTGTCTTTTTCTGTGGAATTTGAGGGATTGAAACCAAATTCATGTTCTAGATTTACATGTAGAAGTGCCTGAGTAAAGAAAAGTTCACCGTTATCATTTTTTTTTAATGGTATAAAAGAAGTATAACTTCTAACGTTTTTTCCATATATTTTCACTGAAAAATTAAAATCAAATCTTCTTTCTTATATTATTTGCAAATTTCTTTGTTGAAATTTTAATTTTATATTACGTTTTTAGGTCACTGAGGATCAAAATGTATCAGAGAGTTTCAAAAAACCAAGGTAAGTAGTTTTTAAAATCCTTTATTTATGTTTATTTAAGCTTATAGTCTAAATACCCCTAAATAAATAGCCCCTAAATACTATTAATATTCCTCCTAATATTCCTTATTCCAGAAAAACATGTATAGCGACAAGAAGAATTAAAAGACACCCCAGTTTCATATGTAATGATGTACCTTGAACCTTCTCCTTCCAATCCCAATATTTTAAGGTTAGATGTTGTCTTTTTTCAGAACTGCTGTTGTAATGAATTCATCTTTTTCAGGATTAAATCTTGAGAGGCTCAAAGTATTATCTTCATTATGTACACCTGTGATATAAAACATTTATTAATAAATTATTGAATAATTGTACGTACTTCTTCATGGCACTTTAGATATGAAATATTTAACAGGTATTTTTATTAATATCGAAAGTGATTTTATATATTCCAAAAAATATTTTATCTTTTAAACATTTTATAGTAAAAAAATTTTATTTTATTTTATTTTATTTTTATTTACAAACAAGGGCTCACTCAGCAGGCAGTTTAAAACTCTCCTATAATAGAGGAGCACATATTTCAAATGTTAAATACCTATAAAGTAAAATGTATATACTAAGATGTACATATTATAGAAATTTTTTATACATCTTATAGAAATAAAGGTCTCGATGCATTGACTTAAATCTACAAAATTCTCAATTTTATTGAAATTGGATGTTTATAAATATTTGTATGTAATAAATACCATCACGTTAAATAAATTTATAGGGCCAGATTTTAAAATCTAACTTACATGATGAACAATTTGATTTATGATGTCTTCAACAGAAAAAGAATAGATTGTTACAACTGTCGTAAATGTTTCTATACATATGACCGTAAAGAACTAAGTTCAAATTCTAATGTTTAGTGATATATTTGATGTTTTTCATTTCATTGATATAATTGATAACAATGGTGAAAATCAAAAAACTTAATAGTTTTTAATAGACTTTTAATTACACTTGTACATATTTTTAATCAAATTCATGTCTTATTTATTAATTAATTGAAATTAAGTACTAGGTACTATTTATTTTTAAGAATTAAATGCCAACTTAAGCAAAAACTAAACAATCTGTAAAGTGTAGAACAATGTAAAAAATAATTTAATAAACATTGTAATTATAAGATTTTTAAATTGAAATCCAATAAGCCTCATTTCTCCAACTGCTTTTTTATATTTAATTGTATACTCTTCTCAAAAATTTAATTTTGAAATTTTTTTATTATTTGGGAATCATTTCTAATCAGATTGTAGTATTGAATTATCATCACTGAGCAGTTGGTACATCATATTTTTTGCATAGAGTAAATGCTTCAATAGTTCCTAATTGTACATTTTCGGAATAAGTGATGAGCTCTAAGATAATTTCACACTTGAACTCATGATTACACTTTAATTGAATAATTCGCATGACGCTTTTCATTGGATTTTACTTCTTCGGACGATACATAATATAACAGAGTATATAACAAATTTCACTGTACTTGTTGTATATAAACATAGGAATTTGACCACATAATTATTCCCCAAGGCCTTCCAAACAACTATAAACACTTTACCAGAGGTTCAACAATGCTCAGTTATTAGTTTGAATAGTTATTGTTCGCACAATAACGATATGACTTTCGTTATTGTGCGAATCTAGGTTCGTACAACTTGAACTTGGCTACGCCGTTCTGAGGAGAGCCAATAAGCTCGTATCATGTATCAACAGCCGCATCATTTCAAAGATAATTTTGAATTAAAATCAGGAACTGCAAAAACCAAATCAATTTCAATATGTTCCATTTTACAACTTACAATTTTATTGATCACACATTTTATATGGAGATAATGAATGGTTAAACATTCAGCTCACTAAGAAAAACCAGTGACTGGAACAATTTGATAAAAAGATTCTTAATACATTTGTCATTCAGTATTTTAGTCCTAGATCCTATTGGTGAATCATTTCTCTCTGATGGTGAAGCATCTCATTCTAAGGGTTGTTTGGGTATCTGAATGGCTTTTCTTTTTTAAGATATGATTACAATCAGTAATAATATTTCTAACATCAACTATCATTAAAACATTACATGTATTGGTATAGAAGGCAGGTTTTTTTTTCATTGCCTTCATACATACCAGAGTATTAACTGAAAACAGATAACACAAATTGAACTTATTTTAGCATATGTTGATTTAGTGAGATAACTAAATTAATTTTGAAATATAAACGAAGAATAAATACACAAATATTTGTAAAAAAAATTGTATTTCCACTAAATTTGCAGTAAACAACAAAGGAACCTATTAATATTTGATGAAATTGAATACTCTTCTAAGTCTTGCCAAGTCTCATTTGAAATTGCTACAATCTCACAATAATCTTGGACTTGTCAAGACTTAGAAGAGTATCCAATTTCATCACTTATGAGTCTATATCATAAACATTAGTTTTTTGGGTATCTCATTGTCCCATATTATTTATTAAATTCAATACAAAACTACCAATATCTTCATCTTGATTTGTCCAAGTTACCCTCACACCTTTGTGGTCATCTTCTTCTCCCTCTACGGTGATCATAACTGATTCTACAGATATTTCACCTTCAACAAAAGTAACGGTCCACTGAGAAAGTTTTTCTTTCATTATATCATAAAGCTTGTGAGCAGTAGAAACTGCTGGTCCAGGATCATTAATGTAAACAGTTGATGTAAACCTGAAATTTTAATTTTTAAAAGCTAATAAAGAAATACTAAAATGTTTTATATACCTAATTATATGCCTATTAATTCCTGCTTCTTTACAAGCTTCTTCAACATCCATAAATGTCACATTATTATCTTTAATCATTAAAACACCATGTAATGTTCTTCTTCTTTTTGGATCTGGAGGTAGTGCACTAAACTTTCTAGCTTCTTCTTTAAGGAGTTGTAAACTGACATCGATAGGAATTTTTATTGGTGTCTGAATTGTAGCAGTTTCCCCATTTGCAGGATTAAAACATTTAATATTAAATTCTTGTTCAATTTTATCTTTTAAAAATGCAATTTTCTCAGCCTCTCCATGTACCAGCATTACATTTTTAGGTTCACAATATTGGATTAACTGCATTATTCCCTTTGCATCTGCATGTGCTGAAAAGCTCATATATTCCACAGCCATTTTAACTTCAACAATCTGTCGGTTTTCAAATTCAACTTTTTTAGCACCATTCAATATCTTGTGCCCTACAGTTCCCTGTACACAGAAACCAGGCATAATAAGCATGTTATTTTCATTTGGAGCCCATTTTTTAAAAATTTGAAGACTTAAACCAGCATGTAACATTCCTGGTGTAGCAAAAACTACCATGGGGCCAGGATTATCTATGAACTGCCTATCAAAAGGCTTGATGTGTTTGAAATCAAACATATTTCGTTGTACAAATGTTTTACGAATTTTCTGGTTTGTCCAAGTAATGAACATCTTATAATAGTTATTTGCTTTTTCAGTTAAACCTAATGCAAAATAAATTGGTGCTTTTAAATTCATTCTTTCCCAATATGTTTCTAGAAGAATACAAAGTTCTTGTGCCCTTCCCAAAGCAAATACTGGAATTAATACTTTTCCACCTTTATCTACACATTCATGAACCTTTTTTAGGAAATCTCTTTCCCTACATCTCTTAGAATCTCTTATTGTTGTTGCATAAGTTGCTTCTGATATTAAAACATTTGGTTTACATTTATCTATCCAAGCAGCTCCCAAATGTCTGTCTGGGGTCATATTATAATCTCCTGTATAAACAATTGATTGAGATCCTACCCTTACCCAAAACATAGCTGCGCCCAATACATGCCCAGCATAATATGCTTTAATCTCAATATCCTTATCTACCATCACAGACTGGTGCAAAGTGACAGCAATAACTTTTTTCATGCAATCTTTAATCATTTGAGAGGTAAAAAAATTTTGTTCGCCTTTTTTTTCAACAGATACTTTTCTCATATCTTCCAATAATATTGGAGCAATAGCTTTTGTTGGATGGGTCATATATATCGGTCCAGTATACCCAACCATTTCAGACATGTAAGGTAAAGCTCCACAATGATCTAAATGAAAATGTGATATTATAACACAATCTATAAAGGGGGTGAGTGGCCCATCTTGAGTTATATAAGTGAAGTCTGGAAATCTTCTTTCATCATTATACCCCATATGCATACCACAATCTAACATTATATTTTTACCCCCCATGGAAAGAAGTATGCAACTTCTACCCACATCTTGACCAGCCCCCAACGGTGTCAATTTTATATCTGGCATACCTTGAATATAAATAAACAAAACTAATAGTAATGATAATTTTCAGTTAAACAGAATTTCAAATTTTTCTAGTTTTTAAGGTTAGGTATATTTTGCCTCTACAAACAACGGGATTAAAGTAATATGAACTATATGTAGTTCATAAGTACAATATGTCCAGGTATGCCAACTAGATAAGAAAATTTTGTACAGTAAAAATTCAAAATTGTATATTAATAATAATAGGCATGATGACAATTTTTGAAAAACGGACCTATAATGTCCACAAATATATACTATTTACAATAAATAAGATATTTATGCAGAAATTAAGAGTTTAGTAGGAAGGAAGAGTTTAGTATGAAATTTTAAAATATAAATTTACTTGTTACCTAAAACGCTTTTAAGTGTCGCTTATGATGTCACGTTTGAGTAAACTAAGCGCTGAGCTCTTGCAATAATTTAATCATTTTGTGTAATTAATACGAATTCAAAAGTATAAGTGGTGTGGAGTCCCCCAATGTGAGAACACATCCATAAAAACTCCTAATAAGTTATTTGTGTTCGTTCCTCAAAATAAAACAACACCAAACAAGTGCCTTAAAGTTGCAAGGTGAGATTCAAATTCAATATTGTCCAGTGCTCACCTTTATTTTTGTGAAGATCACTTTGATGTAAATTTTCACATTGTTTTGTAGATTCTATTATAGTATATAATATTTGGCAATATTATTTTGTAAGAGGTCTAAATGTAAAAATATAAACAATCTATTCGAATGTCTAACCTCAAAATTTCACCTCATTGCTGTTATATTAGGTATGTATTTTATTCAAATTTCAGTTGCCAAATGTCATGGATAATTATTTGGAATATAAAAGCGCCATCGCCATAGGGTGGCCTGGAGGACCTAAAAGACAAATCAATTTATAAATAAAGAGTAGAAACATTATAAAAATAGATTTCATTATCTTAACCCTAATTATAACCTGATACATTACATTGCATATCAAATACATTGTCAAAAGTACCTATATTTTAGAGAATTATTTTATAACTGAAATTATAATGTTTTTGATTATTATTAATATAATTACATGGAAGGTTTAACTTTTCTAAATTCTGCTGAACAAAAGTAGAGAGATTTGATGGCAAAAATTCTCCCAACATTATATGTCGATTCTAGGTAAATTAGCGCTGTTTGCCTTAATAAATCCTTGATCCATGACTCGTGTTATTTAATTTAATTTAAATAACATTCGCACTCAAATATTAGAGATTTGATGGCAAAATCTCTCCCAACATTATTTCTATTCTAGGTAAATTAGCGATGTTTGCCTAAGTGAATCCTTAATCCATGACTCGGGTTATTAAATTTAATTTTAATAACATTCACACTCAAATAGTGGAATTTAATACCACAATTAATCAATAGAAATTCCTTAGTCGTAGTGGAAGTTAACAATACGACGTTGGTGCGTGTTTACTCAAAGGTGATGTCACGCGCTCTGATTGATGTTCAAGATATCATGGCGGATTGCCTTATTTTGTAGTTTTATTTTATAAAAATAAATATTAATCACACTCTTTATAAAAAAACCAATGCGTGTTCAATATCCTAAGCTTCAAGTTTTATCCAATAAATATAGTATTCTAGTGATTTTTAATTACTGTCATCCTTTATATATTTATATATATATATATATATATATATATATATATATATATATATATATATATATATATATATATATATATATATATATATATATATATATATATATATATATATATATATATGTAATGCTATGTTGATAATTGTATTAAATCGTCATATGTATATTTTTCACCGAGTTAAGAAAATTCTTCATTATATATATTTATATATATATATATATATATATATATATATATATATATATATATATATATATATATATATATATATATAAGGAAATGGAATTTTTTTGTGCTTATGGCACTGAATGAAATATTTAAGAAAATGAACACTAGAACATTCATTTGAAAAATTGAAATTAATCAAGAGAATGTTATAGCAGAGCTAGATATGTGAACGTGTACGATGTGATGTCTCCATCATCCTTCAAAGAATAAATGGACAAGGGATAAATGTAAAAACTTTTTTTACGAAAGATCTGTGAAATTGAAGTCAATTTCCAACTAACAATGAACCTGTAATATTCTTGAAAAAGGCCTAGAGCCGAAACATATGTAGAAATGTAAGAAATGTTGAAATTTCTAATCTAATAAACAATTTCTAATAAACAATTATGCAAAGTTCAATTAGCAAAGTACAAGAAAACTGAACGAATTATATATATATATATATATATATATATATATATATATATATATATATATATATATATATAGAAAGAATTTTACTGTCGACCGTACTATATGTTAAAGAAAGCGATAATATCGGGAAGCGGCCCGTGACAAAGAAAACTTATCTGTTTATAATCTCAATATTTCGTCAATTTTTTTTTCTCCTGAAGAAGTCAATAAAAAATTGACGAAATATTGAGATTATAAACAGATAAGTTTTCTTTGTCACGGGCCGCTTCCCGATATTATCGCTTTCTTTATATATATATATATATATATATATATATATATATATATATATATATATATATATATATATATATATATATATATATATATATATATATATATATATATATATATATATATATATATATATATATATATATATATATATGTAACTTTTTAAACCAACCACGTGCGGATATGAAGTATATAATATTATTTTTATAGTGAAAATTGAGAATTGAAAGTACCTCGGTAGCTTAGCGGTCAAAAAGCGGTGGGTCTTTCGCAAATAGTTTCCTGTATTGTAGAAATAAAATATGTAAATATAATGACAATGTACAAATAAAACATAAAAATAATTACCTAGAGGCAAAGCGATCATCTACACATATACGATCTCTCATATATATATATATATATATATATATATATATATCAAGATGAAGTCAAAAACGAAGTAAAAGTAAAACGAAGTCAACATGTTTCGAGCGTTAGCTCATTTTCAAAATGTACAGTAAAACTAATATGTAGGAAATGTAAAAATTTTAAGATTGTAATGAAAAATGAATTATGTAATTAGTTTGAGTTATATAATGTCAAATTTATATATAACTCATGTATTATATATGTATTGTAAATATTTTGTAAATAAAGATTTGTTAAGTAAGTAATGTGGGGCGTAAACCTGAAGACTTGAAATGTAAATGTAATTTCAATTCCCAATTTTCACTATAAAAATAATAACCTAATAAAAATAATATATTTTATATAGTGAATTTTGATATATATATATATATATATATATATATATATATATATATATATATATATATATATATATATATATATATATATATATATATATATATATATATATATATATATATGTGTGTGTGTGTGTGTGTGTGTGTGTGTGTGTGTGTGGTGAAGATGTCCAGCGGAGCGTACGTATGTCGGCAATGCTCTGATAATTTCATTGTGAATATAAGAGTGTTAAATGCAATATTTGTCAACTGAAATTTCATGCAACCTGTGCATCTATAAAAGATGCATGTATGAAACTACTTTCTGAAAATCCGAATTTGAAATGGTTTTGCAACCTCTGTATTGTAAATGTTCCCACGCTTCGGCAAGCCTGTGTTTTTCTGATTTTAAATGTTTTTTCACTGGCAGCACAATGTCCAACACTAAAATCACTAGGTATAACACTTTTCACGCGTAACGTCTGCAGTATCATCTTTTCTTTTTTTTATAAATGCATACTTCTGATGCAAACTAATATTAAAGGAACATTTGCGTTTAGGCATTATTGTTTTGTTACAAATCGCTACGTTATTTAGATGAGCCTATTTTCGTCTGACTAGAACCAAAACAAAACATTACAGGCAGTCATTGAATTAGCATCGAGTAAGCGCAGGTAGAAGGGGTCTATCTATCCTGCTCGCACGCGATAGATAAACCAATAGCGTGGCACTGCTCGGCGGGTGACGCGCTGTCTCCTAATCTGCCTTCTCGGCGGGGCGCCGTGCAGCGTATTTCGAACGAGAAAACTACATTTCAAATTATCGTTTGGTGTGTTTACAAAAGAGGGACAATTTCGGCCTCGCGGGGGACACTGGGACAGACTGCCTGAAAGTGAGACTCATGCTCAATTCATACCCTACATGTTTATAAACTGAATGGTCAGAAATTTCAACACCCTAGAACGCTGAAGGCATGCACTTGTGTGTGGGGTGTACAATGGTTGATCGTAAATTTTTAAAACCATTAACGTAGGAAAATGTTTTTATTTAGTATTATAATATGAAATGTTATAATTTATTGTATTATAAAAAGAAATAACAGTAGAAATCATTAAAATAGTATTTGACGAATTAGCAGATTTCCTACTAAATTTAATTAACAGTTCGCTTGAACTAGGTGTAGTACCGGAAAAAATGAAAAAGACTACTACAATACCGTTAAAGAAGATACCTCGTACTCAAAAAGCAGAGCCTTTGAGACAGGAGTAGATTGATTAAACAACTGAAAATAAGTGGAATTGGAGGAACAGAATTGTGGAGTGCCCCAAGGCAGCATCCTAGGACCACTGCTATTCATATTGTATATAAATGACTTAGTGATAAAGCATTGCAGGTGCCACATATTTGCAGACGATACAGTGTTGTACATAGCGGGTAAAAATGTGGAGGATGTGAAAATAAAACTAACAGAAGACTTGGAAAGTATAAGTAAATGGCTGGAAGAAAACAAACTAAAACTCATTATTGATAAAACTCAAGTAATGATGTTGGGGAAATAAGAAAATAATTGTATCGTCCTTCCATATTTTCATTATGATGGTAAGGTTCTATATCTGGCTAATGAAACTGACACAAAAAGATTGCAATTATTATAAAATCGTGCAATGCGAGTAATATTGAAGTACAGGAGATATACAAGCATCGGTGCCATGTTAAGAACATTAAACTGGATTAAGATTGAGGAGTTTTGTGAAATGAAAGCTCTTATATTTATTAATAAAATTAAATGTGGTTTAATGCCACAATATTTTAACGAAATAGTTATGCACTTTGATCAGGTACACGAGTATGACACTAGAAATAGACAGAATTTTATACTTCATCATACGAAGTACAAAAGAAGTCTACATTCCTTATTTTTTAAGGCTTTAAAAATCCTAATATTTACCAAATGAAATTGAATGTATTTCAAATATAAACAGATTAATTAAATTAAGAGAAATGTATATTGGGAATAGTATGTAAGATTATTTGTAGATAAGAGATTGTATAGCAATTTTAGCTAAATGATAATAATAATAATACAATTTTATTGAACGGAGAGCTCATTAGAGAACCTGCGTGACTTTGATTATTAGACACTAGCGCTCATGGTGACCAAATTTAACATTTATGATGTGAGGGAAATTGAATTATATAATTGTCACTACAGTAATAATAAATTATTTATTAAGATTAAAAATGTCTAACATAATGATAAATAAAAAGTGGATTCCAAAAAATAAATGTCCGGGATCTCCGACAGTCGTCAGATAAAAAATGTGAAAATTTATTCCTAAGTAACCATGTAAAAAATATTGAAGAATGGAAGACTGGAGATACTAGTTTGATAAAAGCTCAAGTTATACGTCAAACTAGTATTAAACAACATTTTGATGTAACACTTGAAGTAAGATTTAATAATTTATTATTATTCTTATAATTATGCATATCATTTGAAAATTATAATAAGGTTATATTTTAATATTTAGATAGATGTCAACAGAAGTGTCACAGATCGGCGATGAGTTGCCCAGCTGGTTTGGGCAAAAACCGTAAACATATTGCTGTAATTAATTTTATTTATTATGAGAATGCTGAGTCTAAGACTACTCAACGGTGTCAGTGGAATGTTCCTTCAGTGCCTAGAAATAGCGAACTTTATTCGAAAGGACGAAAAATAAAAGAGTTATTTCCTAAGAAGGCTTTTCAAAAAAAGGACGAGCCAGTTAAATTTGATAATATAAATATTGTATGTTCACTAAGTAGTATGCTGAAATCTGCAAGAGCGACAGAATCAAGCAAAACAGCAAACTTTATAATTCGAGAATTAATTGATACAGTAGATATGTATGCACTCGAAATTGTTTAAATTTATACCGTCACTTCTACAATTACCATAATAGTTTGAATATATATGTTAGCAGTGTGTCAATAAAACGCATTCTTCATGAAATTTTTTATGAAAACAATATAACTATCTCATTAAATGAGTTCTGTTAAATGGGGTTTTGATGGAAACGAATAAAATTTTATACTCGGCTCAGTTTTACTATAAGTATTGTGACACAACACAACATCCAGTGCTACCAGATCTTGAGTTATTTTCACCGATTTTCCCACTCGTAGTCACTTAATTAAATTTATTGTAACGATTTTTATTATTACAATAAGTTATTGTAAAATACGCATTTATTCAACTCGTATATATTTCCAAGAAATAATTCATATAAAAGCTTCGTGAATAAGTATTAAAATGAATGTTTATAAACACTTCGTCCTCACATATGAACTTACAAAGTTAACGACAGAGGCTCTACTTGTTCTTATGCAGGTTCTCTTTACAGTGTTTCCTTAAATAATAACAACAAACAGGTAGAAGCACATAAGCCATAACCATTTCAAAAGGTGGTTAACTAATATTGGCTTTGTGAGTCTTACTATTAACCCGATAGAAGCAATATATTATTCCTAAGAATGATTTGCTTTCCCTTTTTTCTGTTCATCTGAGAGTAAATTTTTCATTTGTGTTTTGAAATGCAATAGTTTCATCGTTTTATATTCATTATTCAGTTGGTTGAAATATTTAAAGACCAAGTACGAGAATGATGCCTGAAACTTCACGGTATTATGTTTTGGTATACAGTATCGGATTTAGTAATTTGCCGCTAGTAGGCCATTCAATTTTTGCCGCCCCTACTGACTTTTGAAATTCAATACGTTAGTTTAATCCCGTTATTAGTATGATTGTGAACTTAATGATATTTCTGTCAGTTACTAGATTATTTTTGCAACCCGCTATGTACTGAAGAGTTTAATGTTGACCTAACAAGTTTATTTGACAGGCAAAACAAAAAACTCCCGACTTTAAAGCGTAAAACCTCTGTAACTTTTAAACGGCTCAATCGATTTTCATCAAACATGTCTAAGAACACTCGCCCGTAAAACAAAAAAAACTAAATTGAAATCGGTTCATTCGTTCGGGTGCTATGATGCCACAGACAGACAGACAGACACGTCAAACTTATAACACCCCTCTTTTTGCGTCGGGGGTTAAAAACAGCAACATGTACTAATCATAAGGTGGGGAAAGGCATGACTTAAAAATACCTACACTTTACGAACACAGACAGAATAATGAGTGGTCAGAAAACATTGTTTTTGTTACATATTTTTTATCGCACTTAACAGTTTAAAAACAATACAAACAATTTCTATTAAAATATAACATGTTAACAATCAGTTAATGGTGACAGACAATGAGATCAAATAAGTTTTACATTATTTTCTTGCGAGATTTTAAATTTGCAAAATCATCAATTATATCGTCGTATGAAATCTTTTTTATAAGTTCTGACTCTATGCACAAAAGAGATAAAGCATTAAGCTTTTCTTGACTTAAAGTAGATCGTAGATAGTTTTTAACCCGTTTTAAGCAAGAAAAGCTTCTCTCACCTGAACAATTTGTCACCGCTGTGCACAGAGCCATGCGAAGTGCTATATCCAAGTTTGGATAAATATGCTCCAAATTCTGTTTTCGCAGAAACAAAGATAGACTTTGTAATGATCCAGAATCTGGTTTTATCGAAATTCTTTCAGAAGAAAGGTGGCATTGAAAATGTAAGCATTCCTGAACTAAATCAGATTCTAAATCATTAGGATACATTTTTTCCAACGAAATGGCTTTTTTCGTTAGGGTCGATGGTAACAATTCACTCATTTTGGTTAGAAATGAAAACTTCTCGTTAAACTCGTGGTAGGCCTTTTGCCGTTTCTCTAACTCGGAAACGAGCCGATCTACGAGGACGAGAAACGTATTAACCCTAAAAGATTCACTACAGACTATTTTAGGTTTACGATTTTATTATAGTATAGATTGTGTACACGTATAATTATAAAAAAAAATCTGTAAAAAAAAAAATTTGCTAAATTTGCCGCCCCTCTGTTAAATCCGCCAGTGTTGGTATATTTATCCGCATTTTGTCACGAATATTTCGAGAATGTAATTTATTTCTAAAAACAATTTTTTCGGCAAGATACTTGGGGCAAGATGTTGATAAAATTTTATATATAAAATATTAGCATAATCATGCTGTTTTCAATTGTAGTTTCATATGTTTTTCGAATGTTAATTGTTGATCCATTAACAGACCGAGATTTTTAACTGTAGTTATAGGTTTAATTATTTGTCCGTTTAGAACAACATTGTTTATAAGGGACAATTTTTTTTGAATTGAGGAGAAACCAATGAAAATAAGTTGTGTTTTGTCTACGTTAAATTTCAGACCATGTTTTTAGCATAAACATTTATTCGTTCCAGATCTTTATTCAATATTTTGCTTGTTTGGGACAGAATCTGTGAATTAACTGTGTATCATCTGCGTAACAGTGCATAATTCCTTCGAGAGGCAAGCATGGAAAATCGAAGGTGTATATAAGGTACATTATCGGACCTAGAATGGTGCCCTGTGGGATACCCCTTGTCACATTGGCAATATGTGAATAATCAATTTCATTTTTACGATGCAACTCAACTCTTTGTGATCATAAATTTTATATAAATTAAGTTTTTTTTTTATTTGATAGTGTTGGCGTTTACTTGATGTAAATCCATTATAATTGAATATAAACTTAAATTCAAACACTTGAACTCATGATTTACACTTTTTATTATTCTGTAAGCATTTGAAGAAGTCGTTTGTAACGACGAAACGCGTCATGCTATGTAGTCAATAAAGTGTAAATCATAAGATCAAGTGTTTGAATTTAAGTTTATATTCAATAAATAAAGTTTATATTATTATTATTATAATAGAATAAATTAAATATAAAAGTTATATAAATAAATATATATATATATATATATATATATATATATATATATATATATATATATATATATAATTATAAATAAAAAAAATTAAAGTTTTCTGTCTTTTTTATATGAACCATTTCTAGGAAAAGGCGTTTGTTGTAATTATTTGCGTAATCTAAAATTGTTGTGGAATTATAATTCATATTGTGATCATTGGCTTGTACGTGTTGAGTTAATGCAGAAAAATATGCATTCTTCACAAAAAAAACAAATGTTAAAATAAAGCTTTTAACATTGAAAATAGCTGTTATTGCTCAAAAACATAACTATCTCAAACAGGCAATAAATTAATTTTGAAATATATATATATATATATATATATATATATATATATATATATATATATATATATATATATATATATATATATATATATATATATATATATATATATATATATATATATATATATATATATATATATATATATATATATATATATGTGTGTTAAACATAGGATTTCATTGACCGAACAAAGATAGTCATTTGCATGTCACCTCTGATACTGTTTTTAACTTTTCAATTTCATGTTAGTTTTGTACGCTTATGTGCTCTTTACACTTAAATTTATTGTTCTTCATAGTTTATTTTATTGGATTGTACTATTTTTTTCATTTTAAAATATAAACGAAAAGTAAACTATTTTTCACGAACTTTATCGTTCTCTTGTGGGAGACCCTTGTTGAAAATGGATTGGATTATTATTAGTATTTGAATGCATTTTCAAACTGAAGAATTGAATCAGTTTTAATCCGGTTATTAAGTTTTATCCAAAATACAAATTATTCAAATGAAGAGCAAACTTACTCAAAATACAACGTGGGAGATACACTAAATACAACGTTACGTCAGATACACTAAAAATATTTTGGGATATATTGGGATGAAGACGTTACGTCAGATGTAAAGCTAAAATATATTTGTGGGATATATTGGGATGAAGACTGAAGGCTATATAAAAACGTCAAGTTTTTTATATAATTGTTAATAGCAATTAAAAATGATTATTGAAATTTAAAAAAAAATTCCTCATTTAAGGATAAATCTCTATTTTTTACAGTGTCGATTGGTTAGTTTCAACGTATTGTATTTTAATGATTGCAAAAGAAAATTTAAATTTCCATTATTCATCCTTGATTTATTGCAGGACAATAAAAACACTATTTGTCTAGCTTATTAAGCTGGACACGATGGATTTTTCCTTCACCTACCTATGAAACAGAGAGAGATAACATTGACAACGCCAATTCTATCTTTTTTTAACAGATACCAATTGTATGTATATGTAGTTTTTTTAACGACCATCAAGCTAGCGCCTCTAGCGGATAACTGAGAATATATCTAACGATAGAAAATAGAAATGGCGACTTCGTTGAGTTTAGGTGTAGATCACTCGAGATTAACTTCAGACGTGTTCCATAATAAAGGGCCATAGTGGCATAATATCTTTTACTTTCCAATAAGAAATACATATTTTGTAAAAATGAGTGAAATTGTGTTACATTCAGAAGAGAATATGGAAGAAATGCAGACAGTTGCAGATAACACTCAAGATGACGTCGTTGAAAAGAAAGAGACGCAAACGAGTGCATCCGTTAAACACGATTGCGACCCGAAGCTTTCCGATAATCACATTCCACAGAAAAAAAGGAAAACTAGACGCGGGAAATGCAAACGTAAGCAACCATACATGAAGAACAGAATTCCAAATGTTAAAAAACCTAAGGCTCCATATAACACTAATCAGTTTTTATTAGCAGATCATTGCGATTTTGAAAAACTAGATGAAAAGTTACTAAATACTGATAAAGCTTCAACATCCACTGTTAATAGGACTAGGGATTCAAGTTTTAGTGTAGATTCCGAAGGAGAATTCTATTCTTCTCCAGATGATGAAGAACAGTTTTTGATAAAGGATTTTGATAACCAGTATGAAACTTTACATGCAGAACATTTGAATAATATGTCTAAGGCTGATTTAATTCAAGAATATGTTAGTTTAGAACAAAAGGTAGAATTATTATCTAATATTTTGCGAAAACGAACCGAAGGTGATTATGACAAAACAAAGATTGATCTCCAGATGGAAATTGAGAAATTGAAAAACGAAAATGAAGCTTTAAGGCAACAGAACTATGATTTGTGTTCCAAACTCTCTAATAAATCAAGTAGTAGTGATAGTTCTTCAGATTCAGAATCTGATTCTAGTTCATCCAGTACCAGCTCCAAGAGCTCTTGTGATATAAATCAGTCAGAAACATTAAATAATTCCACAAACAATTTGGAAAATTTAAATAATTGCACATGCATCGACCTCAGTTAATATAAAAGTGCTTGTTTTACAATTTTAAAAACTAAAGTGTAAGTTAAGTTTTCTGAATATATTCAGATATATATATATATATATATATATATATATATATATATATATATATATATATATATATATATATATATATATATATATATATATATATATATTCAAATTGGTTAAAAAATGTTTCATTACCTAACATGTTATTTAAAATGATTGCTTATTTTGGTAACTTAAACTTAAGTTATGTTAAATAAAATTGTGATGTTTAATTAAACAACACTAGTTTTTATTAAACTGTCTATATATTTATATAAGATGACAGAAAATCACAAGAATTGTCAATAATATTTATCTAGGGTTGACAATTGAAATTTTGACAAAAAAAGTGTGTATATATATATATATATATATATATTCAAATTGGTTAAAAAATGTTTCATTACCTAACATGTTATTTAAAATGATTGCTTATTTTGGTAACTCAATTTTCTTGACATTTGAAAACTTAAGTTATGTTAAATCCTAAAGATCGTGGCGTACTAGAATATGATGATTTTCTTGTGAATACAAAAAACCTTGAGAAATTTGAAATATCTTCAAAATATTGTAAAGAAATATTGTTCTATTCAAATAAAATAAATGTATATATAAAGTAACGAAAGGTTATTGTTGGTTTTGATAACCTGAATTAAATTTATAGTTCCATAATTTGTAAATTACATCTATATTGTTGATAATTTATTTTAGTTTATCAAAATGTGATTTTCCATTAAAGATGTGCTTTATAAAATTGAATACATATTTTATTTTTATCTTAAACTGTAGAAAGTATTTTGTGATCTTATATATTATTGTATAAAATATTCAATCAAAAAGAACTTGAATGAATTCTCGAAATTTGTTTAATAAAGCTCATTTAAATACAAATCATGATAATATATTTAAATGTCAACAGAGTTATACTTATAATGAGAGAGAAGCTTTATTTATATTTTTTTAGAAAAGAAATTGAAATTTGTTACATATTTATGCAATTTTTTCATTGAATGTGCTTATGAGCACCCAGCATAAGATTTCCCAGTCTTAAATCAGTACATTTATAAATGTGAATCCTACAACTAGAATAAAATTACTAGTTCATATCTACCATTTTTCAGCCCATTGATTTATTTGCCTATAAAACTAGTCATTTTATTCTGATTATAAGACAGAATAAATAATTGGTGTACTTTTTATAGCATTTTTTTAATGTTAATTTTATAGACTGTTTTGTGAAAGTACAACTTTATAATTCTAGATGTATTTATATATTTTAGATTAGTTGTAGTTTTTGAAAGTGATTATATGTTGAGAGATTAAATATGTTGCAAATAAGATATAGTAATTTATTAAAAAGCAAGTTATTCTATATGGTAACTCTCAAAGTTAACACAAGTAACTCGTTTTTCAATAGTGTACAAATTAAATGTTTTCTACCAGTAGTAATTTGCAAGGAAACTTCAATTTTCAAAAATCAACACTGCTATAAATCACTGCTACATATTAACAATCAAAGTACAGGATACAGAATTTGGGACACTACATTCTTTGTCAGAATACATTTTCTTAGTAATGAAGAGTTCTGATAGAGGGAATTATATAATTTCATGCTGTAGTAGAATTACGAAAATTCACATATTAAGTGAGAAAGAAAGGTTCTATTTCACTCATTATAAATAATTTGTGTGCCCTTTTAAACTAATAAGTTTACAAATCTAAACAGATTCATAAGCCACAATGATAATTTGGTTTACTGAAAGAACAAGATACATAAATTGGTATTGTAAGGTATGCCTTGTTGAAATACCTACATAAAAAAGTAGCATCCTCAAACGTGTACGTTTAATAAGCCTGCAGTGATAAATTGTTAATTCTAAATCCGAGGTTTTCATTTCAACCACGTGAGTTTAACGGATGCGAGGGGATGGGTGTTAGATTCTGAATGTTTTCAGTTTAATTTTTATATTAAATTGAAAAACTATAAGATATCCAAAAAATTTACTCGTTTGAATACATAAGTATGCATTTTTCGATAAAAATCAATTATATTTGAGTAAAAAGATTATTATTATTTTAAACGAGATGCACACTGTAAATTACTCTAAGCTTATAGAATGAACAAATTTGAAGGTAGCGATTTTTTCGAAATATGCTTAAAAAAATCATGTAGGGGCATTTACCTTCAAATGCGCCAGATCCTTTAGAAAATCTTTTGGATGAAGGTAATAAATTAGGTAGGATCAAAATAAAGTCAAAATTCCATCATCTAATGTTTTAATTTGAAAATATCATTTTTATATTGAAATTATGAACTTTGTCACAATTAGTAACAAATGCATATATTTTATAACACAATTCATAAACTTTTTATGGAAGATATTGCAAATTTAATATTCAATAAAGTAAGAAAAATTAGTATCATATAAGCATAAATTATTGATGATTAATTAATTAAATGGATTAAATTTTAATACATTTACCATTGTGAAGTTCGTGAAATAATCGGTTTTGGGTCCTTTTCACTTGTTAATCCTATCTTCAAACTCTTGTTAACACGAGGTTTTTCTTGTATATATTGAATGTACATGTAAAAACGATTAATATAGGAGATTCACTGGAATTAACTCTAATTGGGGGGACTCTTTTGTCTCCCTTTATGCTATCTCATATAAATCCAAAATCGCTAAGAACATTAATCTTTAATGTTTAATTCAGAAGTAAATAATAGTTATTTTTCTATAGCTAACTTTGATCTATTACATAAAGAAGTTGAGACGATAAGAGAACAGGTTTCAGATAAAGATCTTAACACAAAAACTACTCATTTATCACAAACATTGTAATTATTAACTATAAGAAAGAATACAAATAAAACCAAATATACAAATAACAAAATTACTCAAATAATGTCGCTGGGACTATAATCTAGTTATAGTTCCGATTCCATATCGGAAAAAATATAGGTAATCTCCATCCTATGGATTATGGGAAAAAGCTCTCAGATATCATTGAAGTAAATTCTAAAATACCAATTTTAGATGCAAAACAATTTAAAAGGCGTGTAACTCAAAGAAAAACAGTTTTTTGTAAGTATGTACATTTATATTTTGTCTTCAATTTACTTAAAAACAAGCTTGTTAAATTTTTATCTAGTGAATTATATTTATTAATTGCCTTGAAAAATATTGTATTTTGACCCATTTTGGTGTTCCGAGGTAAAGTTATCCATGTTTCTTGTGCGATAATTATGAATTTCACTGAATTTTATTACCTTTTCTCTTATGTTTATTACATATTTTACCCAGTTATTGTTTAGTATATATATTACCAATTAAACCTGCAATACATACAAATACAAAGAATACACAATCGTCAGTCCTTATTAGCGTTCAAGGTTGAAGGAATCTGATTGATAAACACCGGTCCTTTTACATGTTCATCTAGTTCAGTTTAGAAACAAAATAAGAGATATTTGTTGAATAATGTTAGTTCTGTTATTATCACTGCATAAACTCTAATGGTAAGTAGTTTTATATTTCATTATATTTATACATATTGAATTTGATCTTTGTAGTCATTACCTTGCAGCTTCTTTTTTCTCCTGAAGAAGACACAAAAATCTGTCGAAATATCGAGAATTGTAATGAATAAATGAGTTTTTAAAGAATTCAGCAGACCGACACATTTTTTGTGTCTTTTTCAGGAGAAAAAAAAGCAAAGTAATGACAATGATCAAATTCAATATATAAAAAAATATAAAACTACTTACAATTAAAGTTTTTGCATTGATGATAACGGAACTAAAATTTTTCAACAAACGTCTCTTATTTTGTCTCCACTTTTACCCTAACATGTTTAAACTGAATGGTCAGAAATTTCAACAGAAAGCTGAAGGCCAGGCAATTGTGTGTGGGGTGTACAATGGTTGACCGTAAACTTTTAAAAGCATTGGCGTAGGAAAATGTTTTTATTTATTCTATTTTAAAATATTGTTACAGATGATGCACAATATTCAATATAATTATGAAATTGCAGCCGAATACCGAATAGTAATCGAATATTCTTTTCAAGCTTAAATATAAATATAATAATTTTAAGAGTAGTATACTCAACGGCACTATTGTTCCGTGAATGTGGATTGCTCAAATGTACATTGAGTCTGTAGCTAGATTTATGATAACAAAATCTTATTATAAGAACTATGTACAACACGAGGTACAGACTCGAAAAGTAACACGAAGTCATGTGTTAACTCCTCATGTGAATTTCACCGCTGTACAATTGCACATTAGTTTTACTGGCCCAAAGGTTTATAATGCGTTGCCTTCCAATTTCAGATTATTGACATATGATAAGAACAAAGCTAGGCTTCTGAATAAGTGGCTCTTTGAAAGTTGTTTTGCACTAGAGACATGATAAAGTACAAGTAGAAATATAAATTATGGTCATCTCAATTGTGTGAAATTATGATGTATTGTATTGTATAGTATGTATGATTTTTGTATGTTATCAATTAGGGATAATAATGTTAAGAAGTGTTTTCATGTATGATTCGTAATGCACACACAGGTTCATTGAACCCATAGTGCATTAAAATGGCAATTTTTCGTATATGACAAAAATGGAATGGTTGAATATAAGGGGAATTCCCCTGAAATGGCTAACTTCATATTTATCAAATCGTATCGATTGTAAAAATTGTAAGAGATGACTACTTGTCTGATCCTATGCGAGTGAATGTGGGAATTCCTCAAGGAAGCATACTTGGGCCTCTCTTATTTGTTATCTACACCAATGATCTGGTAAATGCAATTAATCCAATGCATTAAAGTTACGCAAATAATCGAATCAAGAAAACCTACAATTGGTTCCATTAATGAAAGCAGCTGAGGAATGGTTTAACCAACGGAACTAAGATAAACATTCACAAACCGGTGAATGATACAATTGGTTCCATTAATAAAACGATTACCGGTGAATGATGCAAAATTTTTGGGAATTCATGTAGATGACACGTTAACTTGGACAAAACATATAGACGAATTGTGTAATAAACTTGGCAAAGTATGTTATGCGTTCTCAGGAAGTACATTAACCAAAATTTGCTCCAGATGGTGTATAGTGCAAATATGGAGTCACTTATCAGATATGCTATCATTGCTTTATTTATGAGACTAAATATACTTACAGTCGTTGCTCTGTATGTTTTTGAGGTGGTGGTATTTCTGCGCGAAAATCCGCATATTGCCAATGCATACCAGCGCAAAAGCAGGTACACCACCCAAATACTACATTACAACTTACCAAAGCATTAACTTAGCCTTTACGAAAAAAGTCCAATGTATTCTTCTATACTTTTTTACAACAAATTGCCAGAAAACGTAAAGAATATGAATCCAATCGCATTCAAAAAGGAGTTGAAGCGACAATTAATTGAAACACAACAGATGAATATCTATATTACAGATGATTCAATATTGTTATTATCTAGCAATTATGTATTGCCGTACTGTTTCCCTGTTTCCTTGTTGACTTTGTGTCTTTACTGTTGTAGCACTTGCACTCGACACTTTTAAAGAAATATATCTGCTATCTATCTATATATATATATATATATATATATAAAATTTTTGTTATTGTTTTGTCAGTTGTTACAGTTATTTTATCATCAGGTAGCATTTCCCAGTCTAAAAGTTCATTCCTCCTGTATGTTTTCTGTATTACCAAAAATTGATAATTGAAATCACTTCAAGTACCGAATATAATTTAAATAACCCATAATGACCTCCAAAATTATCAATAGGTTGCATGGTTCACCTATTTTTTACAGTCCCCAGGAGCCACTTATAAGTTTTAATAATATTGACAGAGTTGGGATGCATAGTCCATTAGGGATTTCTTCGCTGGGAAGGGGAACTTGTTCTCTAAGTTGTAGATCTTTGTTGAAAGAAGATGAATTCAAGGTTAGCTAGCCAGACTTTCCAGAGTTGAAAATAACAGGAAGAAGAAAGTAAAGAGGCAAGAATCAAAGGAAATTATGTTCCTAGACGACTGCTAGGTTGTTTCTTTAAATTTTCTTTTGAGTTTTGAAGATGGAGCGCTAGGATTTACACCTTGGTAAAATAGCTTCAGTAAATTCATAGCATCATCTGCTCTGTAGCCTCCTTTTCTTGTCGTAACTGGCTTCAACACATCTGCTACATTAAAAACTGTTTCACCACCAAATCTGTCATTTTTGCATCCATAAATTATTGATTTTACTTTCAGGTCATATAATGCCGCAGCACACATAATACAAGGTTCAACTGTTACATACACAAAAGTTTCTTTGAAAACTGCAATAAAATTCAGGTTTTCTTTTTTGCAAAAATCATTTACCTGATCAATGCAGCACATTTCAGCATGTCTAGTAGCATTGCGAGTTTCATTAACCATGTTACGTCCAATGGCTATGATGTTATCTTCATAAACAAAGATGCAGCCTACAGGGACTTCATTGGATTGTAAAGCTTCATTTGCGAGTTCAAATGCTTTTTCCATGTATTTTTGCTCATATTCTGAAAAATAATTTGTTTTGATGTTACCATTTATACATGTTGGGGATGTTGACTCTTCCTTTGAAGAATCCAATTTCCGTTTTTTTTGTAATATATCAGAATGAATGACCTTATTCAACATTTCACACTATTGAAAATAATGCTCCAAATTATTATCTTCCAGAACTACTTTTGCCTTTTTAGCCCAGTTTTTGCTTTGTGTTGATCGACCACTTGGATGTGGCATATATAATATTTCAATATTATTTATTGCAATTAATTCATTCAGAGCATATCTTATCCGCTTTTCGGCATATCTTCCAATACCAATGATCACTTCTGGTTTCAGTAATTTTACAACTTCTACCAGATTTCGATCACAAGTTTCTTCTAATGCTATTTTCAGAGATTTCAGGTCCCCCTGCAAAAAAGAGAATGAATGATACCTATATATTTCATATAAAATATATTTATATAAAACAAATCAACAATGTACAATTTTTAAAAGGTGTAATTCAAAACACTGGGATAAATTTCACAAAAAAATTTGATTCACTCAACATATCATAACCTAATGTCAAGAGTTATAACATTTTATATTATTACTAACTCAGAAGAGTTAGTAATAATATTTACTCTATTACCGTTAGGCCGCTAAGCGGCCTAACGGTATGGCGACCCTATACGCTCTCGGCTTCCTGATGCTGGTGGGTTCGATTACCCAGTAATATTCGGCCGTTCGGAAACTGAAGAAACAGAGCTACATAGGTCTCTGACCTCTGCTCTTAGATCCATGATAATAATAATTATTATCATCATAATAGAATTGTAAAACATGTCAAGTGAATGAAATTATATTTAAGTACTTTAGCCAGGTGTTCTAAATTGAACTCTTTTAACAAACCATTTACCTTACTTGAAACCAATTCAATATTTTACTGATGCTGGTGGGTTTGATTACCCAGTAATATTCGGCCGTTCGGAAACTGTAGAAACAGAGCTACATAGGTCTCTGACCTCTGTTCTTAGATCCATGATAATAATAATTATTATCATCATAATAGAATTGCAAAAAATGTCAAGTGAATGAAATTATATTTAAGTACTTTAGCCTGTTCTAAATTGAACTCTTTTAACAAACCATTTACCTTACTTGAAACCAATTCAGTATTTACTATAATATAACCAATTGCTACTACATTTTTTTCAAACACATGAAAAAGTGATATTATTGAATAATAATGGACATAAAAATTTAATCACAACTTCATGCATATAACTACCTTAAACTCAGGTGGAGTAATATTTTGTCCATCCATTTTCATGAATGCAAGAGGACAATAGTTAAATACAATTGAGTTTTTGAAAAAGATGTCTGGCGTCAGACATAATTCCTTAAAAAAATTCCAGAACCTACAACCACTTATTTCTCTCCTTTTGCAATTAAAGCCTTGAATCCGCCTTTTTTCACATATATAATTAGGTTGTGTAACTTTACCATTTATTTGTAACCACTGTTGAACAAATATTACATCACCAAAGGGGACACCAGTTTGACACATACCAAATGGGCCCGGATTCATTCCCAGAAAAATTATTTTTTTTTCAGTACAACAGTACATTTGCAAGAATCTTTCATATGGCTCAGCAGCATAAATTGTAGGATTATATGCTACATGAATGGGACTTCTAATAAATGATATTTGACTCAACTCATTATTAAAATCTCTTTGATGTCTCAACATTTCTTCAACTATGTGGGGGTTATTAGACATTTTATGAATAATTTCTATCTTATGGATTGCCAGATTATTGTGGTTTTTTTTAAACACTTTAAAATCTATCTCAATACTGTTTTCATTCAGTTAGAAAGCTACAAACCTCTTATCTCTTATTTTATTAACTTGTGATATTATCTGTAATCTTGAAAGCCTTTGAATCATAGGAAATCCACTCCACTAGCCATTTATTCTTTTTGGGACGAATGTTTGAAACTCAGGAAATAACTTAAATGAGAAAATTTTAGGTAAACATAAATATGAATAATAAACAGAATATTTCATAACGTAAATAGGCACAGAACATATATTGTTATTATTCTTCTTCGTCTATTGGTTTTCCCTGATGCGAGAGAATATCATGTTATAAACTATCTTGTCGAGGTTGATTCCACTATAGACGTGACCACCCAGGATAAGGTAGCGTTATAAGGTCACTATACCGCCAAAACCTATCTTTACTTACGTAAATTTGAGTTACGCAAGTAAAGTTAGATTGTGATACCTATTAGATACTGAGTTTTTTGCTGCAATTTATCCGCTGAAAGTTAAAGACGTAATAATTACATTACGTACATGTCCTACTACATGTACAAACATTCATCTTGAATGTTTGAACATTTTGAAATGACCTACGTTTGTTTGATGGTCTGATCAAATAAATATTTATTTTAAATTATACTAACGTCTATTTTTCTGTAATTATTGACGTCTTTTTAACGTAGTTTAATGACGTCTTTTGAACAGCTCAAAATGATGTCTTGAGACTGTGACATTTCAACGTCACTGCATGGTCAGTGAGACGTGACCTGAGACGGTCCAAGTTTCTTCTGTCATGTTGAAACCAATATATGACGTCACATTATCTACTTATGTAAGTAAAGTTAGGCTGTGCCTGGGGATGAGAATAAACAGACTTGAAACATATGCCAACGGCAGCATCCTTATGTAGGTTACTTATTACAGATAACTTAATCAGTTAAGTTATCAGTAAGTTATGAATGAAATTATAATTTTAGCACTAATTGAAATTATGCTTAATCAATAAAATAGTAAAACAAATTACAGAACTACTAAAAATGAAAATCCAATGATTAAAAATACAATTAATTGTTAAAAATGAATAATTTTTGGACAATAATAAAAAGGAGGCTTTGGAGATTGTTCATTAACGACCTAGTTTAATGAGTACCTACTACATGGGGGGTAAAAACGGACGTGAATCTAACGCTTTTAATCTAGATTGTACGCTCAATTTATCAACTCTCATGTTGTCTCTCTCATCGATCTTTCAAGCGGAAGAAAACTTTCATTAGTTTCAAAGAAAACCTGATTGGAATTGTATTTCTCAATGGTTACATATCTTACCGAGAACCATTTGCTTGATCTCGCTGCTATCAGGAGTACAAACTAGAATTATTGAATAATATTTAATAACTGAGATTGAATTCTCGCTTAGCTCTTGCTGAAACATGATTAAATAATAATTTGAATTAGACTCTTGGACGAATGTTTTGAAAAATAATACGATAAAACTATAACATTGAGTCAACAGGTTTCGAGCAGTCAGCTCATTCTCAAGACTATTAATAATGAGCACACATTTTAAAATAAACGAAAGTTTAAGTTAAATTATTAATGAATAATATTTAGCCTCTTTAATATCGCTAATAATTGTATGATGTGATATATTTTCACTTAAAAAATAAATATTTAATTTTGGATATCTTCTCTTTTTTTGTTGATAGTGAACGTTTTTGATCACTTTGCGAATATACTCCTTGAAGAATTTGTGAAAAATTTGTATTCTTGAATACGGAATATTTATTGTCCTTAGCATCTCGGAGGGCTTAACAAATTTGGGGTGGCATTTTTGCTATTAAAACAATTCGTAGAAGTACTTCATACCAATAATTCATCTCTGCAGTACCAATTATTACGACTCTACTCAATGCAAAGTGACTGTCAATCCTTTTAGAGGGCTGTATTTTATGACTAAATGCGGGTGTTTATTGATAGCGGGTATTTATGCTTTGGCCTTTGGATAAACGAAATCTCAAAACTCATTTATCAGAACGAGTTTTTATTTGAAACTTTTCATCGCAATTTTCTTATTATTTAACATTATTATTATTATTTTCTTATTATTTACAGTAGGAGAATTCACAGCCTATACTTAAAAGTTCATAAAACATATCAAAATCAAGTTTTATTAATATTTCACATATTAATTTTTTATGATTATTCAAATAAGTCTTATTTTATCGATTGCCTCTAAACTGGTTAATTTTAGAGAACATTTGCTGCTCCTTAGCTTGCAGCACGGAGGAGTGGCTCGGCTTGCCAGCCCCTGCCATCGAAATTCCCAATTTGCCTCGAAAGCATTTATAAATGCATTTTTAAAATATGGTCATATTTTTTTCAGCCGTTCGTTTTAAATAAAATCTGATTCTTCGATAAAACTTTCAACCTCAACCTTTTCGCTTCATTCCTAATCTGTTTAGTGTACATCAATAAGTTCTTGCCGATTCTTGGTTTGAAGAGCATTTTCGTTTTCCAATTTTTTAAGTCCTTGTTAGTCGTAAATGTCTACCACAGAAGTTTCAACGTTCTTTTAATTGCCAATGTTCAAGTTAGGGTAAAATTTTTCTTCAATTTTTAATCTTCAATAATCCTTTAATGGAATTATTTCTTATTGCCGTACAATTTACTCAGTAAAAAGACAGAGATAGCATTTTGAAGTTTACTGTACTGTACTTACTATTGCTGTCTTATTTTTTATAGATATTCTTCATAGTTGTTCATGTCAAACTCAGTGTTTCATTTTAATAGCTGATATTACACGTTAATAAATTTATTTATTTCTCAAATTTAAAAAAGAATAGCAAAACTATTCGAACTTAACCTATCATTTTCTGTTTCTTTGGTGATTGTGTAATTTAGTAGTAGAAGTATTATAAATTCAGGTGATATGAAGATTTGCCTAAATGTTCAGTGAATATTTAAAATATTTGCCAGGAAGGTGATACAAATATCCTTTATAATTACCAATAATCGAAAACAAATTTATTACCAAGAATCAGAAAACGTACTGATGAAAATTGATAAACCTAAAAATTCAACAATATGATGCAACAGTATATGAAGGAACTTGAGCAGGTACCTATTATCTGACGAATAAAATTAATTTGATTCTAATTTCTGGAAACATAAACAGGAATCTTTTGATGCAAAGGAATTTGTGGAGTGCCTTGCCTGGAGAACTATTGCCGAGATCAAACAGGATGGAAATGGAGACTTCAATCCCAGTTTACTACACGAATCTTTCATACAAGCTATCAAGTAAATACAGTTTAAAACAAGTTAATCAGAAAAAGAAAAACGTATTCTAGTATTAATCTATTTCCAGAGATTTGACATTACTACAAGAAAGACAACAAAAAAAATGTCAGCGTTTAGAATCTGTAGTTAAAGAAGATGAAGAATTATTTGCTAGAAAAATTCAAGGTTTCTTAGAGCAAAATAAGGTGGGTGATAAATTACCTAAAACAATAAATGATTAATAAATGGGGAGCTAAATAAAACTACTGAATCATATACAAGTTTGGATAAGTTCAAGTGCACTTAGCTAAATCATTAATTTCAAGTATTCTGACTAAAATTTTTTTTTCAGCAAACTATAACTCATTTTCAAGAGTTAGATGGAAAAATTAATCATGTAGCAACTAAAGTGTTGCATCTGGGTGATCAACTGGATAGCGTAAATGGACCAAGAGCACGTGTAGTTGAAGCGCAACGTCTCATGACTCACTTAAGCGAGTTTATATCAACAGGACCTTTAACTTCATCATTATTCACTGATCCAAGAAGGGTGAGAGTAATTTGTAATAAAATAATCATGTTTAAAAAAAATATTCTCGCATTTTTAGATTGATGAAGCAGCAGATGTTATTCAGAAATTATATTTGATATCCCAAGATCTACCATCTTCAAAGTGAGTTTGTATTTTTTCATTAAATTAATATAGTTAGAAACAAAAAATGCATGTTCATTTTTCAGTAAACATGGGTTGTACACATTCTGGTTGAAAGAAAGTGAAATCATGAAAAATTAAAGTATCAAGCCACCGTATTGAATTCTTTTTGCATATTTGTTGAAAAACATCACACTATTTACATTAAATGAAAATAAATGTGAAAATCATAGACATTTTTAATCATTTATGTTTTCTTAAACATGTGGAGAATAAAAATTGAAACCCTGAATTGTGGTTTCAGATAGAATTCTGAATGATTATACATTCCATTCTAAACTATTATGAGAATGTTTGCCTTGTGTTCAGATCTTAATTTTTGATATTTTTCCACATACTAATAATACAATATAATAATGATTTATGTAGCATTAAAATAGTAATCAAACTAGAAAGTACAAACAACCTGCAAGTAAGGGTGATGCAGTTTTATTGCAATATACTTCATTGCATATAGTACATTATTTTAGAAGATAAATGTCCCATTGTCATTTATGTTATTATGTAATAAGTAGTTTATAAAAATTAGGTTTTGACTATATTTTGAATTTCCTTATAAAAATGTTTTCACATATTTTGAACTTCTTTAAAAATTTTGTAAAAATCTGATATTTTATATTAATTGAAGAGATTTCCAGATTTGTTGGAGTTAAACGAAAAATAGAGCGAAAATATGATGAAATTGAAAGAGCTCTTATAGAGGAATTTGTTGCAGAACAAAGACAGGGTAATTTGAAGAGAATGCAAGAAATTGCAGAAGTCTTATCAGACTTTAAAAATTATACACATTGTATTGATGCTTTTATTGAACAGAGTCAAGAAGTAAGAATATCATGTTACATTAAATTATTTTAATTTCTTATTTTCTCAAACATTACTTTGTACTTTAATTAAGATATTATTTTTAGGATTGCCTTTTAACAAAAGATATATTCACTTATATATTCAAACTATGTGAGTCAAGTAATGAAATAGTAAAGAAGGTGTTCAATAATCCAGAGCAAGTAATGGCAAAATTTGTGCTAAATATCTATCAACTGAAGATTGCAGAATATATAGCCAACAATTTAGATGTTAAACTAGATCCTCACACTTATTTATGTACCCTTTATGATCTATGTTCAAAGTATATCAATATATGTTCAATCTTCTCAACTACTACTAACATATTCATTTTAGAACCAATCAGCTTTCTACTGACTTATCCATTTTCAACCTGGGAAATGATAGTAACTATCTTGAAAAATTGTCAAATAATATATTCAATAAATATATTGACAATTATATTACGTGAGTAATGTGTTATTTCTTAATCATTCAATGAGAACCTTTAACCTTTTTTTAAAGATTGGAATTGAAATGTTTAAAGGAAAGAAATACCTCCAATTTACAAAAATATTATGAATCTAAAAATCATCAGAAGAAGCCATTGCAGTCAGGAGGGTAAGTGTAATTTATTAACACAAATATATTATTTGATTTGAATTTTGTGTTGTAATAAAACAGATAGAGAATTTATAATTTTCTCAGTGATTTTGTTATCTTTCATTGAGACATTTTAATCTACCTACATTCTCAAAAAGACGTGAAACATTAAGCCAAGAGTTAATATATTTATATATATATATATATATATATATATATATATATATATATATATATATATATATATATATATATATATATATATATATATATATATATATATGACCTTTCCCTAGAAGCTCATGTGGAATTTTCAAGTGATGCCTGTTATTCTTCTTGATCTGAAGACAAATCACAACTAAAAAGAAACACTTTCAATATGGTAACAAATAATTTAATCAAATTTCTGATGGATGTCTTAGTATTTCATTCAGTGCCATTGGCACAAAAACTATACGAATTCATATAGCTCTATTCACATGTTGTTACATAAACAACATAACAAAGAAAGTATAGTAAAATATTAGTAATTGACTTCGACTTGAGAATATTCACTTTTGCAACTCTTTGTTTAATTGGTATTAATCACTGTTAGAGTAGTGACAATTTTGTGATATTACTTCAATTGCTGCGAAAATGCCGTTGTTGCTGAACAAAATATGTTGTAGAAATTTTCTATGGTTTAAAAATTCCCTTCGAATTTTTAAACAATAAAACTATTGCCTATTTGGATTAGTTTTAAAGTTGATGATTTCTGTTTTTTTGAAGTACAGACATACTTGTACACAGTGAAATTTCATGCCACACAATTATTAAAATAAAACACTTGGAAATTTAAAAAGTTTTCATATATATATTGTTTTGGTATACAATACCTTCATCAACTGCATTTACTGGGAAGTCAAACAGATGCTTAACATATCAATTATTTCTTTATAACACATATGGTTGGTAATTCTTTTTATCTAACAATTTGTGTTGTGCGATGTAATATTCAAAGTGCAGCTGAAATATTATGTATTTCAATTCCTCTTTGCAGTGCATTCATATTTACAAACTTTTTAAATCAGTTTTCAGGATCTGAGAAGAGATATTCAAGCAGTTATTGGAACTAGGACAAATATAAATATAGTACAGATAGAAAATTATGGTGGTCAAACATTCCTTTCAGAAGAATTAGCCATCACAATTTTACAAGATTCTAAAAATGCATTTCAAAGATGCCAGTTGGTAAGAAACTCATTCATGAAGTTTTTTGAAATCAAATGTTGTTTTTAGCTTTCGAAATCTGATGATAAAGCAAATAATGCATCTCAAATTTTGGATAAAATGATGAATTCTCTCTTAATTGAACATGTGGATTATGCTTTGGAACTGGGATTGCAATCGGTACCAGTTGTGGAAGGTACACGAAACCCACCCACAATATATTTCTTTACTGTTGTTCATCATGCAACTAACATTATACATTTAGTAGAAAAGCAGTTTTCTGATGTTGTCATACCACTAGTCAGGTGAGAAACTCAAATCATATTCAACGCTTTTTTCAATAAGTTCTCTACATATTATTCATTGTTTTTTATATAGTCATATATTATTTACATAATTTTATATTTATACCTTGATGCTTTCTATACTACTCATTTTATAGCCTGAAGAAATTGCATGAATATATGAAGATAATATTATCAGTTCTAACAAACATGTAAATATATGGCAGGAAGTACTTACCTTGCTTTGTTGATTTTATTCTTTAAATTTATTTTGTCTATATCTTAAGTTTCTTCACTCTTCATAATTTTTGTGTCATTATATATGATATTTTAAATTGTTTTAGCAATTCTCCAAAGTATGATGATTGTGTCGGAAGAAAAAAGTCAATCTTAGAAGATATTGATAAAAAAATTAATACTGGTCTAGATAGGTAATTTTTAATGTGTTAATGAAAAAACAATATTAAATCTTCACATTTACAGGTCGCTCAATGCTATCACGACTTGGGTAAAATTGTATTTACAAACAGAACAGAAAAAAGGAGATTTTAAACCAGACACAGATGATTTTGACACTGTTGCTAGTCCAGTAAGATTTCAAAATTTTGATATGTTTTTTTCATATTAGTAAAAATTTCTTATTTATAGGCTTGTAAACAAGTTTCACTATATATAACTAGTGTAATCAAAGAAATAATGAAAAATTTGGATGGATCTAGAGTGAATCAAGTTTTACAGGATTTGGGAATTAAATTACATAAGGTGGTTTACGAACATATGCTTCAGTTTCAGTATAATACTGCAGGTAAATTGAGTATATATATATATATATATATATATATATATATATATATATATATATATATATATATATATATATATATATATATATATATATATATATATATATATATATATATATATATATATATATATATATATATATATATATATATATATATATATATATATATATATATATATAATATATATATATATATATATATAGTGTGTAAATTTTAGAATCGAAATTACCTCACAAAAGTTTTCAACCTCGACTGGGTACTGAGTCTCTCAGGTTTATGCCCTGTTGCTTTAACCAACTAAGCTACCGAGGTCTGCTTACATATATATACATACATATATTTACATATAAATATTTCTTCTTACACAATATGATCCGTACGTATATATATATATATATATGTATATATATATATATATATATATATATATATATATATATATATATATATATATATATATATATATATATATATATATATATATATATATATATATATATATATATATATATATATATATATATATATATATATATATATATATATATATATATATATATATATATATTATTTTCATGTTTGATTAATGCATACTTTTGTTAATATCAAAGGTACTACTAATGCAACCTATGAAAACACAAATAATTTTTCTATTAATATATATGAATGGTTTTGTGATTTTTTGTTTACTGTTGACAAATTTATTTCGGTGATATTTCAAGATTTCTAACGCAAATCAGTTGGGATAAAATAAGATGATGTTTCATATATATCACAAGAGCTGTATGTATAAACTGAAGTTCCTACATACATTAAATGTTTGTACTCACGGTGGTGGAATATTACAGAGTTAATTTTGAGCGTAACGTTTTTTTTTTTCAAATAATACAGTTTCTTTATAAAATTATGTTTAATGATGAGGTCACATTAATTACTAATGGAGTTGTATCGTCCGTCTCAAAATTGTATGCACTTGGCAATAGATATTTGACATTGAGCTTATAAGTGTATAAGGAATATATATACACACACACACATATATAAAATTTTTATGAAATGAATTTCAAAAAATCTGTGAATATGTGTTATTCACAGTTTCCGAGTTCTTCTGTTTAGCCGAGGAAAAAACTCGCCTATTACAAAATTATAAGAATTGTGCTATGATGTCTTGAAGTGCTTATAAAAATATATATATATATATATATATATATATATATATATATATCGCCATCGTATTGTTCATGTTTCACATAGCCAGCTTTGCTATAATGTTCTTTTGAATAATTTGTCAAAAAAATTATCGAAAGAAAGTTATAATGTCCTTTCATTGCAAATATCTACAAGTGCGACAATATAGCACAGTGCGATAAAATAGTACGAAATCTACAGAATTCTTTTTCTTCTAGTGAATTTCTGATATAATGTATATATATATATATATATATATCTATAATATATAATATAAAATATGTTAAAAAATATGTTAAATGGAAATGTTTGACTATAAAATGTTTTGAAAAAGATATGTTTGTATAATTTTTGCTGAATCAATATTATGTATATCAATGTTTTGTGAAGTTGTACTCAGTTAATTCATAAATGATTCTAGGTGCCATGGTTGCAATCTGCGATCTCAATGAATATCGCTCCTTCACAAAGCCATTGGGCCCTGTTACGGCAGAATTGTTTGAAACACTTCATGCTCTATGTAACCTTTTATTGGTCAAGCCAGAGAATTTACAGCAAGTTTGTTCGGAAGATTCTTTGGTGAGTTCATTTCAATATCTGTTCAGAATTTCCATAATTTTAAATGTTTTAGGTTAAATTGGATAAGTCAGCCCTACAAAGTTTTGTGCAGTTACGGAGTGATTATAAAACTCAAAAGCAGACATTTTTCAAAGTATAAAGTTTATGTTAAATTTCATTATATTAAGTACCTATTATGTATTAATAATATATATTACCACATTTTCTTTCCAAAAATCTTTCTTAGAGATTGAGTATATGTATATTTTGACATGAGAAGTTTTGTCAGCTGCTGTTTGTCACTATAAATTAATTTTAGCTGCGAAATTTTTTAATAAATGTTAATGAAAAATCATGCTGTAAATATAGGCATTATTCAAATGTCACTATTATATTAAGTTTATAATACTATACTAAATAACCATAAAATATATTTAATCTTACGTATTACAAGATATATATATATAATAATTAAAGGTTATCCTAAGATGCCAGTAGCATATAAAATTTTCTTTTTGAAATTGGCCCAAAAATCATACCCTTAAAATTGAAATGAAATGTAAAAAATGTGTTCCGATTCTTCAAAAGTATATTAGCGATATCTAGTTTACAATCTTATGTGTAAGAATTTTAATCTTCACAATTATATCACAAGTAAAATTAATTATACTTGTATAATTAATTAATTAAGTATAACGCAACTTTTTATAAGACTAAGCTCAGCAGTTGATCTACCACTGCTTAATCCACTTTCTATAAAAATTCTCTTGACAGTTTACCAAGAAATAAGAAGTTTCAAATTTGTTTGAAATGAATTAAACAAATAACCTGAATTGGTAAATTCGAGGTAACACATCTTGGAGTTTAGTTCTTTATTAGGTTGACTTTATTGGAGAAACTAAAGTAAAATTTATATCGCAAAAACAATTATTCTTATAAAACAAACAATTTCTAACTTTATACAATAATGCAAGTACAGTACAAAATTAATTATCTTCAATAATTGCCTTAGAAACAGTAAACATAATTGCTTTTATTTAATATAAAACTAATTCGTATTTTAAAATTCAATAATATAATTAGATAAACTTACATTACTAATTAGAAAAAACTGACAACAAAAAAAATTAATTTAAATTGTAAATTGAATAACTTCTTATTGTTGTATTTTTGTCTTAGGATTATATATATATATATATATATATATATATAAAGTATATATATATATATATATATATATATATATATATATATATATATATATATATATATATATAGTATATATATATATAAATCTATTTATTAATAATAAATATCTGAAAAATGAAAAAAAAAAGATCAGACTGAAGTAACTTTTTTTTTACTCTCACAATAAAATATATGAGGAATACAAAATATTGTTTATATATCAACACCTGCACATTAAAACATGTAAATCTTTTTTAAGCTTGTACTTCTACAAAAAGAGCCCTTATTATTGAAACAAAAAATATGAAAATTGTTTGAATCTGTGAAATTTTTCAAGTTTTAAAGTATCAATTTTTATTAATTTGTATTTTGTTTACAATTCAACTGTTATCCCTCAAAATATTTAAAAATGAATATTTGGTACATTATGTATGAAGGTTAAAAATTATAAAAAAATTAAATTATTTTCATAAGATTGAGCGCAACAAGAAATAATGAGATACATTAAAATCACACATTGAATGAATACCTGCGAGATTCATTATAAAGACATCAAAATATAAAGATAAAATAATAAAAGAGTTCTTGAAAATGCTTCATCAACTTATTCACACCTTGTCAAAAGGGGAATATTTCGATAAAAACAGTAAATTAAGATAAATATAAAGTTCTACCATTGCAGTCAGAAAGTATTGGAAAAAAAGTATTGTCTTATCGTAGATGAATAGAGTAAGAGAAATGTGTTTATTTTACAAATTATACAAGAAGCTGAATTTATATTTCAAATAAAAAGCACTGAAACTCACCTAATAACTTTTAAGTAGTTAATATGTAATACTTCTCTGTACTTAAAATATGTAGTAATCTTCAAAGAACTTATCCAAACAAAGACCACCTGAAAGCGAGAAAGAGCGCCCGAGCTATACAAACTAGACCGACATCAGAAGAAATCAGCACGCTGAAGGAAAAGAGGAACACTTTAAATAGACATAGGGGAGTACCCTGCAAAATACTAGAGATGAGAACCCCATAAAAAGGGACTGTGAAACGAATGGGAGGATGCTGAATTCCAGTATAAAAAGTAAATAAATGAACATCACTGATTAAGTAGAGGATAACGCCGACGAGAGTCTCTACGAGGATAAGAGAGCCGAAAACATCTAGTACTTAATATACACGATCGCATTTCTAGAGGATATGGCGAGAGAAGTGCGACCGGCATCAAACGGAGAACACTGGAGAAACGACTGACGATGAGACAGCTTTACATCACGAGTACACCCCAATGGAAAGGGATGACACAATAAAGGTGGATAAGAGGGACTATGAGGAATTAACTTGCAAGGAGACTCTAATGATAGTTTCTGAGATGAAATTTGAAATGGAGAGGTGAGCTCACGAACTTGTTGCCAAGAGCTCATTGTACCAAATCTTCAAAACATCGTCCATGCAGACCATGTGGCAGTAGCGCAAATTATTACAGATCTGGGAATTTATTCGATACCACAAACGTAGAGAATATAACTTGAAGCAGAATTGAAAATTTAATTATTTTGTATATGTAATAACAGTATGGATGCATACAGCATGTTTGCAGGAGAGATTTAAAATAATATCAAAAATTATCTTGCAAACAAAATTTTGAATATAACTCAATGGAGAAATATTGAATTATTTTTTTGAATAGTATTTTCAATTTTGTTGATTATTTTAGATAACAATTATTGAGCAAAAATCTAGTGTAATAACAGAAACCACCAATTGAATATATAATTGACAATTTTCGTTTTTCATTGTAGATATAAATTGATAAATAAATTAATATACTAATGCTAAAGCATATTCATTATGTTAACAAAATAATAGCTTCAATATCGTTCAAAGAAACAACTGCCTTGTACATATTCATGTAATGTAATTTGGATGACAAAACCCTATATATATATATATATAAATTTACTGCATCATGTTATTTATATAGTTAATTTTCAAAGTTTGTTTGCCCCCACAATTATTGGTATTAATAATTATTATTATTACCAAAAATTGTTGCTCATTTTGGTAATGTGGATAAATCATTCAATTATGATTTAGATCAAAATAAATTTTATTTCTTAAAGTCCTAATAATAGTAAAGTTAGCATATTTTGCAAACTTAACCATTTTGAAAAAAATTATTTTTTACAAATTAGTAAATATAATTCCAAGCTGTTCTTTCGATATAAGAATAAATGAATAAACTGAATAATTGTCTTACTTTTTTTTACCAATTTCACTTTGTGTTTCAGGAATAAGTAAAAATACAATAACTTCATTTCTAAGGTTACAACCCTATACATGACTATATTTCACTGCAAAATATTTATGCAATACCTATTCCCATTAGATGAAGAACAAAATCTCCATTTTTAGGTGCACTCTTCTCGTACAAATAAAAATTACTTACAACTAGAGTAGAGAAAAAAAGTGATTAATTTGAAGGGTCACACTATACAATGAGTCAAATATATTCATTACCCTATTAACGCATGCGGTATCTATTTGTTTCATGGACTTCCCCTAAATCACCTTTAAAGTTGATTTCTACAACAAAATCTAAGTCACGGTTATTCCTTGGATTAGGTTTCATAGTAAACAGTCCATTGATTTCCTCCCCCTTTTTCACCGTCATGAAGTCTTCAAAATAAAACACTGTTTGCTTCCAATGAGTATATGGAGCATCAGGAGCAGTTGTAAATCCAAGTCTTTTGTGACATTTTGTAAACTCAACATTAAAGAACGTAACTAAAGCCTGTACATAGTCATTTCTTCTAGATATTAAATGAAATGGTGCAGAAAAATCCAAATCTTCTTTAGTAACAGTATATAAATCAACTTCTTTCAGAAGACATGCATTGGTTACTACTTGTTTAGGATCAACAACATCAACCAGAGGCTCACTGATAGCTATTTTTCTTATAGAGCTCATGTCAAAGCCATAAACATCATCCCACCAATTTATTTTTTCATCTTTATATTGACGATCCTCAATAGCAGTTACAAAAAGTGAGCATCGATCAGGAAATAGGAGTCCATCAGGTTTTAACCATTTATCACGTGCAAATAACACAGTATCTAACATACTTTCATAAAAGAGGCAGTAACCCATCCATTCCGATATGATAATATCAACCGAATCAATTCCTGGGGGTAGAGTTACATCTTCAACTTTTCCCTTAATAATAGTTATTATATGATCCAGTTTATTAGTTTCTACTATTTTACGAGCATAATCTACTATATTAGAACATTCAATAGCAATAACACATTTAGCTCCAGCCTTAGCAGCAAACATACTCAAGATTCCTGTTCCACATCCAATATCCAACACAGTTTTTCCGGCGAATAAATGTTTATTATGATACATTGAATTTCGATAAGTTAATGTCCTCACCTCATCTTTCAACATTTCTTCATGGATGCCGAAGTGAGCATAGGAATCAAAATAATAATCTCTGGATGTCATCTCATCAGCAGGTACATCTTCCATTTTTTCATCTTTAGTGACGTGATTGTTTGTAGTTTGGCCTATTTCCATCGTTTCTTCCGTAGTTGCTTCTACTGGTCCGTTAGACTGTGTCGCCTGAAAAAGAATAAGTAACGACCATGAAGCTACAGCATCAAATTTAAGCCGGTTGCACGTGTGTATTGAGATATAAGTAATACAATAGAGCATGCAAAAAAAGCAACAAAACCATTCAAAATATAATTTAAAAATTCAATTATTACCATATTTGCTGCTAAATCACAACTTTTGGCGCGGAAAGAAATGCTGCTATGTTAAAGTCTTTGGGCTTAAAAGAATGAAAGGCAAGGGAACTGACCGAACACAGAATTTCAAAAATAAATCAGAATAAATAACCGAGAATAAAAGCGTTATTCTATGTTTCAACGTTGACAACATTCTACTGCATGTCAAATTACTAACTAATAAAATCATAGTTCTTGACTGAAAGTAAAGATAGTTCTGTGTATTATGCAAGAAATTCTTTTAGTTTTATCGAATTTGGAGTTTAGTTATGTGAGTTTAATGCCTTGGCAACTTTCGAATTATTACGGGATTTTAAATATCTGAATCTGCAAAAGTATTTTAAAGAGGTTCAAGAGCGGAGCGGTCAGTGGCTCTATCACGCTTTTAGAATAGATGCTGGTTGTTCGATTTTCAGATTCTTCTTGGCCTATTCGGAATCGGCATTAAGCGAAATATCTAAACAACAGAGCTATATAGGTCTCTGACCTCCGCTCTTTGAACTTACTTTGAATAATTATAATAACTTTGAACTCGAAATAAGAGATTATTGCAGGTGTTACCATTCAGGCGATTTTCTGTTCAGAGTCAAACTTATAGTTTGAAGAAATCACATGAATAAATGAATCCCTCATTCATGTGAATTCCAGGAATTGAAAGTAAGTTAATGGAAACCATCTATTAATATCTAAGTTCCGCAAAAGTATAAGGGTAGTTTAACTCTCCACGATATGGAACAAACGAGAATATGCCTTAAATATTGTAACGAGAGTGACTATTTCAGACTTTGTGTCTTCTAGAATGTTCACTCTGGAAGAGTCCTTAGGACTCTTCGAGAGCAAATGTAGTCACTTTTAAATACACTGGATTTATAACATGTAATATTCAAAAAATGTAATTGTAATATTGGAAAAGTTGTAAGATAAATTAATGAAGTACTAATAAAATAAATGATAACAAGAATCTATCTGTATTTATAAATTATTTTCAAATTTCAAAATATTTGTTTCTGTGCTCGTCCAGACGATGTAGCGAATTGTGTAGATCCTGTACCGAATTGGATTTGGACGCCCCTGTTTTCTTCAACTTTTTCAACTGTAACTTTTCAAACTGAAAATAACAGAATAATAGATATAGACGAAAGAAAAGGAAAAAAGTTGTAAACTACATACCTGAATTTTATGTATTCCTGGCAAATTTAAAATAGGCACTAGGGTGGGTCTTCCATGAGCACACTGGAAGGGTAGCAAACATTGCGAAAGGTCTTTTATGCGATTTTTCATTTCATGTTCAGACAAATAGTCACCAAATTTTATTGCACCTTGAATGTAGAAAATTATTTATAATTATATCTATACATAAAGAACAAGGTCTTCAATATAGAAAATAAGTAGAAGGTCGTTCAAGTATTACGTAAGCAGATTTATTAAAATGATTTATCTCCCTGCCCCTTGAATGCAAAAGTAAACAAAGGTCTTACCCTCCCCTCCCATGCTTACGTAAACATTGGTACCTATGTGCATTTTAACTTTTTTTATTTATGAGCAACAATTTTAATTCTGGGAATAACATAATAGATTTAGGATAAATTTTTAACGCACATAATATTTATGTAAACAAACTTTATTGACATGGTATTCAATATAGAGCAAGTTAACTCTTAATATATAATGATCTTAAGTAATATTACCAACAAAACAAACTTCTTTGAAAATTTTGGTATAATTTGTATTGGTATATTTGAAACATCTTAAACAATTAAAATTTGAAGAAGTGGATCAACAGTACGAAAATATTTGTTTTCCTTCAATATACAATCTAGAAAACACTAGATTGACGAACGGACTTAGACGCGCAAATATTGCGCGGTAATTTCTGTACTGGTCCTAAGTAGTAAGTAAACGTATTAGCTATTTGTGGGAATCACCCAAAATGTGTTTGGTTTTCAAATATAAAAAATGTATGGGTAACCATAAGTGTAAACAATTAATAAATATCGCTGACGAAATCACCATCTAGACCTCCTCCTCCCATGTCATCAAAAATATGCAAAGGATAAAACTCCCCGTTACCCTATAGTGCTTACTAATATTTGAACGGTGATAAATAATGTGATTAAAAAAATAAAAATGTGATTAAAAAAAGGGAGGATAATTGAAAATCTACCTGTTCATTTACGATGTCTTCTTTTTTCTTCCAAGAACTACATATTTCAATAAGTTCAATTATTGAAATATACAGTTCAATATGTCTTCTTTTTTTTTCCAAGAACTGCATATTTCAATAAGTTCATTTATTGAAATATGCATTTCAAAATATGATTGAAATAATTGGAAATCTACCTGTTCATTTACGTTGTCTTCTTTTTTCCTCCAAGAACTGCATATTTCAATAAGTTCAATTATTGAAATATGCAGTTCTTGGAAGAAAAAAGAAGACATCGTAAATGAACAGTTAGATTTTCAATTATCCTCCCTCCTTACATCTATTGTATAGGTATACATTTGTTGTTCGTTCTAGAGATGAGCGATCCAGTGATTTTTAAGTATCGGTGATCACAGTGACTGTGATTTGTAAATCACAGTGATTTTTAGTAGTGACTGCGATCACAGTTTAGATTTCCATTGAAATAAACTAACCGTGTTTGAAGTCTTGAACTTTTTTTTATCTTCAAGACTTTCAATATACTGAATGTTCAGACAATATCAAATATACTGAAGGTATATTTGACCTAAAATATATATTTATCTCAAAATGAAAAGGTACAATTTATTCAAAAGTTCATTCAATAAATAATATAATTCTAATTTGAAATATTGAAATATTTTTTAATAATTTTTTTTCTCAATTTAATAAAATATAATCGTAGTATAATATAGCATGCTTCTTCTCTGAAAATATCATATTCAACATAGAAATGTTATTTTTACCTGCAATGTGTTTTTAGTAGTAATATAAGTATTAAAAAATTATGATTTCACAAAAAATAAAACAAAATACTATGGATAACGCCTATTAAAATTTTTAAATCATTCATATTTCATATACTTGAAAATTGTTAAATTATTGATTAAGTTAAGTGATTGAATGATAAGTAATGTACAAAGATAGTAACCCCATTCGTGTTCAAATCCATCGATAAAAAGTAGACCATTGAGCTAAACAAACAGTATAACTAACCAGCTTTTGTCAAAGGTATAATATATAAATGTATAAAGTAAATATATTATATCAGAAATAATTTTTGTGGAAGAATGAAAAAGTTTGAAAATCATTTAATATAGCATGCTTCTTTTAACACACTTGAAATAAATATTTTTCGCCTGCAAATGACTAAAATTTTGCTTTTCACATAAAATCAATAATTACCACCAATATTACCAGAAAACCAATATTAGCGAATAATACTCACAAATATAATGTTCCTAAATAATAATCTAATAATGTAATAAATCCTAATAACATTAATAAACTGTTTTCAGGAAAAAAATTTCTATAAAAAAATTATGATTTCACAAAGAATCGAAAATTAAAAGAAATTACTGGGTGTAACATCTAAAGTTTATTCTGTTTATTCATATTCCCAAAAATTATTTTATAATAGCAACTTGCGCGATCGCGACCTAAACTCAGATTGCCAGTCTCATTCACGGCGATTGTAAATCACTGCGATTATATTTCACGGCGATTCTGAATCGCCGCGATTTTCAATCACGGCGATTTTGAATCACAGCGATTTTAAATCACCGCGATTTTAAATCACCGCGATTTTAAATCACCGCGATTTTCAATCACGGCGATTGTGATTCACGGTGATTTAGAATCACAGCGATTTTCAATCGCCGCGATTTTAAATCACCGCGATTTTAAATCACCGCGATTTTGAATCACGGCGATTTGACCCACGGCGATTCTGAATCAGTGTGATCTAAACTGTGAGTGAATTTAAACTGCGATTGCGATCGGCAATCGAGGTTATATATTATACATAATTTATTCATTGAATCTCATATGCTAACTATAGCACTATTTTAATTTGTATCCTTCCAAAGCAAATATTTTATTTTCGAAAGGTTGAATATTTGAGTGGAGCTTATGAAATAGAATTTATTCGAAAAAAAAATTCAGAACAGGAAAATATACATATTTAAAAATAATATTCCTGAGAGTGCAAAAAATTAACACAATATGAAATTTTTGTTTTTTAAATAAAATTTTTTTGATTGAAAAATTGAATTATTTTCTCTACGATGTTCTGAAGAGAGCTGCTTCCGTCGACATGATTGCGGACTATAACAATGATGTATTCATTTGTTTGTATTTTCTTCCGTATTAAACTTTCTTTTCATTCATATACATATAAATATCCAATAATCTCTTAATTAGATTATTTTTTATTATTATTTTTTTAGCATTATTTTTATCTGTCTCATAACATGAATGAAATCGTTTTTGTTTTTCTTTAATATGATGTTAATTAAATAAATTCAATCATTTCCTAATTCAATTTTTGCATTATATACTCAGATATTAAGAATAAAAATTTTTTCATTGAAATAAAATTTCTCAAGTAATCCTCATCTAAATATTTTCAATTTTCGGAAGAGAAAGATTATTCTGAAATTGTATTTCCAATCTTAGTTATCATAATTAATCAAAATTTTTTTATAACTGTTGAAATCAAATTTTAAAAGAGACAAAACTAGAATCATTATTTTTGACGTAGAGATTAACGCCCTTTCCGAATATTGTATACCCAAAGAAGCTTTCTGTATGTAAATATTCCTATAGTTCTAACTAGATAATGTAGATGGCGGTAGCGATAAACCTCACGAACGTCCACGAAGCTACCTACCGCTTCATTTTTCACCCATATATTTACAACATGGCCGAAAATCACAGTCACAGTGATTTCAAATATGTAGTCACAGGTGTGATTCGTGATTTCCAAATCACAGTGATTAAATCACTGTGAAGTGAAATATCGCTCATCTCTAGTTCGTTCCTTACTGTATTCATTCGAGGACCATCATCCACAGTGGAAGGACGTGCCAGGTAGAAGCAGGTAGACGATATCACCGAGCGAACAGTCGTGCGCAGAGCATTCTTATTCTGCAATATTGTGCGCAGATAAACACAATCTTGTAAATCTCAGGTTGAATGAAGTTGACGTCAACAACCCAGGCAACGAGAAGTCGACGGAATACGGGACGCCGTACCACGGGTTCCGCATTCAGCGGATAATCGGGGATATTATACATCCGAAAACAGAAGAGAGAAAAGCTAAACGATGATGGTTGATGAGAGGATAATGGACGAAGCAATCGCACGCTTATTAGGAGAGGGATACGATGCTAAAACGGTGCAACTCAAGAGACAAAATGAGAAAAAGACTACAAAACGAACGATAGAAGACAAGGAATTCAAAGTTCCCAAAAAGACAGCTCGTAAAAGCAATCAAACTACACAAGACTATAACAACTAGTAATAAATTCCAGACACTGGCCACTGAAAAAGAAATGGACATAGAAACCATCTCAGAAAAAAACGCTGATTCGAAAAAAGAAGAATAAAAAATACAGCAATCAAGAAACCACGAAAGGAACCCGTGATTCCACTTATATCCGAGAAAAGGATAAGTGGAACGAGATATCACGAAAAATATGAAGATAAATTACAAAAAGGCGAAACTCGTTTACCAAGGTATACAAGTTGAGCCAACAAGTGAAGAAGATTATAGGAAAATGTTCCATTTACTGAAGGAAAGAAACATCCAAATTTACACTTATCAACTGAAAGGTCAAAAACAGTTGAAGGTGGTAATAAGGGGTGTTATGACTGTGAATACCGTGGAAGAAATCGCTGAAGACCTGAAAGAGCAGAGCTATCCAGTCACAAAAGTTGTCAGGATGAAGGGCAAAAAAAGGTTCCAAGCCCCACTAGCCCTTGTCGAGTTACCGAAACAATACAAGACCATCTACAACGACCTGAGATTCTGCTGCGGACTAACTGTACAGGTAAAGAGTTTGAGGTTAAAATCCGAAATCGTTCAATGTTACAGGTGTCAACTCTTTGGACACGTGCAGAGTAAATGCCACGCTAATCCCAAATGAATGAAATGTGGAGAGTCCCACAATTCATACGAATGTAAAAAAGCTAAAACAACTACGCCAAGGTGTACCAACTGCAGCGGTGAACATTTATCCACAAATGTTCACTCTGCCAAAAACCCTAATAACCCGAAAAACAAGAAAATGACAACTAGAAAAGTGGAACACAGTGAACCCCCGGTCAATTACTGGACAGAAACGGTCTGAAGAAGCTGAAAGTCAATAGAAACAAAGTACGGAGAATAAAGAAAAACCAAAAGCTGAACCAACGGCGGAAGATAATCTCGCTTCAATTCTTGGTAGAATGTTAATTGCATTTTGTAACACAAATGCTACAAAAAAGCAAAAAATAGACTTCATCAACGAACAAGAAAAGCTAATAACATTGTATAGGCAGAGTGCTTAAACAATTCTCACAAACAAGAAGGACAAAAGGAAAAGATCGTCGAACGAGAAAAACTATCAAATCAACAAGAAGATTAATGCTAATGAAGCACTAAGAAGCGAATTGTGAGAAATCACAAAACTCCATCGTAGAAAATAGGCTAAACGAGGACGAAGAGGCAAAGGATACAAATCCAGTCCTCATCAAAAATCAGTGCAGACCAATACTTGCTGTATTTTAGTCTTGAAAATGAGCTCACGCTCTAAATATGTTGACAAATGAATGTTGTTGAATATAATCGTGCAACATTAAGCCAAGAGTTTAATTTAATTCAATATGAAACTATTTGTTTAAGCTGATTATGTATTGAATATTATCATCGAATTCCCTAGCGATGAAGTTATATAGTTGATTTTTGCACGATTAAATATTAAATCCCAAAATATTGGCTGTGTTTCGTTTGAAAATGTTATCAACTTAAAAACTGAAAACATGGAAAACATTTTATAGGAATTGTTTCTTTATAATTATAACCACAGAATATAACCATAATATTTTGTGACCCTATGTTTAACAAGAACATCACGTGTGATTTACTTAACTTACCCCGGCATGCTTCCAAATTTATAATTTCGTGAATAGTTTTTGGTAAACCGGTAAGTATTCCTCTGGTCATTTTAATTTGCTTTATTATTTCTTGAAGGAGTATTTCTACTGATTTTGCCAAATTCCAACTGTTTTGCTTCGGCTGAAATGACACGATTTAAAAAAAATATTACGAATATCGCAGTGAGCTTAAGTAATGAATAGCATTAAGGAATTAATAGTTCTGAAGAAAAACTGAAGAAAGTTTCAGTGGAAGACAAAATGTGTATGAACCTTTTTTTTCTCCAATTATAATTCTCAGATGAAGAATTTTTCAAAAATTCGTTTTATTTTTTGATATACATTTAAATTTTCATATCACAATTATTTCAGAAATATATATCACAATTATAAAGAAAACTTATATCAGAAAATATGTAACAAATAATTATTTTTAATAAGAAAAAAACTAATAATTCTACTGCACATTTCACATATATTGCTCATTCTTTGATGAAAAACAAATAGTTTTCAGAAAAAAGGTTTTAATTCATATTGAAAATTGTATCTCGTAATCAATTGAAGTACTACCGGAAAGAAAACCACTAAAATAAGTGAAAAAAATCAAGTACTTTCTGCGATGGAAAAATATATGAAAAACTCAACATTCAAATAGAAAATTATACTTCTATAATATCAAACAGAAAAAATTATTAGCATTTTTATAAAAATGGAAGTGAATTTTCTTGTTGATTGGCAACTTTACCTCTTTCTTCACTTTGTTATACAAGCATAAAGGAACTTTGTATACGGTGAGCCCATTTTTGAAAGTCTTGAAATATATGCCAATACTATTCAAATACTTTTCATGGTGTTTAAGAAGCTTAATATCACATTGAATAACAAATAACGTAATATTTTCACAAGGTGTGCTAGCGCCATTATATTCTGAAAAAGGAAAAATTACGAAATAACTATTTCTATGATAATGAGACCATATGTAATAATGCCGCTTATGCTATTGAGTAATTGCGTAGTAACATTCGCAAAAATTAAACCTCAAAATCAAACAGTTATACTATAAATTTAACTATCAACAAGTCACATAAATACTTGGTGTTACTAAAATTTTAAACTTTCATCTTCTACTCTTATATCAAACTAGCAGTAGGTAGACAGTGTTTCGTCCTGGCTATAAATGAATTTCCACCTGAAAAAAAGTTAAAAACTCCTGAAAGGCAAACATTTATATTTCTTTTTATATACATTGCTGTTACAAATTATAATTTATCAAGCGTAATGGCAGAAGCAGACGAATTTTCTAAATGCAAAAATATGAGGTTATTGAAGAACGGAAGCTGTCATTTTTTCAGCAAGAATAAAATCAAAATCTGTTTTGTACTTTGGCATTAATATCAACAGGATAGTAATGTCTAAGTAATTGACTTTCATTAAAAATTGATACCCAATTCAAGTATTAAATTTAATATTTGTCAAAATGCAGTATTGCCAAAGAATTATTTCTAAGAGAAACGTCTATAATCAAGAAAACTATGCGAAAACAATCGCATGGCCACCTTTAATACTATTATTAGATGTGGCTGTGGCATAGCCCAACAGTACACATCACACCACAGAATAATTAGAAATAGTTCTGTGATGCACAATACATATTATCATCGTGGTATCTCTGCCCTTACGCATTGATTACACTATACAGTGTTATTACTAAATTTTTATTACGAGAAGACTGAAAACAAATCACGATGTAAATAAAATGCTAATTGTTGTAAATTAATCACTACGCAATGAATGAAAGAAATCGAAATTTCGACGTCAAAAAATAGTACTTCGAATTTCAAAATATATTTTTTGTCGTGCGATCATTAGTATCGTATAATAAAGTAGTAATTTACAGCATTCGGCGATGAGCGCCTAGTGTCCAATTTTTTGATACGTGCGTGACTATATTTATCGGACAATAATATAATATTAATTATGAATTTTTTTATGTTTCATATCGAAATGCAGTGCTCTAACTGTTAAATTACCTTTCGATTCGAGAACTTTTGTTCGGAATCGCCGTTAAATTGTAGGTCCAAGTTCACACAAACACAGAGTGCTTATGAAATGAAACTAGCATGCCTACATTAAAATGCTCTAAAATGAGGGTTTTCGCGTATAAAATGATTAGATGTCAATACATAGGCGTAAGGTCCGACTGCTGCATGATTGGTTATTTTTGACATGACAGTGACAAATATGTCAAAATTCACCAATCACGTAGCAGTTAGACCTCATATCTACGTCCTGCCATCATTTAAATGAAGTAAGCGTAACCTTCCAAATTTAAACACCAGATGGCAGAACCAATTATTGAATATATTGAATGTAAAAAAAATGATTAAAAACATAAAGCATAGAAGGAAGACGTGATATTTATATCCCGTGTACTTTATTCTACATAATCTTATGTGATCAATTCAAGCTCTGATCAATTATATAAAAAGGACGATTCTCGGTAGAGTGAAATTAGAGCTGGAGCAAGAATATTAACATTTTCCACTAAACTCTTTGTAACAAATTAGCAACAAGTTGTTCATTATTCTCATTGAACGAAACAAACAGATTGGATTTATTTTCGTCTTGGTATTTATTTGGCTATTGGTGTACTCAGGTTTTTATTTAATACCAGGGGGAGTGAGATAGATACGCAACTGTCTGGCCGGTTGCCCCTTTTGGTCCTGGCTCTCGGGAGATTATAATGTAGCGTCCGTTTGAATAGGTTTTGTTTAGTTCAGTTATTATTCTTGTGGTGAGAGTTCTAACCTTTCACTAAACTTTCCAGTCGAATTCTTTCATGTACGGCGTGCTGATCAAACATTATTAGATTATTTTGTTTCCTATCTATGGTTGCAATAAATTTTAGATCAAGTTGTCCAATCACTTCTAAATCGTCGAATAATGCCTTGGAGTACTTATATTCGCCTGTTATAGCCGCCATAGATCGCGATATCTTCGATGAATATACATCTGGCACTTCTGTTTCATAGTCATTCCGTTTTTTCTTGTAAAGTTCATGGAAGAATGTTCGGGGATCTTTAAAAGATGTTAATTGTTTTAGTGAGTAGTAATATAACAGTCATGAATTTAATTGATCGTATTTTTTATATATATATGTATATATATATATATATATATATATATATATATATATATATATATATATATATATATAAAATAATAATTTTGATATTTCATTCGTTCTAACCCTAGTCACGAACGGTTTACAGCCGGGTGCCCTAGTATACGTGGGTGCGGTGAAAAGTTTTCGGCATGACCAAGAAAAACGATGCTTAAAATTTTTTATTGCTTTATTTACAACATAATACATAATCATCAACACTGATACATTTCTCATAACGGTGTTCTAATTTAGTTATTCCAGTTTTAAACCTAGATTCGTAGAATCCTCAAAATAATGATTTATAGTTTCGATAACTTCTTCGTTGCTCTCAAATCTTTTACCACATTTTTTGAGGTTAGAAAACATGTAATAGTTGCTGGGGGCTAAGTCTGGTGAGTAGGGAGGAGGCGGCATCAATTCAAAATTCGTGGATTTTGAACATGGCAACAATGGACGAATGCGCTGGTGCTTTAACGTGATGGAATTTTTTTCTTCGTCAACTGAGGTCGTTTAATTTGCACCTTGTCCTTCAAACGTTGCAATAAATCTGCGTAGAATTGACCAAAAATAGTCGTATCCTTTTCAAGTTAATCAATGTGTATAATTCCTCTCGCATTCCAAAAAATAGTAGCAATAGCCTTGTTTGCTGATAAAATTGTTTTTGCCTTCTTTGGAGTTGGTTCCCCCTTTCCAATTCATCGCTTTGACTGTTCTTCATTTTCAGGAGTGTAGTGGTGAACTGAAGTCTGATCAACAGTTATGAATCGACTCAAAAATTATTACGCCTATACAGCGCCAAAATTTCGGTAGAAATGTTTTTTTCGAATCAGTTTTTGATCGAGCGTTAGCAAACGCTGCACCCATCTTGCACGCAATGTTTCATGCTCAAATGATTGTGAAATATATTTCGTACACGTTCAGCTGACATTCAGATCTCAGCTATCTCATGCACTTTCAATCCGCGGTCTTCCGAAATTACTTGATGGATATTCTCAATCATTTCAAACGGGACGTCCTGAGCGAGGCTCGTCAGAGGTGTTCACACGACCCATTTTGAATTCAGAAACCCACTGCTTAATAGTTGAATATGATGGGGAGTTTTGGTGCAAAATCTTTCAAATAGAAGTATTTGATGACAGCACGTTTCTCCAATGTTTCTATTTTCACGAAAACAACGGAAGGGTCTCGCGCAATGTGCTCTCAAATGCAAACTAACGTAGTGATTGGGCTGAAACTTTACATATAAGCTCAGTAGGAATAGTACTGTAGGGCGCCGCTCCGAAAGCAGACCTAGTGGCGCCATCTCTTGGTCAGGCCCGAAATTTTTCACCATACCCTCGTATACTCCTATAATTGCCGTCTTAGTGGTACGGTATAGCAACCCTCTAACACTTTTTTTACTGGTGCTGGTTCGAAATCGGCGTTAAAATGGGATCTAAACATCTTAGCTATATAGGTCTCTGAATTTTCTCGTTGAACAATAGGAATAACGTTAAATAAAATTTTGAAATTAAGAGAATTGCTGAAAATCAGAGAGAGCATAAAAACTGAGCTTTAGAAAATAATTTTTACGTCTCCTTTCTGAACTTCTTTAAGAAGCTGACTGTTATACAAGTTTCAACAAAGTATAAGTACGTGGCTAAAGAACTGTTGGTTGATAAATTTTGTCAACGTTCAATGGTTGCATTTCGATGTTGATGAAATTTGTAATATGTAATGCTATTTCCATAATGACACAAATTTTTTTTCGAGGTACATGTAGTTATGAATTAACGTTGAATAACGATACCGTTCTCCTTTAAATATTTCTCCCATTTCACAATGTCCAATTCATTCTCGTAAGACTTCAGTATTTCATCATGGAATTTTATTCTACAATTCGGACTTATAGTTTTGGAAACTTTGTTATCCTGCATCAAAACTGGTGACAGTCCTTTAGGCATAAATTCAAATCGAGGTTTGAAGTTGAATCCTTCATCGTGTTTGGGACAGACAAAGTTGGTCATACCTGTTTGACAAATATAATAAAATGTATACCTAATAATTATATATGTATATATATATATGTATATATAAAGGTGTTTTTTTAGAGGTATAGAACTTTAAGTTGGCATTACTGTTGAAGATGGCGACCGATTTAACAGCAGAGAAAAGATTTATTCTTAGTTTGGTTTGCCAATTCATCATGAATAAGACTCACGCCTGAACAACGTTTGCAAATAGTGCAATTTTATTTCGAAAATAATGGTTCTGTGCGGAATACGTATCGCGCGAATTTTGTTTAGCGATGAAGCGCACTTCTAGTTGAATGGCTACGTCAACAAACAAAAACTGCCGCATTTGGAGCGAAGATAACCCTCAAGTGTATGTGAAAACACCGTTACATCCAGAAAAACTGACTGGTGCGCTTTATGGGCTGGTGGAATCATTGGTCCGTACTTCTTCAAAAACGATGATGATGGCCAGAACGTTACAGTCAATGGTGATCTAACTTTTTCCTTTCTGAATTGAACAACCATGATGTCCAGGAGCTGTGGTTTCAACAAGACGGCGCAACATGTCACACAGCTCGTGCCAAAATCGATTTATTGAAAGACACGTTTGGTGACCGTCTATTTCACGTTTTGTACCTGTGAATTGAGCTTCAAGATCTTGTGATTTAACACTGCTAGACTTCTTTCTAGGACTGCTAGATTTCTTCTGAGACTATGTAAAGTCAGTGGTCTATGCGGATAAGCCACAAACGCTTGACCATTTGGAAGACAATATTCGCCGTGTTATTGCCGATATACGGCTGCAAATGTTAGAAAAAGTCATCGAAAATTGGACGTCCAGATTGGAATACATCCAAACCAGCCGTGGCAGTCATATGCCAGAAATCATATTTGAAATGTAATGCCACAAGATTATCTTTCGAATAAAAAAAAATTCTTGTCAATCGAATGATCCATCGTTGTTTTATTGCAATTTAAAGTTCTATACCTCTAAAAAAACACCCTATATATATATATAGGGAACAATGTTAGAGAATCTTGAAATAGATGCCTACATTTATTGAAAGCGTGAGACAGTCACTGATTCATACTATAAGGTACTCATCAGTCACGCTACGTTCAACGAATGAAAGGAAACGATTTCAATCCTCACATACCCTCTCATCGATTGTAAGACAGAAATATAAAGTCGTATGCATATATAATGCATAGATTAATGTACATCTCTAATCTTAGAATCAATGAAAAGCACATGAATACACCTACATTCTACAACCGCAACCTAGATGGCGCATTACTTCATCAAATTAGATGAAATTGTTCCAAAGAACTAGACTTGTAAAATATAGTATCTTAGTTGATAAGGACGTGTGAAACTTTAAATTTTCGTTCATTGGAAACTTTTACGAAGGAGACAGTACATCCGAAAATAGACTTAACGGAGTAGCTTTACTTTCGATCCATAGGGATATTATTGTACACCAAGAAACTGAAATCTCTATAAATATTGTTAACCTCATTAAGTCTATATAATATACTTTTTTTAGACCTATTTTTTTTCCTTTACTTGTTTTTCTTTCTTCATCCTTAGTTTATCAATTTAAACTCCCTTTATACAAAAATTTCATATTTTAATTCTTTTACCTGAATACGGACCTGTTCCCCTCTTTTGAAGACATCCATTCCTAAACTGTAATTGCATTCATCCCTATTTCACACCCCACCATGTGTAGGTATGTAATATGTATATTTAAAAGTATATAAAAGGTTAGTCGAGAAAACAAGTGTCTAGTTTAGTTTTGAAAATGGGTTAAAAGTGTTAACACCATGAAAAAATTGTCAAGCAAGGTTTTTTCATTCAATATATATATATATATATATATATATATATATATATATGTGTATATATATATATATATATATATATATATATATATATATATATATATATATATATATATATATATATATATACCTATATAGTATATTTTGAAATTTTCATTCGAAGTAATAAAACTCTCAGAGAGCGGTCTACACAAATGTTTGTCAACGAAAACACAACCTATAATTCTCGAGAGTGAATATTAAGTGCATCTCGAAGAACATCGAACTCGTTGGAAAAACTATACGACTCTGTATGGCATTTCATCCTTTTATATTTCCTATTATGGAAGTCATCAGTGGTAGTTTTACATCCAAATAATCGAGTTTCGATGTGCTTTTCAAACGCACCATGTTCCTATCTCTTTAAAATGCGGGATACAACTAGTGACATAATGAGAATTTTTCTGATCTAAGCAAAATGGAATTGAGGTAAAATATTCTTTCATTTCTAAAAACATTATTTCTAATTAATTGAGGTTCATATTAGTAGAAGGTGTTTTGGCTGGCAAGTGTAATACTAAGAACTATTGTTGTCAAATTAGAAGATTATCACGTAATAATTTATAAGAAATACAATTACTTTAGGAAATATCTTATTTTTATTCAAGACTAGTTCTAATAACTAACCTGTTCTAATATTGAAGTAGAATTTATTTCCTTGATGATCTAGCTTTTCTATCCATTCCCAGTTCTCTTCATTTGCAGGTATCGAATAATTTTGTCTATTATCATGTGTATCTGCTTCCAATAATTCTTTGACGGAATTTGTTGGGATTTTTCCACATGTAAATGTTAGCGTGGGTGGACAATTTTCCAGATTGTCTTTCGCAGAAATGATTGTATTATTCAATAAAATATCTTCCTCAATTTGCCATGAATTCTCATCTATTCCAAAACTAGGCTGTGAATTTGGTTGAACCGTTAAATCTTCTTTTGAATTTTGTATAATGCGAGCTGAAAATAAATCAGGAGAAAATGGTATATTCAACATTTCTTTGGATAATAAGGTTATTTGCTCCGAAGGTGCAGTTTGTTCCACTGGATTTGGTGGTTTTTTGATCAAAGATGCTAAAGCTTCGCATCCAAAATCTTCATTAGGATTATTTTTCTGTTTCCTTTTCCCTTCAATAAATTTTTTCCATAAACATGCACTTTCATTAGAATTATATTCGGAAATATTTTCTAAACTATCTTTGGTAAATATTTCCCTATTTGATACTTTTGTCGTATAATTATTATGGTCCTTTTGTGCGATTACAGATCTTGATTTAAAGAAAAGGTTATCTAAATTTCGCTTAACATTCTCCATGTAAAGACTTCTTGAATTGATGATTGGTTGCAAATGTCCTTTTTTGAATTGAAAATTTGAGTGTTCTTCAATCTTTACATACTCATCATTCCGATAAATATTAGGTAAGTGACTTCCAGTTGAAGATTTATTGAATGGAAGTACTTTTGCATACCTCTCTACGTCATGAAATTTTTCATTAGTAAGAGGAATTTGTTCAGAAATCTCCGTTCGGTTCTGTATGGGAATCAATTTAGGGATTGGGCTGACAGATAAGTTTTCAAAATTGAAACTTTTCCCCAAAGTAAGATCCTTTACCTTGAAGAAAGAATTCAAATATTCACCTGCACAGTGATGAAATGAATTGTTCAATTTTTTCGATAACGAATTATCTGGTAATTTTTTCAATTCAAACATAAAAGGCTCGTAGTTATTTTCAACTGGAGGTTTCCGATTGGGTCTCATTTGGCCAGATTTATTGTAACTTTCTTTGAAATTGAAAATACGTTGTTTATTCCAGTCCGAAAATAATTTATTTTCATTTTCCATCAATTCAACATTGTTGGATAAAAAAGAGGTAGGGGGATGTTGAAACCCATGTTTTCAAAATAGTTCAGAAATGTTATATCATCGACTTCGTTTGGAAAGTTGAAACGAAAAGAATTGGGCATGTGGAAATTATCTTCAAGGATGGCATTGGTTTCGCCCTCTATACCTCTATCTCTTTTATTCCTTTCTATTTTATATGAGTTATTATCAAGATATCTTCTGTTGGCATCATAATATTTGAATTTTTTTCGTAGAATTTCAGAAACTGGACAAGATTCTGCTTCACCTCGTCCTTCAAAAAAAGTAGTTTGAATATATTTATCCTCCCTTTGATTAGATGCATATTCTGTTGATTCATAGTTTCTTTTTCTGGGATTGAAAGTTGGACTTGTAGCTTTATCACTTTTCTTCAATTTTGTATACAAATTATTTTCATTCCTATCTTCTATATTTCGCCTTTTGGGTTTTGAACAAGTGAAAGTAGTGTTGCTTTGGATATTTATTCTTTCTTCGGGAGATTTATTTCGCCTTCTTTTGAGTTTAACAGATATAGATACTGTTTTGTTCATTTTATGAGTTTTGGTTTTTCTAGTATTTTTGAAGAAAATATTCGATTCCATAATTGTTTCATTTGAATTGTTCAATGTTTCGTATTCAGATTCTTCAGAGGTTTTTTTCGATTGTTCATTATATGTATTATTTGAAAATAATTCTGTCGACTTCAAAAACATATACATTATAACATCTTTTCCTTTATTTTCACTTTTTGTGAAATTAGAGAACAATGTTGTGTTCATATCTTTTTTGAGTATCAATTTCTCAAATTTGTTTTCTAAATTTTGATAATTCTTGATGAATCTTCCACCCATAGATTCTTCCAGCATATTTCTGGATATATCTGGGTGAAGTGGGTATTTATCATGGGAATCATTTTGAACAATAGCTAACACTGTGTTTTTAGACTCGGACGAAATAATTTTTTTTTCAGCCACCTTATTATTCATAGTAATTCTCTTGTTTTTCAATTCACAAATTTTGATAGGTAAAGGTTTTGGCTTCTTCAATTGTCTCTTCGCTTTTTTGTTGTCCTCTGTATTCTTAATGTGATCAGATTGCTGAAAATAATTTTCTTTGAGTTCTTCTTTTGGAAATAAGTGGACTTCATTTTCTTTGGAATTACGTTGAATTTCATCTTCTCTTACCCAATTTTTGAAACCATATCCTTTAATTGCTCCAAATAAATCTGATGCCCCACAAACACTTTTGATTGTATTCTCTTGTTCAAGTATGTTGTTGTTTTCCAGGGGTTTTCCAAGAAAATTTGAAATCATTTTCTCCACACATCGTTCTAATGCATCAATATTTTTGAATTCTACAACTGGACTTGAATCCTCATATGTCAAATTGTAGTGAGATATAGGGCACTTCACATTTATTATAAACAGTGGATGAGAGTTTGTGTTTAATATATTTTTTTTCTGGCCTTTTTGCAATAGTTGACAAAGTAACTTGTGCAGTTCCGAAAAAACGACAGGTCGCCTATTCACGAAAATTTGTTGAACGATTTGGCAATAGGTTACTTCTTTCAGAAATAAAGTATCAATTTTAATTTTATCTTTGCGTACCTTCATAACAGTTAGGTCACTTTCTTTTATATCTGGATATAAGCTGATGAGAGACTGTATTACATTGTCATACTTTTGACATTTGAGTATTAGTTTGCCAGTTAAATCATTTCGCAATGAGAAAGACACTTGGGGATAGATTACCGATAAACGCTTTATAAGAGTAATAATTTCTTCGAGTTCATATTCTTTTTTTATTACTTTTTGTCTAACAGGTAGATTATTGAATAGACCATCAACAGTAACCGTAGTTCCATTACTTTGTCTGTTTTTGACTAATAGGACTTTAGAACGTTTTCCATTTAATATTTTCTTCGAGAAAGTTTTGTCGTTGTTAGAACATTTCGATGTTATATTCACATTTTTTGAGATATGTGAAATGTTCCAGAGACTCTCACCTTTGTAACCATGCGTTTTTGTTTTATGGTCTAGGTCATCCAAAGAAGAACACTTGCTTGTGAAGTTTTTGCGGGCAATGTTTTCCATATTTTCCTGGGATATTCCAATGCCGTTATCGACAATTTGAATTCTGAAGTACTTTGGATTTATTCTTATAGCTATTGCTGACGATTTTGCATCCAAAGAATTCAGCATCTAATGCAAAAGAAAAATTACGTGAATATAGGTAGTAATAAAATCATTTTTGATATTACTTACAAGTTCAGTAACACAATGCGTAATATTGCTAATACAACAGAAACTGCGGATCTTCGATATAACGTTTTCTGATAGTGGTTTTATCTCCATTTTGACAATAATATAAATCATTATTACTTTCACATTAGCTTAGTGAATTTTAATAAATGATTGAAGTTTAAGCAAGCTGTGGGCGAATGACTGCGTCACAAAATTGCGCAAAAATCTATCTTTAATTCAGTAAATCATATTTGAGATGACTTACATAAAAATCTAGAACTTCAAAAGAGATGCTACTTTCGATTTCATAACGTGTTTTACTAAGTCATTCAATTTTAGGTGTACACTTCATCTCAAATTTACTCATATAAATATTTACTGAACAAGTCTATATTTGATGTAGAACTTAATTGTGAATATTATTTTAGTTTTATTTTTAATATTCGCATATATATATATATATATATATATATATATATATATATATATATATATATATGTATATATATATATATATATATATATATATATATATATATATATATATATATATATATATATATATATATATATATATATATATATATATATATATATATATATATATATATATATATATATATATATATATATATATATATATATATATATATAATTGTATTAATATTTTACAGTGAAAATTGAGAATTGAAATTACATTTCAAAAGTTTTGAACTCGACTGGGATGTCGAGTTTGAAATGTAATTTCATTTCTCAATTTTCACTGTAAAATATTAATACAATTATTCATGTCCGCACGTGGTTGGTTAACACGATTAAATTTACTGTTCTATATATATATATATATATATATATATATATATATATATATATATATATATATATATATATATATATATATATATATATATATATTTTTTTAAAGGAGTAACTGTTCATTTCAAATATATGGTTTTCAACTATGTACTTTTCTATGTACAATTATCAACTACAATTTTCTGCAGATATTTGTAAAGATAACAATCTTAGCGTATAAGAATCAATTTCTTCTTTTGTTTTCTCAAAACAAAATTGTATTTCATTTTCAACAACAAAATCTTTTGTTCTCAGTTATTATAGTTAACGAGAATTTCTAGCAGAACTGACTTTCGTAATTATAGATTTTAATCAACTTGTATCTTCGTGTTGCCCGTTAATTAGTCCTGTTTCCAGATGAAGTCTCGGACTACATTAAAATAAATTACAGTTGAAAATATTACAAATGCCAGGGGCTCTAAATGGTCACTATAGATTGCACTCTAAATGTCTATCTATGCACTGTAAACTTCATGTAACGTCACTCGATTTAACGACAAACTCCAAAAGCGTTTGAAATCACTAGTTTTTGGTTCGTTTAGCTTGTTTTCAATACAATGATACACTCCATAGAGCATTACACACACTCTCTTAGTTAAGCAATAACAAGTACCCCTTAAGTTGCCAAAATTAGTAAAATCCGTGCAGCTCTGTACGTTCTTTCGTCGCTTTATTATCTTAGCCCATAATAAACTCGACTTTAGGCAACATGCAAATCTAACTTTCTAAGAAATTCGTTCTTTTGTTCATAAATTGGGATTGCAGATGTAGATGTTACTATCACTAATAAGTAGGAGTCTTGGTTGCTCACAAACTTTCAACATGGTTAGTAAAAGAAAATCGCTTTGTATTGACGAAAAAGTTTTGCTGATACTGATACGAAAAGTACTCCCTCTATCACCAAGATGTCTCAATATCGCAAGACGTGAATAGACTAATTTAAAAAATAAAGAAAAATTACTGGTACAGCGAAAGACGTCAGACAAAATAACAGAATATACGGAATAGCATTCAAATAAGATTATTTTTTTATATACATAACCACTTGAAATAAACTTTTTTTTTCTTTTCTGATTTTTCTTCTCTCTATTTAACGCCACCTCTCTAAAACGCCATAAAATGTACAGTCCCTTCAGTGTCGTTATATAGAGTTTACACTGTATTTGAATCAATTCAAAGTTTGTTTTGATGCTTGCATTCTCCCTCCTGTAACCACCGTTTGTTAACGTATTGGTTTAGATGCTTTGTTAAAGGTTTTTTTTTTTGAAGTAATTCTTATACTTTAATTTGTGATTTGTATTATACAAGTATTGAACATTTCAAACCTACAGATTAGGTCATTTTGGTGGATTTTTTAGTTTTTTGAATCAGTATGTGTTTATAGTCAATAGAATATAGACTACTGCTATACAAAAAGTGATGTCTATAGTCGACTGAATTTCGAGAATAAAACATTGAAAAAAGTAGAATCTAGTAGACCATGAATGTTTAATAAGAAACAGATCACTTCATGTCAGATATTATGAGGAGAACTGATGTCATGAGTTCCTATAATCTACAGAATAAACAATAACTATAGAAACTTTATGTATTTTCATTTTATTTGGAAAAGATGTAAAGGTTGTTATGGGCTTGGGGGAAATTACTAGAAACCATTGGTGTTTAATTATAGGACTACGATCTTTGCAAAGATTACTTTTGTATTTGCTACTCTTTCATGATGTTCTGTATACAAAATCAACTCTAACTGCTTTTTTTTCACACAATTATATATTTAACTTTGGTGTGCAAAGAACAAATAGTGGGAATCATTTCTTTACATGGTAATTATGTATAAAACATATTTATTTCACATATTTCTATGACAATATTGAATATTATTAAAAATTTATTCAATTATTTTGTTCTAGCAATTTTCAAAGTACATGTCATCACATGTTTGAACCACATGCTCAAACTAGTTGTTTGGGCAATAATTGAATTACATTCAATGATTTTTTTAAAAATATATTGGAATTCTGGAATGTTTATATATCACTGTAGTTGATAGTTATTTTCTTTTGTTTCTTCAGTTTTTGCCAATTGATTCTGCCTATAAGCCTTTTTAAGCATTCTTAAATTTTCTTCAAGGGCAACAACTTCTTCAAATCTTTGTGCACTTCTTGCTTGAGTTATGTAATTACGAACAATGTTTATTTGTTCCATCAAGGGGTCACTTTCCGTATCGGACTGAACTGAATTCTCTAAACTTGATGGGGACCAACCTGTAGTAACTGTAACTCTCTTTATTTTAACTGTATTAACATTTTGTTCATTATCTTCTTTTGAAACCCGCAATAGACGATTTTCCTTTATGGCCGCTAATTCTTTAATTGAAGGTAAAGGTGGTAAGGTTAAGAGATAATCTTTGATATAATTTGAAGTTGCTCTCCGGATACTATTTTGTAGCATTTCCACTTTTGGGTTTGGTTCTAATATTGGCAAACTACAAATTTTTTTACTAATTGTATCTATAGTTTCAGCTTTGGTACCTATTGATGCTTTTAGTGACTGGGCATCTTGAAGTTGGAATGTTGACTCACCAGATGTAAGGGATGCATACATCTGAAAGATTTTGCCGATTTGAAACTCTTACACACCGTTGCTTGCAAAAGTAACATATAAATTATGAAATAGACTCTTTAATGTGAATAAAACATATGAGATCATATACTAAGGAAAATTATAATGTGTTTAAATAAAAAAATTAAATAAATGATACGGAGTTTTGATTATCACTTGGTAATAATGAAATATTATGAGTATATTAACCATTCTACATATGTTTTGGGTTGTTAGCACATTATCAACAGTAATAACAATATTTTAGTATTGTTATTACTATTACTATTACTGTATTACTGTTATTACTCTTGATAATGGGTAAATCCCCAAAAAATATGTAGGGTTGTTAATATAAGTGAAACTTAAACCAAGACACATTACTGTACAGTAAACAATACATGTACCTAGAACCTGTTGGCAAATAAAAATTTTATGAATAAAAATTATTCTCAATTATTCATTATTAAACCACAACTCTAAATATTGTATAATATGAATGAGATAAGACTTTAGTACTATGACAAACACTTATGTCTTCAATTTATTCAATAAAGTTTCACTAAAACAATTACATATGAGTACTACTGCCAAATGTTTACTGACTGCTGCCACTTTTGTATATCTTCATCAACAGTCATCAAAAATGACTAATAGAATCATTTATTCAATATTTTCATAATAAGCAGTTATCTTATATTACATCATCAATTAAATACTTTATTAATATCAATTTAATACTTTTATTAATATCAAAAAGGAATACCTTCTGATATAACTCCACCAGGGAATCAACTTGTGACTTTAGTTTTTGTAAATGTGCATACAACTGAGTAATAATGGGTTGCATCATTTGCTCTGCTTGTACTATCCTTCTTTGTTCTAACATATCTGAGCAATGAGAACATATTCTAAAATTGTCATTTTCCCTTCCTCTGGTTCCCTCCTTGTTAGTAATTCCTAAATTTTGTACAGGAACTACTATGCTCTCTGAAACATTAATAATATAGTTGAGAAAATTACTATATATAAGAGTATTCCATCATAGAATAAACGTTAGGGTTGAACAATACTTTTAATATGGAATAATGAAAACAAATTTTAGCAATACAACAATTGACAATATGAGAAAATTGTAATGCTACAAAAATAATCGAAATATTTACCGGAACAACAAATATATTTTATCTTCTTGGAGATTTCTGTGAATAGTATAGTGTAATATAATTAATAATTTATTTGAGCTCAAAAATTATATAAATCTCCCAGATTCAAATTTCGCACACTGTAAAAATATTGATTACTTAAATTATCTATTGCACTAATTAATTTAATGAGAAAAATTCTTGTAGTCAAAGACTTGAGTATTTTGCAAGGATTATGTTGAAAATAGTTAAAGATTCCTAAATAGAATTTATATTTAAAAATATAATTTTTTTTAATGAATTTATTTTTTCATTAATTTCGTTTATAAAGAGCTGTGAATTGTTAACATTAAAAATATTCTGGACATGAAACTATCTGAACACTTGAAATATTGACTGAAATAAATGAAAACTTACGAGCTCTTTCAAATGATAGAAATACTGAACAATCATTACACATGATGCTTCCACAAAGTCTGCAATGATGCTGGCGCCTAGCTATATTAAAGGTAGCTGCACAAGAAGGGCAACGATTAACTGTTGTTCCATCTAACCAAGCTACTAAAATTTGCTCTTGTTGTTTCCTATCTGTATTGTCTAATCGTAGTAGTTTATCTAGTCGTATTACTAATTTATTAGTTTCCGCAGTTTGATGTTCCAATCTTTCACGGCGTATCGATTTAAAAAAATCAGTATGTGAAGTAGAACATCCTGGTGGTTGTGGTTCACTACACTCTAAGTAAAGATTTTCAAGAGTAATTTCATTTTTAAATGTTTCTAAGTCTTGATCATCAAGCTTCAGAATTTTTTTCTTTGCTTTACCATAAAAATCTGAAATGAATAATGAAACATTATTAGTTCCAAAAATAAGGGGCGGAGTACATTTGTAATACATATTCCATACAATTTCCCGCATTATTTATTTTCAACATGATTTATTTAGTTTTACAAAAACTTATATAGTAATACCACATTGTCACAAAAGCTTACCCTTTATGGACTTCAAAATGTCTTGTTCTTCAGAATGTAAATCTTGGAAATGATTGATTAATTTTTTAGGAGAACGTAGATCTTTGTGGCAAATAGGACACAAAAATCCTTCTTGAATAGGATTTGCCTCGGCCATTTATATTCAGAGATGTTAAAATCTGTTATATATTCAATTAATATTTATACTAGACTTTCCATTATCTGCTAATTTTATTAAAATCAATGCAACTGTGCTATTGTATTTATTTCGTCCTTTTACTTTATATATCATAGATAATAAAAAAATAGGTTATGTTACGAAAGAGGTTGACATATAATCAAATTCTTCTTTTTTGCAACAGTAACTTCAGTTAAATATTTAGTCTTACATATGCGGGAAGGAAAACTGTAACTTTTGTCTACACTACTGTTCATTTATATTTATTAAATGCAAAAAATATTACCTTTATACCTAGTCAAGAGTCATTTTAAACTATACAGAAAAACTAATATTGTGTTGAATAAATTGCAATTTTCTGAAATTTATCTATAAAAAATATATTTTTATTTTGCCTCTTCAAATGAACTAAATGATAACTTTTTACTTAAATGGAAAAAGGGAATCTTTATTATTAAATCTTCTTCTATACGACATAATTTGAAACGACCTGATGTTTTTGAAAATGGATATGAAAATTTTGAAGTCGGTTTCGCAGTAAATATTTTATAAATAATACCCGAAAAGAGATCATTATTGCCTTTCTCAGTGATTTGTGTCTATACAGACAAATGTAACGGTTTACATGAAAAACATAGGTAACACACAAGGTTGTTTCGGGTTCTTTTACAATTTCGTGTTCTTTAAGTAAACTTTTCATTCTTTTATTTTCTGAATTGAAGGTTTAAATTCGTAGTAAAATAAAGAATATCAATTATAGATATTTTCCTAGAATTAGACTTATGGTTCACCCTTATCATCATTTTATACCTTATCATTTTTTATACTGAGTTCAAATGTTACAAAAATGGTAAACCGTATATTACATTTTTGGTATACATACTGGGAAATACAAAAATGAATACATGTTAAAGTGACATTTGTAATTTTTGCTTTATGTGGTTATGTATTCCTTCAGAAATTATCCCATTCGGAAGTTATTATCAAATGATGCGCAGGTAAACTGAACTATGTAATTTTTTTATTAGAACATAATTCTTTGATAATTCTTAATTAACCAGTTATAATCACATAATCTCTTAAATATATATCAAATATCTACTGAATTCTTTTTAATAGAAACATTGAATACTGAAATAAAAAATTAGCTTTAATTAACTAGACCGTTTCCTATAACTACTCAACTCTGTTGACAACGTTATATTTTCATGAAAAAACAAGATTCAATTTTAAGGAATACTAAAACTTAATTTACTTGTGGAACACTTTCTTTCCAAATGACGGTGAGTATAGCCTTTCGTCTGTAGATTTATCGGATCAACATATGTATACATTTGGAGTTTAAGTCAGTAGTTACCATTGATTTCACAACAATATACTTTTATTATTTAATTAGACATTCCTTTCATAAATTTAGAACATTACACATTCATTTGTACTGTTTTTGTATTTAATTTGCAACTCCTTATAAGAAAGTATTTGTTCTTCCTTGGCCTATTCTAAAGCGAGTTTCACCTACTATACCTACTGAACAATAGGCATGATGACAGTTTTTGAAAAACGGACCGATAATGTCCACAAATATATATTATTTACAAGAAATAAGATATTTTTGCAGAAATTGAGAGTTTACTAGGAAAAAAATGCAAATTTTAAATATAAATTTACTTGTTTACCTAAAACGCTCGTCAGTGTCATGGCGTTGCTGGTGACGTCACGTTTGAGTAAAGTAAACACTAGGCGCTGAGCTCTATTATATTATTCTATTCTATTATATTAATTATTTTATGTTATTAAATATGAATTCGAAAGTGTACTTATATCTAAGTGGTGTGGGGTGCCCCAGTGTGAGAACATATCCATAAAAACTGCTAATAAGTTATTTGTGTTCGTTCCTCAAAATAAAACAAAACGAAAAAGTGGATTAAACTTGCAAGGCGAGATTGAAATGCAATATTATCCAGTGCTCACCTATATTCTTGTGAAGATCACTTTGATGTAAGTTTTATATTGTTTTGTAGATTCTACTATAGTATATAATATTTGGTAAAATATTTTGTACAAGGTCTAAATGTAAAAATGTAAACATACTATTTCGAAATCTAACCTTGAAAATTCATCTCATTGCTGTTACCTATAGTACGTATTTTATTCAAATTTCAGTTACCAAATGTCATGGATAATTGTATGGAATATAATAGCGTCATCGCCATAGGATGGCCTGGAGGACCTAACAGAAAAATCAATTTATAAATGAAGAGTAGAAGCATTATAAAAATAGATTTCATTATCATAACCCTAATAATAACCTGATACATTACATTACATACAAAATACATTGTCAAAAGTATATTTTAGAGAATTATTTTATAACTGAAATTATAATGTTTTTGATTATTGAATTAAATTAAACTCTTAATGAAACTGAAAGAGTTTAGAGTCTTGACAATGAACTCACGCTCGAAACATGTTGGCGAATTCATATTGTTAAATATAATCGTGAAACATTAAGCAAGAGTTTAATTTAATTTAATATTGAGTTATGTTTCATCAAGAGTTTAGTGAGAATTCAATCTCTGTTTTTGATTATTATTAATATAGATACTTACATGGAAGTTTTAACATTTCTAAATTCTGCTGAACAAAAGTCTTTATTTGATAGCAAAAACTCTCCCAACATTATTATGTCGATTCTAGGCAATTTATCGCTGTTTGCCTTAGTAAATCCTTGATCCATGACTCGTGTTATTTTATATTCGATTTCAATAACATTTCACACTCAAATAGTCGAATTTAATAACACAATTAATAAATAAAAACACAGTTGTAGTAGAAGTTAACAATACGAGATGTGACGTTGGAGTGCGTTTACTCAAAGGTGACGTCATGCGCTCTCATTGGTGTTCAAGATATCATAAATAAATATTAATCGCACTCTTAATAAACAAAACAATGCGTGTTTTATATCCTAACCTTCATGTTTTATCCAATAAATATATAGTATTTTTGTGATTTTCAATTCTCTCATCATGCCTATTCTTCATTCTCAATACTAAAACATAATACTGTTTATTCGTTTCCCACGTTTTGAATGATTGGTAAAATTTACTTCTTTTCATTAGTGGTAATGTTTTAAACGTCAAAAATTTCTATTTTCTGTAATCCAAAGTTATGTTGCACATAAATTTAACAAAAATCATTTCTTAAGATCCTTTTAAAAGCTATCCCTATATCCCATAATACTCATGATTGTCTCATAAACCGGTGTGGACCGAATGTACAACAATGTACAACTTTCACCTGTGAAAGTCGACATTTTAAAATTTTGGTCTTTCCTGCTAAGTATTTTAAATGATGCCATTACACATTTTTATAATGATCCTTCGATAGTTGCTAGACGTCAATTGATATTATAAACTTACCTGGACATGAAGATGAACACGAGATCTATGAGAAAATATAGGTATATATCTAATAATTCCTCTAAATATGGAGATTACCACAAAGTAAAAACAATTATTTGTTTTCGATTCGTTTAATTTACAAATAAGTCATATTATTATATATGCTTATAACATTAGGTATATACACATGTTACCTACTATTTATATCAAATACATACATATTTATAATAAAAATACAATACAAAGAAGATTGAAATGTCATATTTTGTAAAAATATGTTATATGACAGCACATAGCATTTGCTTCAAAGATGAGGTTTTAAATAATAAATATTAGTTTTTCAACATCTAGAAAATAACACGTGTTTTCGAATCTGTCAACAAGTTATATCATACAATTCAATATTGTTTTTACATTAAGTTCATACATACAAATTATTTACAAAAACCATTAACCTTCTGGCTGAATACAAATTCTTCTAATATTTCGTCAAGCTGATGTTGATGGACGCATTTTGTTTACAAGAACGCTCATAGTAAGTACTACCTTCTTTGAACATAATTTAATACACAAATTTATCATAGGACATCCAAATGTAACATATTAATATATTGATGAAGTTAAATTCTTTTAAACAAGTTATTTTATGAAACTTTTAATTATTTTTATAACTAGATATCAAAAAAGATAACTAGACACAAGAATAAATAAGTAAGTTGACTTATTTTGCAAAGGAATTGACAAAAATGAAAAAAATAATCAGTTGAAATTTTTTAATATTTTGAGATTTAGTGGTAAATCTAGTATAAACATATTTTTAACATTAAATAAATTATTGAAGAATTCAATTATATTTTATGTTAACATTTTTCTCACCATGAATATAATTCATAATTATTCACGCTGATTTTACGAATATATCCACATTTTGTTCCTACCAGCTTTCCTTGTCAAAATGAGCATGTAATAATCTTGCTTGATGATACATAAGAAATGTAGAAAGGGCCAGAAGGGCGTCTGATCGAAGCTAGCCTGGTAAAGGAGGGCGTTAGGGACTAGCTGGTAGACTGTCATCACTTTCCAGGTAGGTGACGTAGCTATCGGTGCTATCGGGATGTGTCATAGCGTCCGAAGGTGGTGCAGAGTTGGACATCATTCCAGGCGGAGGACCTGGAGGAGCACTTGGTCCCAATGAGGGAGGTGGCAAGTCATATCCATGCATCTGCAAAGAGCAATGGATATATGATTAATAATAATTATTATTTTAATAATGATAATCAACAAAAAATTAATAATAAATTCAGCACATATATAACACACGGGAATGTCAAATATTTGCATTTACGGAAGACAAAGAAAGACATGACGCTCTAGTAATATTGTGCATCAAGAATTTGCTTTAAGGCCAGCTTACTCCAAACAATTTTGAAAAAATCGAAATTTTTGTTTCATAAATTGCTAAGTATAAAAAAAGTATAAATGATTGGGGAGCGCTGCAGTAAATCCGGCCGCTCGAACGTCTTCGGTAGCGGCAGCTGCTGCATGCCTTCGGGTCGTCTTATTGTTCTGTTCTTTGTTTTATTGTTATTCTCTTGTTATTTTGTTGAACTGCTTTGAGAAATGCAAGAATTCTTCAGAGTGATGCTTACGAAGACCATGAAGGAGTTGTGTATGAAGCTGGAATGGATATGTGAGTAAAATTAACTTTTTTTACGGTTTTTCACGAATAAAAACTTCGAACTGATTTTTCTCCGAACCACGTCTTTTCGCATGAATTACACTCTCATTTCAAAACTATTGCACTTATCGATATGAACCAAACGGCATTTTACTCTTTAGATGTCTGGCTATGGCCTCAAGCAGAAATATTCATTATTATTTGAAAAAGTTATAAACAATTAAAAGTGAAAAAAAGAGTAAAAAAATTCAAAAGTCCGCCATTTTGTTTATTTTTTTTTTTGAAAATGTTTAATTCTGCTTTAGGTCATAGCCAATTTGATACAGAACATGAAACAGTTTTGTTTTCTGCTTTCAGATAATTCTTTTCCAAGAAATGATGTCATTCATCTCCGATTCAGATGAGTTTCAGCAGCCATTTTCAGGACCGCCATTTTGGAAAAAAAAAATTTTTTTCAAGTAATTTCATATATGTGCTTTCATATGTAAATAAATTGATTACTCAACATGTTTTGTACTATAAATATTGAACAAAATTACGTTTTTTGGAGTAAGCTGGCCTTAAAAAAACATCTTCTACAGAAGAAAAAGTACTACAACTACAATCAGAAATCAATTTTGGAGAATGACCAGTTTGGACTCTATTGAGACTTAACTATCTGGACTTATCAAACAGTTCCCCACTATAGCCTCACTTTGTCCTGGTCGACAAAAGAGCCAGAGAAACTACTTTTATCGAGATGACCATTCTAAATTCAACCTATGACGAGAATACAGATATAATATCTAAATATCTGGAAATAGAAGTACGAGTGCAGTGGCAGTGGCACATGAACAAGGCCAAGACTGTTCCAATCCCCTTAGGTTCCATTGGTTTTTTTTTATTAGAAAATTCCCCGCATCAACCGCAAGTTTTATTAGTGGTGGTGCAGTGGAATAACAAAATTGATAAACTGAAACAACTTATACAACTAAACAAAACATAATCTTGAATGAATTTCAGCAAATTCAGCTCAATTAAAAATCTGATAGCGTTACTCCATTTAGCAGTCAAGGTGGTTTTTAAGTCATTGTTCAGGTCATGATTTATTCGTTGCTCACTATATTCTTCACAGTCACAAAGGATATGGAGCACTGTTAGGGGAACTGCACACTTCGCGCACAGAGAAGGAGGATCTTTTTTGAGTATATAGCCATATGTCAGTGTGGTATGGCCAATCCGTAATCGAATTAATTTCACTTGCTCTATACGGCTGGAAGGCAGAGGAAGTGAGTGTTGCACTGAATCAACTATGCCTTTTAATTTGTCGTTGCTTTGATCCCAATCCTCTTGCCATTTTTTTAAAATGTGTTCCCTGGCTAGTACACGTATGTCAGATGCTGGATAATATTCATACACTGTGCTGTTCAAATTAGATGTTGAATAGACTGCCAGGTGATCCGATTCTTCGTCACCCATGATACCTACATGTGAAGGAACCCAAATTAATTTGACGATAATATTCAATTTCTGCAAGATATCCAGTTCCTCTCTTATAGATATCAGAATTGGGTGCTTTGGATAAGTACGTTTGATTCCTTGTAGCGCACTGAACGAGTCCGATATAATAATATCGGTTTTATAATAATTTTAATAATAATATTTTTTATAATAATCCATTGGTTTCATCAGAGAACTAGGAGTGGACGAACATTTCTGTAAGGAATTACAGAAAAGGAATTACACCTTGCTGTGGACCTGCTCGCCACAGCAAGGAGTGTAATGAGGTTTCTAGGAAATAACGGAATCAATGCCACGAAGGCTGCCACCGTAACGAACTCAGCCATGGGTATCACCACCGCGTGCTTGATAATTTGGATATGGCCGCAGAAATTAATTCCTCTGATATATAATATCTGGGATGAGTGAAAATTTCCTGTGAGGGAGTGTGAAAGCCTTAACACTTGAAATCTGGATAACAATGACTGATCAAACAGCTCTCCGTAGTAGGCCTGATATTGAAACTACTCCTATAGAGGTGGCCATTACAAATGCAAACAACCAAGTTGTTAAGAATTCAGATAAAATATCTATATATCGAAAACTTGTGCGAGTAGAAAATTTGACGTCGTTGCACACGAACGACGTCAAAACTGTTCCAATCATCTCAGGCTCCACTGGTAGATCTATAATTCCAAAGAATTTCCTGTTGAACCAAAACTAGGACTCGTGGCGAACTACTATGAGGAATAACAGAAATCAGTGCTACTCGCCACAACAAGGACTGTCGGGAAGTTTCTGAGACAACGGCAAACAACGCCACTTATGCTGCAGCCGTGAAGAAAATTTGGAAAGGCCCCTCAGAGAGCTTAATCTGTTCTATATATAATATCTCGGATAAGTGAAAATTCCTCTTTAAGGGAATGTGAAAATCGTAAGGCTTGAATCGAGATAGTAATAATAATGTTTATTCATCAAGGCGTAATATGAAGATAAAGATAAAGAGAAGATCTAGTTAGTATCGTAATTTAAAAATTCACATCTTTAATTATTTTTTTTTGAATAAAATAAGGAATAAAAACTTTTTTCTCTCAACGCAGTAACTTGTGGGAGTATGAAAAATATCTATAGTAACTAACAATTTGAATTATGGAAAATTTACAAACCTACATATGTGTACATATACCTACATATATTTTTTCAATACAAATAGAGAGAAAGGGTGAATAAAGTAAATCAATATGGTAAAGTGAATATAAGAATTGTGGAGAAAATGTAAGAATGTTCAGTTATTGTTCTATTATTCAACAAATATTCAGCAGCTGATGTGAAGAAATACACAGAAATTTTAGAGAGTATTGGCACATTTCAAACTAATCAAGTGTTTCCCAACGTGAGGCCCACGACCCACTGGGGGGCAATTTGATTCTTAGGGGGGGCAATTCTAAAATAGACTCGACACGAGTTCACCCCTTTCGCACTTCTTATTTTTAACTTTTTCAAACCTTTCGGGGGGACAAAAGAATTTTAGAAAGGCTAAGGTGAGGCATGGCACAAAAAGATTGGAAAACACTGCTATAGATGATTGTATAGACTTAATATTCAAATATAATTCACTTTTACAATTTTCCAAATATTTTTCTTGCTTCTATACCTATATTTCACATTATATAGATGAATGCTACGGTTGATTTTGGTAATTTTTTCAGCCGATGCAGATTTCTTCAATTTTCTGTTGATTTCATATAATTATTGTGGCTTGGCTGGTTCTCAAAAAACATGTCAAAATACGTGATATAAGAAATCAAATTGTTGTTACCTAATGCGTTAGTTGTAATTTTTGTGGTAGGTTGGAAACGAAACATACCTACATAAACTAATGTAGGTATAAGTTTGTTTTTCTCTCTTTATGAAAATGACATTGCATCTAAAAGTGAAATATATGAAAGTCGAAAATGGACTCGAAACCAGTTCACCCTTTTCGCTTTTTTTAATTTAAATTTTTTCACCATTTTTCAGGGGAGACACAAGAATTTTCGAAAGGCTAAGGTGGGGCGTGGCATAAAAAAGATTGGGAAACATTGATCTACGTAGTACAATATTGTAATGTGAACCATAATCTGAAGCCAAGTGATCAAAATACATTTAAATTCAGAAGTAAAAATCAGATGAAAAATACTTGGCTTAGTTCCACAGATTTAAATTAATTGCCCAACAAATATTTCGGTTTACTATATTTTGGATGTTCAGTTTAACTTTTGAAAAAAGGGCAGCAATCAATTGTCAAGCAATGAATATACTTAATTCTGTGAAATTGAGTCCAGTGTTTTCTACTCAATTAATTTTAAACCATGTTTCAGCAAGAGATCAGCGAATCATCATCAATCATTGGATAACATTGATATTTAAATACTTGGTGCAAATCGATTATAATAGGATAACTCAAAAACTTTAATTTGATAAATTTACAATGTTATTGCCATAACGTAATGATGAGTTTCGCCGGTATATCAGACTTCTTCAGACGTTAACAACATATGATTTATCATATTCTTTATGATTGATTCATATAAATAATAATATTCTGTAAATAATAATGATTTATCATATTCTTCATGATTGATTCATATAAATAATAATATTCTGTAAATAATAATAATCATATTCTGGTAAGGTTTGAAGTAGTCGTTTATACCGACGAAACGCGTCATGTTATGACAATAAAAGTGTAAATCAATTCAAGTTTTTCAATTATCCTATAGAATCATCAATTAACTTAATTATATATAAACTGTATAGTATATCATAGTCTAAAAAAAAATTATATGATAGAAAAATTGTAAACGGTTAAATTTGTGATACAACGAATTACTAAATGTAGGTAGGTATGTACAGGAAAACCGAAAAAGAAAAAAATATGACGAAACACTTGTTGAATAAATAAAAATGATTGCAACGGAAACACGTTTTGTAGTTAATTATAAAACATTTTTAATCGTCAGTGACATAGGTAGGTAGGTCTATAATTATCCGAAGGTAAAATATCGTGCACATAAGCTTCGTTAACAAATCGCACAAGTAATTCGATGAGAAAAATGAAATGAATAGATTGTGAACTGAAATGAGAAATTCTAGATATTGGCGATATGAAAAATTGTCTGATGGCTTCAAATTTGTCAATCTGCGCTTTAGTTTCATTATATGGGTAATTATTATTTTTTTTACTAATAATAAAATGAACAAAGTTTCTTACCTGACTGACTAGTTGTTGGAATGCAGGCTGATGGGTTGATCTAAATCAGCATGCATGGCGAAATCGAAAGGGCCTTCCATGGAGGTTGGTACGCCTGAACTTCCAACGGGTGTACCCCAAGGGGCGAGTCATGACGAACGGGCGACGATGCTACCATTGGGATACCTTGCATCGCGCCGTATCCCAGCTTACGGCCATCCTGCGCATAATACTATTTTATGTTAGACAGATTGATGGTACAGGAAAAGAAAAATATATGAAACAGTGCAATGAACTTTGGAATATATTAAATCTGGATGAGTTCAATCTCTTCTACGACAAAACAACATAACTTTTTTTAAAGTAGTAAGCCAAATATTCAAGAGTTAGGTATTTTTGTATTATATTCAATAAGAAAAACTTGCAGTAGGTAGTAATAAATTAGGTATCCATATAATCACCGCATATATGGGAGACAAGATTAAAATTATCCACCTCTTCACTTAATCACGAACGCAGCCAAGAGCAATAAATAAATGTTAAATGGAGATAATAATTTATGATTGCACTACAAAGGTTGTTGATGTTTAACTTGACATATTTTTCTTCGTAAACTTTGAAAATTAATATCTCCTATGGTTTATTGAAGAAAATAAATATTAGATATAGTATCCTACCTACCTACTTATAACTATGTATATATACTTATATATAACAAGAAAATCTGAATATCTATGTAGGTAGGTACTGACAAATGATTCAATATAAAATTTAATTTGAATGGCATCCTGTAGATAGGTCATTACATGAAACTGATCATAGCTATTAACCGACTTATTAGATAGGTAGTACTAGTTAGATATATTATAGTGATAGTTATTAGATAGGTAACCTACTTAGTTAGATACCTATATTAGATGACACGAGATAACCTCAAATTTATGAAATGTTGACGATATTGAGGGGAATAATTATTTTTTTCATATAAAGGTACCTACTTACATTAAACGTAAATCGTATTAGGTATTATGACATAGATATTTGTTATTTTGTAGTTGTTTACATATAGGTATTCATTAATTGGTCAATATAAACTCAATTGAAAACATAGTAAGATATTTAGATAGGTATCTACCTAATAAAAGTCCTTTAGGGGAAAGTGGGGTAATTGGGAACGGCGGGTAAATAGGAACACTTGAATATCTAATACTTTTCCCAGCACTACACCAGCCGCGTTCGTTAAGTAGACGCGCTCAGGGTCCCTAAGTTCTCTGGCAGAAATGTAAAGAAAAATTCGCGCGCATCCTGTCACGGATAGTCGAACAACATTATTTCGTATTTTCATTACAATTTTTGTCGTATGTAGAAATCGATGTAATGAGCATATTTTTGAGCCTAAAGACGACACATATTGTTAATATCTTTCATGTAATATCTGTTTTTACATTTTACAGTAGCTTTAAAATCATTGAAGATAATATTGCTAGTAACGTCCATTCAGATTTCAGTTGCCTACTTCGGGTAATTAGGAACGGTGTCAGGAGGGTAAATGTGAACGTTCCCAATTACCCCTATGAACTGATTAATCTTGTATAAATATTCTAACACTACAAATTGTTTTAGATGCCTCGTCATTACAAAAGAAAAACCACACCTAGATATAAATTGGATATATAGGTGTATATATATATATATATATATATATATATATATATATATATATATATATATATATATATATATATATATATATATATATATATATATATATGTATATTTATAAATCAAAAGTAGGCACTGTCAGCATATCCCGCAATTAGTAGCAGCCGTTGACACGTGTTTCGAGCTTATTGGCTCTCCTCAGAACGGCGTAGCCAGGTTCAAGTTGTACGAATCTGGAGATAGAAAAACAAGAAAGAAACAGACACTCCACTGAAGGAAGTCGACGCACTTTCTTGTTTTTTTGTATACAGATTCGTGTAACTTGAACTTGGCTACGCCGTTCTGAGGAGAGCCAATAAGCTCGAAACACGTGTCAACGGCTGCTACTAATTGCAGGATATGCCGACAGTGTCTTCTTTTGATTGAAATTTTCCCCCGCGTTGAACATTATTCATATATATATATATATATATATATATATATATATATATATATATATATATATATATATATATATATATATATATATATATATATATATATATATATATATATATATATATATATATATAGGATATAGATAGGAAATGAGAAACATGTCCAGATTTTATCCAGCACACCTATGAAATATCAACTAGAGGAAAAAGAGAAAAGATAAGTGGAAAAGAAAATAAAAAAAGAAAAAGTTCAGAAGATAAAGGCCACTAATTTTAAGAAAATAAAGCAACAAGTTAAGAGTAAGGAAGTCAGATAGTTGAAGAGGATGTTAGAAGATAATGAAAATGAAGGGGAGTATTACTGTATATTCTGCTGCGAAAAATATGAATCTTCACCTGAAAAAGACTGGATTATGTGCGCTGAATGTAACAACTGGACACATGATAAACGTACCTCTGGTCAATCCAGTACCCGTTACGTCTGTGATTTCTGCCACACAAAATATCTGTTCAGTAACAAATCTAGACATTTGTTACTAAACCAGCAAATTCGAACTAGGCTAATTCACTAAAATATATTTTTTCAACAAGCTCCATTCATGTTTCAAATATGACGTTTTGATTTTGAAATTTGATATTTCGATGAAAAAGGATTCAATTTTTAGTAAGTATGTTTATATATACTTACATCATAATTTTGTGATAATAACCACACTAAAATTGCTTCTTGCGTTCTTTACCACGAAAAAGGAACATATAATAACGAATGAGTATATCAGTCGTATTTTTAATAGATATCGAACATTATTAGACATCTATCGTCCAAGCTAAATTTTCGAATAACTATTTCATTGGTCTATCTACAACATTGTGTTGAATCGTGCAAACTACCGGTCTTCCAAGGTTAAATAACCAGTCTTGATGCCGGAGACCAGATTTGGAAATCTTCAGGGCGCGCAACTACGTTTCGGGATGATGCACGGATTAACCGTTTGCCAATGGGGGCGCCACATGCGTTATTGTATGTTGTGGTGTCGCGGCCGGAATCGATTAAGAGGTGGGGGCAACATCGTCGTCGCTTCAAGTTATTGGGCTGACGAGGTGAGGCGGTCACGATCAGCTGAGCTACGCCTCCAGAGACGGTGTATTGATGGTATGGCGAGAGGGACGAAGGGACACAGAAGTAACGTATTCGTTTTGTTCAGTTTCTCTGGCTGCGTGGGGCGGAATCGATAAAACATAAACACTTTCAGTTCTAGTATGAGTAAATGATTAATGGAACTAGTTTTATACTAGAATCAAGCTCTGAAAATATTTTTAGACATTTATTAAAATATCTATAGAATCTACTGAGGATGAATATTTTTAAGTGCGAAATAAAGTCTTTTGCTCGTAAAAATAATATAGCTCTGTTTGATTATAACGTGAATAGTAGATAATAAAATTAATAGATGTAGGTACAGAGTTCTGAGGTTTAGGAGTACCTAACTTTTGACACAAAATCAACTTTAGCTACTCACATAAGTAGGTAACATTGTTTCATGTTATTATAAAATATTTAACTTCGAAATAAGAAATTCTAAATACCTAGCTGTCTAAGTCAGTTCAATCAAGTATACAATAGCTTAATACGATCAAAACTAGAATATACTAGTGTTGTTTGGAATCCAGGATAGCCATAGGCATAGGTACCTATAGGTACAGCCCTATATGTTAGATATATAATAAAACTTGAATCTGCCCAAAGAATTTTTGAAATACGAGTAGGTAGGTATTTATTGTTTTTCAGTGACTACCCAACTAACAAAAATGTTTTATAATTTTAAGTTACAGTGCAATTTTGATTTATTGCTATTTTATTATTGCTCCCTGAGAGCGTTTTTGTTCTAAAAAGGTTGTTACGGTGAGTTTTCAGCTTCAGCATATTCAGAGTTGTTTTAAAAACGTTCTCAGAGCAAAATTATAAAACAATTTAGAGAGCGGTTTTATAAGTGTTCTATAAACATTTAAAGAGCAATTATTATATCACATATTTTGTTATAGAACAAAACTGCTTTATTCCAGCTATTTTGGACACCTATTTGTCCATTTTGGAACATCTATAAAGCTAGTTATCAAGTATTGACGGAAACATATATAAAACAGTTTTATAGAAGTGTTCTACGATATAATTTTGCTGCAATGAACGCATTTTACACTTTTAAAAAGCTCATATAACTATAGTTTTGTAGTTGGATGAACTTCTGCCATAATACAACAATTAGCGAGCTTTTTCGAGTCAAAACTGCTTCTTGCAGCAAAACGGTGTTCATTCGAGCTAAACGGTGTTCGTGATCATTCTTATGAAACTCTTATTGTTATTACGTTTGAGTCAAAATCCGCATACGCCATTTTGAGTTCCAAGTGCTTTTGCGGTAAGAAAACAGTGTCTTTATTTGGAATAATCAGATGGAAAAAGATAAAGAGGTGTGGAGGGCTTCGTAGGAAAGTCAATAAATGTTATAAGAATATTTTGTTGAACAACAACGTCGATAATCAGGTTATCCGTTCTTTATTGTGTAACAGTCCTAACCAAAATGGTCCAAATTTAATGAGTAGGTATATCAGATCTCAATCCAACTGTGAATGACATGGGAAGTAATGGCGATTTACAGTTGAGAAGTGATGCCGATTTGCAATTATTTTTGAGGAGGAGGAAGATACGAGACACAATTGGATAGAAGATATAGAACTAAATTCAGAGGAACTTTGTTATATGCTAGAAGTGGAGAAAAATGCAGAGTTCAGAAGAACATATTAGATCAGGGGCCGTTTCATTCAATGTGTCACATTTGGCACTTTAAAATTTATTTAAAATATAAACAAGACAGTTGTGATGAGAAAAGTTCGCAATGGAAGCTACGGGCATCACGGTTTCGAATTAATTTTAAGACAAATATTTTCTAAGATGGTCGACATTCCCAAAACAATTTCTTGCAATATCGGAGTTGATGGTTTACCAACATACATTGTATCTACATTTGTACAATATACACAGTAAATGAGAGTTTTGGGTTATACTATTTAATATTCTTCAATTACCTAAATTAAAACCCATGGTGATCGGTATATACTATGGAGAAGGGAAACCATCGGACTTAACGGCCTATCTAAAACCTTTTGTGGAAGAAGTAAAAATTTCACTTACTGAAAGTTAACATCACTAACTGTTTCACTAACTGAAAGTAACCATCAATAATCTAAATAAAGTCTTAAAATTACGATGTTTCATTTGTGATTCACCATCAAGAGCGTTCATCAAAAGTATATGTTCATTATAATTATAATTATTGTTTATTATTTTTGTAATTTTGTCAGATATTACAAACTTCAATGGCAAGCATGGGTGCACAAGATGTAGGTACTACAGTTGGAGAATACCCCCATATATCCCAATAATCTTATTATGTTTCACGACAAACCCACTGAAAACAAATTGGCAAAATAATTTGAGGTTATATACAGTTGAAAAAGGGCGCAAGAAATCTTCTCTATAAATAACGTGAACAGAGCATTTTGAACACTAAATTGCTGTGTAAGAGTTATCGAAGCGGCTGTTATAAAGACATTTTATACAATTGTTTTGTTTGTGTGTCAACAAATGCTACTATTGAGCAAAATAATTTCTTTAAAGCTTTATAAGAGCTATTTGCGATACTTCAAAATGACACTACGACACTTGAAATTGAAAACAATTTTTTTCAGACAGGACCGTATTGATTCTTAATGATGAAATTATCTTCAAATCCAAGCTAAGCTAAATTCTCGAGAACTTTACTTGTAAATTTAACAAGCAAAATTCAGCTAGTATAAGCACTCATTCTTCATAATGATTATTTATTTGTTACGCTATTGTCAAATTATTATTATTTGACATTAGTTTACATAGGTTATAACTACAATTTTTCAGATCGAAATATAGATTTATTAATACTGAAAATATTGTTTCGAATTGCGAAATTGATACAGATATATGTGTAAATATAATTAATATTAAAAAATTATTAACATAGTACTGAAACAATATCCAACAATCATTCGAAATACTTGTTTTCCTTTTGACAGTGCGCAATGGTCGGTAATGACAGTGCGTAATGGTCGGTAGCAGTGCTCAAGGGTGGTAATGTCGTCTATTCTAATACTCTGAACAATGGAGAAATAATTCATATTTCATATAGGTCGTGCACAAAATCAATTATTTTCTTATATTCATTTTGTTGCAGTATAATTTCGACGCTGTAAATATTATCTAGAATGAAAACGTTAAGTAAAGAATATTACTCCATATCACTCTCTGAACGAAACTGATAAAACGAACCTTAAAATTTGGGTTCATAGTCTGCCTAAATTGTGATATTTGATGAATTCGTTATAATAGGGCACCTATACATACCTAAAAAATTAGGTACGTGAAAATCACCAGTGCTGAACAAGTATATAATGACAAAGCCATTAATATTGCAGAGTCTCGCTACTTTGTCGAAAGTGATGTATAAGTACATTTTAGCAACATATACCGTTCCTTATAATAGATTTATTTATAAAGATCGCTTAGCGCCATCGACATGATTTTTTTTACCAATGAATTTTAATTTACAATAGCTTTCTTGAAAAATATGTAGTAGATTTATCCCATATAACATTTCCCAATTTTGAAATTCCCTGATCCGCAATTGAGCGGATAATACAAAAATGAATTTTTCAATCTAACACATACGACAAAGTTCAGCAAAGAAGCCATGATGAAAGCGGGGTCTATAATGGGTGGTTGCATTACTCACATCAACTTACTGAAATACGCCCCTGCTCATCTCAAAAATTCACATGTTTTATAAAAGTGTCTTAAGAAGTAAAATTGCTTTATACCAGCTGCAATAGTGACAAAATGTATTTATAAAGTGGACGCCATGTTTTCAGGATTGATTAGGATGTTCTTTGGAAGCCATTTTGCATGCATAATGAAAACCGAACTAATTGATACAAAAATATCTTACATCTTACAATTTTTGCATAAAATAAACATTTTAAAACATATCTCGAGTACTAAAGAACGGGTTTGGCGTATAAAAATGCATAACCTAGTAAGTGTGATATTCAGGCCAATTTTCAAAATTTGAAAAGTGTATATTATTGACGTGTCCCTTCAAAATTTTTCCATATTTTTAAACATTCTGCACGGAAATTTTTTTTTCGCAGATAAAATTCATTTTACTGTTCGCCAAGTATAAACTCTTGTTGTTTATTATTGTGCTACATTACGTTTACTCCATGATGTTCATACTATACCGCCTTTATCATGTTAAAGCAACTAGGGTGATGAAATACTCTCAAGCAAAACAGATTACTCCTAATAACGTTGCAACATGCAACAAAAGCGTTGAAATTGAGCCAATAAGGATACCCTTATTAAACAATGTTTTATAAGAGTTTCATTACTGTTTAATAATTGATAAAAGTCTCTAGTTTTATAACGGTCCCCTACAAAGCAACTGTATAGGTGTTATATAATAATCATATTGCGGCTCTGTAAAGGTTTTTGGGCTGTTTTATAACTGCTCTCACAGCAGTAATAAAACAGGCCTTGGACTAAATTGTTTTATAAACCTGTGCCCATTTTGGCTTTGAGCGTTTTGAAAATGTTTATAGAAACAGACATGTTTTATAACGAATGTTTTGTAAACGTTCTCTCGGCTATAATAAAACATTCAATTGTTAGTCGGGGAGGTTATTAGGTTAACCTAACTAATGAATTGTATCTACTTATTAACAGATTTAATGTTCCATCACTTGAAATTCGTAGGAAATATTTGGCAATAATGTTCCTGTAGGTAACAAGTTGAGGAGGTCGAAGAGTTTCTTGTTCTTTTTTTTCCCCCTCATAAATTTTCGTGTTCTGTGATTACCTTGTGAAACACGAAAATTTTCTATCCACCTCTGCCTCCTACTAAAGCCCCGGACTTTTTTCACTTTAAAAAATTTGTGATGTCTGAGCTTTTTCATGATGTCTTTCATGCATTTGCAAGCGGGCCTAGTGATATCAGATACGAGCTCTCGTCTGACTGTATTTTAGATATAAATCTTTTAGATATTTGATTCGTTTAGTTTTTTGGAAAGTTTCTATTTCAGTTTGACCACAGTATGTAGACACAGTACGTAACTTTTTGGTTCTGTTACTAGTTTAATTCTACATAAGTTCTAAATCTCATTGTATTTTTCTCAAACAATAATTGGCTTAAGCCTTAAGTTGTTGGATGGAGTATTTCTGAATAAATAAATAAATATACCTAACGAACATTCATTTTGAAATAGAATATATGAAAATGTTTCTTTTTCCATATGAACATTTTTTTCATATGTTAGGTACTTTCAATAACGTCGATTCCGCAAAAAATTAGACAGCAAAATATACCTACATATACTGGTATGAAAAGAAATTTCTATAGTTAACGGAAGATTTTAGTTGAGTCAATAGCTATTTTCAGTCTTTAGATTATTATTTTTTCAATGAATTATGTATTACTTTCGTTGGGATCATATTTATGAAAAAACACATTAGGTAGTACTAAAACGTCTCCACTTTGATGGAATACTTCCGCCCTCTTACGCCGAAAATTTCTGTGGCCATTTTTTATAACTGCGTTTCAATTTCATTGTGTAGTATTTCATTTTCCCGTGTAGGTAATGCTCAGGGGTGGTTGGTGATTGTTGAAATGAGCCTTCATCTACTAATAACGAAAAAAAATCTGATGCTGTCAAAGACCGTAATATTAATTTTTTTTTTCGAAAAATCAGTTCCTATCTACATAGGTAGGTAATTGAAAGCTTCCTATAATTCCGAGAGATTGTTCAATAATTATGATACATTGTAATATAGTGTGTGTTTCCATTTTTACTAGCTTTAAACTCACAGTTCTGAATTTGTTTTCCTTCTTATGGTGGTCAAATATAAGTAGGTAAATCACGACAAAGTCCAATTTTTGCGGAAATTTTGGTATATTTATATAATATACCTATAGTAGGTACTTTTTCAATTTTTACTGTTAAATATAAGTAGGTACCTACATTATTTAGATAAATATACCTACGAAAAACATGTCAGCAAAGAAAATTCAAATTGTGACTAAAGTCCATCGAAAGTTTTCTGTAGAAATATCTTCATAAAATAAAAAATAATTTCTTTCACACTTTAAACCTTTATTTTTCCTTTTTTAATTTTTACTGTTAAATATAGGTAAGTCCCTACATTATTTAGATAAATATACGAAAAACAATTCAGCCAAGAAAATTCAAATTGCCTGAAATTCTGGACAATCAACGAGATTCTTTATTGTTAAAAATTGTAACACGTTGGGTTGGTTTCATAATTATCAACAGAGGGAATATTTCGTACACGTAGAAAATATTTCTCTATGTCCTTAAAAATAGATGTCCGAGAAGATGATTTGTTAAATTTCTTTCTGATTTTTCAAATAGTTATAGGTAAATCCCATAAGCGCTTTATTAGGTATATATACTTAGGTACTTATATGAACATGATAAATAGTGGTTTTAGGTGATTTACTGAGTAGGTAGGTACTTGATATTTAATTCCAAATGCGAAATTGTGCAGTGTATGAATAGGGAAAATCAAACATTTTGCGGGGATATTCGAATATTTTGCATCAAATATGGATGAGACACATATTTTAAACAATGATAACTCGTGAAAGTGAAGAATTTTAATATTCACAAGGATTAAACTTGCAACGAGTTCTTTCCCTCATACTTTTCGTTTTGAAGAAGAGTTTTTGGATTTTCCTAATATTTCAACTACTTTTTTTCTTTGAACACTTAGTAATGATATAATATTGTATACGTAAACCATCCGCTCACCAACCTTCTCTTGCTGCATCTGCTGCTTCATCAAAATCGTCTTCTTTTTGTCTTTACACCTTTTGTTTTGGAACCAAACTCGGATGACCCTCGGACTTAATCCTGTCATTTCGACCAGCTGCTCCTTCATCAGGGCGTCTGGACGGGGGTTGGCGGAGTAACAGGTACGTAACGTATGAAGCTGCTTCTCGTTCAAGACGGTACGCACGCGCGTTGGCTTGCCGTCGCTTCCGCCCCCGCTTCCTGTTCCACCGCCACCGGACTTTCGGGGCATCCCGCCACCACCATTTCCACTGCCGCCCTTGTGGGATCCGCTTTCGGAACCGGAATCTGAAAAAGAGATGGGGATGAGTGTTTCCGTTCAGAGAAGAACGTGGATAGGTAATATTTGGATAGCACACAGATAGGTACTGAAATGAGTATAAAGTGAAAGGGTTGTATATCATTTGAATATGACAAGCCGTTAATTTTGGGCATAACAATTTGGACCTAGTAGGTATTTTACATATAAATGATAATAAGCTTTACAATTTCATGAAATTGTAAATGATGCGCAATATCCTTCGAGAGGCTTCGACCATTCCATCCTAACCGATAGTCTGGGAATCGAATTATTGAAGTTGAGACATGAACGGTTTGGTTTAACGTTTCTCTTCAAAATCTTGCAAAATTCGATCGACTAGCCTCCATTTATCGCCACATATTCGCCTACCAAGGCCTGGTCTCAGGTGGAATAATACATTTTATGCCAATTACAGCAGATCAAATGTTACGTCACGTTCTCCTATCAACTGTATATGTAATTTTTATGATGCGTGTAGCGGTCGATGTGATATCTATTTTCACGAAGTATAGATATAAGGAGTCCGAACGTAATGTTCAAAGAATGGCATCAATTTAAGGAACAGATCTTTTGCCGTTACGGCGCGCCAATTTTTAAGACGTAAATCGAGTTTAAATATATTTTTCATACATTTTATAAATATATTTCATATATATATATATATATATATATATATATATATATATATATATATATATATATATATATATATATATATATATATATATATATAATTATATATATATTTTTTTTAAATATTTTTTTAAATAATAAACATATAAGTTTTTATAAGTAGGTACCTATATAATGGGTGATTTTTCAAGCGTACTTTTATTTAAATCGAATAAAACTCAATTTGCATCATATATTTAAAATTTTTATTGAAATTGATAACTTGGCCTATGCCATTTACATTTTAAAGATAACTTCATGTAAATGTTGTTAAAACATTTATGTGGATAAACTAGTAATATACATTTTACAATTAATAATATAAAATACAGGTATCTATATGAAAAACATAAACACTATACTTATATATACTTATGTATATACATACACACATATCTGATTGGTTTAACAATGATTATGCAGGTCTTTCCTGTTTTGTAAAAGGACTCTCCCTTTAAAACAGCGTATGTTAAATAAGAGAATGAATAAATAAATATTTGAGCAGTATGCTATCTATCTATATTTGTTTTCTTAATAATCAGTTTTGGCAAAGATGAATAACTACCGTTGCCAAAGATGTAGCTTCCCAAAAATATTGTGGTATGCGACAAGATATACCTACTGAAAGTATCTAACCTTTTTTTACCTACGTATATAAAATGAATTTAAAATATGATTGAATATTACATATTTCTTCGTAAAACATACATAATATCCAAAATTTCATTTTTAAGTGAAATAATAGCCCTGAAAATACTAAGAGCAGCAGTGGAAAAAGTTGAATTTTATAGAGTGTTCGCGACAAGATTTATTGCTAAATAAATTAAATGTTAAATTGACTTAATGGTGAGTCAGAATTGTCCAAAATGATTTCAAAAATGGACTCCATTTGCCGCAGAAAGAAGGTCACCCAACACATTAATTCTGCTGTTTATATTTTGAATTGTCTTTGTAGGATTTTTGAATATTTGTGAATATTCCAAGGAACGACCTTATTTTCTTCAACGTACAATTCTAGACATTTTATTCTTTTATATACCTTGGGTGTACGCGGTTAACTACAAATTTTAATGATCGTATGTGTATCTTTACTTCAATTTGACTTGGAAATTTGAGAGGAATAATTTCGTTGAAAAACATTGAAAATGGCAGTAAGCGGAAAAAATATGAAATTATTGAAGTTAATAAAAAAAACTTATATAGTTAATAAAAAAGTAGGTATCTACCAAGTAGTGTGAAGACAAATAGTGTATTATGTGTGGCATTAGGCCTGGAAGCCTTTGAAGAATCTAAGACGTTCCTGAAGTGACTACAAAAGCTGTCCAGAAAGAGAGTTTGAAATAATCACATACGTAAGTCCATGGGATTAATGGAGAAACTTCAACAACAAAAAGAGAAAAGCACAGATGATCAGGAACTCTTGATTAATATCTTCAACCGAGGAAGTGATATAAGTTGGAACACAAAACTAAGAAAAATAAAAGTGAAAAAACATACTGCCACGAAATGATTTGTAATTAAATCAATTATATTTTACATTTCAGTAAAGTATTATGTATATTATGCAAGAGAATAATTGAGATTTTCATGTTACACAGTTGCCCCAAATGCAAGTTTACGATTTGTTCTAGGTATTTGAAACAACTATTTAGTGAACACTCAGTAGGTATCCAACCAATCCACAAAAAAACAATCCCTCAACGACGGAAAATAAAATTCTAATTACCCTAATGGCCGCGGCGAAGTAAATGACCCTTGAAACAACACACGAGTAATTATCCAAATCTAACGCAAACTAAAAAGGGAGTGTTTTATGACAAACCTCCGGATTTGTATAGCTCCGTAAAGGGGCGAAAGCGGACGGACACAGAAGTCCAGTTTACTCTATTTTAATATGCACAAAGGCGGCGAGCTTAATCCTTCACTGACCAGAGTTTAGCACCTCCCTTCTGATGGACAAAGGGAGCAAGGATTATGGGCATTCGGCTAATGGAGGAGATGTCGTTTTTGCAAAGATTAACTGGATATCGCAGGATGTGTTGATAATTTGCAAAGTGGATAAGGATAAGCCAAAATATCCGAGTTCGAATTATTTCCAAAGCGAAGTTGAAGCATATCAACTTATTGTAATTCCATATAATAATAGTACTAATTGACGAAATTCTGTTAATCCCATGGTGAAACATGGTTTTATCATGTTTCAAAAGATCTTCTAGAAATCACGTCGAATAGTTTCACAGTATGCTGAAAACAAACTTGACAAATTTTAGAGTTATGAATTATCACTTATGCCATCTCTCGAACAGAAGTTTATATATAACCTCCAAAATCATAAATGTGTCATACTAAAATCATACTAGTATTTGTCGTATTTCTCAATAAGTGGAGGCAATTCAGGAAGTCAATAATATTAATAATTGACTAATGTTGACTAATTAATTAGTCAACATTAATGTTGACTAATGAATTAGATGAAGATGAAGCACCTAAAGAATACTTTCAAACTTACAACATGCTTTATTTGTAAACATTAACTTTATGTTAGATTTGATTGAATATTCCCTGATCTCATAGTGAAACATCATTTAATATATTGAATAAAAAAACCTGGTTTAGTTTCACAAAATTACATTGCTTCTTGAAAATTGTTTCAGGTTGTTATCCCATTTTCAAAAGTTGAACTGGGTTAACACTCCGAAACAATTATCAAGAAACAATATATGTAACTTTTTTTTATTTCATTTTATTTTATGCTATTGCGGGCCAGGTAGGCCTACAGAAGAGATACCCAATAGATAATCCATTTCATCATCTTTTTATCATCCAATCTCATATTTTTATTTAATACTAGCTGACCCAGCGAACTTTGTACGCCCATTTATTTTTATCTGGATATTTTTCAAAAAGCCAAAAAGACATGTTCTACTATTTGTGCTACACTATCTTGTTTTCAATATTTATCCCGTGTGGAGCCTGGGACTTACTCACGAGATATTTGTTGGATGTAAGTCAAGAAATGTTCAGAATTCAGTCCATTCCCGGAAACCAATGAATATAGTGGCTCTGGTGGCTGTACCAATAGCGTCTATTTGAATTGACTCTTCGAGCAAAATTTGGTCGCATCAATTGGTTGTATTTTCTTATCAATAACAATTAAACTTTGCCTTGCAATATTGACAGACAACTTTCATTGGTCCAATAGCAACGATTTGCTGTGAACTGTAATATATTTCAACGTTACAATTGGATGCAGGTCGATAGGACTTAAACTTACGCTTAAGGACTTAAACGCAAAAAAACTATGTATTTCTTCCTCTTTATAATAGAATATACCACGTGGTATGTTAGTAATGTGTATGATAGTCTATTTAAACTTACCAAAATTTTATATTGACTTGAAGTTTTAATATTAGTCGTGATATCTCAGAACTAACCGAAATGTTGATAAGACTACATTTTAGTTGGAAAACAATTGTAAAGGAAAAAGAAATGGGCTGTTTATAGGGTTTTCCCGGTAATTATTTGAATTTTTCTGTAAAACCATCCTTGGACATCAACGAAAATTTTAAAAAAAGAATTGGTCCAGGCATTGCTGAGTTATGCACTTACCAACACATTTTGCGATTCATTTTTATATTATAGATATAAAACGATGTTTCATCAAGAGATCAACTTTATATTTTCACCAATATTCAGTCAATTCTATTAACAATTGACGACACGGAAAATTCACTGTTTTTTTATAGACGAACACTCCTCGAATTCAAAACAAAAACTTTCACTTTTGAAAGTTGGGTAACGCCCCGTAAAAATTTTTAAGGGACCATTAAATTTTGTGAAACAAAGCCAATTGTACTCAAGTGTAACAAACGAACTCAATATAACTTTATGTAATATTTTCGTAAAATATAATTTTATGAAAAATAATTTGCATAATACACTTGGACATAATTCGTGGGTAAAAGTTATTGGTATGAAAATTAGTAGATGTTCTTACCAATTTACTTAATGATATCCCTCCACCAGGTGAGATATCGAGCTGAGATTTGATTGACCACTTCCTCATCACGTACCTCAGTGACATATTTGCAGATTTGTTTTGTATAATAATTCTTACAATTTTTGAAAATTAAAGTTAAACATGTGCTTTTATTTACTTCATTCTTTCGGAATTAGTAAACAGGTAAACTTCAGCTATTTCGAATATTGGCCTTATTCTTATTTAATTTTCTAATCCAAATAATGTTTCTTGTATAAAAAATCAATTTAGACAAATATGTGTCGATAACACAGCAGTTAACATTCAATAAAGACGTAACATCAATTTCAGGACTAATCTCGAATATAATTAATGTATCTGAAGAGATATCTTTTATTATATCGTATCCGGCCATGCGATATAGGAGAATGAACTAAAAATATCCTGTTTCGTGAATATACATTTCAGTTTGAGGTGATTTTCTTACTTTATGTAAATTAATCACACGATACCGTAATCGAAAAAATCTTGTCGTTTCTATCACCTAAAATGTTTTATTTCAGTCGTATATTGATAACACAGGTCAGTTGTGTCACCCAAAAATCACCCTTTATAACGATATATTGTACATAAATATTTATTTGCGAATCATCTTTAAGATATGGAATGATTTAAGTTACTATTAATTACTATTACTATTAGAAAAATATATGGAAATATTAATCATAATTTTTTGAATGGATCTCTTATTATTTTTCTTAATATTTCAAATATTGCATTTAGTGCCTAACGTAAAAACTATGTGTAGGAATGATATATTGTATCTATTTATTTTATCGAAAACTAGGTAGGTGCGTATATTTATTCCTATCCCAATTGTTCATGACCCCATGCCAATCCATCATATCCCTATGTGAAACATATATTTCAGTTTTTGCTAAAGCAATTTCAATTCATCAATACAATCTTTACAACTATTTTTGAAGTAGGTATATCAATTTCAATTCATCAAGACAATCTTCACAACTATTTTTGAAGTAGGTATGTTTACAAGACAAGGATGTTACATCTCTTTATAATATCTAATACACTGAAAAATTTAATTTTAAAGTTAATAAATCTGAGCATTAATAATAAAAAATTTGTTGTGAAAATTGATTGACTATACAAGTTATAAGTCACTTCTAATTATTAAAAACCAATCAAATGAAAGATTTCATTTTAGTATGGCACATTTAGATTTATGTTTCGATTTTCTTCTATACATATGTAGATAATTTAGAAAAAAAAGATAGTCACCGCTATGAAAGAAAATGTTGAAGTTTCCCTCTAAAATTCTTATAAATATTCTTCTAAAATTCCACTGTAGGTCCACTGAATTAAAAAATTCTCCTAAAATTCTTAAAAGAGTTAAATTTTAACTCTATTTTTTATGTTAAACTTTAACTTGATACAATCAAGGTAAATTTATTGAAGTAGGTACCTTGAAGTAGATATGTTCTAATTATTTATGAATTGACACCTATATTCACGCTGTACATCAATAATGGCGGCATGTTTGTCACATTCTCTTAATCAAATATATTATTACATAAACCATTTATTTGTACTTGGTAGCTGGTATATGCCTGCACGAGTGTGGGCCATTATTAATTAACATCTATGTTCTAACTACGAAACGAATAGTTCGAATACATAGATTTTTATGTGGTGTGGGGCCGGGGGGCACCCCTCCGCGTCACCTTTCTTCAACCGGCGGCTAGTTTCGGGTAGCCACTGCCTGCCTTTGAAGTCACATAAGCCTCTCGCAAATATTTACACAGTAAAAATGCCCAGTCTTCGCAGTTGAATCCAAATAAAACCTCAACAAACATCTACTAAAAAGCTATTTAAAATATTGTCGCTACGGTCTGACCACAGTGTTAATCTTATTCTTTTCCATCGAGGCTAATGAAATTAAAACAAAATACAGTGGTATTTTAACGTTTATCTCCATACTTGATTGACGAGATAACAAGTTTTATTAGTAATAGTGATATTACTGATATTTAAATAATTATAACATAAAAGAGTGATTGAAGGTGAAGTACAAAAATATATGTGTTACGCATCCACCATTTCATTCAAATGAATTATTGTAATGTTTTAATGTTTGAAAATTAAATGAAAAAATCGTCGCAATTATGGTTTGTAAAAACTGAGTCTTGAATTATTTCAAAGTTTGTACTGAACTAACGAACATAACCGAACGGATAAATAATCAACAGTCGATAGTAGAAGTTGAAAAACCTAATGTTATAGTTTTATCGTAACGAAAAATGCATTTAAGTTTTAGTTAATGCAGGCAATCTTATCAAAATTTCTATTATATCTCATATAGTTATACATTATGGTCGAAATTGATGCAAAATTAGCGAAGATCTTTTAATTTAAGAAATTCGACTAGATATCAACATTTGTTGATATAATATGCTCTTTCCTGGAGTTGTGATAAATACTTGATTCAAGTCTACTTCAGCAATGTTACAAGGTTATTATGATTTATCTACAGGAGTGTCTATATTCCTTATAAGAGACACAATTTTGGTAGTAGAATGCTATTTTATGTGGTATATTTTAGTTTACTACAGCCGCTACAACGTCTCAATTCCGGAATAAAATTCGTTAGTGGAATATAGTCGACTGAAAGGGTATAAGAGTGCCCCTTCAAAGTGCGCACGCAGCCACGCTTTCATCTACCAAAATTTCCAATAATATTTGTGACCTTTTCTACATTGAAGAAAACATATATTGAACTAATAGCGATAAGAAACGCGCACCAATTATGCAACCTTAAATACAGGGTAATTGCATTTTTTGTTACAGACAGGAAGAGAAATATCACCTCAAATGGTAAGATGAGTACCTACATTTATTTATATGCTATGTAGGATATGTACGGAATAGTACGATATTTGAGCAATATAAAAATAGTTAAAATTGCGCAATACACAATGGACAATGCGCGCACATATAAACGAACCGCCCTTGATGATATATAATGACAATATTATAAAATGTTCACATTTTGTAGACTTATGACGAAAATTATTAATTTTTCAACAAAAATTATTTTTGAGTTCGAATTTTTTTACATCGACAAATTGGAACCAATACTCATTTGATCCGTTTTCATCAACTTTTACTTCTTAATGGTATCTAACTATCTACCAATAACAACAATGAAGTATAAAAAATTTTATACTACCAAATCGAAAGATTTCAAATTTTTGAAACATTTTTTAAATATTTCTGAATATTTATTGTACATATTTTAACTTTATATTTCATTTTTGATCATCATTTGTTTAAATAAATGAAAAGTAAAATAAATGACATACCTTAAATTTCTATTTGTTATTGATTGACTGTCAAGAGCGTTAATATTTTAACCAAGTAATTATTGACTGCATAAGTTACTACAATGAGTGAAGTGCTTATACTGACTCCAAAGAAATAAGTTTATTAGTTCAAAACCTCATGAAATATTTTCATTTATTATTTTCTTGTTTTTTTTTACTTTCTCTTCAAAACAAAATATATAAAGGAGATGTCTCGTATCACGAAAATTGATACAACACTGAATAGAAAATGTACCTACTTCTTATCGAACTTTACCGTTATAAACTTTTTTGTTTAGATCCAACTAATGGCTCTCCCCCTTTCTGTGACGTCAAGACAAATGCTTTTGCGTTATTTGAAAAGCCACATTATGAAACCCAATTACGATGCTCATTTATTGATTTGGTTTATACCATAATATCTTCAAGAAAGTTCACTTTGAGAAATTTTTTGAATTTATGAAAAATAAGTCCAGTTTATTTCATAGAGAAATAACTATTTTTGGATTCGACAAAACCTACAAATATTTTCAACTCCTGAGAATTCAATGAAATATTCCTCGCATTTTAAGTAGGACCTAGTTACCTAGAATTATCCGTGATGGAAAATCATAAGAGATATTTATTTAAATACAATGAAGTTTTGTTTATCACTTGGTCAATCATCATAATAAACAATAATATAGTAATAATTGACAGCACATTTTACTCAAGTTTTGCTGAATATGGTCTCTGTAGCTTAGTCGGCAGAACGCCCGACTATGGTGCGGTAGAACTCGGGTTCGAGCCCCGCTGAAGGTATGGATATTTGTGTTTGTCTATGATTTAAGTAGATTAAATAATAATGATATATGCTGGGTAATGTACATTGATTACAAGTCCACTTAATTGAAAAAAATGTGTATGAAAACCTCTACAAATGTTTATCGAATTATAAACTAATTTTAAGAGTGAATATTAGCTACCAACACGAAAAATATGTGGAATTTTTTATATTCTCAGTGAAACTTAAATCAAATGTGTTCTCAGATATTTATTAGTAATTCACAGAAGAACACAGTACTCACCAGACATACACCCCAATTCCGTAGAAGTGTTACTGTGATTATTGTTGCTCAGACTAGTATTGTTGTTACTTTCCGTTGCTGCACCATGCGGCGTTGCCGGCGCAGACCCTCCTTTCGATTCCATCACATCGTGATCTTCTTTGCAATAGAGTGCGCCACCGTCGCGTAACGCAAATTCATCACCCGGTACTAGTTGACGTGCGCACGCGCAACACCTAAAGCACTCGATGTGGTATATTTTGCTTTTAGCCCGCATCACGTAATCGTTTTTGCTAAAGATGCTGCCGCACTTGTCGCACTTCGCGCCGAATAACCTGGAACAAAACGTTATTATGAAAAACATTTATTATATTATGTAATTACAAAATAAAGAATATATCTATCTGTGAATTATTTTTCAATTTTAAGTAGTTTTTTTCATAAATCAGTATTATTTAAGTATTTATTATGAACTATTTTCGGTAGAAGCAGAAATTGGTATTTTTATACACACAGAGATGATTTCAGGAAAAACGAAAATGGAACCTGATGGTCCACCATGCCATAGTGGATGTACAGTCTTCTGTTAAAGAGAATCAACGTAAATTAGGTATGCTATAAACTTGCTATAAAATAAGATTTCTACGTAAAATATTGAAATACATAGATTGGACATTTCTTAATCAACAACAGAACGAAGAAGAATAAATTCAATAGGTCGCGAATTACTTATAACCTTTTTATATATATTATTCTAATGTGAGTGTGTATGTCAGCGAACTCCTCCTAAACACCTGGACCGACTTTGTTAAAATTTGTTTGTGTGTTTCAAATGGATTCGAGAATGGCGTAGATTCGCCATTCTGAGATTTTTATTTTTCGCATATATTTTTAACATAACTTCAAAATTTCGAAAAGTTCATTTGCATTGCTCAAAAAAGGCAAATTTAAAGATGAGTGTACAAGACAACGTTTGTCGAGTGCACTTGTGTCTTTGTAAATTGTTGAAGTAGGTTTGAACTAAAGAGTATACATTTGAGAAAGCCAGAGGCAAGAGAAGAAAAATGCTAAAAGAAGTTCAAAGTTTTTATCACTGAATCAGAATACATAGTAAAGATTTTTGTATTACCGAATACGAAATCGTTAAAAAGTGCTTTCGAGTTTCTTGGTACTAAAATGTATAACAATTTAGATGAATATGCCAGGGGCCCATGACCCTGATTTCAAAAGATAGGTACATGGAAAGTGGTTACTCGATAAAGTGTATTATAGTGTTGAGGAGTTTCTGAACACTGAAAAACACAAATATGTAATACCTACTCTCGTTTTCTTTGAATTAGATTGTTTGTTTTTGCGACTGTTTTGAATGACTTTAACAAGCCTTTTAAGTTATTGAATACGATATATATTATTATTACTATTATGTAATAGGGATTACTGCGACGAAGGTTATTTGAGAGTCTAATAATTCTCTTTAAAATATTCTAGAATCCCAAAAGGCAATCCCGAATAATTGTTATATATTCAGAGTAATTTGAAATAAATCAGTGTCACAATCTTATTATAAGGACAATACCCACATATTTCAAGGAATTAGTTTTTTTTTGTACTTCACAGTCAGGAGAATCTCTATTCATATCGTATGAGTAGTCAAGTAATAGTTGTTTTTTTTATGTATAAATTATAACAGTTTGTTATTTTTTAGGGGATTGTAGCGTATATTGTTGCATATGCTTGTTTACACTTCTATCATAGAAAAACTTTTCGAGGAACAGTTATCAATAAGTTGAACACATTTTTGAATATTTCAAAAATATTTCATATAGGTATGTCCACTACAATATCGTTTCGGTATACAATACCTTCATCAGTTGGCTGGAAACGATGGTGGTTATCATCAATTCAATATTGATTAATTCAATCATTTAGTATTGTAGTGGAAAATATATGAAATATTTTGGAAATTGTTAAAGATTCAACACGTATTCCCTCCTTAATAAACTATGTAATAAATATAGTTACTGATTATTGAGTAAGTGGTCTATCAAAAGGAATTCTTGGCCAGTAAAAGTATTTTTTATAAAAAAAATCGGAAATGATAATGACTAAAATCTTTCTTAACGACTCAACTGATATTGAATTGCCTCTATAAAATATTGTTCCTATAAAATTGTAATGAAGAACCACGCAGTCTTCAAAATTCTTGTTAAGATCAAGTAGTCGTAGTTTTATGTAGTAAATTTTGTTGTATGTTTATTGTATAATTTACTTACTAGCCTCTTTGGGAAATTTAATTATTTATCTATTTTCAATCTACTTTCAATTTTGCATAGGTTCTAAACCTTTCATAATAATCATAATAAATAATTTCAAAATTATAATTATATACAATTATAAGTACGGCTACCAAAACTAACTCATCAAGATTTTTCCTTGAACGACAAAAATAATCTTTGTTATTGCACACATTTTCACTTATGTACCTACTTTTTTTTTCATTTGGCTAATTAATTTACTGATTTGTTAATTTTTCCTGTAATTGGATGTATATCTGTGGTCAATAAATGTATTATTATTATATATTAAAATAGGGATGGCGCTTACTCAAATATGATAATAAATTTTTTCTGGTGCTTGCCTAATTCTAGCGAAAGCAAATATGCACCGAGTGTAAAAAATCGGATGAAATGTGACGCCGTGACAGAAATATTGTCTGTTCGGTTAGGCGACTCCAAATGTGCCGATATTTGCCACCTGGCCCACCAACGGAGCCGACGAGGCCAAACACAGCAAGATTCACCTCAGGGAAGACCTGAATAAACAACTTTATGTCACCCTTGCTCTTAAATGACAAGATGTTATGTCAATAATAGATCAGAAAAAATCGATCGACTTCTTTCGGATATGAAACACAAGAGAAAGAAAGTATAAATTTTTGAAGACTATCAGAAAAAACAAAGAAGATAATTTCGAGATTATTATCGCTATTTATTGATTTTTTTATGATTCTGCAAACGAATTACCATGAAGATGTTTGTTACTCGTTTTGTTCGGTCCACTGAACTCTTAGACATACAAAACCATACTTAATTTTAGATCCGAATTTAGATCCCAGCACATATGTTTCAGATACTTATGTTTTCTAGTGTCAAGTTGTCTTATGTTATCTAAACCAGTCTCCCATAGGTTAGCTTTTAAAAAGAATAAAAAATATTTAATTCACAGAAAATATATTTCAGGCTACTAACGATTGTCACGACTTGATTTAGGTAACTGATTAAAAACAGGTTGCAATTAATATGATTGTGGTTTCTTCAAAATCATTTTATATTAACCAATGGCAAAGTTATCCGATTGATATATGTCAGGTATGTAATGTTTAAAGTTATATGTTTTCACTACAGTCTAACTTCAATTCTTTCGAAGAATCGGAGATAAAAGTACACTCATTGATTATTTTTATAGTTTTTTTATATTATATATTTTTTTATATTATATAAGTACATCAGTTGCGATTTATTATATAAATAGTCCAATGACGCATAATTCAATAAATATGTAGTATTTTCTGAATTATTTCAAGAATATTTTGTCCTGTGATGCTTTTTGAAGATCATTTCATTCCGTCGAGTGAGGAAATTGTTGATTAAGATTTACCAAAATGAATTAACAACGGCCATTGACCTATTGCAACAAAAGTTACAACTTTGTGGAAAACACGTCTGAGTATCTTTCTTCACAATGTTGGTACCATTGGCAACCAGAAATGTTATGAATTGTGACTGTTTGGAATTTTTGAGCAGGATTAGTCACTATGGCCTCTTGATCTTCGGATTCAAATTCAAATGGATTCAAATGGTCTAAAGTTATTTATTTGCACTGACCGATCAGGACAACCTGCTTATATGGTAATTGCTATGACTAAGATATTTGTTTCAAGATACAATAGCACTACAAAAATGAAAAAACTTGAAACAACAAAATATTTAAAATAAAGTATAATAATATACTCAACAAAAACATTAAAAGAACACTGTTTCTAGATTTAAATACTTTTACTTGATAATGTTGTAGTGTACAAAATAATGTTTTTCGTCTCATTTTTTTCAAATGTTGAAATATATTCACATCTTGTCAGGGCTCTCAACCTTCAAACTAATATAGGTCATATATTAGTATGAAAGCTATATTATTCTAGTTGTATGATAAATATACAACTAGAATAATATAATTATTCCAATATTATTATAAAAATATTATATAATCAAAATAGAATAAACCCTTAAATTGATGCACCATACTTCAAAAAACCCTGAATATTTAATTATAACAAGATATATTTGGATAAACAATTCTATAAAGCAAAACGTTGAGTAACGATTTAAACATTTTTGTCAGCAAAAAGCAAACGTTATAAATGAATTTTTCAATACATTCCTGGTATGAACAATTATTGAAAATGTTCATTATATTCCATCACAAGACAAACTGATTCTAATTGAAATCGTTATTGAATAACTTAGTAACTCACTTTTCTAAAATACAAAAATGTTTGTGCAGCTGCTGCTTGAAGAATAAGGAAGACAAAAATAGAAATTCGAAGAAATATTATGTAAAATATTCTCATTATCAGTTATGTTCTTTGAAGCATCATGTTCATAAATTAATTACCAATTAGTGATAATATACGTGTTTACATAGGTGTTTTATTTTATAGTTATTAATATGCTGTATTGCATGAACCGGATTGTTAGAATTTTTGACAGGAACTGTTAGTTCTTAGCTACTTGTATCAATGAGTTTAGACATTGTAAGAGTTGAAAACCAAATGGACGTATTTATCATTCAATACAAGGTGTTTTAGTTGATGGTGTACTTTTAATTCGACAGTTACAGATTCGCATGCAATTTATTATATTAATCGGATTCAGGTAATACTAAAATATATTCATCATTGTTAAATTAATCAAAATTGAATTAGATTGATTTAAATGGTTACTTGGAATGCATGTATTCTTGTTGAAAATGAATAGAAATAATATAGTTAGGTGCTCTTGATTATAATTTATTCAATGTTTTATAGTTATAGAATATAGTTATAGAACACTTCAAGACAGATTAACTGCTATAGTTTATAATAATAATTTTTAGTGAAAAATAGATAAGTAGAAATAATATAGTTAGGTTATAATATAGTAGGAAATATAGAACAAATAAGATAGCTACTCTCGATAATAATATATTAAATTTTTTAAAGATATAGAATAGGGGATACTTAAAGAATAATAACTGCTATAGTTTATCCATAGTAATGAGTGCAAAATAGAAAGTAATTTGTTTTTTGTAAAACATATTTTATATGTTATTTTATATCTCACCTCACATAGTCTCTTTTACAATATGTTTTCCCATCCCTAACAAAACACGTGCAATTTTCGTCCAGAAACTGTTGACATTCTTGACACCTCAAACACGCAGCGTGCCACTCCAGATCTGGAGCCACCCTCAGGATGTACTGGTCATGGATTTGACCTCCGCATCCTATGCAATGGCTCAATCTCTGCGATTTTTCTGAAATGAGGGATGATATAAGTAAAAGAAGGGGGTTAATTACATAATTTCTACAACATAACTTTGCAACGTATCACTGTTCATGTATGAATTTTATTTATATAAATAATAATTGAATTATGTAACGAATGAGAAAAAAATTAAAAAATATAAAGACGAAATAAACTGGTTTTCAATGTATGAAGTCTCAATTTTTTTTAAGGTGAAATAGCTGTTCCCTCCACAGTAGGGCATTTTTTATAGTGAAAATGTTTTATATTTGGGTATGAGTGTAAATGCTTACTTGGGGTGGTCAAAAACAAAAATTGAGCACTGTTTGATGTTGAGTAGAAGATATTTAATTACTGCAGTACTCAATGTGTAATTCTCTTAAATTTATAGCTACAATGTACTCAGTTGGGGTGACTTGGTTGAGTAGAGATGAGCTTTTATATTGCGGAAGTAATGGATGAGGCTTTTATTTGGATTGAGGCCTCGTCAGTCGTGTAGAGAATATTTCAATCAATGTATATGTATGTTGTTCACTTTGGCCTGAATTTCTGTACTCAAGTTAATTATGCGTGACCTAAGAAGTCGAAAGATGGAGATAAATAAAGAACATGGGAATATCTCCCCATATACATCATGAATATCAGTAATAAGCGATACGTCTTATTTTAGAAATGTGTAATTGTTTTGTTGAACATTTTTCATTTACTTATTTAAAATTTTAATGTTTTGTGTGTCTGATTTTTCCGTACAGTGATAGTGTATTGTATGTATATGTTGCAATTGTGTGTACTTATGTATACGAGTATATGAATAAATCTTTTTATTGAAGTGTATGGAATTGTCATTGTCATTCGATGGAAGAAAACATATCACAGAATAGTATCACTATTCCGTGATCACGTCGGGGTCACCAATTTATAGCGTGGTTGCTATATTATTCTATGCGTGGAAATACTAAACGACAATTGTATTGAGAATATATATTTATGATTATTTACGATGAACGAACTATTGAACACGTGGTTGTTGTTGTTACTCGATGGAAGTTAGAATGACAGATTGTTGAACATAGAACTGACAGTCAGAGAAGAGCTCTGACAGAAGAGAAGGGAGAATGTATGTTGGTAGCCCTTTTTATATGCTGACAGTTGATGGTGGGGCGTCCCAATGTGATATTATTCTACAATTGAATTGCTTGGGTCAATAAGCTACCTATGTCAGATTTTTTGATGAAACGATATTTCACTATAATCTGATTTGGAAATGACTGCATAAGCTGAAGATAAAATATAGAACTATTACCCTAGCGTCGTGCTAAGATGTAAATTATTAATGTGTTCACGCTGTTTAATTTGAAATACAAATTGAATATATATTATTATGAAATATAGGTAGATATATATATAAAATAGAAGGTATATACAAAATTCCAAATTCTCTGAAAATCAAAAACTTCCTGGGAAAGAGATGTTTGATTGCAGCTAAGAATATATTGAGGCTATATTTTTGGTTACAGATCCATTAATTAAATTTCTAACATTGATGGGGTTAAAATCTTATCCAGAAATTTGCTTCAAAACAAAATGATGTATAGTGTCGTGTAGGTAATTCAAATACCTACTATTTCTAAGTCTACTTAATTTTGCCATCATTTGACATATCGTAGAACAATTCAAAACACTTGGCTAAGTTTTATAATTGTTTAATTCACTCGACATATGTTTCGGGTCGTGAACCTATTCTAAAGAGTTGATACAACTTGCACATGCAATTGTTCGTGTGTGTCCTTCTAATTTAAAAATTATTTTTATACGCACGTCACAATTGTCAAATGAAAGTGTGTGGAACTAAAAAATGATGTTTTCTTCCCCATTTCAAAGTTGAAATAGCGAGAAACAAATTCCAAAATGGAAGGATTAATATTCCCCATTTTGGATTATTCGACCTGTCGAATTTTTATGCTAACAACTCTCCATCAGCTAGAAATTTGAAAGAACAACATTGGAATATGATGACTTTAGAAATAGGGTTTGTGTTAATATGTATGATGTTTTCGTGACTTACAATATGATACAATATGAAATCATCAGTGTGCGCTTTGGCATCTAATTTTTCAATTACATTAATTTCAGTATTTATGACGGACGTCAATAAAATAAACCCCTATTTTGAATTTAATATACCTTAAAAAACAAGGGAAAGTAAAAGCGGGTGGTCATCAAATAACGTTGGTGGGCACCAAAATAAGCCATAATCTACCAGGTAACGAAAGCCGGTAGCTGTCAGCCAGACAGGGCCTCATTAGCACCCCTCTGTGAATTCTGGGACACCGTCTGTGATACCTCTGATTGTACGTCCTCCACCGACACTTCAGACGCCAACTTGCTGTTTATCCTGTCTAAACGTTATTATAAAAAACCGTATTTTGACAATGATACCGTTCAACCCAAAAAGATTGTCAGGAGTTAATAAGGCAGTAAATGATTTTGAGGATCTTTGAGAAAGTGTAATATAGAAATCAAGAAATTTATCTATTATTAGCTACAATGCTACTTATTAACAAAAAATACAAATTAACTCATTCACAGAAACAAAATGATAATAATTGTCTTAGATAGCATCATTAACTTAATAGAATATTTATTCACCCAAATACTACCTCTTAATCCAACGTATAAAGATGCTGACAGATCTGAAAAACATCACTGAAAAGCTACTTCTGCATTTCAGTGGTTCTAGCATACGCAATATCAAAAAGGTAGCGTGATCTCAAATTGCCTTTCAGATGAAGCCACTAGGTATTCCTGCAAATATTTAGGCAACAATTTATTTTTTCGTCCGAAAATAAACAAAACAATACAAATTTCTATGCTTTGCTGTATGGGTAGCCATCTATGTGTTTTGAGCATTGAATTAACTGGGGTATAACCGTAGATCATATATACCTACTAACGTGGATGTCTCGATAAATCTAAACTCTGAAGCCGATATATCTACGACTCATTTAAATATCCCTTCTTTGTTTTGAATACGTAATGGCGCAGCACGATATCTCACTCTAAGGACTTCTTAATTTAAACCAACCAATACTAGTGTATGTAGTGTTACTACTGAAATTTTAGGTTATGTGATGTGTCATAGACGATACAAGCTTGCCACTTTTAGGTCTTGCCTTTTTCTGCAACCCTTAAGCTACCCTTTATTTCAAGAGTATTATATGAAATAATACTTTAACATACACATCTGAACTTAATTTACAGTTAAAAATTAAAACTACATTGTTCTATACCAGAACATAAAATAAGGCGTTGAAAGAGTTTTTACATGAATCAAACAAATATATCCAAATTAAATAAATCTTCCTATATCTGGCAATGTTGCACAGCGTCCGATTGGTAGACAAAACAATACAAATTTCTATGCTCTGCTGTATGGATAGCCATCTATGTGTTTTGAGCATTGACTTAACTGGGGTATAACCGTAGATCATAATATATACTAACGTGGATGTCTCGATAAATATAAACTCTGAAGCCGATAGATCTACGACTCATTTAAAAATCCCGTCTTTGTTTTGAATACTTAATGACGCAGCACGATATCTCACTCTAAGGACCTCTTAATTTAAACCAACCAATACTAGTGTCACTACTGAAATTTTAGGTTATGTGATGTGTCATAGACGATACAAGGTTGCCACTTTTAGGCATTTTTCTGCAACCCTTAAGCTACCTTTTATTTCGAGAGTATTATATAAAATAATACTTTAACATACATATCTGAACTTAATTTACTGTTAAGAATGAAAACTACATTGTTTTACACCAGTAAATAAAATAAGGCGTTGAAACAGTTTCTACATGAATCAAACAAATATATCCAAATGAAATAAATCTTCCTATATCTGGCAATGTTTCACATCGTCCGATTATTCTCCAACACACGTACTTTTTTTTAAATGCGCTTGCCCAGATACCGGTTCTTAGAGAAAGATAGCGCTTATAGGTTCTACATGTAAATAAGGTAAAGAGATAGAAAAAGGCACGTCTTCATGTTGGCTTCATAGTCCATTTAACAATTTTATGCCATCGATGTATCCATTTATATATATGATCTAGGGGTATAACAAAACAAGTACACCATAATATTACTAGTACCTATTGCGCTGTTTTAAGCAACTAAAGCCCTGTATCTACATCAGCCTTTCCAAATGATAATAATAACGAGAAGTAATAATTGGAATGTAGATAAATTATGGTATTATAAATGAGAAGGCGACTCTACTGACTGAGATTTTCAGCTACCCGTCTGAAAAACCCAATCTTTTTCTGATATATTCTACAGGGAGATATAAGTTTAGTTGGGAATTCAGTGTTACCCCAAGATATTTTACAGTTAACTGAACATCATCAGTTCATGATCTTGAGTCAGTCGTCGATCTTATAGATCTGAGGAAAATACCGTCATTATAAAAGCCACAGAATCAACAAGAACTGTTATTGCCATTATAACAGCGCAGCACTAATGTTGAAGCGTCGCCACATTATAGCGTCATAAGCGATTCCGAATAATTCGATCGATTATTTTTACTCTTGATCGTTGGCCAAACATAATTCATTCGTCAATTCAATCACGATCAGTATGCCCGGCATAAAGATTGTTTATGGCCAAGTCCGGAACATTTGATGGACGCGGGAGTGTATTAAATGGAATTTCACAGGCTCGCACAGACTCGTGTTTACATTCGAGTAATGCAAATGCATTTAGACCGTTGACAGCCAGCTCGTTATAGAAATAAACATTTAACGAGAGCGAGAGACGACGATGATGACTGGGTGTTAAATGTGATAGAAACACGTGTTGCTAACTAAACTATTATAAATAAATTTCCTTTGGTGCTCCGACGAATTTCCATTAGGTGCAACCCCCAAATTGACTTCCGATGCGAATTTAGCTCATGTTATCGATGCATTTGAAATTTAATAGGAACGGAATAATAAAACAAACCAATTTTACGCATTTGGAAAATTTTTAAAGTTTAATAATATTATTTGAATTTTTTTTGAAGCTCGATAGACTAAGAAAACTTTCATTTGACATTTTAGTGCAAAAATACCAAAATGATAATGTCACATGGAAAGTGTATCTTTCAGTAATTTAATTGAGCAACATTTTTACCGAAATTTATTGTAGCAAAGCAGTTGCCGGCGACATTGGCTACTATAGTAACAGCAATTAAATATATTGGTAATATTCATAAATGAAAATGAAATGCTGACACGTATATACGTACATATGTACTTTCTGAACGGCTACACCAAATTGGAAAATCCTCTTGTTTTTGTGTTCGTTATAATCAGAACAAGGTTTGTATAAAAAAATTTTTTAAAAATGTACAGAAAATACTTGAAAATTGAAAATTTTGTAAAGTGAGTGAACCATTGAGAGACAAACGTTAGTTTTTCAGGCAGCAGTTCAACAACTTCAAAAATATTCACAGTATGAATGGATTGACATTATTTCACATTCAATTACTTTTTTTATCAACAGCAAAACAGTATTTCCTGTGTGATATGTATTTAGAAGTTTAAAACGTCGTGCTATTTACCGCTATTCATACGAAAATCCCATCAATGTCAAGTATGATATTATGACTACTAAATATCTACTTGAATAAAATTTTCAATAAAGAAAGATATTCAGATTATCAACGAAATTACGGACTTAAGGATTTCCATATAATTAATCAGGATATGTAAGGAAGAAGTGCTACTAAATTACGAACCTCAAATTCAACTATAGAATTGACAGGTTAATCACTTGAAACGTGTTTATACTTACATGGAATTATTGATAATCCGACCGATTTGAAACTACTGAAAGTCTTACATTTCCTCAGTCTATGGGTGTCCTCTTGATTCCACAAAGTTGAATAGTAAAAATATAAATATTGTAGCATAAATTGTTTCAAAAATATTCATGAAAGTGGTGTTTTTATAAGTCTCAGCCATATGCTACACATGTTTGGTGTCGTCGATTTCGTTCAACCTTCTTTCATTAGTTAAGGTAGTTATTTTAATTTGTTTCAGAAAATTTTGAGGAATAATGAATAACTTAGTCAATTAGATTTCATTACAAAATATGCTTATTTACATTAAAAAAGAAATGGCATGTGTATATTCTGAGTTGTGAAGTATGGAAACTGGAATATGTTTCGAAATGTAGTAATAAGAAATGAGTATTATCGGAATATAAATTGAAGTTTTAAATGTTTTTCAAAATGTGCTAACAAAAAATGGAAAAACAAGGAGATGTTTTTCCATTTATGAATTGATAGTTTATGACTAGTGAAATGGATTTTCCTTTGAATTCGTTTGATTTCGTTTATTTCCCACTCAAGATACCTCAAATACAGTTAAATCCAAATCTTGTCTTCGATGATCATTTTTCGATGTTTTGACAATTTTTTCAAATATCGAACATCGATGTTAACGGAATCGATATCGATGTTATCTAACGGCCTCACGCACAACCAATAGGGGTGCTCGATGATTATCGAAAATCGATGATCATCGATGTTGAAAGCAAGAACATCGATGTTTTCACATCGATGTTCGGTATTCGATAAATATCGAACATCTGTACCATAACTTATGCCATCATTTTCTGATAATTTTTAGAAGGTTCAAAGGTTTTGATGAATACGACTTATACTTAACGGAAATCCATTATAACCGTTATAAAACAATAAGAGAACCGTCTTATATGTATTTACATTAACACTGAAAACGTAAGTACGTTTCTTCTGAAACCTTTCAAATTAAAAAATTTAATCAAATATGATCGGTTATTTCTAGCATTTCGACCATTAGGTCGAATCAAAGCAGATGATATTGTGAACAAGAGTACCAACCAGTTGTGTGATTTTTTGAATTATGATTGAATATAAAACACTAATCAGTTTATGTAAATATGATATCAAATTATTCAATGTGTAACAGCTGTTATATTTCAACAATATTTAGTGAAAATCATTATCAAAGCTCACTGAATCCAGATGTATTTTTCTGCCAGGTCTTTGTTAGTGACATCTATTTTATGATTCCCTTAGTTTCATATGCTAGATCCTTCCGCTATCGCTGACGACTTTTACTCGACGTGTCTTTTCATTTCTAAAATGTTCACACCTAGGGCATTTGCTACTAATTAAGACGATGTTATTTCAAACGAGTGGTCGGCGAAGGTTCTGATTTGGATTGGGTATTTTGATATTCCGTGGCTGCTTTTTCAATAAAATTCATATTTTATTGAGTTCTCCACAAAAACTTGTGTTATCATTTCATATCTTCAATAATATTATTTGATAACTGTCAAAATATTTTTTTACGAAGTAACGTTAACAATCAATTGAGTGATATTGTTATTTTTATGACAGTATCCCACCTTCAACTCATTTTGTTACAATGATGTACCTAGTCTAGCATCAAATTTAAATGTGCCTGTTCAAGATATCGAGGTATTACATGTTGCTAAAGCCGTTTCAGATGCTTTCGGTTTTTTTATGAGGTTTTTTCAAAAATTCAAACACACCTTGCACCTAAAAGTAAACCCCAACAGTTTATGATGTAATTATTGATAATATTTAAGCTATGTGGAACATATTTTGCTAACATTGTAACTCGAAAATGGTAGTTCTGTAGCGAATATGAGCTAACGGTTATTGGCGTCCGATAAAGTCGTTACTTTGGAACGGATTTTGAAATGGTATAAAGGCGAGGAGCGTATGCGGTTTGGCAGACCTCGCGATCTGGCGCCGCTGTCAGATAGCGTCGCTCGACTCTGTGGTGTGCCATTGAGTTATGGCGTCCTGCATCCAAATCATCAATTATATTTGCGCGTAGAGCGAGCCAACGATCGTTATATTAAAACGAACAGCTCTGACGCTTCCAACTATTTGGACGATTAGATATTATGCCCCGGTTCTAATTATGTAAGTGCCTAACATCTCTTGAAATATGTTAGAACATTTCTGGCGATTGACTAATATGAGGTCGTCCAGCCATAATTCAACCAGTATTACTGCTCCATTTTTCAAGAAACATTATCAAAAACTACTCAATTAATGGAGGTAATGGGAAAAACTGAATAGGCTATGCAAAAATTTATAGGTTTTCGAAACAGAGCATTTTCGGATAAATGTTTTGAATTAATGTTATGTTCACTGAGTGGTGCTGAAGAAATTCTTCCATTTTGAATGTTGGAAAGACGGATTGCACTCATTTCAGTCCGAGAGCCACGGATGAAGGTACTCTGAGGTTTGAGCCTGATTGAAACGTTATCATTTTCGAGGACAGTTATATATAACAATATATAATAATAAGTATATCTATATCATAAGGCCTTTATTCTCAACAGGTAATTACAGAAAATAATAATATAATGTTGAATAATAACTAAATAAATAAATTTGAAGAAATATAACAAAGCGCTCAATATAATCTAAAAAAACTAAAAAAGTAGCTAATAACTAAATAATATAACTAAATGAAATATTACAAAGAATTCAATCTAAAATAATTAATTCATTTTAGTCAATTTCCTTTACTCACATAACTCCTAAACTTCTATGGAGTCAAAGCGAATGTCACAATTATTAGCAACTTTGATGGCAAGTGTAAATAGGATGCCAGATCATGCTGCCATACTCTAACTTGTTACGGATTAGGGAATTAATTGTTCTATGAATGTTGAGGAATTTTTTGAATAAATTTTTCACATTTGATAAGATTTCGATATAATTTCGATATGAGATTCGATATCATTTTTCCCATTATAAGGTAAACCAAATAGTTAACAAATTATTATCAATGTTATTAAAGTACACATGATTTCAAAAATTATATCAAGTCGGTTAAAGAAAATTTCCGCTAACCTTAAGATTGCTGTTTGTTTCTGTAGTTTATCTTTCATCCTGACAAACTGAAAAAGAATTTTCTTATCTACTGGACAAACGGGCTTCGTATTATATCTGACATCGATTTTCATTTACTTAAGGTGATTCGATAAACTCTAACAAGGACCTAACAAGCTTCATTTTTAGCCGCAACACATAATTGTACAAGTCTCGAACCAATATTTGACTTCAATCTTTTTCTTTCTTTCTTTGACCTAGAGATGCAAGAAAATGAGGATGTCCTTGTTTTTTGATTACATAAACATGGAGTTCAACAGTTTAGCAATTACCTTGAACTGACTGCAAGTGAGATGTTCAACTATATTTTGCATACATTATTAATAATAAAAATAAAACACAAACTGTTAACATATACGTTAACTGATATTATTTATAAATAATTGAATTAACATAATGTTGATTTAATGAATGAATAATATGGCGAATTTGACATTTTTGCAACTTCTTCTTTGTCAGGTGAATTGTGCTTTGTTTATTTCAAGGGGCCACTGAATTAAAAAAGGGCACTCTCCTGTCACTTGGTTTGTAAATCGCCCAGAAACGAATTAAGCGTTCGACCACCTATTTTAGGGGTTTATACGTGATACTGGAACATTAGAACCACACTGGTTTTAAGTAAAGAATATTGCATCATTACCTTGAAGAAGTTAAGTAATGACTTCAAACAAATACACCATCAGAAAATATATTTTTAACCATCTGATATGAAGATTAGAACTGATATAATATATTTTACTTGTACTAGTTATATCACTTGTACTAGTCCAGTGCATACCTATTGTTCAATTTGAAGGTTAATTGAACCTTTTTTCGGTCTGATGGATGCAGACCGAATGAAATATCATTATTTTTGAATTTTATATTCAAGAAAAATGAGAGTGCACAACAGTAAATTCGAAATTGACGTTAGATCAATCAAAGATCAATTGGAATTCATTGAATTATTGAATTTTCAAACAATTCTAGACTGGTTTCCAGTCTAGCATGTACTAATGAACTGGTCATATAGATATATCTTAAGATCAAAGAAATTGATGAGTTGGGGATAATGACTGGCATTCTATGAAAAATTTCTATAACTTTCAGATGAAATACTTTACCAATATCTGAAATTGATAGGTTGCGTCTTTATCATAGAAAAATGTTTCTTTCTATATGACGTGTAGGTATATATCGATGACAGTTAAATGAAATATTCAGCAAACCATAAAAATGAGAATGAGATATAAATTCATTGAAAACACTGAAACACTTCAGTGGGTCACTATTACGTGAACACTAAACATGAAAACATTAAGAGAAGAACATTGAGCTCTTGTATTGTAATAGAAGATGAGAATATGAAGATCAGTATTCTTAGCGTCCATCTTGGAGAAAATCGTGAACTATCAAAGCACATACAATTGTTTGTATGTACAAAACTATTATTTTGAATAAATCAAAAACGATGAATGGTCGAATAACAAACTTCACTCATTAATGTCAAATTGTAAACTAGGTAACATGTATGCGATTACGAGATAACATCTGTAAGCAAAATTTATTCACTTTACAATTCTAGCCAGGTAAAGAGCGCAAGATTTAATCCTAAAATAAGCCTGCTCCATTACTATCGTACCTGGTTAAAATGTTCTTTTTGTGTATAGTACATAAGTAATGGATATTTTAAATGAATACAGAGAAAAAACTTTTGTTAAACATGAAGGTACCTAGGCTAAACAGTAGTTAAATCATATCCTGTGAATCTTGATCCTTGTGTAAATGCGATAGAAAAATATGAAAGTATAACTCATTCGACAACCTTCCATATAACGATTTGGACAAAATTTCGAAGTCCGATGTCAAGTCAAATCTTATTGCCCTCACAATACAATAGAATTTGAACTTGACGGCTAAAGTAAGTGAAAATGAGAATTTTGAGACTATAAACTCTTTGTGCTATTATTTGAGTTTGCAGAAGAAAGTGGTACGTAAGCACTAGAGGGTCGGGGGTCTTTTCTTTGAATATTTTTAATGACATCTTGACATGATTCTAAAGATTTTTTGTTATTTGTAGAATTATAACAGCTGCTGATGAATGAATAAAAACACAGAATACATTGAAAGAAACATACAAATACGTCTACGGTTTTTGGCAAGGGAGAAGGAGTAAATAATTGTAATCAATCTGTTCACGTAATACCTATTTCAACGGTCCCAAAGACATTTTCTACGAGATGATAAGTAGGAAGTATGTCTACGAATAATTTGAAACCTAATTGTGCACCAACTCACTTGTGTTGAAGCAGTTGATGAAAGCAATTTTTTGGAATTGAAAAGTTTTTTCCACTATTTTGTCTTGATATATTTTCTGCAGTGAATTTTATATTTTTATTTCGAGGAATTAATTTGGGGAGAAAGTCCATTTGGTAAATAATGTTGTTCAATGGAATTAACCTTGGTGACTATCTTCATACTGCCAGTAACTAATGTTTCATTTCATATGACGCATGTAATTTGCGTAACTCATGTCAATTTGCACAATTATACCAGCCGTTACAAGACGAGCCAAGTGATACCGTGTTTGAAACTCATGGTCAAAAGTTCGTATTTATGCCAATATAATTTCAAAATGGTAGGTATATAACAAAATCACAAAATGATTAATGTAGAATATTGAGCTGTCAATAGCTAGATTATTAGACTATCTGTATGAAAAGAAAGATCAGGTTTATTAATATCTTCTTTTTTTACTCCTTCACGTTTCAAATTAATGGGTAAGTATCAACATTGCATAATAAGGCTAGAAACGTTATAAAATAAAAAAATTAATTGTTGGATAGAGTATATATGGAGGCCTACCCAGAAGTAATTTAAACATATCAGTATTAAAACACCTAATAAGAGTTATGCTGTATACTTTCAGGATATTATATAGTTTAATTGCGGTTCTGAACTAATATGGGGTTAAATTAATAGACACACAACGTTCCTATTCTTTTTCAAGCTATGGATTGTTAGAAATGCGATGCCAAAATATAGCGGGCGCAAAGTAGCGGCATAGGCGTCAGCGTAGCGTTGTTAAAAATAGTGATGGTTGTTGTGGTGGACCTTGTTGGTGAAGAGGACATTGATTCATTTATAGTGAAACTGTCAACGTTGATTGATAAGAAACGGTGTGATGACCGTCTAAGTGGCAGTGTTGAATGATTATACGCATGTGAACTGCTTTTTTAAAGTTACTCACCGCATAGATAGATCCGTTATATGACAGTACTGTAACGTTTCTCAGTATTTTTGCATTCATAACTCAATTTCTATCGATACTCTCGAACCTCCCCCCATCCTATTGCACTAAAATGATCACTTATCTACAGAGAACTTAATTTGTAATTATTAAACCTGTTTTAAAATTGAAATTGTTAGGTTAATCATAAATACGTAATGTTCTATTTACAAGTGCATTATATATCATTGGGAACGTGCATTTTGTTTCTTATTAAGTCAAAATGTATTTCTCTATTCTTTCTAATTTTTTCTTTATTCTTTCTTATTTTTTCTCTATTCTTCCTCTAATTTTTTTCAATATATACTTTCGTTCCCCCTGTGGTTTCACTTAGCCCCATTGTTGAGGGGGAGCTCCACAGGCTGAAAACACCTAGGAAATCGTACCTACCCCGGTATTCGAATCTAGAGCTACCCCAAAGTTATAGAAATAATAGATTTACAAAGTTCTGAACTTGTATCTAACACTGTTATTATATATAGTATTATGATATTATAATTAGTATGGGAATGTTTGCGAATTTATGATTTTATTATTCAAACTGATACGAGACAAAAATAATAATATAAATTGTATCGTATGTTTTAACAAGGCGTAAATAATAACATCCTACTCCGTTGCAGACGGCACTGGGTAACAAGTATTACCTTATTATTTAAATTGTCATGCAATCTCGTTCCTAAAAATAGTGGTGCTCTTTTGACTTTGAGCAATAAATATATTAAGATGAAATCATATAAAAAGATTCTTGGATATAAGATTAATTATCGAGGAACCAAGGACATATTATAGGTTCATTGCGGTGACAGAAAGCTTTTAAAAACGTGTTCGTATATCTTTTTAAATCAATTGAACATTGTCGGAGATAATGTTCAATTTTTCAGTGCAAGTAATATAAGATGATGAAATAAATCGAAACGATCTGCATATATTCGATATTTGCTCATTCATAAATGAATACAAGGTAGATATATATAATCGCTGATACATAACGCTTTTCTGTTACGTGACGATGTCTACTTATACGTGTATCAAGTCTCATTAAAAAGTTTATTTCAATAAGAAGTATAATTCCTCAAAAATATTATATATTTTACAAAATTAGATTATAGTCTGTTACTTAACTGGTCGAAAATTCATCGGAGTGAGCCGTAACACTCTGAAGGAGGAAAAACGGGTTCGTTCTTTTGTGGAGACGGGCGACGAATATGGTCGATGTGTTAAATGGTTCAAAAGTGATATTAGCGGCGTGTTGGATTATCTTTGGAAGCGTAATCCGACATTCCTTCGGCTCCGGCGCCTCACTTATCGCCTACAGTCTGGACCCAGTTAGATTCACTGCGGCCGTAAAGCCCTCAACTTCGGATTGCTGCATTTTTCTCTTGGCCGCTTGTATATTCTAATTTGACGGTCCGAAAATTTTTGATCCGACTGAACGGAATTAACGAGCTTGACAAAAATGTGGAAACGCCGACTTCGATATCGACCTGCGGTTAAAATGGCACTTGGTGATGTCATTATGAAATTTCGTTCGATGTAAATTGTTCTTTAATTGATGAAAACACTGGAACATTTTTAACGATTACAATAAATATTAGGTCTCACTGGTTTTTAGCGAATAATAAAGTTTCAAGCTCGCAATATTGAAATTGTGGTCCATATAACAAAAGTTTCATCTTCAATCTGGAACATTAAGTGAACATGTATGGTGGCTAGAATTACTTGAATAAAACCTCTGTTGAATAAATTTCATTATGTTTTCTTTGCTTTAATGGAAAATTTTGTTTTTTGTTAAATTTTATATATTTTATGTAGGTACACCTATATATTATTTATTTTTATATCTATATTAGCTGACCTGGCGAAATTTGTTCTGCCTTAGAGGAAATAAATATGGACTTTTGATTTTATCAAGGTCTAATTTCTATTTGGATAATTAATGAATATTTGAAAAGCAAGTATTTTACTGATTCTTTATTGGCCATGGATTTACTGCATGGGTTCCACTCTTTAGTGAAGCACCTTGTGATAGACGATATTTTTCGTTTTATTATGCGGTGCAAGAACAAATAACGCAGAAGGTCTTCCGACCCGTGAATATGCCAAATATAATTGACCATGGGAAAATCATGGATTTTTTAGATTTGGACCACAAACTTTTGAGGATTGGCCTTGTGATTTGTTTATGGTCATGGCGAATGCAAGTCGGATCGGAGATTGAAGTCGTTTAAACTAAAACGGCATGTCGGTTGGGATCCTTGGAATGAGAACTACCACACCTTCGAATTTTCCTTTGAGTATCGTCGCGTAAATCACATTGTTCATCAATTTCCTTACCACCAAACGCGTTCTGTTTGCACAGTTTTGGTTGGTTTATGTTTCCAAGCAGTATTACTACAGAGCCAACCTTTAGTCGTAAATGTGCGGTGGTAAGCCCTGCAAACCCTGTTGGTGGCTTCATCTTCATTTGGTACCCATTCAATTGATTTGAAATAATGCATTAGAAAGAATTCTGAATTATGAAGTTTAAGTCATCTACATCTTAATTCTTAGCCGCCAAAATTGCTTGCTCACTCAAACATTCATTATTTTTGTGGTTAGTAATGATGTTTGGGAATACTTTGATGATGAGTTCGTCTTTTGATGAGACAAAGATACAGAAATTCTGAGGAAATGAAATCAATCCGCTCGATTCGTCGACAGGTAATCGACCATTACCGATAGTCAGTATTAATTGCTCAGAAAAATCTTCAGCAGAGGTTCAGCAATGCAACTCTCATGTCTGTTGTCAGCTGAACTTTCTTTACATATCGCCTTAGGTTTGATGATTTGAGGCAAGCGTTTATTTCGTCTGCAGCAGTTGATTTTGGAATTACTGGCAGTGTTTGGCGAAAATTTCCAGACAGTAAAATCATTGCTCCTCCAAAACATATCGGTTTATTGCGTACATCTTTCAAAATTCGTTGAAGTGCTCCCAAAGCACGTTTCGGTGCATTCCCAGATGATGATTTTCGATGCTGATAAAACTTTGGCCATTGCGGAGTATTTTGCAATATCACTTGTTGGTTCTTCAATAGTTTGAACCGTTTTAACGGAAATTTGAATGCTGAATGAGCCGTACGGCATCCTTCTAACAATGTGGCTGCTATTCCAGAAGAAGCAACTACAACCGCAATGTTGGATCTCTCACGAAGAGTGGCTAAAACTGCTAACAAGAGGAATGCCTTACCAGTTCCACCAGGGGCATCCAGGAAATATAAACCACGATTTCCATCATCAATGATAACTTCCTTCATAACAATAAACTTCCTTTTGTTGGTGATTAGTTTGAACCATTAAATATGATTTCTGGTGATCATTTCACATTCATTTCAAGAAATGGGAACGCGATTAAAAGTACCCTATGTCCTTCTCCTGGTTCTAAGCTACCTACCCACCAATTTTCAGCCAAATCAGTTCAGCCGTTCTTGAGTTATATATAGTGTAACTAACACGACTTTCTTTTATATATAGATATAGATTTTTATTGAAAGTTTCGAAATATCAGTTTGATCCCGCTACTGGTTTTCTATAGAACTATTTTAGATAATATACAAAGTAACAATTATTTTGAGTATATATAAACTTCTAAAAAATTGCCATCACGACTTCGAAAAAGTGTATTTCCGATTGAAATTTGTGTAGATTTCAAATATAATATGAAAAACAATGATTTTAATTTAAAAAAGAATATGTATCAATTGAAGTAAAAAGTTCTGATGATATTGGGACCGATGATAATGCAGAAAAAAAACGAAACACTTGATTGCAGTAAAGTTGCATTACAAGTATAATCGAAATTTTTCTGAACTTGTTAAATATTTTTTTATTAAGATATGGGTTTGGTTTAAGGTAAGGTGATTTGTATGAGAGATTTTGAACCAACTATGAGCAAGTAATCAAATGTCCTTATTACATTTGAGTCATACATGCAGACGTTTACCTAGATAGTAAGAGATAAATGAAAACCAATGGGTAATTTATCTGTTTATAGATGGAGGAACGGAAGAATTCAGGCTCTCAGTATAACTGGGAGAACGTAAAGGCATATAATTAGATCACACTGAACAATTAAGTACGCTTAGAATTCTTCAATTTATTTGATATGTTATATTAGTCTTTTTAAACTTCGTGACTATATTCCTCTCAATTTGCTTCTAGATGTCAACGTTATTTGTTCTAGAGAAATTTAAAAACAGCAGGTATACTCAGAAAAACATGAATATGTTCTCTTTATAATTGACAAACAACTTGATCAATTGAAAAATGAACTACGCCACTGGATTCTACAGTAAAAGTACAATAGAAATGTATCATTAACATTAACGGTGATTGAAAAGCTATGAAATAAATGGGCCCTTTGACTTTCATTATGTATTTCAAAAACGAAAAGCTCTATGCAAATTTTCATGAAGGAATGTAAATTGCATAAAAAAGTAGGGCACTGTCCCGAAAACCGAAACTCCCTTACTTGAATAAGCCATCTAACCAAAAAGTGTCTAAAATGTCAGTTTCATTACTTTCTCGTTTTGTAAATTTGCAATCTAGTTTTATATAAGTTCTTGTTCTATTTACTTAACGATGATATGTTATAATCAGGATCATATGTTTCAATTGGAATGTAAGAACGGCAAACAACTTCATATAAAACTTCATCAAAAATTAAATTGCGTGTAAAAATCAGTATGACACGAATTGTTTACACTTTTGTTTAAAACGTTGAATTTGTGACACTGATTTAGTGGAGATCGTTGACATTCCCTTTTTGGTGCATATATGACAGGCATGTGCTGGGCTCTGTGTGCGCGTTCATCGATAAGGTGTTTTTTTTCTATGACGTTCTGTTCCAACGTTCTGTCACTGAGACTATCGGCGTGTTCATCGACATGATTACGAGCACGGCAAGCACGCCGACTTATCTGACATGGCACGCCACCGTAGAACGATATTTTCTCTCTTTCTCACTCGCTGTATTTGCATACACAATTGCGAATTACGGAAATTATGCGACGGGTTATCTCCTCCCGGGACCGCACCTCCATGGGTTCATGCATGTCTCATGTCGGCATCTTTATGGCCACAGAACGTTGTGGTGTCCGACGAAGTAGGTCTTTTGAGTAGAATTTTATATAGGTAGGTACAAAACACGTGAGAAGTTCCAATAATCTTATCAGGCGATAAAATAAAAACCAGCCTTGCAATTTCGCGAATATTCCCTGGTCCTAATTTCAAGATTTCTCTGATTTGCGCTACTGTTTACTCAAGGGATTGTTATTAACTATATAAAAAAGATATTTCTCGGTAGTTCAAATTTGTTTTTGATTCTTGATGAATTCAACAGATAATATAATAAAATCACGTAGCGGATAGGTACATATGCAAAACAATTTTATACTTTTTCGTTATGTGAAAACCGATACTGAAATTTTTGGATTGAAGATTAATCGGGATGTTTTGTGATAGAACTAGGTATATATATATATATATATATATATATATATATATATATATATATATATATATATATATATATATATATATATATATATATATTTCAATGAAATTACTTCTCTGTCAATTTTTATTTAAATTTAATTCCATTGGTTCCTCAAATTGACATTTGAAAAATGCAAATACAAAAACTTCAACATTGGAACGAAGAAATTTTTTTTCTAATTCAAGGCATATATTAGACATGTCAAAGTGTCCTGAAAATCTTTCGACAGTCCTTGATCTTTCAAGAGTGGAATTAGTCTGTTGAAGCCCAGAAATCATTTTCAATCAACTAATGGCCTTTCACCAAATGATATTCGACTTGGATAGCCGCTTCGGCAAACTTGTGTCAGTGTTTGAAAACTTTTTATGACCTAGTTGTCCTTAGTTTATGTCCAAAGAAGTTCTTTACAATCGCTCAAAAGTTAATACATTTTCAAATACAAATAGCGCAAATGTGTATTAGAGAGACATCAATATTCTATGAAGATTTTTTATATCACACAAAGGGTTTTCAATTACTCACTAGACAGATTTGGCACGTTTGTTATAATTTCATCTTTCAGAAAGTATCTTTTTGTGAAGGCCTCAAGTCTGAATATAGGATCATGTGCTATAATAGAAAAAGCTATGATTTAAAAGATGCAAGTAAGTTTAGAGATGGTAGTTAATTAGTAAGTTGACTTTGGTTTTCGAAAGTGGGCGTAACCTCAAATAAGATCCTGATCACACATGTGATACAAGAGGTATGCTGTCAACAGTAAGTCCCGAACTATCTGTATCAACCGATACCAAACCCGATTAAAACAGTTCGTGGATACAGTAGAGCAGGGTTCGTGGAGTAGAGCAAGGTTCTTAGATGCTAATAAATGACGTTTAAAGCCGTTTCAAGAGAGAAACTGATGCTGTTGAGTATACGTTCAAGAAGAATAAGTTTCTTAAAAGACCAAACATTGGGAGTCATACCCAGTCAACAAAAAAAAAATCTGTGTTAAAATTGAGAATTGCAGTTGGATATCTCTATTAATTTCTGACTATACAACGCGTCCGTTCATCGCCAGGTGTTAAGTTATCATGTCTTTTTCTAACTCATCCGAATCAGATGGTCGTTCATCACGTATCTCAGAGGAGTGAAAGGAATCTTGTTTGACGCCTAATCTGTCGTTCCATCGAAATCGGCAGTTATTTATATAAGCCGAGGCGAGAATTAACCATAGACATACGCAAATTCCCAACATCTTTTTCAATAGAAATACCGCCGGCCCGGACTCACAAGTTCCTCTAATCGCACTCGATTTTTCTCCGGCGGCCCCTTTGAAGGGCGGGGATCCGGTATCTTTGGTCGCCTGAGTTTTTATTATGTCTTCTACCCATTCACTTTTATTTAATTAATTGTCAAGGTAGTGTATATTTTGGAATACGAAATTCAGGGTCGGATCAATAGCAATCAATGAATTGATAACGTATCAATACCTATCTTTCGAAAAAAATATTAAAGGGTTTTGTATTGCGAAAGATCCTATGTGATAAATTTTGAACAGATTCTGTACTGGATATTTAATGACTATCTTTATTTTTTATTTTCATTCATTTGTTTTTTCTATTTCAACTTTCAGTGTTACTGGTGAACATGTAACAATTTGAATTGCATCAATGATTTCACGATTATATTTAACAATATGAATTTGTCAACATGATTCTAGCGTGAGCTCATTTTCAAGACTTTTTCTGTCTTATGGAGTTATTGGATAATTATGGAATAATAATTGGATATTATCTAAATGAGAGGTAATAATAAATACTTGTCTAAAAATCACTGAATGAACAATACTTTATTCGACTAATTTCGCCTTTTACAGCATTATCAAGAAAAAATGCCGTAATCTTTTATTCTTGATAATGCCGTAAAAGGCGAAACTAGTCGAATAAAGAATTGTTCAGTCAGTGATTTTTAGACAAGTATTATATTACCTCTCATTTAAATATGAACTATCACAGAGTTGATTCATCGTCCTTTGAATTTATTAATATTATCTGTTAGATTGGTTTAAAATTTGTGGTAAAAGTCGCTAGAAGTTGTGAAATGTTGGCATTTTTATTTTATTTTTATTATTTTTTTATATTTAACCTACTAACTACATTTTCCCACATGAATATGTATATAGATATATATATATATATATATATATATATATATATATATATATATATATATATATATATATAATCATTCAATAAAAAAAATTACAATCAATAAGGAAATAATAACAAATTTCAATTGAAAGCCATAAGGTTTGATAAATTACATTAAATGATGAATACAATAACCTAAAATGTACCAATCTGAAATTATTATAAGAGAATATTTCGTGTTATATTATTTATGACTAAAATGCTATATTAAATGTTATATTAATTATGAATAATAATTATAATTATAAATTGACATAATCCAGTTTTATGAATATTTCAAACATTTGAGTAAAGAAAATCATTTATCTTTTATACCATTAACATAGTAGGTATATATATTTTTAATAACTGAAATTGAAATCTCGCTTAACTCTTGGTGAAACATAATTGAATATTAAAATAAATTAAACTCTTGGCTTAATGTTTCACGATTTATTTAACAATATGAATAGTCAACATGTTTCGAGCGTTACCTCATTTTCAAGACTAAACTACAATAAGGAACGTACAACAAATTTATATCTATACAATGGATGTGAGTTGGGAGGATAATTGAAAATCTACTTGTTCATTTACGATTTCTTCGGATTTCTTTGGAAGCAATTGAAATAAGAAGTTCTTGGAAGAAAAAAGAAGAAATCGTAAATGAACAAGTAGATTTTCAATTATCCTCCCTACTCACATCCATTGCATAGATATAAATTTGTTGTACGTTCCTTATAGTAGTTTAGTCTTGAAAATGAGATAACGCTCGAAACATGTTGACTATTTCATATTGTTGAATAAATCGTGAAACATTAAGCCAAGAGTTTAATTTATTTTAATATTTTTAATATATATATTTTTCATATCATTGATAACCATTTGATTCGAAATTGTATTGAACTTTTAATATTTTATCTTTTTTTTCAAAGTTCACATGTTGTAACTCAAATAGTTTTTTGTAATATTTTAAAATAATGTAGCCTATTACGGAAATAAAAAATATTTCCCATGATTTAAAAATGTATTACTGGGTTATTCGATAACCTTGAATTTTAGTTTTTAATAATTATTTTTTCGACCTATTTCAAAAATTGCAGGAAGCTTACTGCCCAAGATTCGTCCCTGTCTTTCGTACACATTCGTAACTTGATTTGAATTTTGGTTAGCACTGATTCCATCCCCGAATCATTTCCGATGGCAATTGATGGTCAAGATCAATATCAGAATTGTCATAGTGACGCCTCGAGAGAACTCTAAAAATAAAATCGTACGTGGCCTCTGCTAATTAACATATTTACCTGACCGCAAAGTTTCGCTGCTATCTTACTTCTGAATGAAGAAATATTTCTTAGGTCATCGCAATTATGTAGAAAGAAACAGAAACTCTGACGACTTTGAATTGTTGGTGAATTTTCATACAAATTTGGAAAATAAGAATAATTGATAGAGCAACTGATTTTTTCGGATTAATTTTCAAAATTGATTGGATTGATAGATTTGTTTTTATATATTTAAACAATATTTAGAATTTTCTCATAATTTAATACAAATACGCATTTATCAAATGCTGATTACAATCGCTATAACTTACCTAATGATTGTATTTCGCTAACTTGATTACTTTTTTAGTTATAAGCAAAAAACTAAAAAAGCTATTTTTTGTTGAAAATGTTTATAACAAATAAGGAAACGATATTTTCAAAATATACCAGAAATGATGTCCGAAATGGCTTTATGTCAAAAAATACCTTTTCTAGCTGTGTTGCTTGGCGTATAGAAGATCTGTTATGTAATAAGTATCTAAGTTACACCTTCGTTTATGTTGATGATGTGGATTCGTGATGTGGATTAGTGATCTAGAGAATGATGTAATAGAACAAACGAAGTCTATTTTCATTAATTATAAAGTGGTACTAATTGTTTTTCTGTCACATGTTAATTTGTGTTGAGCGACAGGAATAAAATGGAGTTTTCAATGAAAATATATATGATTTTTTTTTCCGAAATGTGTTACTGAAAATGAAATCTGAGAAGTGAAATTCATTTACAAAAAAAATGGCAAAATCACATCATTGGACTTGCTTTGATTAGGTATTATTGTGTGTCATCATTTTTAGAAGTTTCGATTAGTACAGTGTGTACCTAAATCAACAATACCTATCAATAAAAAAACTGCATTAAGTAGATGAATGTTCATAAAGTCATGGAGATTTAAATATGAAAATGTTACCAAAAATTTTTATTGACAAGATTATTAATTTTTTCGTGAAATTTTCTGAATAATTTTAAGAGATTATAGTATAAACTCTTGACAAAAAATAAAAATAATATAACAATAAAATAAATAATATTAGGCAAAGTAACTTGAAGAGATATATGAAAAAAATTTTTTATATAACATATATAAAACACGAAACACAGTTTCGTACACGTTTTATACACCCAAAACATTTGGGAAGAGTCAACACAACGTTGCAGACGACAATGAAATACCGTCCGGCTATTATGAGACTTTTATAGTTTCTGGAACTACCCAGATAATCTTAACAATAAAATAATTATTCTAAGAATTATATTTAATGCAGGCAAACTTAAATTAAGTAAAAGAAAACTTACGTTGAAAACCTACACATTTTTTTTTATATAACAGCCGTTTACATATGTTTCAAGGTTATTGCCTATCGTCAGAACGGCGTAGTTCAAGTTAAAGATGAAAGTACTTGAAGAGATATATAAAAAATTAATATATAAAACACGAAACACAGTTTCGTACACGTTTTATACACCCAAAACATTTGGGAAGAGTCAACACAACGTTGCAGACGACAATGAAATACCGTCCGGCTATTATGAGACTTTTATAGTTTCTGGAACTACCCAGATAATCTTAACAATAAAATAATTATTCTAAGAATTATATTTAATGCAGGCAAACTTAAATTAAGTAAAAGAAGAAACTTACGTTGAAAACCTACACATTTTTTTATATAACAGCCGTTTACATATGTTTCAAGGTTATTGCCTATCGTCAGAACGGCGTAGTTCAAGTTAAAGATGAAAGTACTTGAAGAGATATATAAAAAATTAATATATAAAACACGAAACACAGTTTCGTACACGTTTTATACACCCAAAACATTTGGGAAGAGTCAACACAACGTTGCAGACGACAATGAAATACCGTCCGGCTATTATGAGACTTTTATAGTTTCTGGAACTACCCAGATAATCTTAACAATAAAATAATTATTCTAAGAATTATATTTAATGCAGGCAAACTTAAATTAAGTAAAAGAAGAAACTTACGTTGAAAACCTACACATTTTTTTATATAACAGCCGTTTACATATGTTTCAAGGTTATTGCCTATCGTCAGAACGGCGTAGTTCAAGTTAAAGATGAAAGTACTTGAAGAGATATATAAAAAATTAATATATAAAACACGAAACACAGTTTCGTACACGTTTTATACACCCAAAACATTTGGGAAGAGTCAACACAACAATATAATTTTAGAATAATTCTTTTATTATTTAAGAATTATAATGCAGGTAGTTCCAGAAACTATAAAAGTCTCATAATAGCCGGACGGTATTTCATTGTCGTCTGCAACGTTGTGTTGACTCTTCCCAAATGTTTTGGGTGTATAAAACGTGTACGAAACTGTGTTTCGTGTTTTATATATTAATTTTTTATATATCTCTTCAAGTACTTTCATCTTTAACTTGAACTACGCCGTTCTGACGATAGGCAATAACCTTGAAACATATGTAAACGGCTGTTATATAAAAAAATGTGTAGGTTTTCAACGTAAGTTTCTTCTTTTACTTAATTTAAGTTTGCCTGCATTAAATATAATTCTTAGAATAATTATTTTATTGTTAAGATTATCTGGGTAGTTCCAGAAACTATAAAAGTCTCATAATAGCCGGACGGTATTTCATTGTCGTCTGCAACGTTGTGTTGACTCTTCCCAAATGTTTTGGGTGTATAAAACGTGTACGAAACTGTGTTTCGTGTTTTATATATTAATTTTTTTTTATATATCTCTTCAAGTACTTTCATCTTTAACTTGAACTACGCCGTTCTGACGATAGGCAATAACCTTGAAACATATGTAAACGGCTGTTATATAAAAAAATGTGTAGGTTTTCAACGTAAGTTTCTTCTTTTACTTAATTTAAGTTTGCCTGCATTAAATATAATTCTTAGAATAATTATTTTATTGTTAAGATTATCTGGGTAGTTCCAGAAACTATAAAAGTCTCATAATAGCCGGACGGTATTTCATTGTCGTCTGCAACGTTGTGTTGACTCTTCCCAAATGTTTTGGGTGTATAAAACGTGTACGAAACTGTGTTTCGTGTTTTATATATTAATTTTTTATATATCTCTTCAAGTACTTTCATCTTTAACTTGAACTACGCCGTTCTGACGATAGGCAATAACCTTGAAACATATGTAAACGGCTGTTATATAAAAAAAATGTGTAGGTTTTCAACGTAAGTTTCTTCTTTTACTTAATTTAAGTTTGCCTGCATTAAATATAATTCTTAGAATAATTATTTTATTGTTAAGATTATCTGGGTAGTTCCAGAAACTATAAAAGTCTCATAATAGCCGGACGGTATTTCATTGTCGTCTGCAACGTTGTGTTGACTCTTCCCAAATGTTTTGGGTGTATAAAACGTGTACGAAACTGTGTTTCGTGTTTTATATATTAATTTTTTATATATCTCTTCAAGTACTTTCATCTTTAACTTGAACTACGCCGTTCTGACGATAGGCAATAACCTTGAAACATATGTAAACGGCTGTTATATATAAAAAAAATGTGTAGGTTTTCAACGTAAGTTTCTTCTTTTACTTAATTTAAGTTTGCCTGCATTAAATATAATTCTTAGAATAATTATTTTATTGTTAAGATTATCTGGGTAGTTCCAGAAACTATAAAAGTCTCATAATAGCCGGACGGTATTTCATTGTCGTCTGCAACGTTGTGTTGACTCTTCCCAAATGTTTTGGGTGTATAAAACGTGTACGAAACTGTGTTTCGTGTTTTATATATTAATTTTTTATATATCTCTTCAAGTACTTTCATCTTTAACTTGAACTACGCCGTTCTGACGATAGGCAATAACCTTGAAACATATGTAAACGGCTGTTATATAAAAAAATGTGTAGGTTTTCAACGTAAGTTTCTTCTTTTACTTAATTTAAGTTTGCCTGCATTAAATATAATTCTTAGAATAATTATTTTATTGTTAAGATTATCTGGGTAGTTCCAGAAACTATAAAAGTCTCATAATAGCCGGACGGTATTTCATTGTCGTCTGCAACGTTGTGTTGACTCTTCCCAAATGTTTTGGGTGTATAAAACGTGTACGAAACTGTGTTTCGTGTTTTATATATTAATTTTTTATATATCTCTTCAAGTACTTTCATCTTTAACTTGAACTACGCCGTTCTGACGATAGGCAATAACCTTGAAACATATGTAAACGGCTGTTATATAAAAAATGTGTAGGTTTTCAACGTAAGTTTCTTCTTTTACTTAATTTAAGTTTGCCTGCATTAAATATAATTCTTAGAATAATTATTTTATTGTTAAGATTATCTGGGTAGTTCCAGAAACTATAAAAGTCTCATAATAGCCGGACGGTATTTCATTGTCGTCTGCAACGTTGTGTTGACTCTTCCCAAATGTTTTGGGTGTATAAAACGTGTACGAAACTGTGTTTCGTGTTTTATATATTAATTTTTTATATATCTCTTCAAGTACTTTCATCTTTAACTTGAACTACGCCGTTCTGACGATAGGCAATAACCTTGAAACATATGTAAACGGCTGTTATATAAAAAAATGTGTAGGTTTTCAACGTAAGTTTCTTCTTTTACTTAATTTAAGTTTGCCTGCATTAAATATAATTCTTAGAATAATTATTTTATTGTTAAGATTATCTGGGTAGTTCCAGAAACTATAAAAGTCTCATAATAGCCGGACGGTATTTCATTGTCGTCTGCAACGTTGTGTTGACTCTTCCCAAATGTTTTGGGTGTATAAAACGTGTACGAAACTGTGTTTCGTGTTTTATATATTAATTTTTTATATATCTCTTCAAGTACTTTCATCTTTAACTTGAACTACGCCGTTCTGACGATAGGCAATAACCTTGAAACATATGTAAACGGCTGTTATATAAAAAAAAATGTGTAGGTTTTCAACGTAAGTTTCTTCTTTTACTTAATTTAAGTTTGCCTGCATTAAATATAATTCTTAGAATAATTATTTTATTGTTAAGATTATCTGGGTAGTTCCAGAAACTATAAAAGTCTCATAATAGCCGGACGGTATTTCATTGTCGTCTGCAACGTTGTGTTGACTCTTCCCAAATGTTTTGGGTGTATAAAACGTGTACGAAACTGTGTTTCGTGTTTTATATATTAATTTTTTATATATCTCTTCAAGTACTTTCATCTTTAACTTGAACTACGCCGTTCTGACGATAGGCAATAACCTTGAAACATATGTAAACGGCTGTTATATAAAAAAAATGTGTAGGTTTTCAACGTAAGTTTCTTCTTTTACTTAATTTAAGTTTGCCTGCATTAAATATAATTCTTAGAATAATTATTTTATTGTTAAGATTATCTGGGTAGTTCCAGAAACTATAAAAGTCTCATAATAGCCGGACGGTATTTCATTGTCGTCTGCAACGTTGTGTTGACTCTTCCCAAATGTTTTGGGTGTATAAAACGTGTACGAAACTGTGTTTCGTGTTTTATATATTAATTTTTTATATATCTCTTCAAGTACTTTCATCTTTAACTTGAACTACGCCGTTCTGACGATAGGCAATAACCTTGAAACATATGTAAACGGCTGTTATATAAAAAAAATGTGTAGGTTTTCAACGTAAGTTTCTTCTTTTACTTAATTTAAGTTTGCCTGCATTAAATATAATTCTTAGAATAATTATTTTATTGTTAAGATTATCTGGGTAGTTCCAGAAACTATAAAAGTCTCATAATAGCCGGACGGTATTTCATTGTCGTCTGCAACGTTGTGTTGACTCTTCCCAAATGTTTTGGGTGTATAAAACGTGTACGAAACTGTGTTTCGTGTTTTATATATTAATTTTTTATATATCTCTTCAAGTACTTTCATCTTTAACTTGAACTACGCCGTTCTGACGATAGGCAATAACCTTGAAACATATGTAAACGGCTGTTATATAAAAAATGTGTAGGTTTTCAACGTAAGTTTCTTCTTTTACTTAATTTAAGTTTGCCTGCATTAAATATAATTCTTAGAATAATTATTTTATTGTTAAGATTATCTGGGTAGTTCCAGAAACTATAAAAGTCTCATAATAGCCGGACGGTATTTCATTGTCGTCTGCAACGTTGTGTTGACTCTTCCCAAATGTTTTGGGTGTATAAAACGTGTACGAAACTGTGTTTCGTGTTTTATATATTAATTTTTTATATATCTCTTCAAGTACTTTCATCTTTAACTTGAACTACGCCGTTCTGACGATAGGCAATAACCTTGAAACATATGTAAACGGCTGTTATATAAAAAAAATGTGTAGGTTTTCAACGTAAGTTTCTTCTTTTACTTAATTTAAGTTTGCCTGCATTAAATATAATTCTTAGAATAATTATTTTATTGTTAAGATTATCTGGGTAGTTCCAGAAACTATAAAAGTCTCATAATAGCCGGACGGTATTTCATTGTCGTCTGCAACGTTGTGTTGACTCTTCCCAAATGTTTTGGGTGTATAAAACGTGTACGAAACTGTGTTTCGTGTTTTATATATTAATTTTTTATATATCTCTTCAAGTACTTTCATCTTTAACTTGAAACGCCGTTCTGACGATAGGCAATAACCTTGAAACATATGTAAACGGCTGTTATATAAAAAAAATGTGTAGGTTTTCAACAATAATATTATATTATAATATAAACATACCTATATATAGGAATATATTATTGTTCATTTTTTAAGTACGTCTCTCATATAGGTTTATTTGATTAACTTGTCAATATATCGAAACTCGAGATCAGAGACGTCATCTTGGAATAAGGCTAAAAGTTCATTGCATCATCAGAAAACAAGTTTTTCTGTTGTGGATTGATTGAAAGCCTCCGGCTTTGATTCACACGTTTCAACTTTGCATTATAAAGGAAACTTCTTTCTAGTAAACATGCAAATGATGTGGAAAATAAACCAAAGAAGTTAGCATATTTATATTGTGAATCTATATACATATATGATATGATCACATGATAATATCACTGCTGCCAACTTGAATTGCATGGTGGCATGCGTACTCACTGGCATTATATATTTATATATATATATATATATATATATATATATATATATACTCACTGGCATATATATATATATATATATATATATATATATATATATATATATATATATATATATATATATATATATTTCTTGAAATTGATTTATTGCCTGTTTAAGATATTTTATTTTGAAAGTTTTTAGCAATAACAAGCTGTTTAAGATATTTTTTTGATATGAAAAAGTTTATTTTTGTTGACGTTTCGTTGTTATATTACAACTTTGTCAAAACTAATGAATAATTGCATTTATGAGTTACTATAGATATCAAATGTCAAACTTATTTTTTAGAAAAATCAAATTAGTTTTTTTGTATCTTCACTCATTGATTTTCATTATCAGAGGAATATTTCTGGCTTAGCATTCGCTTCGGAAGTTTTAGTCTTCTTCACCATGAGGAAACCCCTGAAAAACTCATGGTAAGCCAGGTGATTCTAATAAGTGTGATTTATATTTACATATATATATATAATTACATATAGTTTTTTATACTTATCCAGAATATGTATATTGTTGGTTTATGTGTGTGAAACTGAAGGTAGATCTGGAAAAAATGAGTTTTGAGATATGATGTTTAGTGATTGTTGTGTGTTTATTTTACGAGTGTTATTTGTGAGGTTTATTAAGTTGTTGTAAATAGAATCAAGATGTTTAATGTCTGTTCTTTCATTTACTGTGTTTTCTAAATTTTTACGAATGTGTAACATTTCTAAAATTTCTCTACTTTTTTTGTCTCTTTCAGTAGAAAGAATCAAAGCGCATAAATACGCAAAAACTCAAATCACAGCCTTACATAAACATGAAATAACAGAAAAACATGATTTTGATTACAAAAATATGAACATTTTGGCAACTGAAAGGGACAAAAAAAGTAGAGAAATTTTAGAAATGTTACACATTCGTAAAAATTTAGAAAACACAATAAATGAAAGAACAGACATTAAACATTCTATTTACAACACCTTAATAAAAAAAAGCCTGTTATTGCTAAAAACTTTCAAAATAATTTATATATATATATATATATATATATATATATATATATATATATATATATATATATATATATATATATATATATATATATATATATATATATATATATATATATATGATTACATATAGTTGAGTTTTATATTTATCCAGAATATGTATATTAATTGGTTTATATGTGTGAAATTGATGGTAGATCTGGAAAAAATGAGTTTTGAGATGTGATGTTTGGTGATTGTTGTGTATTCATTTCATTAGTGTTATTTGTAAGGTTTCTCAAATCTAAAATTACGGCATTATCAAGAATGCCTCTATTCTTGATAATGCCGTAAAAGACGAAACTAGTCGAATAAATAATTGTTCAGTCAGTGATTTGTAGACAAGTATTTATTATTACCTCTCATTTATTATATAATTTGTTATTAGTGGAAATCACATAATTTTTTCACAATCATCAAATCTAATTCAATCAGCTGTGATTTTCTTGTTTGATTTAGTAAACTTACCGAATTTATCGATAAGTTAACAAGTACAAATATTTATTTAGTCATTTTATCATGATACTCGCAGTATTGAAGATGGGAATTTTTAATAATAATAATCTAATCTAAAATTCATATAATATTTTTCTTCGATAAATTATCATCGTGATGTCAAATATGTTATCATTTCATACAAACATCTTCCACATTCAATAATGCAAGGTCTTTTTTCGAGCTGAACGACATTGAAAATAAATAATAATTGCAATATTTCTTTTTGATCATCTCGATAATGTAGCTCGAAACTTTTCTACGAATTACGAAAAGCAGCACTTTCGTAAATAGTTTCCTGTATATTAAATTATGATAGATAAATATAGAGAATAATCACTAAAAGAAACCCAAAGCAACGATTGTTTGAACGATTGTCTCCTTGTTTATCCGTTTGTGTTTTCGAGTGAACTAATGTCAAAAACGGCTGATCCGATTTAGATGTTATTGTCACTAATATATTTCGATAAATTTCGCTTTAAATTTAGTGTTTATTTCATGTCAATCGATCCATAAATGAAAAAGGTATGCCAATTTAAAGAAGATTACGTCGAACATTTGTTGAACTATCTATACCTTTCGATTATTTACCTGTTCAGTAGCATTGATTGAAACTTTAAGAAACTTTAGTAGAATGGTCTATATGAAATTATATAGTCCTATGTACTACCAGATATATATATCAGATTATTTAGACCTATAAGAACCTTTAGAACTATACACTAGACGGAGCTCTGATGTAGACCGTTGAACTAACAAAAAATACGTATTTGCTAAATAAGCCACTCGGAGTCGTAGATAAAATACTGGAGATGGTGGTGAGTGGAGAAGTGAAGATGACTCTTCATTTACAGTCGTGACAGGATGAGAGCGCTGATCTTTTCTTCTTCGAATTATACCTAAATAATTGAAACGAAGGCGTGTTATTTATACTTAGGTATGTTATGATTATAAGATTGTATTAATTTCATTTCGGTAATTAAAATCACCAATTAACTTAAACTAAAAGGTGGTTATCTATTCATTGACTGTTGATTGTTATAAATTACGAAGTTCGTCCGGTTAGATAGCATCAAATATAATAATAATAATTTATATAATAGTGTTAAATAAAATATGTATGATTAAGTTGTTTAAGATATAATATATGTCTGGTAAACTCTTTATGTGAAGAATTTGTTAATTTGTTGTTGAGTTGAGTTGACTTATAGCGCGAAAGATTCAGGTTCGAATCCTTAGTAAGATAAGAAATTTTGTGTATATATGTTTAAGCCCTATAGTTTCATCTCTTAAGCACCAAACTTTGAATTGAGTGTAAAAGGTCGTTCGGAAACTTTGAATAGACTTTTTCCCAGCAAAATAAGATACTGAACGAGTATTTTCTTCTCGATTTGCATAGCCATTCTCCGACAGGCATGACCAGCTACCTGCATTTGCTTAATTTACTCTCGACCATCGCTAATTGTCCGTCTTATCTAAACGTCGATCTCGGCATTCCCGCGGCAATCGACCGGCGTCTTTTGCCTCCACTATTCTTTATAATACGGCCCAAAAGAGCAAGGATTTAACGAGGACGAAGTATTTATTACATTCGGCACAGGTATGGATTAAAGATGAATCATGTGTGAATGTGATGGATATGTTTATACCTACGTAGTTCCTTTATGATAGAATGAATGGCTGTGTCAAACACAATGCGTTGGTTGTGGCACATTTTAGTCAATTGAAAAATATCTTCTATGACCCCATGGTGAAGAAAAAAATTCGAAATAAAAATGGAACTATATATTTTGAAAAGTTATTCAAATCACAAATCATAATCACAGAAATGATTAATTGATAAGAAATGATAATTTCATACAACTTGATATGACTCAGTGATATCAAATCTTGACAATTGGTTGGCAACACGAAATGTTAAATGAAATACTGTAATGAAGTATAAAAGCGATGGTGACGGTGTAATAAAAATATTAAAAATGGTCTCACTATTTTACAGTATCAACTCCAACTTGAACTTGTTACGTCATTGGGCGCCAACTGGTCTTCGGAAAGGACTAATTAATTAGTCTGATCTGCACCAAGAAAAGATCTAGAAGCTTGTATTTTACTAATAGAACATTCTGACGAATAAATAATTTAATACTAAATTTCAAAAGTCAATATATTCTGAATAAGAAGTTAGCCGTTGTTAGTAATCAAAATTTTACAAAGTATATAGAATAAATTTCCAAACTTGTGATATGCGATAACTGATATCTGATTTTGTTAGTGCAAAAAAATATCAGAAAAACTGGCCTGCATTCAGTCGCACCAGGCGTTGTTATGGTTACCTTATCGGAGGTTTGAAATACCTCGCTCGAAACAACGATGCTTCTTTTAGTTTGCGTTTGAATAAAAATGTACCTGAATTGAAGTTGAATTCCTGTAATATCTACAAAAGTTGGCTCTGCTCAAAAATTTAGAGTCCAAATGAAATGAAAGCCGTTCCAAAGAAAAAGGACGCCCGACAGAAAAAGATAGGCGCTTCACTGAGAAAAAAGGATGCTCCACCGAAAAACCTGAAAATTCCACTCACTAAATACCGAATGTAATTCAATGTCTTGAGTGAAATTGTATTTCGGAATACTTTCTTTTAAAATACTCACTTTGATTTCAAGAGTTTACTGAATTACTATATTCCCAATAAAATTGAGTTTCGTGTGACAAGAGATCCGATCGTTCATATAACTTTAAGACTCAAGTACTAGGTCACTACTGACTAACTCGTTCTTGTTCAAACTACCACTTGAGGACATTGTTACATAAAAAAAATCGAGAAATTTGCAGAACACCTGAACAGTATCCATTGTACTAACAAGATTATAGGTTATAATTATAGATTATACCTATTAATTAGAAATCTTGTATATTTGTATTGGGACTGATTACCAGATTGAGTTTTCGATTATAGATGGAGTGTATCAATCAACATATACATTCAAAAGAATTGAAAAAGGCAATCGTCATCTATATTGCTACAAACTATGTATTACTTTATTAATTCAAGCTTATTATTATATTTACCTACAGTAAATCGATTATAAAATTTGCCAAATAAATTGATTTTTTTTTTAAATCGATATGATAAATTCTGGGTGGATCTATAATTAAAATTACTTGTTCTTTTTTCTCTATTTATTTAATAGTGTTTACTTGATGTAAATCCATTATAATTGAATATAAAACTTAAATTTAAACACTTGAACTTATGATTTAGACTTAATTGACTACATAGCATGACGCGTTTCGTCGTTACAGACTTCTTCAGATGCTAACAGAATAATTACAACAAATTTCAAAAAACAGGTATAAACATGAAGGCAATTTGAGATCCTATGAATTTGGGTTTTACCTAAGATATTCCATTCTGAAATCTAATTTTTATTACCTGAGAAGGTTTAACTAGGGTGAATTGTTTAATTCTATCTGTTCATTGACCAAATTTCCAGAATTTTTATGCCGATTTATTTCCATTTCCATTTGACTACTTTTCTGTATATTATGTAAAATTTCGAAATTATCAAAAGTAAGGTTTTCTGTTAACAAATGGTTAGCATAATTCGAATTGCTTTTGTTATGCGCGAAACTATATTTATGTTCCTGAATTCTAGTACCGAAATTTCTACTTGTTTTACCTATATATACCGGAACATGTTCCACATTTCAATTGGTAAACACCTGATTTGTCTTCTTTTTTAATTTTGTTTTTATTGTTCTCAATGTGTCTCGATAAATTATGGTTCGTTTCAAATGAAATATTGAAATTATGTTTTTTAAAAAGGTTCTGACTTTTTGACTAACTGTTCCAAAGTATGTTAATCTATTATAGTTACGCTTTCTATCAGAATGAAGATAACATGAATGAAGAGAGACAAATATTTGGGGCTGCTAACATATTGTCAACTGCATGTTGATATAAATTAGCGATATCAAGCCATGACAAAGTGTTAAGAATAAGAAATATATGTCGATTAAATCAAACATTTTTTGTTCAGTTCAGCTAAGTATTTTGAGTTAGGTGTACAACGACAAAAAGTCGAAGTGACAATACTGTGATGCAGTATAAAAACGATGGTCGCGGTGTAATGGTCCTAGTATTTTACAATATCAACTCTAAATTGAACTACAGAATACACATTCTCACACTTAAAAGTAGATCGAGTCTGAGAGTTCTAAAACAAATTGAGAATTTTTTTATCAATATGATGCTGAATCAGTTTAACATTTTCATTATTCAGGCGACATTTTCATCGATTTCCCCGTTTAGGTGGATCTAGCTTTTAAATGATTTGGCCGTTTAGTTGGATCTATCTTTTCAGTGATCTGGCCTCCTAGGGGAAACGAAAGTTTCAAAATTTCATTCCTTGTATTATTTTATACAATATCATCTACTTAAAATCTATTAATCTATTTAAAGAAATGTTATAAGATTAAGTTTTTGTGTACAAGAACGTTCATCTATTTGTTTTATCTTTGGAATATTTTATCCTTTGTAGGTAGCGAAGTACTGTGAAAAATGTTATAGAAAAATTAATGAATAAATTCTTTTGCGTTCTTCTATTTTTAGGAAACAGTGTTATTCAATATGAATTTCATATTAAATTGTACTTAATTAACGTCTCAAAGAAATTCAGTTACTTATCATTAATCAAGTAACTAATATAACTTGAAGATTCTATTAATCAAGATTTTATAATAATGATTAATAGAATCTAATAGAAAGAAAACTCCACTACAACAACAAGAGCGAACTTTGGATGAGATGCAAATATCATCGAACTGCCACTCAAACCCTAAAGCTAAAATAATTATAATTATCATTGGAGAAATGGTAATAAACATATATTTTATACGTGTGAGAAATGTTTCTTAGTATCTTTTTGAAAATGATCATTTCGAAAACCCATTAATATCAAATCATATTGTTGTAAAGCCATTGTCTGACCTGCATCACGGGGAGGAGTCGCTTTACTTCTTGGTGTTTATTTATTTTGTTTCGAAAGTCTTTCAGATGACACGTCGAACGTTTCGAGTGCGTTTAGTCATGTCCATAGTATTCGGTTATCGGAGTGTCCAAGTTAATCCGAAAAATGTAAATGTCGGTGACAGGTTAGTGCGGCTGGTGTCTGGGGGCCGTAAACGCCGGCGCCTCTCGGATACTACCCAGACGCGGTACTCATAAATCTACCCCCGAGATAGTGTCCCCGTCTATGGTTTCTTTTCAATGGGATTCACTGTTGTTTGTTACTTCTTGTTCTCTTCTGACCCATCGAGTGCCTATTTCGCCGAATATCTACCGGATCGGAAAGATAAACTGAAGGAGTTGTAGATACCACAAAGAATGCTACGGATGTCGTTCGGAACCGTAGAAAATTCGGATCATTTACTTCCTTTTCGTCGTCGCCAGTTATAGTGCCATCGAAGGTGGAGGAAATTCCATATTTTCTACACGAGTTACATACTTATTATTTCTTACAATCAAAATTTTAAACTTATAGCTTATATCCACTGTAAAAATGTTGCGGACATATCGCATAATTAAAAATACTTGGCTGAATTGGACTAAATTATCCAATATCAGAGAAAAATTAGAATTATAAGTGAGTAAACAGCTTATTTATTCGTTACCAAACAACCTAAGTGAAAATTAATATTTCATTGAGAAATGACATGAATTGGCTTTCGACTTAGGCTATCCTCAGGAAATCTGAATGTTATTTTGAATCTTATAATACGCAGAAAACGAACTGCCAACAAAAAATTCTTTATTGAATTAAGTTTTGAAAAGAATTATCAATATACCTTTTTTTTGGACATAGACACTTGAATATTCTTCAGATAAGAAAAGTCTTGAATTTGAAGCCTTTGAATCTTGAATTGTTTCGAAATCTGGGATATTCACAAGATATCGTCGAGTTTGAAATGAAACTTCTGGAATCAACGGATTCACATGACTTCGTATTCATTGTATTAGGTCAGAGTAGTGAAAACTTCTTTGAACTGCCTACCTACTGGAGATTATACAACCAGCACCATAGCGCTATCTTTTTTTATCTGTCTCTATTCTAAGACTTCTGTTCTATTCTATGTCGTCTTCAGGCAGCGAATCCTTTGGGAAGAAGTCAATCTTCTATCTGCTCTAGCTGATATAATATTGTTCTGTGTTGATAAATCTTTTTGTGTATTGCACCTTTTATTTGGTATTTTCAATCACCGATCAAGAAAACTGTTTCAAGTGGTTTTCAGTTTTCTAGCCATGTTCGATGTGTGAGACAATACGCAATAATTGCTCGACACGTTATGTGACAAATAAGAGCGGGGGTGTGCGGGACTTTTTAAGTTCCACAATTATTTTGGATTCAAATGACAAACTAACAGCCTATGCATTTTGAAAACAAATTAAAAAAATAAGGGATACCATGTATATATATATATATATATATATATATATATATATATATATATATATATATATATATATATATATATATATATATATATATATATATATATATATATATATATATATATACGCTACACGCTACACGAGGTCTACACTTTGAGATGCAACTTCAATTCATATTATTAGATATGAGTTTTGTCTGAGGACTTGATTCAAACTTTGGATAAACCAGTCATTTCAGGAAAGAATAACTGGTAACTTTATATCAACTTTTGACTATGACTTACATATAGGTAGCTATATATATAATTCGTTTAGTTTTCTTGGGCTTTGCTTAATAACATAAGTACATAAGTGTGAAGGTTTCTTGGGAATGAGCACAGTTTAAAATTGATGGAATAATTGTTTATTCTACATATGTTTCGGCTCTAGGCCTTTTTCAAGAATATTACAGTTTCATGTTAGTTGGAAATTGATTTCAATTTCACCAATCTTTCGTAAAACTGAAGAATTCTCGCACTCATCAGTTTAACGAAAGATTTGTGAAATTGAAGTCAATTTCCAACTAATATGAAACTGTAATATTCTTGAGAAAGGCCTAGAGCCGAAACATATGAAGAAAAAACAATTATTCCATCAATTTTAAAATGTGCTCATTCCCAAGAAACTTTCACACTTATGCTATATATATATATATATATATATATATATATATATATATATATATATATATATATATATATATATATATATATATATATATATATAACACCGGGACCGGCTCGTGCCGGACTACCGAAAATTCCGATCTATCGGGCGGTAATTATAAGAACAATTAGGTTAATAATTGAACTACAGATACAGTATACAAATACATACAACAAAGTTTATTTTATATTTCATATAATGTACGTACACGTACTGTAAAACATACTTTACTTATATTTAAAAAAGTCTCGAATGTCTTTTTGTTTTCTTGACTTTTGACGTTTAGTATAAATTTATTTCTAGTGATATGGAAATCAATAATTTCTGAAGCACTGTAGCTAGTACTAGCCTCAGAAAAAGAGATAAACTTATTTAGTGATTATGCAGCTTCTGTCCAGCATTTTTCATTTTTTCCTTTTCTTTCGTTTAGGCATCTGAGTCACTTTCTTCAAAATTTTGAGTAGGCTGAGGGTTTACTACAATGTTGATAATGTTCTCATCGGTTAGTTCTTGTTCAACTGGCTCATTCTCGTCGATTAGAAGCCACTCTTCTACTTCATCTTCAGGCAGGTTTTTCAAGGGATTGTTAGCACTTCTCTTGATGGTTTTCTTCCTAAACAGTCTGTAGAGTTAGGTCAGATGCAGGGTTTGCAGCTGGCCAAAGTTTTCTCTAGCATTTTTGGAGTGTTGCATTTTTTACCTGGTTCCAAGACAGTGCAATAGCATAGACGGCATCTTTTACTGTAAACTTTTTTGAAAATCAGTCACGTCACAGTCGGCATTTAACACGCCTTGAATAAAAGACCTGTTTTGAAAGCATTTAAAATTTTGAATAACCCCTTGGTCCATGGGTTGAATCAAAGATGTTACGTTAGGTGGGAGCAGAGTAGCAACAATATTTCCAAAAACTAACTCATCTACTAGCAGGTTTTGCAATTGTTCAAAAGAAGGATGGCTTTAGTATCTTCTGGTACACCAAGGATTTTGAAGGAATCCTTGACCTCAGGCACAAAGTGGTGAAAAAAAAAACAGTCTTTAAAGAAGGCGGCAATCATCCACGCATTTGATTGCGCTTTAAAGACACACTTTTGGAGAAAACAAAATTTTTACAATTTTCCGGAGCGTTGCCCGACTATCGTTCATTCCGGAGTGTTGGATGCCGGACTAATGGACTTCTTCTGTATATTTATATATATATATATATATATATATATATATATATATATATATATATATATATATATATATATATATATATATATATATAAATGTATATCTATTTATATAAAATACTAATAACTTACAAAACTACATCATTTTAGCTGTATTTATGTATATTTGTATATTACAGAAAATGAAAAAAATAAAATTCAAAAATAGATAGCGAAAATACTTATGAGACCAATTCTGTTTTAAACTAAACACTAACTATAACATAATTAACTATGATAAATTGCTTTCTCAAAAACTTCGAAGAAATTATCACAATAAATTAAAAGTTATACGCTGATAATAATTACAACGTGTATGTATGCGAAATTGAAAAAAATTTATTATCTTATCATGTTACCCATGCAGTGAAATTCCCCCCTGGCTAATAGATTTACGAGCGGAGAACATGAAAAAAAACGCATTGCACTAATGGTTTATTTTAACAACGGACTATTGTCATGCTTCATTAGGATTGACGCCTACATGAATATGCCTGTTAATTCATTGGAAACAAAAGACATGTGAAATGGAACGGGCTACTATGATCCAATTTCATGATTTATTAGAGAAAAATGAACGGATCAATACCACCGAAAAACACGTAGAAAAGGGTCACACTATACATGATATCGAGTTACAAATTTATGTAAATTGTAAATTCAATTCTAGTAACACTAAGTAAATAAAAATCCAGTAAATAAAAAACTTCAAACGATCAATTTTTGTTATCTATAAAGTCATTCGTGTATATCTCTGAAGTGGTTCTAACGATTTTGATCAAATTTTGTGTTGATATGCTTCTGAAGGTTATATAGATACAATCTCTTTGAAAATATGCATTTGCACAATAATTGTGCGATTACTTAATACTCTATGAACGAAAATATCAAATAGCAAACACTACCTGTGTCATTCATTGTTATGGTTGTTGGTATTGAAGGTAATTTAAGTAGTTATTGAAGTATTTTAAATTTTGTGAAAAAGCGATTTATGAAATTATACAGATACAAAAACGCTTAATTTACATGCATCCAGAAAAATGGTATTTTTAATAGGTGATACAAAGTAGCTACTGTGTAGAACTCGGTGATTCAAATAGTTACTTTTACCTGTTTGCGTTATTTGTTATTAACTGAAGAATTATTTGTTGATAACTGTAAAAAACTATCTGTTGTTTTGAACTGAAATAATGTATAAATCAAAGATTATACGAAAATTGAAGAAACCAACTAGATTGTCTCTAATATTCAGATAGCTAGTAATTAATTATAAATAGAATCTAAATACCTTTTTTTAGCAGTAAAACGAATTTTTTTAAACAGTACCTACTCTTCGGAATTAAAAAAAAAACTGGATTCAATAATAATATAATTATAATATATAGAATTAGAAAGCATTTCCAGCTTCAGGTTGCCTAATGGGTCTGAATGTACATTTCTTCATTCCCGACTACTTTTCAGAAAATTTAGGAGACGTGAGTGAACATCTTGGTGAACTATTTCACCAAGATATTGAGGAGATGTAAGTAATAAAGATGCCAGGGAAGATGGAGCGTTTTAATGAGATAGGTCTCACCAAAAGGACTCTCATTGGGAAAAAATTTGTTTAGATCTTACTGATGAATGTATTCTAGATAAAAAATATTGCTGTTTTCACGCAATTATAAATGAAAAAATTTTTTTCAGTCTGTTATCTTTTTAAGATATAACTGATTCAACAAAGATACCTACATTGTGAGAAAATGTGACGTTCGATGACAATATAAAAATCATTTTCGGATTTAGCACTCCCGAAAACTTAAGAATTACGCAAAAAATCAGAACATCTAACAATTTTTTGGCAGACCTTAAATAACATTTAATGAAATCAGTTTAAATAATTTCAATATCATGAGGAATAAGTGTGACAACAAATCAAATTTGACGATCATTTGCACCAAATGTTTTACCATGAATTCACCAAAGTTTTCTCTCACCTCGTATGGCCATATTGGAGCACATATTATGACGTATTTTATACTGCCAGTATATTTGAAGCCATTATCTACTGCTAGTCATTTGAATGGTTTGACAGAATGATTCGTCTGGTTTTGGATAATATCTTAATGAACTCATTTATACAGGTCTCAACTTATTTGATGTAAATTTGATATAAAACAGTTTTGATGAATCACACATTTTGATGATTCTTGAAAAGTTTCGATTGACTCAAAGAGTTCCGTCAAGAACCAGTATTGGCTCAGATTAAACGAATTGACAGGACATTAAAACGAAACGAAAATGGCCACTGGGGCACAGAAATGAAGAAACGTGGAAGGTGTTTTCCGTGTTAAAGACATATTGCCAAAAAAAATTGTGCGAGCAAGGCCATGGCAGGTGAAAAACAAATGTCAAAACCTGCATGCCCAGCAAATATATTAATAATTCCTGGACGGCCTCCGTGGCTTAGTCGGGAAAACACTCGACTATGGTGCAGTAGGATTCTGGTTCGAGCCCCGGTAAAGGCATGGGTGTGTATTTGTTTGTCTATAATTAAAGTAGTTGAATGAATGATATGCTGGGTAATGTACATTGATTACAAGTCAAATGGCCTAAGTTAATAATGTTTAAAAAATATAGAATATTAACTTTATATAAATTGAATGTTTTTTGCTCCTCATTCTGTTTCTAAAAAAGTAACGTACCTGCCTGAATTTGGTTGGTACACTTGATTATAAGTCGAAAAATATACAATATTAACTTTATATAAATTGAATCTTTTTTGCATAAATTCAAAAAAGCTTAAAATTCCCAAAATATTGAATATATTATTATTTTAAAACGATTTTTCATCTTCTTATCTACACACATTACTGAAAAGATTTTTGCAAATAAATGTCCATCGTAAAGTTTTGCCTCATTTGTCTAGGTTCCAAAATGAATAGAAACATTCGAGGTTTTTGACAAAAATTGAAAAAATATTTATTATTATACTTAATTTAACATAAGGAGGGATTTAAAATATCTACTTAAAAAATTTTTCTTTTGTTAAATAATTGTTTAATGATCGAATGAATTTGATTAAATAAATTGGTGGCAGCAAAGTAACTGATTTCCGGTTATTATATTGTAAAAATACTGATTATATATATATATATATATATATATATATTATATATATATATATATATATATATATATATATATATATATATATATATATATATATATATATATATATAATATTATTAATCTGTGCAATATCCAGCAATATCAATTTGTTCGGAATAAAAGATAACCTTGATGATAACACTGAGAATTTATGAAAATCAATGATGAAATCTGGTATTATTGACAGATAATGTGCGGAAGATAAAAAAAGAACGCAATCGATCATTTTCAAAGATAAAGAAAAAGGTTAAAGTCAAATTTGATAATACCTGAAATGAAGATATCCGATCTGATTGACTTTAAAAGACGATGCAATCTATACGTCAGCATAAGAAATTATAATTATTGGCTAGAATGGAATATTTATAAGTACTGTTATGGCGATATTTAATAAAAAAGTTCAGAACTGCGGTGTAAACTTGTTAGTAGTTACGCACTCTAAACCTTCTGCAAATTTGAAGATTTTGTATTGTAACGTAAATTTCTAACTGATGATAATATAACTCTTATGTAACAGTAATAGTTGAAAGAGAAATTATAATAGATTAATCGAATCTCTTTTTTAAATTATTATTTCATCATGTTTTCCAAGAAAATGTTAAAGAAATACTATTTTTAGGATTTACACACACTTTTAAGCCATAATAATGATGAAATGTACATCCACTTATTCCAGTAATTTCTAATACATGCAATCTGCACCGAATAATTTTATTTGGAATATGATCCATCAATGGTCGAATAAAAACATGACTTCATTACAATTTTGTTTTCATGGTGATTCTCCAAGATTAAATGAGACGCATTTACTGTGCAACTGACCTTCTAATGGCCTAACACTTTAGTTAGTACTATATTCTGAATTGTTTCGCACTGGAAATGTCATCAAAAAGAGGAGGGTATGTTACCGGAGGCCATCAGTACCTTCTTGGTTGTTCTGATGATGTTAGGTTTTTATCGTAACGTAAAAATGACTTGCTGAAGCACGATCTTGCAGAGTACCTATACCCAGTTTACAGATTTTTCTTTACGTTTTAAATTCTACTTCCAGCAATTGATTTCGAATTCCTAGGGTCAAATGGTTCATCTCATGACCTAACAATTTTAATTCTAGTCTTCTACACGGCAACTTCTTTGAGATCTACCAATAAACTCCTCAATTTATGCCTCGGCTTTCGTTTAGTCTCAATTATAATCATATAAATGTCAACAAAGCAATGAAATTCTGGTACGACTACATTCAGGCATATTAATTAGGTTCGGATTTTAACTGAAAAACCGGCAAGTTATGCAAATCTGCCATTTCTTTTAATGGTGAACACGTTCGATGATGACGGGATGGATTCCTTCACTTTTTTCAATTGGTACTGATCCGTTTAAGTGGATATTGCCTAGTTAGGTTCTTTCCAGAGGAAATTAGATAAGGTCGGGTCCAATTAAGCGTAACAAAAGGAAGTGATATTAAGATCCAAAACAAATCACGCCGACTACTTCAAGACTTGGAAGTCTATTTGTTTTAAGTACTTGAGAATATTTTGATTTTAGATGAACGAAAGATCATTGACCGTGTTGCTCTTGAAATTAATATAAATTTCTTTCTTAGCACAGACGGATTTAGAATTTTTGTTACTGTGACACGATTTGGTGTAACATGTTCTAGAACGAATTAATTTGTTCTGTGATAATAAAATTTATTGGTGGAATATTACAAAAAAAACAGTTTTTATGAAACTCAAAATACTGAGAGTATAATAATTAGCAAAAATGTTTCCATTTCTGTAGTGACTGTATTTGCTTTAAATACATACAGATTATATATTATACAGATATATAAGTATGATATACTCACATATTCAATGAATTTCTATGGTGTTAGAGAGTCGATCATGGTTTTTCCATTTAGACGACTTCTATCCCTTACAGAATTTAAAATTGATAATTTAAAAAATACTAAAAGGTTTAACGCATTTGAAATGATGAAAACAAAAATAATAGACAACGGTATAGCATGAACTTGAAATAATAGTTGTCACCTGTTTCGAGATTGTTTGCTCTCATCAGAACTGCGTAGTCAAACTTCTACGAGCTACAAATTTAAAGAAGACAAAAAAACCAATGAAAATTCACGAGGAGGAAGCGACCATTTGAGGTTTCTAATGAATCTATTTTGAATTCACACGTGCTGAACCTTTAGCAGATATTATTAAAATTATCAGTTGGACATTTGGTAAAGGATAAAACCGTCCCCATTGGCAAAACAATGATTGAGTATCTCAATTCGGAAATGTTAATTTAGAAACTACATATGGTCACTTCCTCTTTTGAATCTTCACTTGTTTTTCGTCTGAGAGTTCGTACATGTGAAACTAGTCTACGCCGTTCTCATGAGACCCAACTAGCTCGAAACACTTGTCAACGGTTAATCCAAATTGGTTGCTTATTCCGGATTCTCAATTTCTGGATTCTTAGAAATTAAGGATTTAAAAGATTCGAAATGACTTTCGAATTTCAAAAACTTATTCCATTTTTTTGAAGTTTCATTGAGAATTGTGTTGTTCATCAGGAAAAAAAGATATTCTGGATGAAAATATTTGAAAAGTTCAGAATTTCCAAATTATTATCAAAGGACAGTTATATATGACCAGTAGGTACCTGTGAAGAGTGAGGAGGTAGTAATTAAAAAGAAATGTTTGAAATTAAAAGATTCTGTTAGAGTACCTATTTGTTTTAAACATGCATCAGATATTTTGTTAGAAAATATTAGTAAATAATTTGTTAGAAATATTCGAATTAACGATTAATATAACAATAACAATAATAATGAAGTTTATTAGCAATCAACCAAAATAAATTATAAAAATTTTTCCATAAACTTGTGTGACATAATTGTGATTGTCTTTTTATTTTGTATTTAAATTATATATTCAACAAAAAGAGCCGGTAACAGTATAGCCCGTAATTGAAAGCAGTCGTCGAAACGTGTTTCGAGCTTGTTGACTCTCATCAGAACGGCGATCTCAAGTTTGAGATGAATACAAACGAAGATTACGAAAAGACGTACGAATCATAATCGTGGACTTATAATTTTAGGAAAATTGACGATTTCAGATGTAGTGAAACCACAAAGACACTTTCATCACTTTTTCCGATCACGTTATAATGAAAAACAAACTATTGACGCATTCTTCAGCACAACTGAATAAGGTTGACTCATCAATGTATGCACCCTGAATCAAACGTAAATACTTGATTTATATCAAATTGAATATGCGAAGTAGATGCCTACGTGTGTATGACGTTAGAAAAAAATCATAATATAGCTAGAATTAGAGGCCATGTTTAATCAAATAATATTACGGAAAAGATGGCTGTGCAAGTACGAATGAGTGACGTTCCATTCATTCTTTGAAGGAGAAGAAATTTTGTTATCATGTTATGAAGTTCATACCAATGAATAAACACACGATTTCAATAAATTCTTCATGCAAATGAAGTTTAAACTTATAATATTCTGCTTTTTGACCAAGGTGTGCCTTTTATCACTTGAGAGTGTGACTTATATATAGATTAGGTAAATAACAATATTGATTTAACCCCAGATATTAGAAAATTCATATATGTTAAAAATAAACATTTATGTTTTATATTCATCATCAATTATAAATTATTGTCTACGATGTGTCTTATGATCCTATGTCTATGAAAAGAACATTCGTTAGTATAATATTAGCAACAATGAATATAACAATACAATATGCAACTTTGTTGCAATGTTAGTAGAAAAATACAGTGAAGTCGAATTTATAATTGAGAAGTACCTAAACGTTTTCATAAAAATTTACTTCTCCAACTGAATTGTGGAATAACTAAGGTTTACTTTTCTCCTAATATTCAGAATTTGTCTCATTGAAACGGAAAACCTTGAATAATTGTTTAACGAGCTGAGTGGTCAGCTTATTTTCTATATCTGTCGGTTTAGACACTCTCGAATTTTTCTTCTTTTTGTCTATATTTATCTACATCTAAAAGGAGTAAATCTATTAATTTTAGACCTATATGAAAAATTCATACCAAAGGTTATTGATTTTAGGCCCTTCAGCCTATTTAATATATCGTGCTATTTTCATTTGATTTAATTAGTTTATAACATGGTTAGTGCTTCAAGTAGTGTCTCAGTTGAGAATTTTCTTCGTATATAGTTCATGTTGTATGTATTATGGAACATCTCTAAAATATCATCCAGTGTTTTCAGTCTTGTATGGAACTTTCGGTTATGTTTCTGAAACCAATTTTTTCAGAAGGTTCTACGTTTATTCTTGAATGCAGCCGCCCATTAGAGGGGTAGTGTAGTCTGCAGTGGTCCTTATTCTTGCAATGATACGCAGTGCTTATCTATCTGCTACTTCTATATTCTTAAGCAGCGACATTTTGCAGTTTGCATATATTGTGTGTGCATATTCTAGTATAGGACTAGAATAACTGAAAACCCTTTATTTATCTTTTTTTCATTTATTCTAACAGTCCCATTTTGAAATTTCCAAAAATTTCAAGTCTTTTTATTCGTAACGATAAATCTCTTTTTATCGATAAATACTATTATTTCTTTTACCTATATTCATAACATGCGCGTCAAACGATTAATAGTTGTTGAGAACCAATTAATTATTTACTATAGATGAGATTTATTAAATCACTTTGAAAATTCGGTTCGGAATATAAACAAGCGTACATATATCACTAGGGATTCGAACTCGTGGCTTTCAACTTCAACCTTTATGAAGGTTGAAATTGAATAATTTTTCAATCGAATATATATTGTATATGTAAGCATACATCATACTCCAATATGTATGCCTGACAATTAAAAGTATTATGAAAGTTTTCTTGAACTAATCAGGAGATTTCTATTAATTCTACATTTCATCCTTTATTTTTATAATATATTTTAGCCTATGAACAATATCAACAACAATATTGTTACCTTTTTCATTACCCTTTTCCATACCTACGCAAGTAAATCAATATCAATAACTTTGATTAAAAAAAATCATTAATGCACGTTCTCTTCTGCATCTTAACTCATAAAGACCTTTTGCAGGTCTTTCTAAGCATATAGGCGTGAATGTTCATGTACTCGTATCATTATTTCAAAATTAATTTATATGATTTGTAGGTATAGCCATCATTTAGTTCTGTTCAAACCGAGTTAGTTCAGTTTAACTTTTGAAAATGGGCTAATACTCCGAAACAATTCTCAAGGAATTAAAATAATTCTGTAAAACTAAGCCAAGTGTTTCTTATTTAATTTATATAAACCGTGTTTCATCAAGACGCCAGAGAATATCTAATCAAATTCATGTTATTCATTTGTTATTTAAGTATCGTAAGAGTTGGTTGAATAATGAAGATTTTGGAAGTAGATATAATGAAGTAGTAGTTGATCACGTGCCAAATATTAGCAAAATTTAGGTAAGTACTTGGTCATTACAACGTATAATACATGTACATGTGTTATATTATGTGTGGTAATGACTGGACTCAGTCAAAGAGAATAAACAGGGATAAAAATGTGACTGAATTTCATTTTGACATTGAAAATGAACAACTTTACCTATGATACGATCAAGCAGCACCAATAATTCGCCTGTATAGAGTCATAAACTAGCTAAATTCTTCAGTGGTCTGTCAAAATCTAACCCTGAACAACTGTTCAATCTGATATATTGCTACGTTTTTTTAGCACTGCCAACGGCAGCTGCTCGTAATTTCTAAGCTGAAATAAATTTTGGCGCCACTTGGTTTTCGAAAAACAGGAATAATTGGTCTGATCCGAAGCAAAAACAGATCTAGACTCTTGTATCTCACAAATAGAAACTTTTGACGAATAAATAATTCAATACTAAATTTAAATACATTCTGAATAAGAAGTAAGTAATTGTTGGTAATCGAAATTATACAAAGTATAAAGGATAAATATCCAAATTTCTGATATGCAACAGTTGAAATCTAATTTTGTTAGTGCAAAAAATATTAGAAAACTTGTATGCACGGAGCCGCGCATCTGGTGTTGTTGTGGTGGCAGATGTTTGAGATACCTCGCTCGAAACAACGATGCTTACATAAAATAAGGTTAAATTTCCATACTATCTACAAAAATTGGCTTTTCCCAAAAATTGATCGCCCAAAAGCAATGGAAGCCGTTTGTTGGAAATGATAGACGTTCCAAATAAAAATATAGACGCTCCAAATAAAAAGATAGACGCTCCAAAAGAAAACTCTGAAAGTCTCATTTACTAAATAACCGATGGAATATGATGTATTCAATGAAAATGTATTTCGGAATAATTTCTTTCAAAATATTCCCCTTACATTCAGGGGTTGACTAAACTAATACATTCAGAAAGAAATTAGAGAAAATATCGTTTGATAAAAGTCTAATCAGATCGTTAATATAACTAAGACTGAACTACTGGGTCACGACTCATTAACTCGTTCTTGTTCAAACCACCACTTGATGCCACTGTTTCAGGTAGATAAAAAAATCAAGAAATGTGCAGGTCACTTGAACAGTATCTATCGATTGCACAAACAACATTATATTAATCAGAAATGTTGTATTCTTATATACAGTGATTACCAGATTAAGTTTTCGATGATAGATGGAGCGTACCCTCATGACTGATATTCAAAAGAAATATAAAAGGCAATCGTCATTTCATATTGCTACAATATAGAACTTAAATTCGCATCATAAAATGACTGTCACGGAAGAGGGCGCTGATAATCGAAAAAAAGGCAAAAACAATGAAACTCTTGATCAGTCAAAGAAGAAAACTTTTCCAAAAAAACTAGTGATCAACCAGCAAAGAAGACGAGCATTTGTTAACATGAAATGAATCAGCTTGAACGCTAGGAGGAATGTTAAGTTATTGTAGGTTATTCATAACCAAGAGCAACAAATTGCTTTTGTGCATCAAGAAAAAATTTGATTCAATTAGCATTTATAAATCTGTGATCATTTTTATTTACAAGAAGTGGAAGTTGCTTATGATTTTGCAAGGTCAAATAACTAGTAATTTCTATTATCAAAGAAAATGATAGAAACACCTGAATAATACAAATTTTATGGCGATTAATAGGTCCAATATCTTAAGAATTAATTTTGAAACGAATGAATATTTCGATTTTTCTCATCCTTTGTCACAAAAATGTTTCAATTTTTATTTTTAGTCAGATGAGGAATCATTAATTCTTTCATCTTTTTAGTGTTTATTTTCTACTCTTCTTTCATAGTATTGGGTATTATATTTTCAATGAAAAAGTAGCTATTCTGAGAAATTGCAAATTAATTAACAAAAAAATTAATAGAAGGAGACTTATGATTCAAATTGATTATCATAAAGTAGGTAACGACAGAGTTTTTTTACTCTTATGTCATAGTATGTAATTAGCTATCTTATTTTCAATAAAAATGTATCAATTCTGAGAAATTGCGAATGAATAATTAAAGTAATTAATAAAATCTAGACTTATATTTGGATTTAATTATCATCAAGTAATGGACAAAATGTCGAAAATTTTTATGGTTTTTGAAACATTTGTTTCATTGATTGTCGTTTTCGAGATGATAAAGAAATTCCAGATAATATCCATATTTTGCAAGTTTGGTAGATACTTCGAAGAGCATAAATTAACCATGCTCTTATATAATAAATATACTTATCAGGTACCTATTACCTATCTAATAAAGAAGATAATTATTTAGGCGCCTAGGGCAGGTACTGCATGTAGATTTGAATTATTTTCGGTAGCTTTGACAGAATATAATCAGATACTAGGTACTGCAAAAAATTACTCTAGTAAAAATGCTAAAGAAAATGGGTACCTACTCGAAACATAGCAATTAATATGAATTGTTTATAGCGAGCAGGAGGGAAGGATGAAAAACTTCTTTTCATACCTAACATGTTTTTACAGTTGCTTTTCGTATAACGCAGAAATAGTTAACAATTCTGTCTCGCTGGACTTTGAAAGTAATCTATAGAGTAGGTGAGTTCCGAAAATTTATCGAAAGAATACTTGATTCATCAAATTAAGTCCATTTTTTGTTATTGAAGCCAACTATTTGTAAAATTCTGATATTTTGTTCGTTATACTAATTTTCTGTTTATTATTTGCTATTTTGCCTACTGATATTTGATTTGCAATTATGATGTCATCTTTGTATTTTCATATTTCTAGTTGTAACTTCAAATTTTTCGATATAGGTATAATATATTCTACTAGGTTTTTGTATAGTTTGTATTATTGACTTATTGCTTTACTGTAATTGTAATTTGAACACATTGGAGTAGGCAGATGAGCCTACTCCAATTTAATGAATTGATTTGATTATTTCTCACAAAATTGTTTGCAGATTTTGCTTTTCTATCTAGTATTCGTTAAGTTGATTCATTTAGTTAGGTATCTACATATAGGTATAGGAATAACCATAAGTGGTTTTCCAATAACACAAAAAGATGCATATTGCTATGTTTACAATATAAGAATCATCGAAAGAATCAGAAATATCATTACTACCTATATCTAACCTTTTACACGTTTTAACCAATCTAGCTACTTGAGTAGATAGATTACCTACTTGGTATTCTAATTTTCTCACAAGTAATCCTAATTTTGGGCAGATTTCTATTTAGAATTCGCACTAAACACCAACCCATTTCAACAGCGGATTGGAGTTGCAGTGTATCTGAATTTATATAGGTATTTATCGATAGCTGCTTCTAAATATGGATTTCAATTATTCAAATCGTTAAGATATAACACACCTTCTGAGAAATTTGAATCAGTTATGGGATAAGATTTCCACAGTGAGAGATTTCCGATAATGTAAAATGTCATAGGTACTTACTGCTCTGGGATGCTTCGATAGAACACGAATCGTTGATGGGATGGGGATTCATCACTAAACTGGGTTGCACCAACCCTCGGTGATGCATGGGTAGCTGGTGCATCGCCAGTCCACCTTGCTCTGACATAACCATACGAACTAAAATCTTAAAACCACTCGCCGAAAAAAAATTGTAAATATTTCACTCGCATGCAAATCTATGTGTAGCCTTGTATTGTTTACATATTTTGAAGATTCATCGTGCGTATCACTGAGTTTTCTCGCACCAAATTTTAAAATTATCTGTATAACGGCTCTAATTCGTCGAGAGCACTGAAACGAAGCGACGGATTCGACTGTATAACAATTTCAAATTCGAGCACGAAGTGACACAACCGATGCGCAACAAAGTTTCGAAACGACTGACGTCAAGATAGACTTAGTCGGGTGGAATCGTGTAGCTATTAGTTTTTGTTTGGTATATTCGGGGCCCCTCCCCTCTTTAAGTGTAGTTCTCTAGAGCGATTGGCGGACGTCGTACGGAGTGAGGCAGAGGGCCGCACAAAATGGAAGGCAGATAATCAATAATCACTGGATGTTGCTCTCTCGCACCCCCCACCAAATTATATACACACTTTGTTTTTACGTAGTAAGATTCCTGTTTTGTATCTTTATGTCCAGTCTCTGTACCGATAGAACTTCGAAGTAAAAGTTCTATTCTGTTGCTGCTTAAGTATAACACATAGGTATTTCAGCTATTGAACTTCAACTAAATTTTTTACTCGTGATACACTAAATTCCAATGAGAAAAATACATGTTTCTGGGTGGTACTGTTTGTACAAATGTCCTACATGTATCTCCAGTTATAATAATGTAGGTAATCGCTTATATCTACATGCAACTAGAACTTCAGTTAATATACAATAATAGTAAACTAACTATAGGTACCTACTAGGAATAATATAGATATTATGGATTAGAATGATTAGTAATTTATTTTACTTATAATAGTTATAGATATTTATTTGCAGGTACCTAGCTACCTATAGAGATGCGTAGGTACTTTCCTCAGCATAGGTACATTTTCATATTAAGATGCTAGGCGTCATGATAATAGCATGATAATTGAACCTTAATACCCACTTAACATATAGGTAGGTAATAGCTATTTTTAGAAATTTCAGTGAGTACCTACGTGAATTAAAACCAGGGAGGATCGATTCATTTATCAATAGATAACTATTGTTTCTAGCTTCTTCGACTGATTGACAACGTAAAAAAACATTACAATAGATAACTAATTTGGTATATCTACTTCTTACTTAATAAGTTCAATTAGAAATTTCATATTAATTCATATTAATCATTTGAAAAGAATGATATATTTTTACGAATTACGAATGATTGGCCCCTAGATACTACCATTATACAATATTCACGTTTATACTTTAGGTACCTACCTATTTACAAATTTTGTCTTCTATTATTTGTAGACTGCTCCTAAAATTGTATTATTCATTGTACAATTGGGGTGAGCAATTAGTTATAGAAATGAGATGAGACAGAAGAATGAATATAAAAGACCTTCATTCTAGAATACGTAAATAAAATACTACGTAGATATCAACTATTCAAAATGGAGAAAATTTGTTCTCACGCATACCTACCTATCTATCGAAGTGAAAGAAACCAAGCTAGGCACCTTAAGATAAAACGTAGGTACCTACGTAACAATTGTTGAAAATAATGTGTTGGTACCTATATCTAGAAAACAAAAAATTTATGGAAAAAATAAGTTGCTTCTTGAATGAATTATTAAGAATAATTTTGTAATGGATTTACCAAAATCATTGTTGCAATATAGTATTTTTTATTAAAAACTTTTATGGACTTTGCAATATAATTCATACCCATATGTAATAACTAGAAAACTTAAATAAGAAGCAATAATATAAAAATACAAAGCATTTCCAAAATGTATCTGTGTTTAATATCCTTGCAGCACCTATTTATTTCTTATTGTATTTAGGTAGGTACATTTTTCTATTTTAGGATAAAAAATTAAATAAAAAGAGATAATTTTGATATTTGCTCCAAAACATCTTGCACCAAGTAGGTACGTAAACATAAAACCGTAAAGTTTCAGGTCATTTTCGTACTTGTTTTTTTAACGAATACAAAATGATGAAATTATTGAATTTCACTACACAAGTAAAAAAGTTATTGTTAGATAAACACAAAAAGAGGAAGCAAATAATTCTTAAGAATAATATCCTTGTTCTATGGGGTTAATAGTACCTAAGACTAGCGAAAGCCAATATGAAAAATATTTTCAAATGGTTTTCCGTAGATATTCTTCTACTTGTTTGTTAATATTTAAAGGAAACACTGTATTGAGTTGCCATTCAACGAAGTTGTATTAAGTATTATTATTTTAATATTAAGTTGTATAAATTCTTTTATTACAGCTATTAGGTAGGTAGGTACATGCAATATCATAAACGGTAGCAATTCCATTTGTCATAATTTTTTCATAGTTTTTCATAAATTTGTTCAACTTGATTTTGTGAGACATGCTACTACAGGATTAAGTATATGATTTCATAATTTTTGCAATATTCGTGTTCAAAGAACATGAAAACCTTATACAATTTCTGACTTTTATTTTGATTTTTTTGTATCGAAAACCTAAGGTATATAATTTTTCGTTCAGATGTAACTGTAGGTACTCAAAGATCGTTCCTTCTTTAGTTGTATCATGTCTTTGATGTTTTACTCCCATTACTTCTATTATTTAGGTAGGTACCTACCATAGTGGAAAGGAAACAACCCCTTGAAAAATTACTCCCTTGCAAGTAATGTTTAGTGCGTTGTCATTTACCTTTACCTAATGATATTTGTTTTAGTTATTATGATTTCTAAGACCCCATCGCTTACAACTCACATCAAAACGTCTAAAAGCATAACATGCAGCAAAAGATCCTTGTGAAATTCAATGATTTTGTGGAGAAATATAAAAAAAACAACAGGTAGATACACTGATTTCAAAAAATGATGAAAAAAATGAAAAACATCATTAGGAAATTTAAATATGAATCTATAAAATATTTATCGAATAATTAATTCAAAATAGGAAAAGGAAGGTTAACCACTCATTTTTTTCTGTTAAACTTTTTTTTTCAAGTAAACAATGGTTTGAATTTTTTTAAATTAGAAACTACCAAATAGCAGAACATGCCATAGCCAGATTTGAAGGAATTCAAAGTACCCATAATTTTCAACAATAGCGAACTCAGTGAGTCATTTGTTCTCTTGAACGAAATACAACAACAATTTTGTTATCTCAACCCCAAACTTGAAAATATTAGTGTGACAGGTTGCAAATGTCGGGCAATGACAGAGCCTCAATTCATTATCCCTTGAAAAACATAAAATGGAAAGCTTTTTATTTCAAAAGTGACATCGAAAACCCGAACTTACCTTTACGAAGACATGCTATATTTTTCAAATGAAAATTTCGAGCTCCTTAAAAATAATGAGCACAAGGGGTTTCTCATGAAAATGTTTCTGAAAATGTTCAACTCAGAAACGATAAAAGATAAAGATCTACATCGATTATAGTTTATTGTGTAAAAGCAGTGATTTTCAATTTGTCGTAGTATCACCTTTTTCTAGAAGTTTATTTTAATTTTTATTGAATGACTAAATAATTTTATTATTTTCAACAATTTTTTTTATCGTAAATAAAGGTACAATTATTTCATCCCGTAACATTTGAATTAGAAAAAGGTAGATTTATAGAATTTTTTTCTAGATTTAGAAATTCATCAATTCAGAAATTTCTAAATATTGAAGAATTTTTTCAATTCAATTTCACAGAAGTGTTATAGTTATCAATTATCGTTGATAGCTAATATTTTCGAAAAGGTGATACAATTCGTCTTTTTTAACCGACTGCCAAACACTGGTGTATTGTGTTCGACTTTTACCTATGTGTAGTATAGATAATAACAAAAATAAAATTAAGTCGTGGTAAAATTAACTTTATTTCTGGCTCGAAATACAGTTGTTGGAACTGCAACCTGGCCTTCAAATGAATAATTACATAATGATTTAGAAAATTAAAAACTCATACCATATAAATTTACTAAAACAAATAAAAATGGTGATTAACTGATTAATGTCGTTGTTAACCAAAAAAAAGTAATCAAACTACAAAATGTTTTCTTAAGAATATAGAGGTAGCAGAGAGATTAGCTTTGCGTACCATTACAAGAATAAGATACCTATTGAACGGACTATACGACCCCTCTAATCAGCTGTATTCAAGAACAAACATAGAACCAATAAAAAATCGGCTTCAGAAAGTTACCCGTAAGTTCCATACAAGATTGAGCAAACTGAAGGATATTTTACCGATGTTCCATAATACCTACCTACAATATGAACTACGAAGAAAATTCTCAACTAATAAATACGTTCCTTGAAACACTAATCATGAAATAACACTATATTAAATAGGCTGAAGGACTTAAGGTCAATACACTTTTGTAAGAATTTTTCATATAATAAAGAATTATTATTATTATTTATGATGAACTTATTTTGTAAAATAAACTTGGAGGTTCTGGCACATCTTCTTAACATTATTTCAACCAATAAATTCTTGTGGTATGGTGTTAGGTTCCTATATAATGATGCTGCTTTGTAACTAGTGGATTATTCCACGACTTTGTTGTTTTGTAAAAACCTGCTTTCAGATGTTGTTTTGATATTAAAATGGAATATTCGAGGCAGTCGCTGACTTGAATAAAATTTTGTTTGACTTTAAATGATTATTTTTGATATTATACCTATATAACTTTCATCTGTTCCATTTTTTGAATTGTTTATATCTAACGTACGTTCTGCGTCACATACCTAGGTACTTCTTATAACTGTGTAAGTACATAATAATCAAAATCGAAAATGGACAGTGGTATTTCACACCGCAGTGGTGTTTTTTGGTGTTTTTAGTAATCTACTTGATTTAGTAATCGAGATAGAAACGAAAAATTTGATAAATAAAATGTATAGTACCTACTACTCATTCAATTATACCCCATTTCATAAATTGATACCAATTTATTAATTGCCGCTCTAGAATCCAAATTTGCCCGCTTGAGGGCAATTGTCCCAGTTTAAAAACCACTGGTCTGGAAGTACTTCTTTTCATATAAATCTGTGCAATCTGATCCACCCTGTAATCAAGTTTATCTTATTCTCATTTATTTTCTATTGGTTTCCAATGACAGTTGATATTAATTGAATTTTCAAATCAAACAAAACTACCGTGATCTTTTGCAATTTCGATATATTCGAATCCAACAACTTAACAACTTCTGGAGTAATGTCTGGTAGATATTACGTAGCCAAGTAAGGGAATTAATCAAATAAAGCAGAGTAACGATCAAAGCACCAAATGAGTGCTCACTTACCTTCAGTTAACTATTCACACTGAGTTGTACTTAATCTTCGAAGATAAACTTTTATCGTAGAGTTGTAATGCTCTAGAAGTACCTCATATCAACTTGTTAACGTTTAAGTGAGAAGATAACAAGCTTGTAGTTATTCATGAATATTCAGAACTTGGCCATTATTAGATAATTGGTTATTTCACCCTGGTCAATGAAACTTTGATGTGTCTGAAATTGATATTAAGCTTGATGTCTTCAGATTGTCTCTGATATTTAAAAATAAGTTTGCTTCTTTGACAACTCTTTCAATAACTATGGTATGTAGATTATATATAAAGTTAGGTGTCTATGTTCAAATTAAAATTTATGGTTTTCTTTATATTTTTATATTTTATTTTTTTGGAATTACAAACCAGAAGATGATATACAGGCTGTTCCCAGTAAGTAATCTGAAACATTGTTGAGGGCGTTCTTCCATTCATTTTGAGAAGAAAGTATTTATTAACTTGTGTTCATTGAATTTATCGTTAATGATATATAGGTGTTGAAATGTTTAATTATTTAATAGTAGCAACAACATTGTGATATAAATAAAGAAGAAAATAAGACAGTTTAGACCATATGTTCAAAATGAATACCTTCAGCTGAAATACAACCATCCTTTGGACGTCTAATAGATTGCCAAACATGTCCTAACATGCTAGAATTTAGGCGTTTTTTTGCGAGAATTATAGGGCCTCCATTAATTAAATTTTTTAGCAAATTAAACATTAAATTAAATACAAAAATATTAATTTAAATATTTTAATCCTTCTTGTGATATATGGTGAAGTTTGAAACAAAGACTCTACCTCCCAAAACTACGTGTGTTTCTCTGCCCCAAGAAATAAAAAAATCCAAATATTAGATAACTTCAATTAAAATACAATTTAGAAGTATCTCAATATAGATACTTATGTTTCTTTATGTGCCATGGTGGGTGATAAGAAAAAATGTATAGGTATTACTACACCCTCTATACCACTCCATCCTTGTGATGCTTTGTGATTTTTTTGTAACTCCCTCCTTTCGAACCTCACGTGATTAATTGGCTGCCCCATATTACAATGATACATCTTCCAAAATCTCAAAGGTTTAATATCTGAGTTGTGTGAACGAGTGATTTTTAAAACCTCGTCTCGTAAATATCCATAGGATCAGGTGACCTTGAAGGCCATAAGATGGAGTTTTACCAGTTCTCTTGAACGAATATTTACCTAATTAAACATTATGACTCATGGTTAACAATTATATAGATAACTTTTGGCATAGCCTCTAAGACGTTATCATTTGTTAATCCATACAAATATGCATATTAGCCTTTTCAGCATTGATAAATGCAGGAATAATTTTCAATTTAATTCGTTAAATAACAAATTGAACTGATGATACACTTAAAACATTATAATAAATAATACTTCTTCGCCTTTTGGGTTTGTTTCCAGATTTGACAAAGCAATTGTCAATGTTTGAAAGACCACTTAGAATAAGCAATTTATTTCTTATCTTATCTGAAAACCAGTAGCGCCAATGAGGAAAAAATTATGGTCGTAATAAATTTCTCTCATATCCTGTCAGTCCTCATTTATTACAAACAATTCAACATCTTGTATCATATCAACGACAAGACTTATAACACATGTTTATAAGAATTTTTTCAAATAAAATTGATTGCCGAAATGCGCACAACAAAATATCACACAATATCATCACAAATATCATTACCTTTTCAGAAAACACCCTGTATAAAAATTTTATTCGTGGACATTCAGGCTAATTGAACTCTTTCAATAAATAGAAAGAAAAATTCAACTTAAAAAAATAATTTTTGATTCATCGTTACTACGTTGAATTCATAATCATGGAAAACGAAGGTGAGAAAATTCCTACTAAAATGAATATTCTACTAAGTATTAGGTAAATAGTTAATACCTACCACTTAAAATTTCGTGCTTGGCTGTATTTCAACTTCTGTTTAATAGGAAGTTAATGTTTATGATTCCATAAATTAAAACTCAAGAATATACTAAAACTTTATATTGACAGCCAAAATTGAATCTCATTAGAAATATTTAAAAATTAAATTTTACAACTTATTCACCCCTTTATAGATGTCAAACTGTAAATCGTTTTTTTCTATCGAAAAAAGCACGTAAATATCAATAATGTTACCACTAGTTAGAAAGTCATCAAAAATCTATTACTTGAAAAGTCAACAAATCGTTAGGTACTTAGTAGGTACCTACCCATCAAAAGCTTTTCTGGACCTGAGAAATGACTTGTTTGACTATTGTAAATTACATAAACTTTGAAGAAAGATGACTTCCAACAACAATTTTTGTTGTTGATTTCGATCTTACAACGTGTCACTATATAAAAATTATAATTTGATAAACGGTCTGGGAAAAACGATAAATTTAAAATAGTTTTATTGATGTATCTATAGATATAACGTGAAATTATATTTAATAACAATATCCATGAAGCAGAAGAAACTGATGATTTTTCTGATATCGAGTTATTTTCATTCATATTGGTTTCACTATAATCTTTTTTCAGATTTATCGTGATAAATCTTGAAAATTATGTTTTGGTTCTTCTATCACGTGATCTATGGCACCTATGCAAAAATATTTTCAGTTTTTACTCACTTAGATTTAAAATTAACTAATACCTGAAGTTATTATCAGTGTAAACAAACACGACAACTACAAGACAAAAACATTCTACAGCAACATTACTACTACCTAAAATGATACCTACATATGTAATACTTCTTAGTGTTAGAGAAATACAATAAAATGACTACAGTAGAAACAACAGCAATTTTTGTTTCCTAACCTAAACTTTTTTTTAAACTAACCTAACCAAGAAACTAAATATGTACATGTACTGTGATTATAGTGTCGGTGGTCAGGTTCTCTCTCGTTCTGATAAGGCGAGAGATCTTGGTGTAGTCTTCGACCAGAAGCATTCCTTTGTCCCACACATCACCCAACTTATTTCATCTGCTGCGAAAATATACGGATTCGTTAAAAGTAATGTTTTTTGTCAAAAAATATTTTAATAATTCCTCAACATTCATGGGACTATTTAATACCCTAATCCGTAGCAAGTTGGACTATGGCAGCACGATTTGGCATCCCATTTACACTTGCCATCAACTTGAGGCTATTCAGAGAAGGTTCTTGAAATTCTTAGTTTGGATGGAGAATAAAGTTTATCAACAGAGAGGAGTCAATCAAAACGAATTGTTGAGTCGATTTAGTTTAATCTCATTGCAGAGCAGGAGATAAACTTTATCAATACAAATTGCTGGACAATAGTATTGATTGTCCTCCTCTTTTGTTCGCTCTGAAATTTCGTGTTCCTAGGCAAAATTCTCGTAATACAGAATTATTTCACCTAGAGACTCCGAGGACCAACTCCCTAATACAATCCCTCATTTGATTTATGGAGTCTACATTCAATAGAGTTGCCAATAATTGTGGCGTTCTTGATAATGCCGTAAAAGGCGAAACTAGTTGAATAAAGAATTTTTCATTCAGTGATTTTTAGACAAGTATTTATTATTACGTCTCATTTAAAGAACTTATTATAACATGTAATTATATCTCTCTCATATATGTATGAGTTAAATGAAAAATAAGTTGAAACAAAAACGAAGATCTTGATTTCTCTCTAAATTACCCACCTTCCATAAAAATATGGTGATTTGTTACTATGAATTATTAATATTATGATCTATTAAACCTATTGTTACTCAATCCAGATAATCTGAATACAATTATTTCTCTTGCCAAAATATGAGTAAAATTAAAGATTTTACAATGAGAGATTCAATGAGGAAACAAAAGCAGAATTTTTGTGTCTTTATAAATGATTTGATACATGATATTTGCAAATATGAAACTATTATCTACCTTACTTTACCTATCTTTATTACACTTTACCTACAAATATTGAATACTTTTATATTTTCAATATTATATATTGCTAAAATAGAAAAAAAACACAGTGGCAATAAAAGAAGAGGTTTTGATTTCACTTGCAATTGCTTAATTTACAAAAGAATATACAAAACAAGTACCTAATAGAAATATAAAGTATTTAGTTGGAAATATAAAAAACATGGCAATATTATATAGATATTCACAATGGAATTCAATAAAACTTTGTGAAAAATTCAACCTGAATGCCAATTTTTCTGAACTAGATTTTATCTCTTATAATCAGTATTGCTTAGCAAAAAATCTTTGGGTCATTCAGTTGTTTTGTATCCTTCTAAAAGCTCAATTTATCTGTAAAAAGTATTGTTAACTCATTCGCTAGAACGTTTTCAAAATTACTAATTATAATGCATTACTGGAAGAATTCAAATAACATTTGTGGTGTACTTTTTCATTTTCTATATAGATATGGACAATGAACTTTTTGAGTGGGTTTTGGACTCGCATAAACGCTTATCTCTGCACGTAATTTGCTTCATTTTTGATCAGATTAAACGAGAATTGATTAAATTTCCTCTCGAGCCTTATGTCAATAATTCACTCTTCTGTGATCATATGGAAAAATTACAAGATATACTAGGATTTTGAAAAATTTTAGATAAAATTGTGAGAAACAATAGATATTAATCAAATTGAAAAAAATATGGAAAAATTATTTGATTAATTATTTTTAAATTTAATTACATTGCACTTAGTCGAGTTGCATGGAAATTTCATCTGAAATAATATATAAATCTTAGTAAACAATGAAACATTGAAAACAAATTAGAATTTCAATGTGAAGTTGGAAATTGGTTTCTTAAAGAGTTTTTCATAAAAATTATTCATCAAAAAATTTACGGTTATCACGTTACTATAATAAGAACAATGATAAAAAAAAATTCTAAATGGCTAAATTCATTGTCTATTTAGTATTTCATTTCCTTTTAACCAAAGAAAAAATTATTCAAATATTTGTTGTATAATATTTACATATATTGTCTCATTGAGAAGAAATATCCACACTACTCATTAAATCTCTTGAATTTATATAGAGATAATCAAAAGTAACTACAGACAATTTTGATATTAACAGGAAATAAAGACATATTGATATTGTAATACAGAACTTATTTCTCAACCGTTTCCAGTTCACGGACCAGGTATAAGAACAAGTCCAATTTCAAGCCCCCATTTCTAATGAAATGAGCAGAAATAAATTTCAGACAATTCATTTTAGTAATGCAAAAAAATAATTTTTGCATAAAAATTAAACATGTATTAATGCTGCTTTTTTAGACGGAGGACCCCTTACGGATACGCGAAAAGAACACAGCGTAAAGACTAAATCTATATAATTGAAGACGTTTCATTCTTTTGAAATTCTTATCTTCAGCTATATTTAAAATAAATCATGTAATAAAAATTGGAGAACCTGAGTTTATGGTGGATGTTTGAAATGTATAATCGAATAGGAATGACCCCCCAAATTTTTAGAAAATTTGATCTTGAAATCAAACCACAAGACTGAAAACAGAAATTAATTGCGTTATAAATTAGTTAATAACAAGAATAAACAGAGCGTTTTTCGAAAAATAGAAAAAATCTTAATAAATTTCGTAAAAATAGAAATAATCAAATAATGATGCCATTTATTCCGGATAAACTAGAAGAATGATCAATGTTATCAAGAATACCTAAATATTTTATAAATCTGAATCAACCGGAGAAATCAGATTGATTGGAAAAAGGTATCTAAGGCCTTAGACTTAGAGACAAGAGACGCTAATAAAATTAGTTTAGCCTATTTTAATTATCTTCTTTTGAATATTAACCAGTTAATTTATTATTTATTTTTTATTTAATAGTGTTGGCGTTTACTTGATGTAAATCCATTATAATTGAATATAAACTTAAATTCAAACACTTTTTTGATTAACACTTTATTGACTACATAGCAATGATTGATTATTCTGTAAGCATCTGAAGAAGTCGTTTGTAACGACGAAACGCGTCATGCTATGTAGTCAATAAAGTGTAAATCATTAAGTTGAAGTGTTTGAATTTAAGTTTATATTCAGTTAATTTATTGATTTGGTGAGGCTTCATCATATTTTTTTAATGATAGAGTTTAGAGGTTTTTTTCACTATCTTTTTAATTCTGCTATTGTACATACGGTAGCACTAAAAAGAAGTGATTTACTCTCCATAATCTGCAGCTAAGTACTGTAGTTGTTACATTTTGCTAAATTATTATTATTTAGTTCATCAGTTTCTTATTCATTTGGTTCCATTGTATCCGTTTGCTTATATTCTTATTTTCTTTGCACATTTTCAAATTATAAATAATTATACTGCTAAATTATTGTAATCAATTTAATGCAGTCAATTCATTGTTATTAATATCATTTTATGTACATAGGTATTAAGTAGGTATTCAGTTCAGGGCTATAATTCGCCCTGTATAACCTTGTACGATTTGTACCTTCAATAAGTACATTATCATTATTATCTATGTCAATATAAATTCATAGGTTTCGATCCTGTTAAATTGTATTCAGTCGATACTGAAGTGTTCACCAAATAGGAACAATCTTATAGGTACCTTGTAAGAATTGAAAGACGACTTAGAAGACTGTTGCAGCACGACCAAGAACAAGGCCCAAGTACACGTCGAGTGTATTTGAGCAAGTGTTATAATTATTCTAATGAACGAAATGCATAGTTTTTTTTTCTATTTTGGTAATAGTGCATCTATTTGATGGAAATTCATTATCATAGTTATAATAGAAGACATTGGACTAATTTCCATTTATATTTTTTACAAATTTCTAACTAGTTTTGATAACACTATATATTTGTCAAGAACATATTTTAATAGATATATATTTTTTCCTATGAATTGAAGGAAACACTACAATAATTCTTTTTCTGATTTTCAACAAAAAATAGTTTCTCCTTGAAATGGAAAAAAAAGTTCCTATGTACTTGTTGTTTCAATACCTGTTGTTGGTTGCTCCAATTTTTCTGCTTAGGTTATGCTTTGACAAATCAATATTTTTACTGTCTTTGTTTTTTTAATTTTGGTTACTTTGTTGTTAGCGTGATTCTGATATAAAATATTTGGTTTCCGATTATTTTGGTACCTACATTTTAGCAATTTGAACCGAATATTCAAAAAACATTATTAAAATTAAACAATGGTTTTTATTATTTGATACATAATAATAATTAACAATTATCTTTACTTATTAACGATTAAGTAACTTAACTTAATTAGAAAACATGAATTATGAAGTTTATTAATATCTTTTTACGTAAAACTCATGCAGGTTACTGAAAAATATTCATTATTTGCAATGAGCCTCAACTATATCCGAAATTCATACAAAGTAAATCAAATATTGGAGCATACCATCCGTCTACAATTTTTCAGCAGAATCACACGCGTTGAAATATTTACTTTTCTTCTCGAAAAAAAATGTGACTGTAATCAGCGCGATACGAAAAGTACATATTTGAGCTAAGATTGTTCGAGTGGGTAAATAAAATCTAGAAAAATGCAACTGGTTATATCTGCGATATCTCGTAATGTAAATATTGGAGACAGCTTATGAGAAATTCGCGACAACCTTCCGCGGTTCAAAAATGCAAATAATTCATGCACGAGTATTTGGCGAGTCTCTTGTTGGAAACATATGTATGCATATAAGGTACATATTTCAGGTGAATACACAGGGTATTAGGTCAACATGTGACACAACTTTAAGGGATTATTCCTTAACCTATTCTAAGAAAATTTTGTCCTGTGATGATTTATGAAAAACACCTTAGTATTAAAGGTACAGGATGAACAAGATTGGCGACAACAACATCCGATATAATTTGTAGTAACTCATATTGTACGGCCGTAACTGTAGATGTTACGATGAAAACACCCGAAAAATAGGTGTAAATCGTTTTTACTATAAGTCTTCGTTGAATGTTCGTGTTGGAAAATAGAATCAAACCCCCGTAATCAAACGATGAAAACACCCGTAAAATAGGTGTAAATCGTTTTTAATATAAATTTTCGTTGAATGTTCGTGTTGGAATTGTGGATGACTATCTAATAAAAACGGTGTTTCTATCACAAAACCTGACTTGCGAGGTGTAACAAATCTTCTTGGAACCCATTGCTGCCTCAATTTGTGGATGTAACGTGTGGATTGACCTTCAGAGATAAGCTCAGTTCAGTTTGGTTTCTTGAGGTTCTATAACAGCTACATAGAGAGATCGCTGTTTGAACGAACTGGAGAAACTGGTCTGCTTGTTCACTAGAATCAAACCCCTTGGATTATTTGTTCTATGGGTGTTTGGAGTCATAAGTTTACTCTTTTCCGGTGGGGAATTTGGACGATTTCGAGTTCCGATGTTGGGTCATAAAGTGCGGACAAACTTTGCGATGAAAACAACCATATAAAAACTTCTTGGAACCATGGTTGAATGAGTTTCTGGAGGATGTACTTTACGAAACTACCTAATTTAAGTTTGGTTCCTCTAGATTTTTAAACAGCTACCTACAGAGATTGCTGTATTGAATTAAGTGGGCAACAAATACCTGCTCGTTCGCCAGACTCAAAACCCGTGAATTATTTCTTCTGGAGAATCGGTTTTTCTACCACAAAACCTGACTGGCGAGGTGTAACAAAACTTCTTAGAACCCATTGCTGCCTGAATTTGTGGATGTTACGTGTGGATTGACCTTCACAGATAAGCTCAGTTCAGTTTGGTTTCTTGAGGTTCTATAACAGCTACATAGAGAGATCTCTGTTTGAACGAACTGGAGAAACTGGTCTGCTTGTTCACTAGAATCAAACCCCTTAGATTATTTGTTCTGCGGGTGTTTGGAGTCATTAGTTTACTCTTTTGCGGTGGAGAATTTGGACGATTTCGAGATCCGATGTTGAGTCATAAAGTGCGAACAAACTTTTCGATGAAAACAACCATAAAAAACTTCTCGGAAATCATAGTTGAATGAGTTTCGGGATGATGTACTTAACGAAACTACCTAATTTAAGTTTGATTGCTCTAGATTTTCAAACAGCTACATACAGAGATTGCTTCATTGGATGAAGTGGGCAACACGTACGACCTTCTCGTTCACCATACTTAAAACCCGTGGATTATTTCTTCTGGAGATGTCTGAAGTCATTTGTTTACGCTTTTTAGGAGGAGAGTTCGGAAGCTATAGATATGCTTTAAATAATTGAGAGTGACTTTTTAGTTGGACCGGAAATTTAATCACAAAAACCTACTGGTGAGTTATATCACAACTTCTTGAAACCATTGCTGTTTGAGTTTCTGGATGATGTACCTACATTACGAGACTACCTAATTTCAGATGGGCTCCTCGATATATTTAAATAGTCTTTTTATATATATATATATATATATATATATATATATATATATATATTTATATATATATCTCGCTGTATTGAAGTAAGTGGGCAATACGTATGGGCTCCTCGTTCAGGTTCAGCTTTTTGTTGCATTTGTTGCACTTGGTTTCTGTCTCTGGATGGAGTAAGTAGGAGTGGGTTTGATTTGTATGACCTAGTCGCTGTTTTATTAAAATCACTTGATCTGTTCTGTATTCTAGAATGTTGAAGCACTGCTTCAAATTAATTTTCACTGTTTTCAGTGTACCTACTTTGAATCACCTGCGATTCAGTTTCCGAAGCAGTGAGCCCCTTTAATTTAATGAAACACTTGACGTCGTTACTCACTCTTAAATCTTAAATTCTTCTTTGGTGATTTTGTCCTCTGCATTTCCTGGCATTCCAGTGTGAGATGCTATAAAAATGAATATAATATTCTTTTCATTTCACATTTGGTGTGATAAATTGGTTTTATTTCGGTTAATTCGAATCGAAACCGGAATGGAACGTGAAAAAAGTTTCCTGCCAAGGACACGTTTGAGAAAATGAAAATTACACTCATTATTCATCAGTTATATTCTATGAACTGAAAAATTAGTATAGCTAGATTTATACCTGGGTGTTGAAAATACAAACAATCGAATCCGAAATCTTCAACGATATAGTAGGTACTAAGTGAAATTAAGTAATAACTGAAAAACCCCTGCGAATAATTTGCACACATTGAGATAAAAATTTACTGAAGACTAAAGAGAAAGTTAAGATTTGGCGACGCCAAAAAGAAGGTACAAAATCAATCGGATATTCAGATGTTTCGGAATAGAACGTCCGTATACAACATCTATACTTTACACATTCTGTAAAATAAAATTTTTAGGCTAGCTACTCTCATTCAGAGGGATTGTAAGCGAAGCATTTGTCTCTTAGAATTACTCGATCAGAGAGTAAAAGAATTATAAACAATCCTTGGTGAGAAGTGATAACAAATTGATTTTCATTTATAGTCCACATTAGAGATAGCAACGAGGGGGCAGGTTGTGATCCCCCTCCTATAAACGCCTCAGTAAGAACTAGAATCCTAAGGAGAATTTGAAAATTAATCTTTCAAACTGATAAACTTTCTTTTTGCCAAATCCATATTTTAGAGTTCTTGAATTTCTTCATTCTTTCTAAAAAGGTTTCGAATTTAGACATATCAATTTGGTGATTACAAAAGCATTGCTTCAAATTTTGTATCTCTCTAAAAATACTCATCTAAATAAAAACAAAGAATATTTTAATTATACCAAAATACATAAAGAGAAATAATTACGATATTGATTCGAAGGAAGTCATGAAATACATAACACACATTGGTGATTATGTCGTGGTGTTTTCAGAATAGGAAAAAACTCATTCAACACGTTGTATAAACAATGCATATTTAATTCAGTAACAAACCGGTCATTATTATTAGCGCTGTTATTTTCAATTTACGTAAACTGGACATAAGTTCATTCATTTATTTACATTTACGTATGTGAAATAACGTAAATGAAAACATTATTAGTCATGTATAGAGATAATAATCGTTCAAACTTCAATAACAAATGATTCGACAAAATACAGACGTAAGTATACATTTAATTAATGTATTTGGCTTTCCAATCATCCAGTAGATTAATGTATTTAATAATCACTCCGTGATGTGTGTATATTTTAAGTAGGCGGAGAGCTATTTGATATATTCCTCCAACTTACAATAATGTGGAGGTTATGATGGCTACCAATCAGTTTACTTGATCTTTTTTGGTAATAAAATGCTTATTTACTCCTTTAGTGCATATTAAACGGAGAGAAAAATTACCAAGAATCCTTACAATGTTTCATATAATAGATTTAATAGTATGTAGTTGGTTTCGAAGATTAACTCTTTATATGCAACAAATAGGTACCTATATAAATTTACTGTGCCATTGTTAATAAGTCCCATTTTACAACAAATTTTAGTTTTCATTGCACAATAGTCGAAAAAGAGGAGATGTAATTGTTATTCAATTTCTTAGTAGAGTGATTTTAACCTTTTTCTCACCATGGTGCATATTTAAGGACTAAAAACTTGGAGACATAAAACAATTATAATATTCAAAAAAACTTATTCAATTAACTGTTATTCCTAAATACGATGAAATTTGAAAAATTTTACCAGGAAAATGTTAAACGATAAATTGCAAAGTACATTTAATGATAAATTTCATGTTGATGTTTTTGGCAACTCCATTTATATTAGGAGTAAACGCGATAAGGCCACTCTCATTTCATGATCTAGATTTAAAAGAGTAGATCTCTTTCAGTTTTAATGTTGGTCAAAACAGAAGATACAAACTCTCAGAAATGTCGAAATTTTTAATAACAAACGTGTTTTTTGTGATATTGTCGAATAATCGAATTTAAGATCAGTCCAGAAAGAATTAATTGACTTTTCTGATTGCTTTGAAATTGAAATTCGGTTATTGCACTATGTTTCAGTTTTCTTCTGCTTCAAAAGTCAAATAATACACCAACGTGTTACTTATCACAAATGGATTTTGGACACAATAAAAAATTTTTATTGCTGAATTCAGAAATTATTTAATAATTTCTTGCTCTTGTATTATCAACTGATCAACAACTGTTTTATAGATTATTTTATAACACTCTCTTGTGACTGATTCAAACTTTTGTAAACTAGATTCTTCTGTTTCCATAAAGTAAAATAAACAATAAAAAAACTATCCCAATCACTCCACTTTTTTACTTATAATAAAAAATTGCTGGTAGGTGAGTTGACGCTCAAAAATTTACCTTTCATAATGTATACAACACACCCTTAATACAAAAATTATATTATGTAACTTTCTGATAATATTCAAGAAATAAATGTGGAATGTTGACAAATCAGTTCAAACAATCTCATTTTTTAAATGATCAGATAAAAGATAAGTCAAAAATTTCGAATATCATAAATCTTTGGTGATAATTTGTTCGCACGTCTATGATAGTCTTATCAGTACTGTGATAGATAATTGCATAATGTCATTAGAATGTCATTAAAATTCATATCAGTGAAAATAAAATACTTTTCGATAATAATCATTTTACACTAGATACAGTTCAAAAAATTGCACATAAAATATGAAAATATAAAATATTGGGCGTTATAGAATAATGATTGTTTATAATTAACCCAATGATGGAATGCACTTAGATGTAAACGTAATTAACCTGACCTGACCTATAAATTTAATATTTTCATTGAAATTATTGCATAGAAAGTTTTCCATCAAAATTAAAATATTATACGAAAATACTAAATCGTTTGAACAGAGAAAAAGGATGAACCTCCTAGGGACTTTTGAAATTAGAAACGATATTCAGATTTCGAAAGTAAGCAAAAGGGGTGAGAAGATATGAAGCTATGGTGCTCCCGGTATTTCAAGGATACACTAACACAGACAGAAAATTTAAGTGCAAAATTAAAAAAAGAATTCAAACAATAGAGATGATCTTTAAAAAAATCACAAACGTCACACTAAGAGTCGGACAAACTAACTATGCTCTGGGTACAGCACGTAATTGAATGAAACAAGAGCAAACTATAGCAGTGTGGAATTGCAAACTCTAAAGACAGAATAAAAAGATACAGAAGCGATGACCTCCGAAAATATGCGAAAAAAGATAATTTTCCTCAACCTAGGACGAGGAGCCAATGCTAGAAAAACAGGGATTAATCACAAGCTTCAAAGTGAAGAGGAAGAAATTGAGATTTTCAACAAAGTTCTAATTTTTGGATTTCCTATACAGATCCTATTCCTATACAGTTAGGATTTTAAAAACGTACTACTAAAATTTTTCATATCAGAAAGAGTTTTGCAAGAGTTATGAACAGGATGAAGAATAAATTGTAATGATCTTGATATTATATAATAAATGTGTACCTCTCAGTATGAATTGAAACGGGAAAGACCCTGTCACAGAAAGCCATGTTCAACAACTTCCAGGTTCCGGTTTTGAAGTCAGGTATATTTAGAAATTTGTCTAATTTTTTTTTTGAAAAGATTTATTTATCAACCAAGTATTACATAATATTTCATATTATAACTTCTTAGCAGTATTAACTGGTATCGAAGCTAACATACATTAAATTTAAATCTAAATTTGTCAAATACGAGTAGGTAGTATTTACAGCATTTATCAATTTGAATGAATAACCAGTAACTTCAGAAAAACCTGAAGCATCAGAATAATCTGCAAGCATCTGAGATGCTTACAGATTATTCTGTAAGCATCTGAAGAAGTCGTTTCTAACGACGAAACGCGTCATGCTATGTAGTCAATAAAGTGTAAATCATAAGTTCAAGTGTTTGAATTTAAGTTTATATTCAACTAAATTGAATAAAATACACTTGTCTTAGTTTCACAGAATTATATCATTTACTCAGTGTAACTCTTGAAAATGGTGTCTTAGGTACTCTTAAACAATTGTAAAACAACAATATAATTTTGTGAAACTAAACTAAACTAAACTAAAGTGTTTTCATTCAATTTATAAAAAAATAAAGTCTAGCACTGGAATCTGTACTATAGTACCTAACATTGCATAACTGAATCTCAACGTTCCAGCTTTGAAGCTTAAGTTAACAATAAATCCTGTTTGATGAACCGTTTAACTGTTTATACTGGCATTCGAAGGGCAGATAGGGATTACCTTCGAACGGGCATTGAGCATACGAGAACATCCTCTATGGCCCGTCGCATCGCATCTGTGACGCCTAATTGTCGGCAGGGCTACCGTGTGATTAAGGCATTACGCAAATCCGTAATGGAACCCCGATGCTCTTTTTTCTCGGTGACATAGACGCACAATGTGTGATGGGATGCGTGAAGATTCTTGCACGCATTTGATGCTCCTTCGGAATTTTCGACACCCTAAACACCCAAAACCGTTTTTCACGGTGTATTAATTCGAGGCTGAATGGCGGTTCAATGACAAAAGTTTCACTTTTTCTTGAAGATGCATGCGTCTAGTCTACCTGGAGTTCATTGGTGCTTGATCAAAAAATATTTTACTAATATTAAAATGATTAAGCTTTGGTAAGGAGCTTTGTCTGTTCAGAAAAATTTCTCTATTCAAATTATGACACAGACGATATCTGTCAAAAGCTATTATTTTGAATGAAATAATTCCGTTTAATTCATACAAATATGCACATGAAAATGCACAAATACGGCATTGATTAATTTGGTTGAGAAGATTTCACAGGCATTTGACGAAAAACTAGAAGCGGAAGCCGCAGCAAGTGATTTGAGTAAGGCATTTCACCGCATGGTGAGATTTATTGTGCTTGTGAAGATGGAACGTTGTGGAGTTAGGGGTAGAGCGCTAGACATTTTCGTCCAATATTTAGCGAAACGAACACAATCAGTTTTCTGGAGAGGAGAAACTTCCTTGGAAACTGCTATAAATGAAGGTGTGTCGCAGGGTTCCATACTGGGCCCTTTATTATTTGTTATGTATATTAATAATCTGCTAGGAAATGTGACCTGTTAGGCAATTCTTTATGCCGATGACACAACTTTCTTCAATACAGGAGTATCAAAGGAAGAACTCGTAACTCGATCACAGCTGTCACCCAAGCAATCAGAAGCGTGGCTCAGAGCCAACGGATTGAAATTAAATATCAATAAAACAAATGAATTATCCTTCAGTTCATCGGAGAGAAAAACTGAATCGATCAAAATCTTGGGAATTACTTTGCAGAGTTCACTTACCTGGTCAGTCTATATTTCTGGAATAATTTAAAAGCTTTCCTGTGCCATTTACACAATCTGCCGAATGAGATCAGACACAAATGAGAGCATTCGTAAATTGGTCTATTTTTCAAATTTTCACTCTATCGCGACGTACAATATCTTAATTTGGGAATATAGTCCGGAGATCCACGGTATTCGGCTGAAACCAAAAAGAGTGATTAGAGTGATTTGTTGTGAATCTAAATTATCTAGCTGCAGAAAAATTTTCAAAGACCTTAAGATACTCACCGTGTTGCCCGTCTTTATACTATCATGTCTAAAACACTTACGTGCTAATAAGAAATTATTTCTAACAAATGCTAATATGCACCATATAACACTCGTGGCAAAAACGATTATCTCACCGAATATCATAAGCTCAAAAGAACTCAAATAGGAGTCAATTATTATTGTATTAAATTTCATAATAGGTTACCTTCACAAATCAAGGAACTGGCGGACAAAATATTCTTGAAAAGTTTGAAATCTGCTGTGTTGAATCATCCTCTGTACTCTTTATAGGAGTTTATGGAATTGAGCAATGATTTTGTACATCTGGTGTGTTGAAGTTTTGTGAATATTATGATTTTGATTTTCATGTTTTATTCTGTACATAGTTCAATGTGAGAGTAATAGGCTATAAAATGTTTTTTTATTTGTACACATTTACAGAAATTTATTGACATGCTATGTAATTATTTTGATGGTTAAAAAATTAATAAAATAATTATTAATTAATAATTTGGAGAAATTGGAAATGCAATCAATCTCATAAAAGAAAAGCCTTTCTTGAATAATTCAAAAAGTTTGGCTGCAAACCGCTGTGATTATTGGAAATAATTGTATATATTCTGAATAAAATATAAGGCAGAGGCACCACTAATTGCTACTTTTAGGTTTTTTCGATCTTTGTTCTGATATATCAAATGCAGGATTTGACTTGAGAAGTAATTTGTTCAGAAAATGTTCTAACATCTGCCCTTCCAAAAAATCTAGTGTTTATATAAATTTCATATTAAATAAAATTATTACAGAACTTTTTTGTCACGAACTTCAAAATTCCACACTTTTAGTGGGATTTTTTCAATGAGATGTGTTTGTGAAAGATGAGACACGTTTTTATTTGTCTACTTATAAATTTTTATTACAAATTTATACACCATCCTCTCGAAATTAGAGCCATTTCAAGAACTTCCTCTGCAGTGCCTCCAGGCGGTTTATGTGACAATTATATATTGGTCGCCAAACAAGACAACCATACTCAAGTTTGCTTCCCACTAGGGCATTAAATAAATGGAACAGTATTGAGGAATTCCAAAATAATCTTGCGTTGCGGACGATGGAACCATAAACTTTGCTACATGACATAAATAATTGGTTGATATGAGGTATGAATGAGAATTTTTGATCCAATACTAGGCCGAAATTCTTAATTTCCAGAAGTCGAGACAGATTGAAACCTTCAATATTGTAATCACATTTCTCTTTCTAGTAAAACATTACATTTCATGACATTCAAGTATAAACAATTATTATTACATCACAGTCTGATATCATTATGGTCACTTTGTAGTCTCAAACAATCATGTACCTATAGATGACACGCTTCTATAAATTATAACCTGAAACCGTATTATATTGTATGGAGCTATTTGTTTCGAATGCTTTAGTTAAAGGATACATTATTTGCGATGCCAGATTATATAGATCGTTGTGACTCAACCAGAAAATAACCTTGTGAAAAGTGAAAGGGTTTTGAAAGGGTTGAAGAGTGAAATATTCGCAGAATCTAAATGATAAGGTTTCGGAGAGTGAGCCTTATGCTGGAAAAAAATTGCTGGTAATATCAGGACGGAAACACAAGACAGGATGGCTAACTAAATGTTTATTGAGAACTACTGATTGGATTTTTAAACACAATGGCTCTACTTGAAAAAATATCCTATCTTTCACATTATATATTGAAAAAATTGATTTTTTTATGGAAGCTGGCACCGCGGGTGGATCAACTTTAATATTCGCATTTATTTTTGTATTGGCATTCACTCAATGCAAATTCTTTGTAATAACTATAGGATAATTGGATTTGATTAACACTTTCATTGTCTATACCAATGTAATCAAACGTTTTCGTCGTGTTACCGACTTCTTCAGAAGCTAACAGATTATGATGTAAATATGAAGAATTTATATTCTGTTAGCGTCTGAGCCTCTGAAGAAGTTGGTAACCTGAGGAAACGCGTCACGTTATATACAATAAAAATGTGAATCAAATTCAAATGTTTGATTTATCCTATAGTTACCAACTTTGATATCAATTACGTGCTATTTTGTCTAATGACAGATTTCCATTCTGCTGCAAACAGAAGCCTTTACCCGTGTAATCTACCAGTATGTTGTTTCAAATGATATGATATTTTATTAGATTTGATTGATATTTGAGCAATATAAATCTAAGTTGATGAAGTCTGCATCAGTCTTCTACAGAAATTTTCGTGATTTTCTTTATGAATAATTCACTCTGAATTTGTTCAGATTACTAACGGTATATCCTCAAGGTGGTCGAAGCATCGTCAGTTGTCTCCTGTAGCGTTTTCAGGATCTGGGCTAGAGGAAAGGTATATTTATTTTCGGCTTCTTTCTTAGGACCAGCTTACGTGTCTCACAGTGAAATTAGCTTCTCATAAGCTCAGTGATTTTGACCTCGACGAATACGTTGGGCTTATTGAGATTGAAGTTCAATGAAAGTAAAAATTGACTGAATTTTTGTATGATTGAAAACTGAGTCGGAAAGATATTTTCTGTCCGGTTTGTACAGATTGCTCTTTCACATCGATCTAATTGGTTCATGGATGTTTTGGAAATGTGGAAAAGAGTAATAATCTAAAGGAAATAATTAGACATGCTTGTTCCAGGGGTTTTAATTCAACTGAATTAGGTAGCAAGCAATATGCTTCTAAAATGTCATATTTTCAAAAACGAGATGTTTAAATAACTAAAGTAAACAACATGATGTAATGGAGCTGACAAGGCCTCATACTTTCATAGAATTATAGAATTCATAATTGATATGTTGGCAACATATGTTCACCTTCGTCCAATGTTATTTTCGAAGCCTAAATCAACTGGAATATTTCAGACAATCTGGAATGTCTCTATAACAGGTCGCTTCATCGATATTCTCCATCTTCAATCAGAGCGACACCACTGATGAGTACATACATGAAATGGCGAAAAGGTCTTTTAGACCAGTTATCTATTAACAATTTCTATTTTTGAATTGGATTTTAATGAGATTTTAGGGCGGTGATAAAGTCTCGAAGTAACTAAGTCACACTCAATTTTGAAACTACATCTCCATGAGTAGGTAACTCTTGATGTACAATAAAGCAGTTCATTACAAAGTTATGAATGCACTGAAACAAATATAATGAAACCTGAAATAGAAACTTCATATTCTTGGGAAGACTAGTATCGTCAACACTGCCATACGATTCTGTTATAAAATTATTATTGCATGATTCCAAATGATCCTTTTTGTTCCACATCATATCAAATAAGATACCAGTATATTCAAATATGTTATTATTATGGTTAAATTATATTCCTTAAGGAACGTCGTAGAAGATTATGTGCATATTTTATGGTATTTTTACGGCAAGAAGCGTCGTAAAATTATTTTGGCGACAATATAATGATAGATGAATGGGAAAAAACCATAAAGATAAAAATCAGTTCTTGAAATATTCAAGTGAAAATTTATGGCAAAGCTATTAGGTACAATGTTGCCAACAATTACATAACATCATGGAGTTTACGAAAATTGCCAACATTGGTTCAAACAAAAGAGAGTTGATAATTCAATGATTTTAATGAAATAATTCTTTCTGATGATATGTGGACTCTAAAGGGATGTGAAGTAGCTTTCAACATAACGTGTTTTACTGCAACTGTATGAATAATGGTCGACATGATTCAAAATTGGTCGACATATATAAGTAGATATATAAGTGGAAATTGTGCATCTTGAGATTTAGTTATTATTGTTATTATGCTTGACCGAGTGATGAGCGAAACCTCAATGTCATTCATCAAAAACATAGTTATTCAAAACGGGTTATTACAAAAACATATTAAAGTAAGTAAACATTAGGTAAATAAAGGCTGAAACACAAATAAGTTTCAATAGAAACTATGAATTTTCTTTTAAAAACAAAAGTTGCGACAAGTTTTCACTGGGTCATATTATCAAAAATCGACTACACGAAATTTGGTTTAGGAGTAGTAAACACAAGGATGTGTTAATTAAACGGGTCACTGGAAAAATTCAGTCTGTATGATCAAATCTATTGTGAAAAATTTATCTCAAATTTATTATCTGACGCAATCCAAGCAGGTATAAGTTATGTCCTCTCAAATCTCGGAAAAAATTCAGACTTAGGGCATTAATCACTCTACCCTGATTCTAAATCTCTTTTCCTGGATATTTTTAAATAGCTCCCCATCCCCTTCAAAAGAACTGAGATTGTACTGAGGCGTGCTTCGTTTTATGTTCCCCTTCCAAACTATATAGGTAATACCAATACGTTCCTTTTCCAGTCGCGAGATTCGCAGCGTTTTATCGAGATCAAAGAAAATCCTCTACTAGCTTATTGATTGGTTATAATAATGAACCTTTTCTTCATGAGATTTTCGCACAGTGTTGCCAGATCTGACGGTGAAGTCTGCTCGCGTTCCAAAAAAAAATAATTTCCATAATTAAACAATATTTTGAATTTTCTCAAATATTAACATAAGAGGAAAGTAAGGTTACCTGGTTACGTAGCCTCAATCTGCCTACTCCACGTACCAAATGAGGGAAACTAGGAACGATAAGAAATAATTCGGCTTCACAACAGAAGCCGAAACGTCGAGATTATATAAATCTAGAACGCGGCTCATTCCGAGAACCAAGTTTTATACATATTTCTGACCGCGGAAACCGTTCTGAACATATATATATATATATATATATATATATATATATATATATATATATATATATATATATATATATATATATATATATATATATATATATATATATATTCTTATATCTATATAAAATTTGACTGCAGGTTAATTTGTGAAATAATTTTCATCCCTCTGCTACTGTGGGTATTATCTTGCAATTTATATTATTCAAGAAAAAATGGGTCATTGTAATATATATCATATTTTAGCCCTGCTTCTATGGGTCCCATAAGATTGCGAAATGGGAAAAAAGGAAAGCGTATACGAGTATTATGAAGTTCATACGCACCACTCGACTCATCACGTGGTCAGTTATTAGTCCATCTTTTCCCTCAGTTGATACCTAACGGTCAGCGTCGTCGTTAATGGCAATACTCCATTATGAGAATGTATAGTCATGTCCTCGGTCTTATTAAGATCCCGAATACTTACACGTTTTGTATGTGCGTTGCGTCTGGTCTCGTATTAGAGGCACACCACAATGCTTTTTAGGATAATGAGTCAAAGTTTTGATGGCCCTTTTTATATTTCATTTCTTGCTAACGTCTAATGGAAAAGAGGAATTATTAATGTACGATTTTGCAATTGTCCGCGAATTTATTTTATTAGAGACATACGGTTAGGTAGGGAGTAAGTGGATTCTATGGTTGGGTAGTCTGCTGAATTGAAATTAACGACGTTGGTGACCATTTGGAAAAATATGGGAAGAATGGAGATGAAATCATCAGAAAATTGAAAGAAGTAAGTGGTCAACTGGGAGATCATATCCGCTAATTATGGAAAATGAACTAAATATAAATAATTCCATTTATGCATATATACATATATATATATATATATATATATATATATATATATATATATATATATATATATATATATATATATATATATATATATATATATATATATATATATATATATATATATATATATATATATATATATATATATATATATATATATATATATATATATATATATATAAATGTATAATGTATAATGTATCCAATAAGGCTGATAGCAAATGTATCGTAGTGAACAAGTTCTGCAAATATTGCAAGAAAAGTATAGGAATTAATAATCTTAAAAATCTAAAGTGCGTAAATTGTGAAAGTGTATATCACAACTCATGTGCACAGAGGGTGAAAACTTTGATAATTGTGAATAAACAAGAGAATCAGGTGAAATTCTGAAATAGCAGACGCAAATATTTTGTACTATAATAATACTACATCTGCAGAAAGCTTCAAAATTTAAAATGCATATTTGAAAATGCTTTTGCAAGAGAAAAACGCTAGAATAAATCAGCTGATTGAATCAATCAGTTATTGGAGGATGAAACAGCCTTCGTAAATGGGAAATGTCAAATAATCTTAAAGGAGATAATAAGAACGCCACCCAAACGAAAAAACAATCGCCAGACTCTGTTAACATATATAATAAAGATAACAGTTCGCAGATACATTTTCCTGTTCGAATGACCCGGGAAAAAAAGCGGAAAAGCTGCTAAACAAGAAAAATGTCTGATAAGCGATATAATAAATATCAATAATGACCAGAGAGGTGTGCAGGAGGACAAGACTACTAATATGAAGGATGTCTTTACTAAGGTTACCTATAAGAGAAGGAACACACGGAAATGCCTCGTATATCTATAACTAGAGTGAAAAACACAAAAAAGGAGGAAGTGCAATCAAAGCTAATCCAAGTAAAATGTGGGGGCAGAGCTATGAACAGAGTAAAACCGAGTAAAATTTAGGTAGGCAGAGCTATGAACACAGTAACGGAAACTATTGTTGAAGAATACATCATAGAAAAATGTAGAAATGCCGAAAGAAATTAAATTATCTTTACTTGGAAAATCCAATGCATTTCAAGTAGGAATCGATCTCTCTTATTTTGACATGGTAAACTTCTCAGAGTTTTGGTCAGAAGGAATTTTTATAAGACGATTTCACTTCGACTTCAGAAAAATGAGAAAGAGATTCCAGTTGACCAACGTGTTTTATCCAAGTCAACCCAAGGAACAACACTTCAGTCATAATGAGTGAAAATAACTATTTGAGAAAGGTTTTCTATAACCATTTTATGTTGTATCAATGTTGTTGAAGGCATGGTTCTGTTCTATAAGATGTGTTGTTTACGTAGAATAGGTTTCATTTTTTCCAATCATCTTTGGTGTTCAGATGTACTATTAATCAAACTGGCAGGAATTTCAAACTTGTATCCTCCCGATTATAAAGGGTGTTTTTTTAGAGGTATAGAACTTTAAATTGCAATAACATCATAGTTTTTGAAGGAGTACGGACCAATGATTCCACCAGCCCATAAAGCGCACCAAACAGTCAGTTTTTCTGGATGTAACGGTGTTTTGACAAACACTTGAGGATTATCTTCACTCCAAATGCGGCAGTTTTGTTTGTTGACGTAGCCATTCAACCAGAAGTGCGCTTTATCGCTAAACAAAATTCGCTTATGAAAGTCATCGAAAATTGGACGTCCAGATTGGACTACATCCGAGCCAGCCGTGTCGGTCATATGCCAGAAATCATATTCAAAATTTAATGCCACAAGATAATCTTTCGAATAAAAAAATTCTTGTCAATCGAATGATCCATCGTTGTTTTATTGCAATATAAAGTTCTATACCTCTAAAAAAAACACACGTTATGTCTTTATTAAGTTTCAATTTCAGCAATGATAAGCCTTCAAAGTTTAAGCAATAATTTTACTTTATTCATTTGCCGTTTCAATTCGTATTAAATGAGAAGTAAAATGAAAAATTCTAATGAAAAAATCTTTCACACCCAGTATCAATACTCCATATTGAAGTGCCATAGATCGACAACTCTCTGTTGTTGATCAATTCCATATTTGTCCATAAATAATAGCTGAAGAAAATAATATTTTTTCATTCGTTTAATAGTTCCTCTATCACCGTGATTGTTCAATCGAAGTGAATTTTTCGGTGTAATGTGTTGTCATCGAATTAATATAGAACTCTGCCTCTACTACTCGTGCAAAGAAGGAGATTGCCAACTCATCAGGCACACAGTTTATAATTGAATGATACTAACATAGTTAGTCCCGTTTGATCGACTCTGTGATATTGCAAGACTCCGTAATTCGGTTGGTATACTGGTAGTATACCCCGGTACTTAGCTAGATAATTGAATAAGTAAATGAAAGTAGGTAGCTATCATGCATTCTAATCGAATCAAGGATGGGAGGCGCTTTGGAAGTGATCGAATCTGCGAAAGGGTTGGGCGAACGAAGGGGTGCTGCTTCTGTAGCAAGTTGATATTTTGCAACATATTGGCTAATGATAATGACAGGGTAAATTTTAGCTAGCAAGCGGGTTGAATAGTCCTTCTAGAAATTCATACAAAAAGTTATTGTGATTTTTTTGTCTTTTTATATGTGTCTAGAGGGGCAAAAAAGCTTCAATGAGACTTTTGATGAATTAAAAATAGAACAGAATGTTGGTTTTCGTGTTGAATTTGTTTTTCTTATTTATATGAAAATCCAATAAAATACGCCAAGTGTTTGAATTGACTAATTTCATATATATTGTTCAGCATGACGACGTTTCGAAGTAGAACTTCTTTATCAAATGCATTTGATAAAGAAGTCGTTCAGTTGACATGCTTCTGGATCCCAACCCCTTCAGAAGTTGATACAAATATTAATTGTGTGGAATGAATTCGTTAATTTTTGTCAACTTATTATACTTATCAATAATTTCTACTGAGTGTTCTGATAATTGTTAATTGACCTTATTTATTCATTTTTTCATAGGAAATATTGATTTATTCCTGAATTGAGATATTTAATTTGACTTATAAAGGTATGGCTTTGTTCAGAATCTTGAAGATTTTGAATAGATTTATATGGTTAGAATAGGAAAATATTTTAATAATGCATTAGGCAATAAGTAAGTAGGTTAACGCAACTATTGCGAATATCATGGGTTCACCATACTCGCATGAGTGTGATGAACTTCATTTTAGCGAGTAAGCAGTTTTTATTTTACGTATCACTTTAGCGAGTAAATAGTTTTAAGTTATGTATAAATACGTTAATATTTTCTTAATAAAATGAGTTCTACATCAGTAGTCAACTCATTCACCTGACAAGGAGTAGGCAGATAGAGGCCTTGTCAGCAACGAAACCCTTTCATACCGATTTCCAGGAATCAGGAGAATTGGGCCTTATATTGGTTGTCCACCACTCGGCAACTAATCAAACCCCTCACAAGGAGTAGGCAGATTGAGGCCTTGTCAGGGGGAAATTTCCTAGTGGAGAAAGGGCACTCCACATTTCTAAACATAGTCCTTCGAACCGGACCAAATGAATGAATCATTTTCATTTGATTCATTCACAAATTAATTTTGAAAAAATATGGTGTGCAACTAGAGAAAAAAATTATTTTTGTTTCAAAAATTATAGGGACGAATATACAGCACTACTGCAGAAAAATCTAATGAAACATAAGCATATGATATTGGATGTTACCTTAGGTGAACAGTAATGAGAATTATAGCAATTATATTTTTCTAAAGAGAAGAGTAGCACCTTGAAACTTCATTTGCTGTTTCTGTCCCAATTAATAGAAATATCACCCTTTTGGATGAACATAATACGCCATAATACGAACATAATAAGCCAGACATTTTACTCAAAAACCCACAGAACCAACGGATCAAGTAAAACGGATTTTGAATTTTCTATTTCACTTTACGAAAACAATTAACCATCAGACATTTAAGAAGTCACTGAAATAATTCATTTATATAAATGTAAGGAATGATCCTTCTATTGCGTATAGTAGTGTACCTAGTGTAATGCTTACTGTATCATTATATACCACAGATATCTATGACTACCGAGAACTGTAGAGGAAGACTTGCATTCCTCCCTATCTATGATTACTTAGATTTTCACTGATGTACGGACAACGAGATACTTTGTGAATCATTCTTGTAATCCAAACCTTGTTATTCTTATAAACAACCGTGTGAATAATAATAATGAATGTTGTTTTATAATGATGATGTTTACTTCTATAGATTAAATAATATACGAAATGTTTCTCTGTAATAAAGTATTTTATTATTTTAATAAAATAACACTTAAATCTGAATGTGAACCTTACCTGTAAATAACAAAGAAACTACATTCAATGTTATTATTCACAAGATTGTTTATAAGAATTACAGTTTGGATTACAAGAATGATTACAAAGTACCTCTTTGTCCGTACGTTAGTGAAAATCTAAGTAATCATAGATAGGGAGAGATGCAAGTCTTACTCTACAGTTCTCGGTAATCATAGACATATGTGGTACATAATGATACACTAAGCAATACACTACACTACGCAATAGAAGGATCATTCCTTACATTTATATAAATGAATTATTTCAGTGACTGCTTAAATGTCTGATGGTAAATTGTTTTCGTAAATTGAAATAGAAAATTCAAAATCTTGAGTTGTACTTGAATGAAATTAATATTATTGATATATGTAGCCCTTGTTCTTCTTCGCAGAAATAAATCCTTGACATTTACTAGATATGGTGAATTATTATTCATCATGTAAGGGAAACGGAAGGAAAAGCTACTCTATGTCGGGTGGCTTGTCCTCTGGTTAATGTGGGGTTAGAAACTGCCACTTTTGACATTTTTATGTTGATTGCAAGAAAACAGGGCAGAGCGATGTGGATGACCGGATGTCTGAGCACCGACGGTTGAACACACTATCCGGCGCCTTAGTCTTGTCCGTTTAGGCGCCTTTTTATCGTGGAAACGGCACATTCTATCCTCACAACACCGAGCACCTACCCAAACCCAATTGATTAGATACATAAATGTCATAATAAAGTATCGCCTGAGATTTTTTGTTTCTACCAAGAATAATGATTATTTGCCTTTTGGACAATTAAAACCAATAGCCCCCCATTGAATAAACTAGATATCTAGAGGGAGATAAAAAAATCTTACCTTTCAGTTATACTTTCTTTAATGTATTTTGGTCACGTTTCTGAAGGCAATCGTGCTCAGTTATTTGATAATGAAAACTGATTTTTGAGGATGAAATTGATTAATTCGTCAAAATTCAAGTGAATAAAAGGTCGAATTGAACGTCAAATTATGAGACATGCGACATCTTTTATGTGAAAAATTTAATTTGAAAAGGCTTAGATATCATAACATCATTAATAGATAAAAATAACATCATAGAAGTTGCAATTGGACAAAAGGTTTGAGATGTAATAGATTCATTTTAATATTCATTAAATTCAATCTTTAATCATTTTTTATAATATCTGAAAAAGAACATTTCTACTTCTGTAATATAAACGTTTCATTCAGGTGATAAAGATGCTTTTGATATACTTATTTGGAGAATAATTTGATCTTGAAAAATATTTGAGAGTCATATCTATGCAGCATGACAAATGAAAGTTCAGTGAACTGAAACAAAATTTTGTTAACTGAATTTCCTTGAATTAATAGAAAAATTCAGTTTTTGAATTTGTAATATTCTACTGTGTTTTTTTCAGTTATTAAAAAATGTTTTGTAACTGAGATAACAGTCTTTCATTGAATACTGATAAATCTAAATATATTATTGTCGGAAACAAAGCAAAATTATCTAGATTAGAGTATGATATACAAATCGAAGTTAATAAGGTACCATTGGAACAAGTCAGTGAAATTAAGTATTTAGGTGTTATTATCGATGAAAATTTGAGTTTAAAAATTATTTTAAATATGTTATGAGTAAAATTTCAAGAGAAGTAAATTTTTTTAGAAAGGATAAGTGATTATGTCAGGTCTTTACAAAGTATTTAGTGTATAAGTCGATAATATCACCACATATAAACTTTTGTTCAACTGTATTATACACCTTGCCTCAAAATGACATTCAAAAGTTACAAAAGCTCCAAAATAGAGCATTTAGAATTATTAAGAAATTATTAAGGAATTATTTAGAATTATAGAAATATTAATTATATTATTATTATATACAGGTATACACAGTTGTTTCTAACATAAGTTGAAAATAGTTGTTTAAATATTAGGCAGCATATAGTATATAAAACTGTAGACTTTGTTTATAAAATAAAATATGGCAAGGTTCCTAACTATATCTTTGACCGTGTAAAATACGTTGAAGATGTACTTGGTTACAAAACAAGGTCTAGGGAACAAAATAATCTCTATATTTATAAGTGCAGAACATCTAAATGCCTAAATGATTTATGTGCGAAAGAAATGATTTTATTTAATAGTCTAGATCCGAACCTGAAATTATGTGAGAATCAAAATTATTTTAGAAAATTTTTTGTATCATTTTGTAAAAAATAATATCTTGAGTGAAATATGTTGTTTGATGTTGTATATATAATTTGTCTTTTTTTGTAAAGTGTATTAGTTGTGCTAAATACAGTTTACTACTACTACTACTACTACTATTCTTCGGAGATACGAATAGCGTTGTAATAGCTCTAATAATATATTGTAATTCACATTATCTCGAGAATCAGGCAACAGGAGAAAAAACTAAAACTTTGTAATGCAAAATATTGGCACAGCATTAGATTTGGAAGTATATTTACCTTATTCATAAAGAAAAAAAATCTCAAAAGTTACATAATGTTAAGCCGTATAATATGAAATTTGTAATATATCTTAATATCCAATTTAAGATTGGAAAGGGAAGTAGATTGCGTGATAATGTGCAAGATTGCGTTTGCTAGATTACTCATCTGTTGTTTCATTCTTAGGTAGGTAGTAAGTACTGGAACAGCAGTTAGACTAAAGGAATAATTCACTCAAACAGTGATGTATATAAATATTCACTGGTTTTAAAGACTGTATGAGAAGTATTTATGGCAATGAAGGGGCAGAATGTGTAATAGCGCCATGCATTGTATAAACTTGAAACGTCCACGCATTTACTGTCAGAAAATAAATGAATTAATTCGATTCGTTAAGGTAAAGTGGAACGAATACATATTTCATTAATTACCTATGCATCTATTATTGAGAAATTTATAGGGGTTCAGTTTACAGTATTGAATCTACATTGTGTTAGAAAAATGAATGTAGCATATATTCCATTCTCTAATCATACATAATAATGTTAGACACAGTGTGGAGATACCCAAATTGCATTGCAAACTATAGATTTATCTGAATTTATTTTATACTTATACCTCACATATATTAAATTCAATGGACGATGAATCTACTCTGTGATAGTTTATATTTAAATGAGAGGTAATAATAAAAACTTGCCTAAAAATCACTGACTGAACAATTCTTTATTCGACTAGTTTCGCCTTTTACAGCATTATCAAGAATGCTTCTGCATTATCACAGCATTATTACAGCATAATCAAGCCATTATTATCAAGTCATTATTACAGCATTATCAAGAATGCATTCTTGATACTGCTGTAAAAGGCGAAACTAGTCGAATAAAGAATTGTTCAGTCAGTGATTTTTAGACAAGTTTTTATTATTACCTCTCACTCACATATATTATTTTTTATCTATCACACTTTATCTATCAAAGATATGAAAATAGTTAAATTCTAAATGAAACGTATGAATTTATTCTAAATTTGGAACATAGGAATTTATATTATATGGTGTTTCAAAAACTTCTCTTGTCAAATATTTTCTACGTAATTTAGCACTCCTTCCATTCCACATAAATATATTTCTTTGAATAACAAAATTTTCATATTATATCAAAAAAAGCATTACGATTTTTTCCTCATAATGAAATTCGTTGAATGTCCAATACTTTTTAAAAATATATGCATATCGCTGTACATTATAGTTTTCTCTGATACGAGTGAAAATACTTCCAAAATTTTTGCAATATTGGTAAGAAAACTACATGCATTATTTCTTTTATGAATGTTTCAAGAACATTAAAATGCTGAGGAAATATGGTAACCATATTATATATAATTGTATAGACTCTCTAGAAACGTACGTCATGCAGTATTATTTTCAATATATGTGTAAATCAGTTTAACAATTGTTTTATTATGTTTATCGATTTACATCAAGTATCGGCCTCATCAATTATTAACCTATAAGTATTTTTCAGATCTGTTCGGACCACAGAATACACCTTAAATTCTGTCATAGAGGTGTTTAAGGTTTAAGCTTTCTTTTCATGAAGGATTTAAGGTGTATTCTGTGGTCCGAACAGATCTGAAAAATATTTATAGGTTGTTTTTGTAATATGTTGATAATGCTGTAAAAGGCGAAACTAGTCGAATAAAGAATTGTTCAGTCAGTGATTTTTAGACAAGTTTTTATTATTACCTCTCATTTAAATATGAACTATCACAGAGTAGACTCATCGTCCATTGAATTAATTATGTATAGTTATGCATTCGTAGATTTTGCAGTTCTTTGTTGTCTTTAAGATTCGAATTAAGATATATTTGTCATTTCTGTTGTACACACAATATTTGGATCTGAGTATCATCTCTCGAAGCTTAGCTTGAAATTTTTCGATTTCTCTCGCACCTAGGCCTATATCTTCCAAAAACTTTTAAGTTGGTATGTACTCTTCTCGAAGTTTATGGAAGTGTCCTACATGAGGTGATTTATCCCAACATTTCCAGTAGATCTTCATACCCATATTATCCCACGATTCTTTAACTCTCAAATTTGAGCTCTTTGCTCCAATTGTATCATTCTTACTCAAGAAGCTCAAGGTTGAAGATTTGACTAAATTTGTAGTAAAAATCGGACTCGCTCTGACATAATGCCTTTTGGCCACCTTGTTGAACGTTTTCATGTGATAATCATGTGATAATGTTAATATTTCAAAAATAACCTTTGTATGTTTCTACCAGTGTATAAATACTTAGAAATACTCGGCGACGACTTTCTTCAAGTATATTATAAATATTCTCAAATAAGGTTAAGTGTGCCAAGGATATTTGCATTTTTGTAATAGATTTTTACATGCTTTTCACTATAAATTAATAGGGATTCATAGTGGAAAAAAGAGTTGTCAACATTTTTATGTCAACATTCACATGTCAAGTAATTGGCTACTAAATATAGAGTGTGTTTTCATTGTTATTTATATATTTTGTTATAATCTTCCCACATCGACCAAGGGTTATCAACAGTGGTGGTGCATTAAGATAATCAAAACATTATACACACAATGGTCAGGGCTTGAATTGATTTTAAGAAATTCAGCTAATTCGAAAATTTTAGACTGTTTTTCTCTTTTCACTTAGAAGTGGATGGTTTAGAAGTTGTTAAGTACTAAAGCGGCAAGTAGTATACGGCTCACAATTTCAAATACAAGAGAGCTCTTTTTCGAATAAATGACTGTAGTTTAGTGCACTGTGGCTTATACGTAAACAAGTTAATTTCTTTGTACAGATTGGAAGGAAAATCAGTGTTTGTTTGACTAAATTTACCATTACTTTTAATTTGTCGCTGTTGTCATAAAATGCAGTTTTAAAGTTTAACGTTCGACGCTGTTGGAGGTTATTTATGTCATTATAAATATTTGTACAGAATTTTCTTGAAACTTGAAATGAGAATTTAGTGATCATTTTGATACAACCTTGACAATAGCTCGATTTCTTGGAATTTATTTCGTGAATATAATATTGTCAATTTAGATAAATAAATTCAAACACAAATGACATCTAAAAGAGATCTGGTTCTTTGCTTAACTACCAGTTCTAGCGATGACAATTTGATATCGATTAGTTGAGAAATCGATATCACAGGCCAAAAAAATTTTTTTATATCGATATCTACATTGAATCGATCTAATGAATGATCTAATTCCACCCTGTTATGTCGAGATCCTATTATTTTTTATTGATAACCACAATAAAATCATTTGAAATTAGTCGAATGTAGGTAGTATTATATTTAGAGAATACACAATTTTTTACATAAAACGTAGTTGAGTTGAGAGTAGGAAAGTGATCGCTTCTTGTTATATACACGTAAATGCTTATTACAGTTGATTATATCAATTTCAAATACTAGATCCACAATTCATGAGAGATTTCGAAATGGATTTATTGAAATATAAAAGATAAATTATGGCAGAGTAGTGGTCATTTCTCAAGTAACAAATATGTCAATTATAATTTTAATTTTTACCATTAATGACAATAGCTCGAATTGTTGGAATTTATTTCGTGAATATAATACTGTCAATTTAGATAAATAAAATAAAACACCATTGACATCCAAAAAAGATCTGGTTCTTTGCTTAACTACCCGTTCTAGGGATGACAATTTGATATCGATTAGTTGAGAAATCGATATCACAGGTCAAAAAAATCGATTTTTTTATATCGATATCTACATTGAATCGATCTAATGAATGATCTAATTCCACCCTGTTATGTCGAGATCCTATTATTTTTTATTGATAACCACAATAAAATCATTTGAAATTAGTCGAATGTAGGTAGTATTATATTTAGAGAATACACAATTTTTTACATAACACGTAGTTGAGTTGAGGGTAGGAAACTGATCGCTTCTTGTTATATACACGTAAATGCTTATTACAGTTGATTTTTTCAATTTCAAATACTAGATCCACAATTCATGAGAGATTTCGAAATGGATTTATTGAAATATAAGAGATAAATTATGGCAGAGTAGTGGTCATTTCTCAAGTAACAAATATGTCAATTATAATTTTAATTTTTACCATTAATGACAATAGCTCGAATTGTTGGAATTTATTTCGTGAATATAATACTGTCAATTTAGATAAATAAAATAAAACACCATTGACATCCAAAAAAGATCTGGTTCTTTGCTTAACTACCCGTTCTAGGGATGACAATTTGATATCGATTAGTTGAGAAATCGATATCACAGGTCAAAAAATCGATTTTCTATATCGATATCTACATTGAATCGATCTAATGAATGATCTAATTCCACCCTGTTATGTCGAGATCCTATTATTTTTTATTGATAACCACAATAAAATCCTTTGAAATTAGTCGAATGTAGGTAGTATCATATTTAGAGAATACTTTAGAGAATTTTTTACATAACACGTAGTGGAGTTGAGAGTAGGAAAGTGATCGCTTCTTATTATATACATGGCAGATTAAATTATGGCAGAGTAGTGGTCATTTCTCAAGTAACAAATATGTCAATTATAATTTTAATTTTTACCATTAATGAAAACATAAAGTTGAAACTATATAATTTTTTTAAAACTTCCTCACGTCAGGCAAATAATAATAATAATATAAATTTATTGAGAAACATTCCTCTCATTGTAAAATTACATTCATTTCAATTGATAAAATAATTACAACTAAGAAAAATGCTCTCAAAAGGACCGAATTCAGTTTGGAGTCTGATCTTAAATTCAGCCCTCGAGCAAAAATATTGGTTCAAACAAAAATCTTGGTTAAATTCATATTTACAATAACATACAACTTTGATTGAAAAGAAAAGAAAAAAAAATTTCCTCAAAGATATTAAACATTTGAGACAATTTCACATGATGAAGAACATTTGTGTTAAAAAAATATACAAACATATGATACAAAAAATTAATTCATACATTGTTGCCTACATCCGAATCATCGAAGTACTCTGACACACTATACTATGCCTTTGTTGAGGGCAGAGAATTAACTCTCCTCTTAAACAAATGAGTTTTCATCACTTTAAAATACGATGGTAATATTATTGAACAATCATACAACATCGACTCTTGTGCGAAACAAATATATCATATAAGTTATTAATCAATAGGAATAAGTTCAACACTTTTTTACATATTGAGTACATATTATTGTAATTAAAAAGCAATTTTTTTTCATTTGTGTTGCATAGATCAACTCAAAAAGCAATTCGAAAATTGACATATTTCTGTAAAATCGATTATTCAAAGTTATACCCTGATTTTTTGTGTATCGATTTGACTGAATTATATTAGAATGGATTGAAAATCGATATTTTTTGGAACGAAATGCCATTTCTGTACCAGTTTCTATCCTTATCTGCTCTAAATTTATTATATTAGTGTCCTCGATGCAACCTTGTCCCCCGAAGATTTGATGAGGAGCTAACATCCCCGTTATCGGACAAAGTCACGAGCCTGCTAGCTACTTGACTAGAGAATGTCAACAATTTCCGGAACATACAAAGTCAATTTGTGTTCGCAAAACTAACAACAACACGGCGCTGACCGGTCACCAGCAGCCACTCGCCAATAGACTACGACGACGCTTTGTGTAACATTATTTATGACCGTTTTGTTCATTTAGGATTCCCAGTATATGGTTTATTGCCGTCTTGGTTGTACGGAGTTGTAAATTTTGCGGCATACAGCCTCCGCAACACATTCTTCTTTTTGTTTGAACTCTTCACTAAGAAGTATTACGTTTCATTCATTTGCTGGAGAATGAGGCCACGCTCTTTCAACACGTGGCATTAAGTCCGAAGGCGTTATTTCATTGAGGATTATCTTTTCGAAGAACACTTGATATCGATGACAATGTTCACCTCTTCCTACTTAGCTTTATTTATTATTATCTTTGTGTCGTCACAGTCAATAATAAAGTTTTGGACTATTTAATATATTACTAGCTGACCCGGCGAATTTCGTAACGACAAACAATTCACAGTCAATGGTTGGAGTGATAGCTTTTAGCTATTTATTTCAATATTTTAATTATCACTATAAGATGAATAAAACTTTATAATCATTACATTGGTATAATTAACACGTAATTGTTTTTAATATTTAGATATAATAGACATGATGACAGTTTTTGAAAAACGGACCTCTAATGTCCACACATATCTACTATTTACAATACATAAAATATTTCTGCAGAAATTAAGAGTTCAGTAGGAAAAAAATGCAATTTTAAAATAGAAATTTATTTTTCTACCTGAAACGCTTGTCAGTGCCATGGCGTCGCTTGTGACGTCACGTTTGAGTAAACTAAACACTAGGCGCTGAGCTCGTGCAATAATTTAATTATTTTGTGTTATTAAATATGAATTCGAAAGTGTATACTTGGTGTGGGGTGCCCCAGTGTGAGAACACATCCATAAAAACTCCTAATAAGTTATTTGTGTTCGTTCCTCAGAATGAAACATCACGAAATGAGTGACTTAAACTTGCAAGGCGAGATTAAAATGCAATATTGTCCAGTGTTCACCTTTATTTTCGTGAAGATCACTTTGATATAAGTTTTTACATTGTTTTGTAGATTCTAGTATAGTATAAAATATTTGGTAATAATATTTTTGTACGAGGTCTGAATGTAAAAATATAAAAAATCTATTTAGAGGTCTAACCACGAAATTTCATCTCATTGCTGTTACCTATATTACGTATTTTATTAAAATTTCAGTTATAAAATGTCATGGATTATTATATAGAATATAATAGCGTCATCGCCGTAGGATGGCCTGAAGGACCTAAAAAAAATCAATTTTTAAATGAAGAGTAGAAGCATTACAAAAATGGATTTCATTAACATAACGCTAATAATAATCTGATACATTACATTACATTCCAATTACATTGTTAAAAGTAGGTATAGTTTAGAGAATTATTTCATAACTGAAATTATAATGTTTTTGATTATTATTAATATACCTACATGGAAGTTTTAACATTCTGCTGAACAAAAGTCTTTATTTGATGCCAAAACTCTCCAATATTATTATGTCGGTTCTAGGCAAATTAGCGCTGTTTACCTTTGTAAATACTTGATCCATTCTCATGTTATTTTATATTCGATTTTAATAACATTCACACTCAAATAGTGGAATTTAATAACACAATCAATAAATGAAAACACAGTCGTAGTGTAAGTTAACAGTACGAGATGTGACTTTGGTGCGAATTTACTCAAAGGTGACGTCATGCGCTTTGATTGGTGTTCAAGATATAATGGCGGATTGCATTATTTTGTAGTTTTAATTTATAAAATAAATATTAATCACACTCTTAATAAAAAAACAATGCGTGTTTTTGTCCTCAGCTTCAAGTTTTATCGAATATATATAGTTTTTCAGTCATTTTTAATTACTGTCATTATGCCTATTCGAAGAAGAAAAGATTATCGCTCTCACCCTGTCACGACTGTCCATGATGAGTCATCACTCTATCTCCATTCAAAACAGTCTTCCATCTACTACGCCAGGTGGCTTCTTCAGCAAATACATATTTTTTACTCTACGGCTCTCTAACGGAGCTTTGTCTTGTATTTATTTAGGTCTTCTAGTAGGTATCTTGTAGTAGATATTATCTAATATATAGTCTGGTAGTATATAGGCCTATTTAATTTTACATAGATCATTATTATGGATTTTAGTTGAGTTACAAACCGAACATTATTTTTTTTTGTATATTTTTTGACCTTGACTCATTAGTCATTTAGTTATCATCGTTATTTATTGCATCTGTTCACTTATTTACGAATACGCTGCCGAAATTTTCATCGATTGAGACTGTCAAGACTTTTTATTATTAAATAATTTTCTTACAATTTGTCATAAACCTGAATAGAGCTTCGTAAACTTCAATAGTTCCAACACTCATTCCCGAAAAATTAATAGGACCTTCTCTAAATTTTGAGTATAATTTATCCAACATGATTTCTCTCTCATTTGTATAAATCGGACATATTAAGAAAATATGTTCTAGTGTTCCAATTTCTCCACATTGGCACAACGGTGACAATTTTATACCTATTTTATGCATTTGCTCCGCAAATAAACCGTGTGCAGATCGTAGTCTTCCTATCGACACAATGAATTGACGATGTTTATTGATATCATTCAATCTCAAGGGCAAATCCAATCTCAAGGGCATTTTCAGTTTATAATCAGTTACACTGAACAAATTTGTTAAAAATATTAAGATTTATTTGAGTATGACACAGTTCTGGTGATGAGATGATTCTCTTCCGTCCATTTCTTATTTATGTCTCCAAAAAGAAAAGAAAACTGTGACCGCAAATACAAAACTACTCCAAGAACAGACAAATTGTTGATAAGAAATAGTGAAATTAATCCGAGAAAGACAAGCACTGATCTTCAAAGAAATTTAATGGTTTCTGTTATGGAGGTGAGCACCTCAACTGTGCGAAAACGACTGCCGGAGGTTGGTCGTAAGGCAAGAAGACCAAGAAGAAAGCAACTGCTTACCCAGAAAATGATGAAGAAACGTTTGGCATGGTCCAAAAAGTACCGTGCGTGGACTGTGGATGACTGGAAGAAGGTGGTTTTTAGTGATGAGACACATTTGTTTGTTCAAGGGTACAAATCAAGTGTTGGTAGATGAATTGATGGGGAAACTTTGCTGCCTGATCACATCCAGCAAAAAGTGAAACATCCTTCGAAACAAATATTTTGAGGTTTTTTCTCTACCAATGGCACTGGACGATTAGCTTTTATAACAGGGATGATGAATTCAATGAAATATATGGAAATATTGCGCACTATTATAGTTTCATTCATCGAAACGTTTTATGGAACATTTCAGCACGACCTGGCTCCCTGCCACAAATCCAAACAAGTGCAGGCCTTTGTGCGTGAGAATGAAATAAAAGTACTCGACTGGCCGGGGAATTCACCTGATCTCAATCCCATTGAGAATTTATGGCATATTTTAAAGAAACGACTGGCAAAATTGGATTGTTCTACAAAAGAAAAAATGATTATAAGTGCAATTGAGGTGTGGTTTCATGATGACGAATTGAAGAAAATCTGCACTGCGCTAGTGGAAACGATGCCTAGACGAGTTAAGAAATTATTTCCGCGAAAGGAGGACATACTTCATATTAATATGAAGAATTTACGCTATTTTGTGTGTATTTACTTCATTAAGGTAAGATTTTACGAAAACATTGTTTTTTATTTTTTGTCCCAATTAATTCGAACAGCATAGTATGCATCCAAAAAATATTATCATTCCATTAATGAACATTCGAGAACGACAAGCGGAAAGACATAATAATAACACAATTAGAAAATAAATTTCAAATACAAAAGTTTCAAGATACTTTTTAGGATACTTTCTGATTCGCTCAAGGGTTTCGAATGGTTAGGCCCATATGCATTTAGAACAGGACAGAATTTTCAAGTTTGCACAACGATGTTCATTTGTCATCGCAGTAAAAACGGCGGATAACCAATCGATTTCCCTAACATTGTAAAAATTGTAAAACCCCATCCATCATCTGGCGTCCATTTATCCGCGCTGGCGTCGAGACGGATACGCTGTTCCCAGTGCGCGCCCACCCTTTTTCCGCAAACCGATGATGATCGCGTAACCATTATTCAAAACGCCGAGCCACGGTCGCTCTGCTAGACATAATAGAACATGCGAATCGAATTTCAGCCGCATTATCGGAAAACCCCCGCTTGATGTGGGAGAATATCGAAAAAATTCGAAGAGATTGATGGGTTCTACGGTCTCAGAGCAGGTCAGTGACGCAGGAAGGTGGTAGAATTAGTGGCAATTTGAAATATTTGAGTGGATACTGAATAGGCGCTGACGGAACATTTGCTTTTGCAGTGAATATCGATGAAGAACAGAAAAATATGCTACTTGAAGGGAATATTTCTCTTCCTTAATTCCTTGGCACGATAGTTGAAGAAAATTCAATACAGTGCTGTGAAGGAAACTTACTTATTCTATTTTCAATATTCTAACAGCCACTTCACAATTACTATATTGATAAGCAATTTAAATATTTTCGTGGAATAGACTTGATTTTGTTATCCTTATAATACTTTTTAATCCTAGTTGAAGACATAAAATTGTTTTCAGATAATAATTGTTGATAAGCTTTTTAAATGTATTAATCTAGATGCATCTTATCAAGATTCACTTTTGAAATATTGATGAAAGATTCTCGGATTATAAAATTGTGAGTGATTATGATTTCATGTCCTAATCCTTTCTACCAGATATAAATCTAGATAGGATTTTTGTCCTTTTCTGTGAATATTGATATCAAATGAATGAGCAGTTGATAGTAAATGTTAATTAATAATCTCGTGTAGTTTGTGTGAGTAATTAAACTGACCTAATAAATTTGTTAGATGTTATTTGTTATTTGTGAATAACATTCTATATTGAATTGTCTAATGTGAGTGTATAGCGTTCAATATATATTTTTGCGTGTAATATATATTATTGAAATATAACGATTTGTTTTCCAATACATTTGTGTTATAGATGTATATGATACACTAATAGTACTATCAATTTAGATATTTCAATTAATAATCAAATTTTTATCGAAGACGTACGGTAAGAGTAGTAGTAGTATCTAGTAGTAGTGGTAGTAGTAGTAGTAGTAGTAGTAGTAACCTAACCTAACCTAACCTAACCTAATAAATTTGTCAGATGTTATTTGTTATTTGTGAATAACATTCTATATTGAATTGTCTAATGTGAGTGTATAGCGTTCAATATATATTTTCGCGTGTAATATATATTATTGAAATATAACGATTTGTTTTCCAATACATTTGTGTTATAGATGTATATGATACACTAATAGTACTATCAATTTAGATATTTCAATTAATAATCAAATTTTCATCGAAGACGTACGGTAAGAGTAGTAGTAGTAGTATCTAGTAGTAGTGTAGTAGTAGTAGTAGTAGTAGTAGTAGTAGTAGTAGTAGTAGTAGTAGTAGTAGTAGTAGTAGTAGTAGTAGTAGTAGTAGTAGTAGTAGTAGGAGTAGTAATAGTAGTAGTAGTAGTAGTAGTAGTAGTAGTAGTAGTAGAAATCTTTATTGTAGAGAAGAGACATTTCTTTTCATTTCCCCCTCATTTCTAACTCCTTCCATTTCAACAAATGGTAGGAGTTAGACGAATCATTCGTCCACTCCTCCAAAAATAAAATGAACATAAATTAGAAAATAATAAAAAATAGTAGATAAAGATCCAAAATTAAACCAAGATGAAACTATTAATTGAAGTCTAATAAGTATAAACTTCGTGAACTTAGTGATTAATTTACCGTTTAACTGAAAAAAAAATAATTTTATATAATGCACAAAAAATAAGTCATAAAAAGTAACACATAAAAATATGTGGTGAGCATGTTCATATTAAAGACTTTGCCTTGAATTACTCCGAATATTCACTGACAGAATAGAAGCAAAATCTCGAAGATATGTCATGATGTTTATTTTGAATTTATTGAAATGAAGCTCTTTTAAATGGGAAGGTAAGTTATTGTATAAATTATAATCTATCGAGATTTTTTTCGACTTATATAGACGATACTTGGTTGTTCGGATAATATTTGCGCCTCTTGTATTATAATTATGTAGATAAGACTGTTTTATCAATGTATCTACAATCTTTTGTATTTCTAAAACAACGTTATATATCCACAATATATGCAAGGACATTATTTCATATTTTATAAATAATGGTCTGCATGAAACCAAGTAACCAACGCCTGCCATTATTCGAATTGCCTTTTTCTGCAACCTGAAAACTACCAAGGCGTTGGTAAAATTTCCCCACAGAACAATTCCATAACTCAAAAATGAATGGAATAGAGAGAAGTATGTAATTCTTAATGTGGTATTGCCCGTTATAGTTCTCATTCGTCTAAGCAAAAATATAGTACCAGAAAGTTTTCCTTTCAGTTGTTCAATATGGTCTTTCCAAGTAAGTTTGCTATCTAGTGTGACGCCAAGCAGCTTTGCAGTATTTTTCCCGAAGTATTATCAAAGTGATTGGATGAAAACACTATATTTTGAGTTTTGTCATCATTCAATTTGAGTTTGTTTGCCGTGAACCATAATTGATACTTGGTACTTGAGTTATAAGTCAACTTGTATGAGTTAATGCAACGAGAATCGAAATAATTTATTCCGTCAAAAATTTATAAAATGGAAAACAAAGAAATGTTGTTCTATGAGAAAGTGGTTATTATTCTACTCTTTATGTTTGTGGTATAGAAGAACAGAAAAGATAGAAAATAGGTAGAATAGAAAAAATCAGAAAAAAATATAAAAAGAAAGTGTTTTGAACACAATGTGGTACATAAAGATAATAGAAAACGATCGATAAACTGAAATTCAACTTGTCTACTGAACAAATTGACCAAAGATGAAATATTCATATGCAATTGGTTCTTCAATAAATAGTGGAACTTCTTTGTATTTTCACTTTCCAATGCAAAATTTGTGTTCTTTTTCCTCGGAATTCTATATTTGAAATTGATAGTTGAAACTGATTTTCATCCAAAACGTTCTTGCCATTGCATCATTTATGTTCGGAGACTTTTAGTCCGAAGTTTCTGTAAGTTTGACCTTGGAAGATGTACCACAAGTTAACTTTTTGATTCCTTATTTCCCTTATTTTTTGCTGAAGGTTTCGTCTTCGCATTTTTAATATATTTGTATCTACAATATAATGTGTTAGAAAGATTTCGTTGATAAGAAATTCTTGAAATGTTTATTATTACCCGTTATGTTAGGAACTTTAAATTTTTTATTCTTATATAACTTATATGAGTAAACTCAACTTTTTTTTTAATTCAGTGGAACTACGTGGCCATTAGGCTTGTAATCAATGTACATTAGCCAGCATATATCATTATTATTTAAACTACTTAAATCATAGACAAACACAAATACCCATACCTTCAGCGGGACTCGAACCCGAGTTATGCCGCACCATAGTCGGGTGTTCTGCCAACTAAGCTACGGAGATCGGCTAAACTCAACTTGAATATAGGAAAATTACTTTCTGAACAGTTTTGCCAATATATATTAATATAGAGTTTTTCATCTGAACTGAAATATTATGTGTGAACAATTTTTTCAGATTTAAATCATCTAAGTTATATATTATAACTAACTTAAAACTGAGTTTATCCTAAACAAAAACTATCATCTGAAGCTGAACAATAAAAATTACTCAGAACTCCTCAAATCAAAACACATTTCCAATGAAAAATAAGAAATGCAATGGCAATTTTCATCCTACCTACTTGTACTTGTACAGGTACTTCGAAATGATATAAAATATGGAAACCTCTTCTTGAAAAATTATCAATGAAATGAGGAGATTATCTATTTTTATATTATATTCTACTGATGAAGGCATGTGATGAGTCTCTACAGGATGTTTCCGAAGATGCCAAAAATATTGTTCTGGGCTTGACACCTAAAATATTGCGCTTTGTCACTCGATTTCAAGAAATTCGAAATTCGAGAAATTCTCATGAAAATTTGTAATAACTATTGTCGTTTATGTGATGCAGGATGTTGAATTGTTTTATCATTTTAAAGTAGCAGCATCGTGAAAAAATGGGATATTCAAAAAGAGGGTATATGAAAAGGAAAACATAGGTTAGGTATGTCTTGAAAACGTCAGGATTGTTGAGTATAACAATACAGCCTTATATGATTTTGAAGATCTTTAAATTTTTATATCGAGGTTATGTAAATAAGTGATCGACTAAATTATAAAATGAATAATTTTGATTGAATGATTCAATTAATAACATTCAGACACTAATAATAGTTCTGTGATAAAGGTTATTGGTTTCGTCATTCTTTAAAATCAGTTATTTCAAGTTTTGACTGACCTACAATTTGTAGCGAAACGTAAACACAAGAAATGAATTTTTCTATTTGATAGTGTAGTTATATATATTTATCATATTATCAGATATATTATATATTTTTGAGGCACATAGACATGATCGTGAATTACACAATAGCTCCCATATGCTCTCATCAATGAAATGATGGGTCAATAATCATTACTCATAGTTCAAGATCTATGCAAATGAATAGGGTTCCTAAATATTCAAATTTTTATCAATTTTCCATCCTTACAACTTCAGATTGTACACTTGTTCTATTTAAGAATTATGCAGTATACTCTTATTTGTTTGATTTGTCAAACTTGCTCTGAGTATAAAAAAATCAAATATTTTGTCTCAGTTCAACTTTTCTTCATTTCTCAATGTTCTCGTTTTTTCATTTTGTTTGTCACTTCATGACTGCTGCTTAAGAACATCATCTTCAACGTCGTTAAATATTTTCAATCAAATCTCATATTGTATGAGATCCAAACTAGGTAATGATAAATTAATTGAAAATGATTAAATATTCGCTTACATTTTGTTGAGACATGGATTATTATAAAAAATATTTGCTCCAAATAAGCCAAATTATTAAAAATTATAATACATTTTATCTAATTTTAATATTACATTAAAATTAGAATTCTAATTTTGGAATTTTACCATTTTCAAAAATTACCAAATTTTTTATCGTAATACATGAATAAAAAATTCGAGATTACGTTTTAATCATATCAGTCATATTGTGGGAACTAAAATATAAGTATGAATATTTTATAAAATACTCAGATTTTTTAAGGGTTCTAATAATCTTCTGAAAATGTTACAGTTTCAAATGAATGATACCACGATTATTGTAAGCTCCATTTAACGTTCGCAACGTTAACACTGCATACATCGACGCTCCTGGCAAGATTGATGTCCGCCAACGCAAAAAGTGACGGCGTCTGATCGTAAGGTTCATTTGTTTTAATCAAAATATGACAAGGTAAAACGGGCCCAACCAACGCTTCGTCATCATCTATGTATGCCAGAAAAACGAGCTTCGAAGTCGGCAATGGTTATTTTGTGAATCATAGAGAATCCAGATGGCCCTGCAAAACATCTGCTACGCGATTTATTAGCGTGGTTTCGCTGATACGATGGTTATGAGGAAGTTTCATCAGGGGGCAAGCGATGGTCAGCTACGATTACTATGATTAGCGGTTTACGGGGATGGGGTGAGTATGAATAAAGGTGAAATTATGTGATTGATTTTTCGATTTGATGTTCGAAGTTGCACGCTAACCAAAACTGTTATGAATTTTTTATGGCGAAAAACGGATTGCTATACTGCTTTCGTTTTAATGATATAATGAAACTTTTTCGAAGGGAATTGCTAATGTCTTTACTTGATGGCCGTAAAACTAACGTTGAAAAATGCGCTGACAATGATTTAAAGACGAATTTTTTTGTTTATTGTTCTTTTTATTGTTTATTGTATTTTTTTGTTGTTGTGATATTCAGTTCACAAAATTTTGGGCTGTCAACTTAGATTGTTTTTAGATTTGCGATGTCAACTTCTATTGTACGAAACTGTTCAACTGTTAGTACGAAAGATATGAAACAGGTAAAAATCTGTCTACATTTTTATATTCCTTTCCCAATTATTTGAAATATCTTAAAGTGCGTAATTCTCTAAATCTGTTTCCTGTTACGAAACAACGAACTTTAGATTTCACATATAATAATGATAATCCTAAAATGAGCGAAAGTTTCCATATTTTTCACTTCCACTTTTGTTTTAATGCTTATGTTTTTTTTTTTTAACTGAGGAGATAAGAAACATTTTTTTCGAAACATTTTCGAAAATATTTGAGAATTCATTCGATATACTATTGAGTATTCAGATATAAATTGAATAAAAACACTTAGATTCACAAAACTATATTAATTGCTTGACGATTGTTTCGGTGTGTTCCCCATTTTTAAAAGGTGAACTCGCAGTTTAAGTTTTATCTTGAACAATTTTATTTCGTTTCAAACAATTATGAAGCAATGAATATAATTGTGAACTAAGATGTCTTCGTGGCTAAGTCTGGAAAACGACGAAATATACTGCGGTCTGATTCGGGTTCGTATCCCGGTGAAGGCATCAATGTTTGTAGTTGTCTATGATTTGAGAAGTTAAATAATGAATTAATAATGATTGTTTCTTAATAATCGTATATTTATAATATAACAATATTTAAAATATTCTCATAATTTAATATAAAATTAGCATGACGACGTTTCGAAGAACTACTTCTTTATCAAATGCTGGATTAATACTGAGTATTAATCCAGCATTTGATAATAGTATTGTCATGCGAATTTTATATTAAAATATGAGAAAATTTTAAATATTGTTGTATTATGGATATTAATTTTCTCCAAGTATCGGCCTCATCAATTATCAATCGTATATTTGTTAATAATTTAAATGAAACTGAGTGGTTTTTGATTTTCACTATAATTTAGTCAAACATAACAATATTGTTTCGCCAATACAGTGGCTTCATCAGGTGTAGATGATAAACTGTATTTTATTGTTAATGCTAACTGTAGTTTTTCATCTACATCTGATGAAGCCACTGTGTTGCGAAACAATATTGTCATGTTTGACTAAATGATAGTGAAAATAAAAAAACTAGTCAGTTTTATTTAAATTATGTGTTTAGATTTTCATCAAGTATCGGCCCAATCGATTAGTGATTTGTATAGTTTTTATCTATGAACCTGTAGGTAACATAGACGGGTTTGTAACCCATAGGCCGTTCGAAAACCGCCTTAAACTTAACCATGTTTCACCAAGAGATCAGTGACTTGACTGATCAAGCGATTTGAGGGAAATATTTATATTTTACTTATGGTGAAAGGTATAGATTCAAAATGGAATTCAAGGAGCTTTTTGTGATAAACATTGATATATCATCAAATGACCTAGAGCCAAACTGATGGATGATTTTTCTAAAATGAGTTTCAATCAAAATCTCAATTAATTATACAGCTCCAAAAAGTTTTAGGAAAAAACATTGGATTTCTGAGGAAGGGAAAACAAGTGATTGTCAAGATGAAACAAATAAGTTCAGTAAAATAAACTAGTTTCAAATATACTTTGAAAATAGTTCATAATTTTCAAACTGTTTCGTTCTGAATTCAGAAATTCTTGAGATTCAGGGTGAAACCTAGTTGAAATGATCAAGACTTAAATTTTTTCGCTCTTTTCTATCGGATTTGAAGAAATATTCGTTTTCAGGGTACCAAACTTAATTCCTAGCTCTTAATCGAAATTGTATCAGAGTCATTTGCAGATTAAGTGGCGTACATGCCAAATCAATAACTTGCTTTTACAGAACTCACTAATGTGATATTGTGGATAATATATTATTTCTTATTATAATATAGTAATTATAGGAACCACTAACTCATTCTTTTCCAGGATCATCGAAATTACTGATTAACTATCTAATTCAAGAGTTTTTCTATCATTAAAGATTTATCGATTTCTGTCATCCTTTATTATACGAGCACGCATAATATTGAAAATAAGAACTTCAATATAATCAACGTTGGTTACCACTGCTTCATTATTTTACGCATGTTTATTCAAAACCTGTATTTTTCTACTAAGATCTGTGTGTGTATGAATAGGAAAATCACCATGATGAGACAGTTGACCAAAATATAACTATCCCTGGTCTGTACCTCAGGCTAGTTTTCATTTCTATGAAAAACTTTGAAAAACAATTTTGTCTCCAGAAGATAAATATCAAATAGTACTAGTAATAAGATAATAATAATACTAGTAATAAGATATTTATTATGATAATAATAATAATTATAATGAATATCTTTATTTCAGAATATATCAACATAGAGTGAAATAGTGTCATACAATTGTTCCGATAATTCAGAATATTTGATAAGTTTTTGAAATGATGCATAAGGTTAATTCATTCTATTCGCCATTGACTGTAAGTTGTGATTTATCATACTGTAAGTGTTTCTTCTTTATTTATAGGCTTATTTGCTACAAACTTATTTTTATTCTTCGGTATACCTATAACCTATAAAAAATTACCTGCAGATTTATTTCTTTCGTAAAGCATATTGAAACGTTTAATTCCAACATCTTCTGGCCAGAATTCAGGATTATATAGTTCATCCTTCTTCACCTCTTTCACCTCTACATGTACATCTGTAAAGCCAGGTTTTTCAGTATATACTCCTCAATTATATTTTCTGTTACGTATTTGTTTACTCAATTTATAAAGAACCATACCTTTTTTCTCTTGACCGTTAAATTTATTTTCAGTACTTGTATCATTTTCATTTACTTTGCAAGTTCCTAACCTTATTCTGCTAGACTTCAAGAATCTTCTATTACGTTTCACTTGCCATTCTTCAATTTTTGGGCTTTGTTTTTGTTTCACTGTTTTTTTCGTTTTGTATAGTTTCTTCGAGAATACTGAGTTCCGATGTAGACGAATGATTGTTTAAATTTATAATTTCTGCCATTTTCGTAGCTTGTGTATTCTGCATATTTTTTATAAAGATCCTTGGTTACTGTCTTCGAGTATCTGTTTTCATGACCATTCTTCATTATCTTTACCAGTGTGTTTCTTAATTTTCGATGATGCTTGCCTTCCATTCTAATCATCTAACATGCCTTTTTTTACAACATTGAGATATCGTTTTCAAGTTTCGCGATTTTGTCTTTCAATAATTCCTTGTTTTGAAATAATAATATGCAAATAAGTTATTGGTACCTTATTATTGGCTTCTGTGTTTTCTAGTTCTGTTGAATTCGTCTGATTATCAGACGATTCTTCTAAGTCTTCTTTTTCACAGCAAATCACTGAAGTTTCACTTGAAATTTTTACTCCTCTCAAACTTTGTGCACAAGATGAATGATATGTGCTATAACACTTTTTACACTTTATCGATTTTAGTACATATTCTCTACAATATTTGCCGTTTCGGTAGCGTACTGCTGACTTATATTCATATTCCCACCACTTCTATAATTATTGTTTCCATAATAAATAATATTGATTCAATTGTAGATAATCAGTAATGAAAATGTGATTTAAAAAAACAGTAGCTATCGACAAATTTGCTAGTATGAAGATATAGTTTCATGGTAATTTTCTATTTTCCTGGCAAATATTTCAAACTTACTCTTAAGTAGCCATAATTAGATATTATTTCAAACTGTTTTAACATAATACATGTCTAATACGAAACCCATCAAATTAATCATTCCAATTGAAAATAAATTTGTTGAAACGTATTTCACACGAATGTTTTTTATTTCTGTTCTTATTTCACGGAACATCAACGATCGTATTATATACGTATTTAACACATCATATAATTTACACATTGAAGCACCCAAATAATAAATCGGAACATTAGAACTCGTCGAATAAAACTATAAACGAGGCGAGCTTTGCGCTTTCGCCTAAACGGCTGTATTTTGGTAAAAGCTCTAGGGCTAACGTGCCCCAGCGTTGTCGTTCTTGGGCGATATGTTTGGGGAATAATGATAATAAATATGTTTACAAGTGAGTGAACCTTTTCGACTGCTTCGCCAAATATCTGATTAGGTGAATGAGTTCTCTCGACTTCCCAATTATATAATAAGAGGGGAAGAAGTCGGTTTTTGCTGTACTCTATACGTATATACGACTTTTGAAAGGGTTGCGATGTATTGGGATTGATGGTATTGAGTAACGAAAAGAGATTTACAAAAATTTTTTCAGAATCTCGAGAGAAGTTACTTTTACATTTTCAGATTGAGATAATAACAAAAATTTTTTTATTGCCAGAAATAAATTTTTTCTGGTTTTTCAAACTGTAAGTATATATATTCATTTAATAAAGGGTTCGGTAATTAAACGCTAAATACACAAAAACTAAATTCAAATACAAATCCAAATTATATTACTATCTATAACTGAAATAAATTATATTACTAAATAAATATTACATTATAAAACATATTACATACTATATAAAACTATAGCCATAGAGACGTGAATGAAATTCTTAAAATTTTCAATGTTTAAAATTAACTTTCTTATGAATCAATTTGAAATTCAAAGATTCAAAAGCGGATAGTAAACATTGACTAGTGAGGTAAATCTATATTAGTGAAAATTTGTTAAAATTGACAGCATTCTCATTGTTTAATGAAAACTTAACTAAATTATTTCAACAGTATTACTGAAAGTCTCTGAAATGGAGTTTAATTCTTGCCTCTTGTGGCAATGGAGTTATATTTTCAGTGTATTTATGAGTTGTATAAGAAATCCCAATGATTCCTTGTTTGTTGCATCAAAAGCATACAAAAGATTATATTTTTCATTTAGATGCAAAAATTGATAGCACGTAGGTATTTTGGATAAGACCCAAAACACATGACATATTTTGACGTGATGACAGTGATGACATTGATATAGGTTGACAGCAAGTTGAAGGCAAAACAAATTGCAAAGTTGAAAGTGAAATACAAAAATGATCTTAATCTTTTGTATTTAGGCTTTATTAGATGTTTCTTATAATTATGTCAATCATGCAGATTATGCAGGTTAGAAGAATTGATCTGTGTTGTACAAATTCTGATCAAATTAGTTATGGTTTAAATGGCAGAGTGTAGTTACTGAATATTTTGGAATATTAAATGATGTAATACTTTTATATTTATAGTTACCTATATAGTAACTATATATTCAATGAGATATGGATGAAATAAAACCCGGTAGTGACAAAATGACTAGTACGTTATAATGAGACGATATTGAACAAGAAGAACATACTTTTCAATACACACACACAGACACACTACACACACACACACACACACATATATATATATATATATATATATATATATATATATATATATGTGTTTATATATATATATATATATATATATATATATATATATATATATATATATATATATATATATATATAAGAAAATGAACACTAGAACATTCATTCGAAAAATTCAAATTAATCAAGAGAATGTTATAGTAGAGGTAGATATGTGAACGTGTACGATGTGATGCCTCCATCATCCTTCAAGGGATAAATGTTGGAGAAATATTGAAATCGATGCATTCAGTGCCATAAGCACAAAAAATTTCATTTCCTTATATATATATATATATATATATATATATATATATATATATATATATAAACAAGAGTAGATGTTATCGGTATAGCCCGCAAACCGCAATTAGAAGTAGCCATTGACACTTGTTTCGATCCTGTTGGCTCTCATCTAATATAATATTTTAATTTTTGTTTTGTTTTATTTGATTATTTCATATCACTTATTATTGCAATTGATTTCAATTTTATTTTCTTTGAATTCATCAACTAGATAACATTAACTACGTTGAGTACGTGTGACTTTGTAATAGATAATATTTTATTTTTCGTTTGTTCCATTTAGTTGTTTTCTACTATTTCAATCTATTTCAATTTTATTTTCGTTGTATATCTTCACTTATGTTTTTTCTTTGATTTTTTCTTATTTATTATTTTTTGTGTAAAATTTGTTATGTTTTCTTTGTAATTGGATGTATATCTGATGGGAATAAATGTATTTTTATTATTATTATTATCAGAACAGCAATGCTAAGGTTATCGTGTACGAATTTGAAGGTGGAGAAGAAACGGAAGAATTTTTCTGTAGAGGAAATTACCATTTATAAAATATGTTTATGAATGAACTCTGCTGGCGAGCAGAGTTTGAATTCTCAGCTAGAAATTCGATAAGTATAAATAAACTCCACAAAGGCGTAATAATTGACGGAATCATTAACACAGAGAGTTCATGCAGAAGTCTTTTACTTGTTAGTTCCATTGCATCTACACCATGAATGAATGAACTTGGCTACACCATTCAGATGAGAGCCAAGAAGGTCGAAACAAGGCTGCTTTCAATTGAGCAATAGCGCAATATATCGATAGCTTCTATTTTTGTATTTTTGATCAAACTTTCTCCCGCCGAATTTAAATATATATATATATATATATATATATATATATATATATATATATATATATAAAGGGAATATAACTTAAATTCAAACACTTGAACTTATGATTTTTTTAGAGGTATAGAACTTTAAATTGCAATAAAACAACGATGGACCATTCGATTGACAAGAATTTTTTTCGAAAGATAATCTTGTGGCATTACATTTTAAGAATGATTTCTGGCATATGACCGCCACGGCTGACTCGGATGTAGTCCAATCTGGACGTCCAATTTTTGATTACTTTTTCCCAACATTTGTGGCCGTATATCGGCAATAACACGGCGAATATTTTCTTCCAAATGGTCAAGCGTTTGTGGCTTATCCGCATAGACCAAGGACTTTACATAGTCCCACAGAAAGAAGTCTAGCGGTGTTAAATCACAAGATCTTGGAGGCCAATTCACAGGTCCAAAACGTGAAATTAAGCGGTCACCAAACGTGTCTTTCAATAAATCGATTGTGGCACGAACTGTTTGATATGTTGCGCCGTCTTGTTGAAACCACAGCTCCTGGACATCATGGTTGTTCAATTTAGGAATGAAAAAGTTAGTAATCATGGCTCTATACCGATCACCATTGACTGTAACGTTTTGGCCATCATCGTCTTTGAAGAAGTTCGGACCAATGATTCCACCAGCCCATAAAGCGCACCAAACAGTCAGTTTTTCTGGATGTAACGGTGTTTTGACATACACTCGAGGATTATCTCCACTCCAAACGCGGCAATTTTGTTTGTTGACGTAGCTATTCAACCAGAAAAACGCTTCATCGGTAAACAAAATTCGCTTATGAAAATCGGAAATTATTTTCGAAATAAAATTGCACTAGTTGCAAGCGTTGTTCAGGCGTGAGTCTATTCATGATGAATTGCCAAACCAAACTGAGAATAAATCACTTCTCAGCTGTTAAATCGGTCGCCATCTACCACAGTAATGCCAACTTAAAGTTCTATACCTCTAAAAAAAACACCCGTATATATATATATATATATATATATATATATATATATATATATATATATATATATATATATATATATATATATATATATATATATATATATATATATATATATATATATATATATATATATATATATATATATATATATATATATATATATATATATATATATATATATATATATATATATATATATATATATATATATATATATACCAGCTGTTCATTCAAGCATTTATGGAATATCAAGTTAATTATTTATTTGAAAAGGAAGATGTATAACACTATATCTGAAGAAGTAGGTATACGAAATACAGACACCACTAGAGATTTTTTTTGCACCACTTTGACCGTATAGACGAAAACTGAAAGATTTCATTTGAAGATAACAGTTCGATTCCATTAGTCAAATCACCTGACTCATCGTCATCGTGTTTATATTGAAATCCAAATTTCCTATAATTACTTAATAAAGCCCGGGATGAAGTCTCATAAAGCGTTTCTCCGGGAACGTCACTTAAAAGGAAGAAAATTACATTTGAGTTTGAAACTTTGCTCTTGGGTTGAGTGGTGTTGATTACAATAATCATGGTAATGAAAAAATCCTCAGTGGCACCTCACAAACCGGCTCTTTAGTTGAAACGGGCCGAATGATAAAATCGCCATATTCCGAAGAATTGTCTAGAAGGTCTACGAAAGAATAAGGTCTATACATGTCGCAAATTAGCTTGAGTAGGCTACTTAATGAATTGTGGATGTTCTTCACATTTAATGACTTGGCATTAACTGTATCTGACTGTAACTGTCAGAGGGGAATTTTCTATATACTACAGAAATGTCATGAATTCAAATTGAATTCCCCTTGAATAGCGTTTCTCGATACAATTTTCGAAATAAATTGAATTTTTTTATGGATCTACTATTGGAATGGTTACCTAATTCAAATATAAGATTGTAACAACAGAAACATTGATAGAAAAGAACATTCATATTTCATTATTCTTCAATTTATTTCACCTTCAACGATGAAAGATTTTCAAATTCAATATTGATGCATAGCACATTTATTCTGAAATTGGTTTTTAATTATTTATCGCATGAATTGACAATGAGTGATAACTTGGTCTTTTTTGTTCCCTGAAAATTCTGTAGGCACTGAAGTTTGGGCATTTCTTTGAACAAATGAGCTAAATGTATTCTCAATGCTGTTGAGAGATTGAAATATTCCTAAACAATATTTTTTAAATTAAATTAAACTCTTGGCTTAGTGTTTCACGATTATATTTAACAATATGGATTTCTCAACATGTTTCGAGCGTGAGCTCATTTTCAAGACTAAAATACATTGAAAATGAGCTCACGCTGGAAACATGTTGACAAATTCATGTTGTTTAATATAATCGTGAAACATTAAGCCAAGAGTTTAATTCAATTTAATATTTAATTATTAAGAGTTATATTTAAGAGTTGAGCGAGAATTCAATCTCAGTCATTAAACAATATTTGTTTCTAAGAAGGAATACAATGCAAGAAGATCATACAATATACAAAACCAATAATTTTTGAATTTTTGAAGTAAGAGATTTTTTATATATTTGAGCTCTCTAAAATAATTCGTGTTGAAACAGCTCCCCTAACAGGAAATTGAAATCAGTTATTTCAACTTGAATGCAGAATATTTTCATTTATGTAGATTCTGCATTTCATTCAGATCATTCATATAATTCTGCGATTTCATAAATTACCTAGTTTTCCGGATCATTTCCATAATTCGCTAAAAATTAAGGCTGAAATCACAGCCCAACCATAATGTCCAATTAAATTTATAATTAACGCTTAAATTATTTGATGAATAAGTGTGGTATAATTTGTCATATGTATGAGTTTTTAATTTTCAAAATAAAAAATACCATGAGCGTATATGTTTTAATGGAACTATTTTGCAAATTAAACATATGTGCGTGTTTTCATCCATCCTTCTCCACTTTAATTTTCAACATGATACTGAATTTAATTATTATTTAAAGAATTAAATGGAAAAACTCCTGTAATACCTATTTTAATATGCATTAAAGATAACGAAAAGTCGAATTATCAATGTTCACTACACAAAATATGTTGAATTTTCAAATATTAACATTATAGATTTAGTTATAGAAATAATTTTCTGTTTTCCCGGTGAATGATAGAAAATAATTATTTGACCATAGAATTAAACAAAATTTAAACGTAAATTCCGAATCGCTAGTGTTTAATGAACTAATATATTTTATGTATCAACTTGTTTTTGAACACAGTTTTATTTCTTTATATTTAACAGTTTATCATTTATCACAGGGTTCATCGTTTATGTTTATCCTAAATATAGGAAAGCTAATTATCCTGCAAACGACAAAATATCGAAAGTTTCAATATTTTTCTGTTATTAAATTTCAATAACAAAATTTTTTTTATGTAAATTGCAAAATTGTGAAAAGTACGTATAAAGTTGTGGAAACGTGAATAATTTCATAATTTCGCAATAATTATAAGACTGAGTACATTCCAAATATAACAATAAATGTAAAAGTTTCGTTTGAGTTCATTATTCACATATTAAAAATTTCCTGATTGTTCTTTTTGACGTATCTAACAAAAGTGATTTCAACTTGCGTAATATGTTGTACCTATACTTAACGTGAACATTTTTTTGGCTCGAAACGGAACTTTGTGTTATTAAACATTTTTACTACACTTACACTTTTATTGTCCGTTATTGAGAAAAGTTGTTAATTATGAATTGAAAATATTATCCAAAATATTTTTTAAATTAGATATTTTCGTATTTTTTAGACGAACAAATTTGTTTTAAGTGATGATTTTAGAAAATCAAAAAATTTCAGGCACTTTTTCGTATCCACTTAGACCATCAACATAGCTTTATAAATTGAAGTGTGTAACTGAGTTTTTCATACATAATTTCAGTCCATAATTTGTTAATTTTTTCAACCAGGCAGCTTCTGTAGAAACTTCTTGAACATTTCATTCGGATGGGATTTGAATCTGGTATTGTTTTAAATTAATGAAAATTCGTCAATAATCTACGTGTCTTCATTTCAATCAATATATGCCGGTATATGGTCGGTAAATTTATTTTCGGTACTTGTATCATTTTCATTTACTTTACAAGTTCCTAACCTTATCCAGTCAGACTTCAACAATCTTCTATTACGTTTCAATTGCCATTCTTCAATTTTTGGGCTCTGTTTTCCTTTGTTTTCTTAACTTTTTTTTCGTCTTGTATAGTTTCTTCAACAATACAAAGTTCTGATGTAGACAAGTGATTGTTTAAGTTTATATTTTCTGCCATTTTCTTATCTTGTTTATTCTGCATTTTTTATAAATATCCTTGGTTATAGTCTTCGAGTATCTGTTTATATGATCGTTCTTTACAGCACTAATTTCTTGATTATCTTTACCAGTTTGTTTGTTAATTTTCAATGATGCTTGCCTTCCATTCTTATCATCTATCATGCCCGAAAAGTTGTTCATTATGAATTGAAAATAGTATCCAAATATTTTTTCTATTAGTTATTTTCGTATTTATTAGATGAACAAATTTATTTTCTACAGCACGTGAGGATTTTAGAAAATCCAAAAATTTTAGACACTTCTTCATATCCACTTAGACTTTCAACATTGCTTTATAAATTGAAGTGTGTTACTGAGTTTTTCAGACATAATTTCAGTTCATAATTTCTTAATTTTTTCAACCAGCCAGCTTTCGTAGAAACTTCTCGAACATTTCATTCGGATGTGATTTGAATCTGATATAATTTTAAATTAATGAAAATTCGTCAATAATCTACGTGTCTTCATTTCAATCAATATATGCTATTTTCAATCAATATGTCAATTGCTTCTTGAAAGTTTGTCCATATTTGCGATTTGTTTAATAAAATTCGATAACCGTACTTTTCAGAAATTGGTCATCAATCACCGTAAAGTGTAAAAGGAAGAAACTGATTCATCTGTTTCTGAACCATTGACTGATTTCTTTTGCAGCTTAAATTGTCGATAAAGGTTAACTTTCAATAACAGAAGACTTTCAATACACTTGGTGAAAACTTGCCGTCGAAAATGTGAAGAAAACCCACAATACAGATGCGCGATTGCAAAAATTTTTTTTTGATAATTGAGGACATTTGTCAATGCGCAAAAAGAAGTACAATTGAATCAAAGAAATCATATTTTCTCAACACTTTAAAAAAGGGGACCTGGGTTATCATTGGGGACAACGGGACGCACAACCGAAAAACGGGACTGTCCTGTTAATTATACGTTTAATTTCAACATTTTCTGGCCAGAATTCAGGATTATATCGTTCATCCTTCTTCACAAATGGTACTCTCACTAAAAAACTTTTTTTATTACCTCTTTTGCTTTCAAATGCTTGAGCTCTTTCATCTCATTTATACGTGAAGGTACGTATATAAAACCAGGTTTTTTTCGTATAAATACTCCTCAATATTTTCTGTTACGTGATGGTTTACTCTATTTATAAAGAACTATGCCTTTTTTTCTTGACCGGTAAATTTATTTTCGGTACTTGTATCATTTTCATTTACTTTACAAGTTCCTAACCTTATTCTGTCAGACTTCAACAATCTTCTATTACGTTTCACTTGCCATTCTTCAATTTCTGGACTCAGTTTTTTTTCGTTTTGTATAGTTTCTTTGACAATACTGAGTTCTGATGTAGACAAGTGATTGTTTAAGTTTATAATTTCTGCCAATTTCTTAGCTTGTGTATTCTATATTTTTTATGAAGATCCTTGGTTACTGTCTGCGAGTATCTGTTTTCATGATCGTTCTTTACAGCATTAATTTCTTGATTATCTTTACCAGTTTGTTAATTTTCGATGATGCTTGCCTTCCATTCTTATCATCTATCATGCCTGAAAAGTTGTTTATTATGAATTGAAAATAGTATCCAAAATATTTTTTCAATTAGTTATTTTCGTATTTATTAGACGAACAAATTTGTTTTCTACAGCATGTGAGGATTTCAGAGAATCCAAAAATTTTAGACACTTCTTCATATCCACTTAGACTATCAACATTGCTTTATAAATTGAAGTATGTAACTGAGTTTTTCAGACATAATTTCAGTTCATAATTTGTTAATTTTTTCAATCAGCCAGCTTCCGTAGAAACTTCTCGAACATTTTATTCGGATGTGTTTTGAATTTGATATAGTTACAAATTAATGAAAATTCGTTAATTATTTACTTCTTTTCAGTCTAATCAATATATCCTAATTTCAATCAATATGTCAGTTGCCAACGAAAATGTGAAGAAAATCTACAATACAGTGCGCGATTACAATTTTTTTTTGATAATTGAGGACATTTGTCATTGTTCAAAAAGTAGTACAACTGAATCAAAGAAATCATATTTTTTCAACACTTTGAAAAACGAGCCCTGGGTTATCATTGGGGACAATGGGATACTCAACCGAAAAACGGGAATGTCCGTAAAGTATAATCACCAACAAAATAAATCAGATAGATTAAGCAAGCGCCTTTCTTGAACGAAAAAAATGTATTGTTTAATAAAGTCTCGTCTTTTTCTATTATATTTATATTTAGAACATTGTTGTAGGCGTTTGGCACATATGGAATTTGAAGTGTTTCGTCTACTTTAATCTTATCTGCAACGCGTTCCCGAAAAAATGTTTTACGAGATACAAAGAAGCCGAAATCTTTTAAATTTGACGTTCCCACACTTGAAATCGAGGGAGAAAGAGTACAATATTTTTTCTAATCTATTTCGAAACCCATTCATTATATTTCTAGTAGGATCAACTGATACATTATCAGATTTTGCTTTTTGGGATCAAGTAGAAATCTATAAGTATAGAATGTTTTTATTAATGAAATTCCCAATTCTATTTAATCATGAATAGTGCGTTGGTATAAGGTCGAAATAATTTTTCATTATTAGTATTATTGATTTTTATTCAGCAATTGCTATGTGCATCTTCATATTTCATATGATGGTAAATTGATACTAAATTATTGATTAATATATTTACATTGAAAATATCAAAAATTATATTTTACATAAACACAATAGATTTTTCTGAATAATTTCAATTTCTCATAATTCTTAATTGAATATGGTGCTGCATTATACAATATCAAACTTATGTAGAATGAACTGTCTGAACTGAATCAGGGCTCTTGTTTTTTGATTATACACTGCATTTAGGCTGCCCATTTATTTGATGTCTTCATGCTAGTATGACGAAAGAAGCTTTAACTTGGTTTTATATAAGAACCTAATTGATTTTGTACATAATTTTTCGTACAACTCGTTGAAGGTTCGAAACGTTCAACATTTTCGCAATAGGTGTGCATCTATTGCAACCTAAAATATTTCGTATGGCCTTAGTTTGAACCCTCTGTACGATACTTAGAATCAAATAAACGAAAAATTTGTGCCAATTGTCCAACTGAATTCAAAATGTTGAGCAATAATAATTGCATGGTGAATGAGTAGTTTTACCCGCATGCCACTTTCTCTCCACCTAAAAACCTCCTCTTTTCTCAAAATTTAGAAATTATGTAATTAGCATGGTGTTTAAAAAACAAAGTTTCGTCTAATATAATTCCTAAATATTCAATTTCGTGTGCACGTTCTGGACTTATATCGTCAATTGTTACATTCAATTGAGTATTAATTTTTTCCAGCAGATATTTTGTATATTGTTTTCATGATTGTCTAATTTTTTGCTGAACTTATGCTAAAAAATTAATGCAGAACATGATTTTAGAAATATTTGTTTATTAGTGAACGTATTATTTATTTAATTCCAATTCTGTTTTTTAAAAGTCAAAGTTCATCTTTGCTCTATTTTATAATAGAATATAGGCTTTTTTGATTGAAAAAGTCTTTGTTCGCAACGAAACGTGAAATAGTTTTTTTCAATCGAAAAATCTAAAACTCACACTGAAAAATTAAACATATCCAAATATATACAACATTTTGGGCTCGAGACGTGATAGATATTGTGGTCTTTTCTATACGTTGAATAATTCTTGGACTGATTAAGTAAGAAGTAGGAGAGTCATAATTATTTCGATAACAAGGGTTTCTTTGAAATGAAATTTTACATAATTTCAAAGAATTTTTCATGTGTGAGATTTCACCACTGGATGTGTGAATAATTAATTATTCGTTAATTAATTTCGTTATGTATAAAAAAGTTCTTATTTTTCTCTCTTTTTTTGGAGCATTCTATTTGGCGCTAAGGTTATAAAAATCATTGGAAAATTCAATATGGTGATTAAGTTTATATATCACATATGAACGCCTAGACCTATTCCCATAATTATTTTTTTGTTGTGGTCGTTATTGTCAGGAGAAGGTTCCTGACTTTCATGAAGGCTTCATGAAAGAAAAAACAAGAAAATTTTGCGGAACATTAGGAAATTTATGATTTTTTTTATCACCAAAATCTTTAATTTTCTTCGTAATTCTTTCAATTCTTTCATAAACACCGTCTCCTGAAATTTTCGAATACAACAAAAAAGGAGTTAGCGAAATCTGTTAAGGCGTTCACGTGTGATACCATGACCAAGAGAAATAGAGATCACTTATATATCTATCTATATATAACTATCTACTTATATACCTATATATGCTTCTGTGACGTTAATTGAATTTCGAAATAATACAATTTTTCTCAAAAACTTCAAGTCATATAATTATGTGAAGAATACGCATATTTTTCTATTTCATCATAATACAAAACATTAACCTGTCTGCACTTGGACAAGGATATTCGAATAGCCCCATTAACAGAAAGTTCAACGGAATTCGTCATAAAATTTCAATCAAACCTATACCTTCAAGTAAGTCCTGATATTAACCTCCTGCGTCTATGCTAACAAGAGATGCATTATGTTTGACAACGTATTCTGCTATGAAAAGGATTGTTAATTTGTGTACTCGATTGTAACGACTTATGGCTTCCATTTTCAATTTGTTTAGGTTTTGTTAATCACTAAGTTAAACATACTTAACATTATATTCTCATTTAAAAATCGGAAATAGTCAGAAGCTCAAAGTTGTCGTATATTTCATCCGTCAAGTAGGTATAACTGAAATATCGAACTGAAGAGGGTTATAAAGTATAATATAGTCGGAAATATTTATTGCAAGGTAATGACTTAATTATAAGCCCTCTTACAGGTATTCAGTAATAAAGGCGGTGAGACAGATTCGTAGGTAGAACATAAAGAAGCCTGTTTTGCCACTTTCAGTTCTTCTTGCCTCCAGGTATAACGCTCAGCAACTAATTTGACTACGATTTATCGATTCTGAAGAATTTTATTGAAATGATCCAAATATACCTTTTATTGAAAGAAAGAATCAATTTTCTACTTATATGTCATATATATATATATATATATATATATATATATATATATATATATATATATATATATATGACAAAAACACAATTCTCAGTATAGCCCGCAACTCAATTGGAAGCAGCCGTTGACACGTGTTTCGAGCTTATAGGCTCTCCTCAGAACGGCGTAGCCAACTTCAAGGTGTACGAACCTGGAGATGGAATCAACAATGAAAGAACACTCCTGTAAAGGAAGTCTCCACTGCTAGGCCTCCACGTGAACTCTCCGGGTTTGGAGATTTGGTCAACGTATCGCCAATGTGGAAACTATTTATCCTTTACGGAGTCTTCAACCGACAAAATTAACAACGAATGAAAAATTTTCTTGTGGTGAAAATTACAAATGACAAAAACACAATTCTCAGTATAGCCCGCAACTCAATTGGAAGCAGCCATTGGCACGTGTTTCGAGCTTATTGGCTCTCCTCAGAACGGCGTATCCAAGTTCAAGGTGTACAAACCTGGAGATGGAATCAACAATAAAAGAACACTCCTGTAAAGGAAGTCTCGCTGCTAGGCCTCCGGGTTTGGAGATTTATCCTCTTTTGGATATTGAATTTGGATTTGGACTATTTATCCTTTACGGAGTCTTTAACCGACAAAGTTAACAACGAATGAAAAATTTTCTTGCAGTGAAAAGTACAAATGACAAAAACACAATTCTCGGTATAGCCCGCAACTCAATTTGAAGTTGAATATATATATATATATATATATATATATATATATATATATATATATATATATATATATATATATATATATATATATATATTTATATATATATATATATATATATATATATATTTATATATATATATATATATATATATATATATATATATATATATATATATATATATATTTATATATATATATATATATATATGATATCCAACTGACTTTCTGTATAAAGAAGCTGACATGCTGGATATACGCCAGTTTAGTCGCCGCTAATCTTCACGAAAAAAAAGATAGACACTTGTTACTTTATTGAACATAGCGTGAATACCAGATATAGCAGGGACTCTTTATCAATTCCGCAATATTTAATCTATATATCTTCGTAGCTACTCCTATTTGGCACCAAGAATATATAATGAATTGCCATTTGAATTTGAAAATATGGTTAACATTAAAAAATTCAAGTCTGCCATAAAGAACTGGATGAAAACAAAGGACAGATATATGATTCATCAACTAGTGAACATTTATAAACTAAAATGTATGATAACACACTGTATGATAGTGTTACACATTTTTATAATATTCATATTCGCTTCTCCCCAAAAATATATATATATATATATATATATATATATATATATATATATAATAAATGGACGATGAATCTACTCTGTGATAGTTCATATTTAAATGAGAGGTAATAATAAAAACTTATCTAAAAAGTCAGTGATTTTTAGATAAATTTTTATTATTACCTCTCATTTATATATATATATATATATATATATATATATATATATATATATATATATATATATATATATATATATGGTTATCAAATTTTATATTGATAAGTTTTTTCTAAAATTATTAAAATAGATACATTGATATGTCTGTACTTAGGTATCAAATATTGCAGAATATAAATAGACATTATTCCTACTCACTACAAGCTACGTCTTGAGTGAGCGTGAGAAAATGTATTATCTATGTTTAGGCAACAAAATTGACAAGATAGATTTAAAATTAGAATAGTTACTATTGTTTCACCTATATATATATATATATATATATATATATATATATATATATATATATATATATATATATATATATATATATATATATATATATATATATATATATATATGGAATGACGAAAACTAATGTTCTCCTCATTCGGATATAGGATGGATATAGGATTGATAAAACAGTCTGATCTACATAATTATAATACAAGAGGCGCAAATAATATCCGAACAAATAAGTATCGTCTGAATAAGTCGAAAAAAAACTCGATAGATTATAATTTATACAATGTCTTACCTTCCCACTTCAAAGAGCTTTCTCTCAATAAATTCAAAATAAACATCAAGAAATATCTTCTGAGATTTTGCTTTTATTCTGTCAGCGAGTATTCGCAGCACTTCAAGCCAAAGTCATTAATATGAACATGCTCACCACATCCTTTTATGTGTTCATTTTTATTATTTTGTGCATTATATGAAGTTTTTTTTTTCAGTCTTATGGATTATAATTAATCCCTAAGTTTATGAAGTCTACACTTATTAGACTTCAATCATTAGTTTCATCTTGGTTTAATTTTTTTATATTTATCTAATATTTTTGTATTATTATCTAATGTATGTTCATAGTATTTGTGGAGGAGGGGAAGAATGATTCGTCAAACTCCTACCATTTGTAAGAAATTTGTTTTCTCTACAATAAAGATATTCTATTCTAGGACATGGGGTCGTTTTACAAAGTCATCGATTCTTGATTGATTGATTGAATAAGGACTGATGATTCATAATAATGATGAAACAATTGTATCCCATCATTATTTAACTAGTTCGATGATTTTTCGAAGCGCACTCAATATTCACTCTCGAAAGTGATATAAGTTCGTTCTTGTCGTCAACGAGAACGAACCCATCAATTTCGAGAGTTGATATCGAGAGAATTTATGACTTTCTGGCAATGAATTGTAAAATTTGACGCTAAGGTAAGTGAAATGTCTTTGTGTAGTCGCTTTTTAAAAAATTAAGTTAATGAAGTTGATGCTACCCTGCTACTTGCAACATGAGTGTACTCGATATCATGAAGTATTACTTTATGACGGTAAGTATATATCAAACAACTGTACATATAAAGTTGTCTGATATCTAGTATTCCACTCTCTCTGAATATCAAGTTTGAAGAGTATTGCTGGTTTTTATTATAAATAATTTTTAAAATTCTTTTCTGCACAACCTCAAGTTTATTTAGGTGGTTACTTGCTGCGACACCCCAAGCAAGGATGCAATACTGTAATCTTCTCTGTACAAGAGCATAGTAGATAACACGATATATACATCACTACATAGTATAAAGCAAAGTCGCTTTTTCTGTCCCTTTGTCCCTTTGTAAGTTTTAATCTTTGAAACTACGCAACGGATTTTGATGCGGTTTTTTTTTAATAGATAGAGTGATTCAAGAGGAAGGTTTATATGTATAATAACATCCACTAAATAGTGGAGAAGTACTGTTATTTTTGAGGTTTCTAATGTGATGTCGTAAATAATTACATTTTTTTCGCTTACATTGAAACGCAGGCTGAACCCTACGAGTTTTATCAAAACAATGTACTAAGTATTATACACATTGAAAAGGTCTACAGAAAAGTCCGTGATGGTATATGTCTATCTCTTATGGATAACCCACAATAACTTTTTTTTGTCATTTACTTTTTGCGACAAATAATGGCTAATTTTCGAAGCGATTTTAACCCATACAGCATTAATCGTTATCCAATTAAATACCTTGAATACATTGTTCATTTAATATAGATATATATGGCCCTTTACACCGTATGATTTAAGTGAATATTTTCGAAGATATTACATATTTAAAAATTGCGGGGCGTAGCGTTTGCGGCGTGCGAAGCCGGGGCGGGTCGCTAGTATATATATATATATATATATATATATATATATATATATATATATTTATATATATATATATATATATATATATATATATATATATATATATATATATATATATATATATATCTATCAGAAAAGTTTATGTAAGGTATATAATGCATACCTGTTAATGGTATGTAACCTGCATAATGTTAATTGATTTCGAAATTCCTTCCGCGATGTTGTTGTTCTATCAAATTCTCGTATTTGGAATTCCGTTAAGGATAAATGTCGCCTCCATGAAGCAAGGTCGCACAAGGAAGCTTCTCTATAGAGGCCAACCGATAATTTGGGAATCCTCGAATTTCCAACTTGAAATTTAATCCATATTTTAGAACCATCAAGTATTTTCCCAGAAGAACCAAAATTCCATGCCATAAAGCAGATGTATATTTAATTTAGACATGGATTTGAGCATTTCATGTGCCGTTTTATTGTAATATTTGTCTCAGCGTCCATATTATACTCTAGAAATCAACTTATGTCATTGCTTGAAATAATAATTCTTTGAAGGAAAATCGTCCGTTCATATATAAATTCATTCATGAAACTACAATTCATATGAATATTTTTGAATGAATTTCCTCTATTCAATTTGTTCTCATTGAAATTTTTATGCATTGGATAGATATTTGATATAATTGTTATCTATTTTTATAATATTGATATAATTGCCAATAAAATTTGAACAGTGAGTGAAGTTTCCCATGATAGAATGGATATATTGAATTTTTGAAAATATAAAATTAGTGGTAAAAACACATTCATTCAAAAATATAATTCACTTTATTGCAACTGAATATGAATTAATAAATACATCAATAGAGTTTTAGAAATGATTTCGTAAATTCCCAAAGATGAACAAATTTGTGAAATCAAAAATCAATTCGTCTAATGAAATTTGGAAAAAAACTGCTCAAGAAAGGGTCTCAGCGAGAATAAATCCAAAAGAGACTTCTTTTGGATCTATTATATTGAATGATTGCCGCACATCATACTTCTACAGTTCAGCAACCATACTAAAATGTTTGAAGGTGAAAACAATATTTCTTATCGATATTTTATTGACTTTCATTGGTTTGTATATTTTAGAATATGTAAATTTTTTTCTTATGATAGAGATCCATTCAAACATTCTGTGTTGAATTACAAACATTTTACTAAAAATAGGATGAATTTGGTGTCCGAAAGATATAATTTCAGTTATAACTAGGCAGAAAAGAAGTAGATATAGAAATGTTTATGAAAGACTTACCTAAGAATACATTACCATTTCTTATTAGGGATTTTTGCATGACAGACCGTTCTAATCAATGGAAACTTCTTTTACATGTAACAAACCTAAATGGCTATAAGCTACAGTAAATTTTAATATTTATTTCAAATAATCTACATATAATATTGTATATTGTTAATATATAGGGTTTGAACTTGTTTATAGGTGGTAGAATAGTATCTTTATGTTGAAGTGTATTATGGGTCTAGTCCACTTAGGTTCAGTGTAACTTTGTTAAATCACTGGAGTCAATAAAAACATCTATTTATCTACGAGTATACTCTATGTACGAAGATAAGTTAATATTTTTAGGAAAATTTGCGTTTGGGTTTTAAGTTCCTTTTGGAGCTATTATCAAGAGACAGAAAGAAGATTATCCTTATTCGCATTTTAATGCGAATAAGTTTATAAGCGACATGCTGTTTTTCACATAATATTATTTTTTCGAATTCTTGATAACCTGATGGATGCTTAAGAGATTCTGCACGAACGTTCATCGCTTCTGAAAATTACATTTCATCGGATTTCCCTTCGTGCAAAGCGAGTAAACTCCGGGATAAATGCCCGATTCAGAATTCCGGGCCATCGTCGTCATATTCAACCTACTCCGGCTTCACGTCGACGAAAAGTATTTTTACAAGAGCGACCCGAGGGCCGGGGGAACTTCTCCCCTGCTTTCTCGTCCTCCAAATTCACTTACTTCATACACAGATATGCTTTTAGCCAACTCAGACTTTATTCGGTAGGGAAAGTTCCCCTTAGTGCGTCCCCATATACCACCTATAAATACGACGTCGCTGCTGCTGTGTGTGTCAGACTTCTACACACTTTTCCTCCTGTGCGATTCTGTGTATTTATCGTTGACGTGAGGGAGCGGGGTGTAGGTGGATATCATGCTTAGGTCCGGTTTATTATTATGATGGCCCATAAAAAACGGTTCTAATTCCAAGTAGCTAACAGACGCAAGAAGGGTTGCTTTGTGGCTGAAACTTAGTTTGTTTATTAACTGAGATTGCATTCGCGCATCACACTTTATTAAACAAACTTTAAATAGACTTTAAGTTTGAAATAAGAGCGCAATTGACTTTCAGTTTTTGTATATTGAAATAATTGCTGCATTTAACACAAGAACTCATTATATAATTTTATAATCAGTGCATATCTCGAATCAAGTCGATTTTTCATTTCGTTAATCACATAATGTAGAATAATTTCTCTCAAAACCCTTGGTGGCATATTTCGAAACAACGCTATAGTCGTATTAAACTCTCAATAATGTATAAGTAGTCCGAAACATATGTCGAGAGGATAAAAGAAATTTGTGAAATTAACCTAATTGTTTTTAGTTATTCCATACATTTCTCTTGATAGTTGTTAGTTTAGTACAGTGAAAGAATAATTCAAGTTCGTTTTTATTTGAATTTTTTTTCATTTATTTCTAATCGAAAAGTGTAAATGAAATTCTCATGTTAACTCAATATGAAATGAATAAAATAGAATTATACATAGGTTCATACTAATTATGAGGAGATATAACTTCAGTACAGTTTCCATTGCCTATAAATTCAAATACAAATTCTAATTAGAAATTCAGAACTGAAGAAGAAAGAAAATTGATTATATGTAACTAATATAACAAGTAGGTAGTTATGTTATATCGGGTGCTATTCAAATTTCAGAATATTCTCAACCAGTTAGATAATTTATAAGGGGTGAGATTTATTACATCGTTCATTTCTAACTTTTCTGTTCCAGTCTTGATAACGATTTCAAATTCTTTTAGGCCATTTCATATTTAGTGAGTTTCCAATAATTCCATCTTACACATTTTTCTCGTTTCAACAATTTATCTTTCAGCTACACCTTATTAATCTTCTTTCTTCTTCAGTTTGGATTACTATGTACTTATTTCATTTGAACTTGGTTTCAGTCAGAACTTTTTATTTCATGTTTATTGTATATGAATTTATAGACAATAGGATTTCCACATCATATTGAAGAAAAAATAAGTGGAAATATGCAGCAAAATCAAACATATTTGATACCTTTCAAGAAGCATGAATTACTGAGTATTTCTTATATTTTCTTTCATAAATGTTCGTAGAACAAAGGCATATTTTAAATGTTGGATCGGTTCGTTCGTTACTTTGTGATTATTATTATTATCATGGTCTACGAATGGAGGTGAGAGATCTATATAGCCTTGTTGGACCTACTATAAAGTTCAAAGCCGATTTCGAACGTCCCAAGATTACGGTGGGAATCGAACCAACTGGCACCAGTAAGTCGAAAGCGTATAAGAATGCTATACCGCTTGCCCACTGAGCCTCCAATACATAATATGAGACAGAAAAATACGATTTGTTTTTATCATAATATTTATTATATTGCGACTGCAATCAAGCACATTCAAGCACATTGTGCTTGAATTCGTTTGAAAATGTAGTAATATACAAAACTGCATTCGTAATATAATAAATCTAGTGATAAAAAACAAAGAGTATTTTTCGCTTTAACACTAATACTTTGTGCATTTCATGATTACGATGCCACTGATTATGAGAGAATGTTGTCTACACCAAGATATACTCGTATTCTAACCAAGATATTAGCACGTTTGAAATAACAACTTAATACTGATATCCAAACTCCCTGAGAATATCAATTTCTTGAATAGCTGAAATTTAGTGTATCAATGGAAGCATTTTTAGTTGTAAAAGTATTTTTTGGCATTTTTTTCACCAAATATTGACGAACTTTTCTTCAAGAGCATAGCCAGATAAATGAAAATTTATTCAGGTATGTCAAAAAGATAACGAAACAGATTATTGTGAGTGATAAAGTTTCAACGAATTTCACCACACACACATAATGTACTGGTAAATAACTTGAAATATGTCGGTCTCCGTGGCTTAGTCGGGAGAACACCCGACTATGGTTCGGTAGTACTCGGGTTCGAGCCTCCGAGTGAATAGGAGATTGTGTTTGACTATGATTTGAGTAAAAATGTACATTGATTACAAAATCAATGGCCTCTCGGAACCGGCGATTAACTGTAGGTCCACTGAATTAAAAGAAAAATTGAAATATGTTGAAAAACTGGGCAAAATTAGTGAAAGCAAAGGGCCGTACTCGGCCCAAAGCCCTTACTTTGCCTATGTCTGTCGCATAGGTACATTGTAAAAAACTTTCAGTGATGAAAACAGATCATTTTTCTTGGGAATTTCGTAATGACAATAGTTAAGAGCTGATGGAACTTTTCGTAATTAATTAGTAGTTGAAAATTATGTCGAGCGAATAGAATAAATTTTGTAGAATTAAACAAATTTTCAAACATATATCAGCAAATATTTAGCGAAAGGTGGGTTGACATTGGAATAATTATTTATTTTCTCTTTTATATGCTAATCTCAAGAAATTAAAAATTGTTGGTGGTCAGCAGTCAATTTATCAATTCTCGAGATTATTTACTTAGGGGTGATGCTCAAAAAGAAAATACGCACTCGAAAATGACCACAAAGAAGATATTACCTAAATTTCTTTAGGGCGGAAGTGAGTAATAAAATGCAGAAACCGTTACAAATCAGTTGTCAACCTGTTTATAATAAAACTGTTTTTTTATTTTCGGATTATTTGAGACAGTTGACTCTACGACGAGACAGTCCTTGCTATTTTTGGGTTGGAATAAGTCTACCGAATTAAAAAAGTATATGAACTGAAAAGCAAAAAGTACTGGTATAATTGAATAATACTTCGAAATAACTATAGTGTTTTAAATAAATAGACCCATTTCGCATTATTGATTAATGTTTTCTTGAATTTTCGGAAAATAATATATAATTATCAACATATAATCTACAAAATATGGAATACTATTTTAAATTATGCACATATTCAATATATTAATATATAATTATATTTTTATATAAACAACCTTACATTAATGTTCACAATATCTTATAAATTGACGATTGGATACAGCGACAAAACATAATTAACAATATCTTTGGGTTACATTATTATGAAAACTATTGCATCAAAATAATCGTGACATGAAAGTGAAAATTATTGAAACATTTTAAAATCAACTAGTTTGTTTGATGTCACAAAATTTCATAACATACACAAAATGAGTTATTACCGATGAGAAAAAACAAAATTTGTTTTGCTGTAGTTATAGTTTCAGTATGTCTGGTGAATTTTCGACAGTTGAGTGGCCAAAAAGAAAAGAAGATTCAAGGACAAGACTCCTGTTGAATATTTGAGTAATGCGGTCTGTGAGCTTCCTTGTGGTGGTTGTGGAGGCTGTTACATTGGACAGACCTCACAATGGTTGAAGCAGAGGATTGTGCAGCACAGAAGTGATTGCTGTGAAGGTAAGAACTCCTGTGCGGCAGTGGAACACCATTTAAAGACTGACCACAAATCGGACTATTCGGAGGTCAAAGTGTTGGAACAAGAAATTCAGTACAAGAGTAGGCTGTTCCTTGAGATGTTCCACATTAGTAAGAACAAGTACGCCATAAATTTCAAATCGGACACAGGACAGCTGAGTAATATTTACAGTAACATTCTTCATGTACTGCAGAATGGAAGGTACAGCTAACAATCTACGTTTTTTTTTCTGTCATGATACCTGAATGGAATTTACATACGGCGATTCATATCATCACTACTAATCGTGCCGACATGTGTTTGCAGTTTATTATTTTTATATTTTTATGTTATATACAATTGATGTTTTTTTTAATTCGTTTTTAAATGTTAGTGACTCACTTTGCATCTTGGTGAGTAATTACTCTTTGAGAAACTCATATATTTTACTTATTTTATGATTAACTGTTGTAGTTTCTCCTGAAGAAGTCACAAAAAAAGGTGGCGAAATATAGAGATAAGAAGAAAATATATGTACATATATATTGCATATAGCATACCATGTCCAGACTGTAACAAACAATACATCGGTCAGACAACATAGAAGGCGGGACTACAGGAATCAACGCACACAAATACAACAAAAATGCATCAATAACTCTCAAAGTAGAAAACACAAAATATCAAAAAATCATAAATTTAATTATAAAGAAATTAAAATATTCAAATTTCAACCAGAACAGAAACAAAGAGAGTTTCGGGACATGCTTCACATGCAGAAAAACATATACAATACGGTAAACGACAGACATGTCGTCAAAGGACTCAACTCAATTATACTCACCATTTATCAAAAACTAAAACCACAAAATTATGAAGAACAACCTTTGACATCAATAACATAACCAACTTGATAGACGAACACGTAAACAATAAAAGCAATTGTGTATATGGTGAGATACATTGTATATTAATTTTTAGTCTATTTTCTTGAATTATTTATATATACACTCAATGTTTGTTCGTATTCTTAGATAGGTAACAGAAAACTTGTAGGTTTTCACTGAAGAAGGGAGCAAGTACTCCAAGTACAAGTACAAGCAAGCACTAAAGAAGAATATTAGAGTAAACTCAAAAATATAGTGAAGTTAAAAAAACTGAAACGACAAATTAATACCAAATATATTCAATATATATATATATATATATATATATCTATACATATATATATATATATATATATATATATATATATATATATATATATATATATATGTAGTAAAGTTTATGGTTTTCAAAGACAAATCCTATAGAAACATCACAACATGCAGAAATAATGTCGTGAATATAGATAAAATAGATATTCTTTCCAAGAAATTATTCAAAATTAATCTTTGTTTACATATGTGGGTGTAAGAGCACTGAAAAGAAGGGGTCATAGGCAAAGGCATTTTATAATGGAGCACCTCCAAGTAAAAAAGTGACTGTGACTTGCAAATTTTGCATGCTAATTTATTCATATTTGGGTCTTTTGTCTACCAATCCGAGACGAGCAGCGCATCGTCGAGATAGATAATGTTGATGTTTCCATTAATCCAGGACTTCATTATCATACTTGTGAAACATCTAGACCCGTCTGACTCACGATCAATAGCTAAAAATAAATCTCTACTTTGTGCGAAAAACAAGAAGTATAACTTGCTTGTCACGGTCCAGAAAGGCGTCAATTCATATGTAATGAGAAGAAGCATGTGTACCCACAATTATTATGGCCTATTGAATAATATAACAGACAATAAAAGTGGAAAATAACTTTTTAATTAACGTGTATATATATATATATATATATATATATATATATATATATATATATATATATATATATATATATATATATATATATATATATATATATATATATATATATGTAGTAGCTTAGTCACTACATTGAAATGAAAAATTTTCACTGATTTCGACCAGTATTCAGGAATCGTGATACTAAAAAAATTGGACAGCCGAATTCTATATTCATTTTGTTTTCTTGATAAAGGTGATTGAATATTCGCTGATCTCTTGGTGAAACTTAGATCAATATAAATTGAATTGAAACATTTGGCTTAGTTTCAAAGTTTTAAATTGCTGCTTGGCAATTTTTTCAATAATTTCAGAAGTTAAAGTGAACACCTTTATCAATAAATTGATTACTTTAAATCAATACTTGATTTATGTCACAGTGTAAATAATATTTGATTAAAAATATTACATATTTTTCAACGTCTCGGTTTAGAGCATCCTTGAAGGATAAATAGTCACCTCACGGGCAAAGCAGTTTTCAAATTTCCCAATCCAGAGAGAACAAACGCGGTAGCCTGAAATGTTGCGACTTCCTTCAGAGGTTGTTTTTGATTCTTGATTTCTCTTGATTGTTTATCTCATATAAATTCGACCCAATATTTAAATTTGAATATTATGGTACAATTGACATTTGTTTTTTGTGTAGTGACCTTTATCTATAGAAAGTAGAAAATCTATTCGTTGCTATGTGACTTTTATAAAAAAATGTATTATCAACTTTAGCGAGGTGGTTTGTTTATGAGACTGTTGTCTCATTGTCATAATTTTCATTCAAATAAATGAAATAGATAAAAAAAGTTCATTAGAGAATGCTGACATTTCGTCACGATATTCTTGTGTTGTCTCGTTGTCATAATTTTCATTTTGATAACCGAAATAGATAAAAAACGTTTATTAGAGACCGCTCACATTTTGCCAAGGTATTCTTGTCTCAATAAATACCATTGAGTACTGATATACCTTCAACAATTATCATATACATCACCAATCAACAACGCCTGGACCAATTTTGCCAATTCTTTGTTTGAAATGTCGTTGAAGTCCAAGGATGGTTTTTTCGACGGAGAAAAATTCGAATAATTGCCGGAAAAAACCTCAAAACAGCCCATTTCTTTTTCCTCTACAAACATTTTGAAATAAAATGTAGAGTCAACAGCTGGACCGATTTCGCTATTTTTTGTTGTTGTGTTTGTTATTGTCAGGAAAAAAAATTTTAAAAATTGAAATAAAATTTTGTTAAGTTTTAGAGATTAACATACACGTAACTAACATGGCACGTGGTATATTTAGTTATAAAGAAGAATACATAGTTTTCTTTGATTTAAAGGGAAATTTAATTTTTGAAAATGATAGAATTTAGGTGTACAAACTTCGTCGCAGAACTCGCAATATAGCAAGTCAAATATATGAAAGAGCAGACGAGCAACGCGAAGCTCGGTATGAAGTTGAACGGAATCGATGGAATCGAAATTAATATGAAAATGTTGCATTTAACTCCTATCGACCTGCATTAAATTATAACCAAGAAATAGATTACAGTTAACAGCAAATCGTTGCTGTTGGACTAAAGAACAGTGTGTGTTTATATTTCAAGGCAAAGTTTAATTGTTATTGATAGAAAATACTTCCAATGATGCGACAAAATATTCCGCGAAAGGTCAATTCAAATAGACGCTATTAGTACAGCCACTATATTCATTAGTTACCGGAAATGGACTAAATTCTGAAAATTTTTTGTCTTATATTCAGCAAATATCTCATATAATGATGATATATATGGGACAAGAACTTGATACGAAATAAGGAACATGCTGTTCAACTATAGAACGGACAGGTTAATAACTTTCAATACATCAAACGTGTTAATATAGGAATTTTTTGATAATTCGACTGAATTTAAAATAACAAGAAGTATTGCAATCCCTTCGTTAGTGAGTAAGTTCCTTGCTCCACACGGGATAAATATTAAAAACAAGATAGTGTAGCAAAAAGGAAATAAAATATGATAAATGCTTCAACAAAATGTGAATTTTGGTATTGGGAAAATTGTCTCAAAATCCGAAACAGAACAGAATAAATTCAGCTTGTCTTCCAACCTGACACACTTTGAAATATTCAACAAGTAACAACACTAACATCTACGACATCAATTATATCATTGATGAGATTGGAAATAACCAAAGCTGGAAACGTGGGGCTCTCCGGATGAACCAGGTTTCAAGGTATTCAGATCTCCTAAAAGTAATCACTTTGTTTAACAAAATATATCGTTGTCAGATCTACTAAAAGTAATCATTTTGTCCAAGAAAATATATCGTTGTTAATCATTAATAACCGTTGCAGACATTTCGTTTTACTCAAAATATACAAACACAGAACACGTGAAAATAATAGGTAATTTCTGTCACCCTATGGTTAATGATGAGCAACTCCTGCATGATTATCGGGGATACAACGTCGACGATAGTAGTTATCTCTGCATTAGTCAATGTTTTTGAATAAAGGGGTGGAAAGTTATATAGAAAGAGCGTGACCAGTGTCCATCCCTGTTGCCTCGGTCATTAAGGAGTCATCCTCCTAAAGTCATAGAGTCAGAAACAGAAAAATGCCTAAATCATCGGCGAAGAGAAACGATGAACACGCAAGGCCCTGTCACGCCAACTGAACATCATTTCTTTCACGAAAAACATCAGTGTTGGACTCCATTGAAAGTGTATAATATTTCCATAGCGATTTATTGCATTTGAAGAGTTATTATATTGTTCAAAAAGATAACTATTAACCTACTATCTTCCAGTTTTTCGTTAAGAAATTTTCTTACTTTTTTACTTTCTTTATGTTTGTATATTGGTTCAATTCTATTCTTATCAATTTTATTCGTTGATAATTGTGTTTAATTGAAAATTTTTTTTGTTGATTCAGTCTGATGAATTCTACTCTTATGATACTCGCAGTGCTTCTGAACGGAAGATTTGGCCACCATTCACTCGATTGAAGCAGATCCAGTACCTACAGCAGTTCATAATGAGTGCAAAAATCGACAATCACCATCCGGTTTACATACGGGAAATCGAAAATAAAAAAAATTAGAACAGGGTATTGAAGTTTTTTTCAAGAAAAACCCTGTTTTATTGTGTTGATGAATATTTTAATCATAGTTTCTTATTTATGTATTTTTGTATTGTTCACTGTCACGCGATTGCCCTGATCATTCTTCAAAACTGTGTAGGATGCCATATTTCTATGATACACACTTAGCTGTCTTTATTCGAATAATTCACTTATCAGAATTTATTTACCAATATATTCAGTTTTTTACAAGTTTTTATTTACAAGTTAGACAAAGTAACAAGCTAGTTAGCTGAATATTTGTTCGTAGGCAGGCTAACTTAGCATTCGGGAGGTCGAGGTTCAAATTTCAGGTCTGGATTTCATGAGATTTTAGGGGGTTTCTTATGACGTAGATATTTCACTGCTTTCAAAGGTATAAGGCAAATGCTGGGTCAATATTTCCTCTGAATCCTATCCCTATTTCCATGATCTGTAATTATCCCCAACGCACTTTTGTTTCCTATTATCGGACTGAAAGAGTTTCTAATCCCAAACTGAATAATTTCTTACTTGTCGCACACATACTTGAAGTAAGAATGGAAACGTGTGTTTTCCTTCTGGTAAAAGGTTAAAGCCTTTCAAACTCTCTGTACTGAACACTCTGACTCATTTTAAAGAAATTCTTTCTGATTAATTTTCATATTTTCAGTCATCAATGTTAAATGACATCATTATATATCATTCCTCAAGTTTCAGTGAATTTTCCGTTTCAAAACTCAATATGAGATCAGTTTTCAATATCAATATCGGAGAATATTGTAAAAGATGTGTAAGTTAACAGAAGTGTTGACGTTCTTTGGAGTCTATCTGCACAAATTGTTACAGTTTTTGTTCGAAAATCAACATTATCTTTAAATAGCATTGTATTGAAATAATACCAGAAGGAAAATGAAATACATCAAGCATATTTGTTTCTTCTTGAATTTTCATTGTGTTATAACTTCATCTATATGTTTCTGTTCATTTCACTGCCGACGAACTTTAAACAGCATACTAACTTAGAAGCTTTCAAAAAAATATATATAAGGATTGATTTTTACTTGTCAATATTAAAAATACATGAATTAGGGGTATACTTTGTTAGTTTTTAAATTTTATAATTTACTTTAAAGATATTGATGTTTTCTTATTATTTAACAATTGCTTCATAAAATGTTTCAGTATTTGAGAAACAAACATCCATCATATTCTCCAAGCTTTTAAACATATTTTTTTTCGTTATTTTGTTTTTTGTGTTTCAAATCGTATACCGTCGTAACTCCGTTCGAAATACCTTCGAGTTCGTTCCTGTTCGTTTTGACATTAGTACACCAGATGGCCTTGCTTCGTGATATTCTATCGACCTACAGCTCACATTTATTATGTACGAATATGTTTCAGCAATTATATTCTTTGCATGCCGTTATGTATGCATTACCTTAATTAACTTTATAAAAACAATACTTTTCAACATGAAAATATTTGCAAGGATTACACGGAAGTCAATAGGTCACTTGATAACCAGATTAAACTATTTAGAATATTTTGCCAATAGAAAAATCGCAATTTTTGTAAAAATTAGCAATTTTTTGAAATTGAGATAATTTAAATTCAAAATACCTTCGGTTGAAGTTACATTGAGTTGAGTAACGATTTCATTGATATGGGTATGCATTTAATTAATCCTTCCAGCATACTGAGTACTTAGGAACATATCTCATTTTATAATGATGATAGTCAAGAAGCACAAAACACTGATATCTTCTATATCAGTATTTCGGTTATAATAATGTATTTTCGTACCAAATTTCCCGCAATTTCAAGAAAAGCAATAATCATGCAGTGAGTAATTCAGTTATGTATATTATTCGAGTAATTCATGAAGTTATAAGCTACCTAAGGAATCCGAACATACTCATTCTATTCATTATGTTGATAACCGTAAAAACATATGTACTTTAGTGAAGAATTAGTAGATTTTGCAAGGCATGGTTAGGTATAACTAAGCTTTCTTCAATGATAATAATCTGAAAATAACTTTTTTTTCATTTCAATCGGTTGAGTTATTTCATTGATGAATGAGCATTAGCTTAAAATTGATTTTTGATGAGTTTTGATGAATCAACAAATCGTTTCTTGTGGTAATATAAGGAGATTCCCATTCATCGCAACTCAGTTTTTTTTATTGAAATTCAATCAATCATAAATTTCAATAATAGCACAACCAGTTGAAACCAGTTTAACTTCTGAAAATAAGGTTACACCCTGAACCATTGCCAAGTATTTATTATAAATTTTGTGTAACCAAGCCAAGTGTTTCTATTTATTATACTAAAGTGTCAATTTAGCTTCACAACAGGAAGTTGTACATTGAAACACCTTTCATTAAGACTACTAATTTCCTCCAACTATTGGCCTCATCAATCATTAACTTATTACTCATGCTTTATTTTTACTAGTAGTATCATTTTCTTGTTTTCATGTATGATTATTTTACTCTAACACAGTAACCGATATTTTCTTTCCATTTAGTGGTGCTACGTCCTATTTTAGGGCCTCTTTCAGGGTCTCAAGGGGGAGGTCATAACTTCAACATACCCTTCTTCCATTCCTGGGGCCATACTACTGAGTATCGGTCCATTAAATCATTATATTTGTTTTCATTATCAAACTTATTGACAACTTCTAGAGTATTAAGGTGTGTCTTAGTAGCTTCTCTCCTTTGTATCCTTTTTTATCGCCACACAACCAAAAGTTAGGTATAACAAATTGTTATTAATATATACCAACGCTCACAGCGTGTAGGCGATCATCCACTCATTCTATAATACGTAATTGCCCCTCCGTAGCTAGTGCGAATATATCACCCACGTTTTTCACTCCACACCAGTTCTTGATATCGCACAACCATGAATGCTGTTTTCGGCATGGACCTCTTCTACCTTCTATTTTACCCATTAATATTAGTCTTAGGATATCATATTTATTGCCTCGGAGTATGTGGTCCAAATAAAACATCTTGCGTTGCTTTATATTTTTTAATAACACACGCTCGACGCCGGCTCTTCTAAGTACTTCCTCATTCGTTATTCGGTCCACTCAAGGAATCTTTAATAACCTGCGGAGTGTCCACATCGCAGAAGCCTCTATACGTTTCATGGATTTTATTTTGAGTGACCATGTTTCGGCCCCATATGTTATTATGGGCCAAATATAGCATTTTACCATACTAAGTCTTATGTCTAATGATACTTCTCTTCGACATATATATCTTTGAAATTTAATAAATGTAGTTGTTGCCATCGCCGTCCGTATTTTTATTTCCATATCGCTATCCAATTTGTCATTAATGCTACAACCAAGGTACTTGAATTTATTGACCCTTTCTATGGGTTTATCCTCAATCATTATTTGGGCCGATTATGCTGTTCTCTGCAGATGATCATGAATTTTGTCTTTTCGGTGTTGATTTTGAGTCCATATTCCTTACCTATCTTATTAATTTTGTTCAGAAATTGCTGTACATCTTCCAAATCGGTTGTTAAGATGGCAGTGTCATCAGCATAACGTATATTGTTTATTGGAATTCCGTTTATTTTTATACCTTTTTGCTGACTGTCCAGCACCTTCTGATAAATCATCTCAGTATATACGTTGACTCATTAAACTTATGAGTCTATGATCACCGCAGTTTTAGGCCTTGTTCTTTTTTGGTAACGCTATAAATATTGATCTTAACCATCCCGTAGGAATAATAACAGAGCCATAGATCTTATTACATAAGATTTTTGGGTCCATTAATTTTAGAACTTCTGCATGAATCATATCTTCACCAGGTGTTTTTCCGTCTTTTAGATTTGCTACAGCATATTCTACTTCTGAAATAAGTATTGGGGTGCCAGTTATATTTTCTGTTGAGTTAAATTTTGTGCTGCTGGACGAACATTTTGATATAGATCTTTTATATAATTTTCCCAAGTCAGACGTAGTTGTTCGTTGTCTGTATATACAAATAGTTTGAGTGAATTTACTAGTATTCCTGTTAAGACGAGAATTCTTTGTCTAAAATCTCCACCATATATGCCATTGTGATTCTAGAATACATATTTTGTGAGTAGGTATGAGGTTAAAGCATTTTCAGAAAATTTGTTTGTGCTTATGAACAATTAGAAACTTTTTGACTTATAGTATCTAGAGGGAAAATTTGAAATGTTAATAAAGAAATATCTGATTGAATGCACATTTGAAAGAACAATTTTACATTTAAAATCTTCTAGTTTTAGTTTCTAGTAGTCATGAAAAGTGTGTTTTTCATTCAACTTTTATTCAGGTTTGTCACGGGATACATTATCATCTGCTATTCTTCCTCTGGCAAGTTCTTTTGTTCATGGCATTCGACGTGGAATAGCTTCTCCGTCTCGAGAGTCTATTTGTCCTTTTGGCACGCGTATCGGCGATAACAAATGATCGTCGGCCAACCATCCTCGTAGTTAGAGTAATGCTCCTCGCTATTGTGCGCCACTGATTTATGATATCTTGGACAGGGAGGAGGGCGGATGTTTTATTTATTTAATTGTTTGTTTGCAAGGGAGCATTTTTTGAATGAGTGATTTTTGCGGTCGACATGCGGAAGCATTAGCATAAGTGGCCGATAGTTTCCGGAGGTTTTCTGTCATATTTATATTTCCGTCAGGTCTTTTGAGAAACGAGTATTGATGGTTTTTCTTACGGATGACTAGCTAACATAAATTGTTATCTTAAAATGCATGTGTGATGTTTCAGATTTCTCATAACTGTAGTTCGAGAGGACTGTTCGAGAAGTATTTATGAAATAACCTTTTAGAAGAAGAGTCATTACATGTTAATAAATTCAAAAGTTCGTGACTTTTACTTAATAGCCAGTTAGAGGTTAACACTACCCCTCTACTTAATATATTCAATAAGAATATTCCGGTTAGCAGATCAGATTGATTACCTAAGTTTTAGTTAATTTACATTCAATTTCATGTTTTATGTTTCATGGAAATTTTAAATTTCTTTTATTTGTTCTTAGAAATCTTAGTTGTATATTTGTATCTTTCCTATAATTCAGTTGGAATACCTGACTTAAGAAATTGATTTTCTGTGTCCATCTCCAGATATACGATCCTTTTGTTAAATATCAGTGTATTCTATGGTCCTCATTCCAAGTTAGTCATATAACACAACTGGTATGTTCTGAGAAAATAGCTATAAGTACTGACTTTGTAAAATTACACATAGTATTAATCCAGCATTTGATAAAGACTTAGTACTTCGAAACGTCGTCATGCGTATTTTATATTGAATTATGAGAAAATTTTAAATATCATTTTATTATGGATATTAATTTTCTCCAAGTATCGGCCTCATCAATTATAAAATAACCTTTTATTTTAGCGCAAACGAATTTAATTATCTCCTTTCTAGTTCTAAGAAAAAACTTCGGAAACATCGAGTTTTTAACTGATGGTTGATGTAACACTTAATCTCGAAATTAACCACAAAATTATGTTATCAATAATATGTAAATATTTTACAAAGTTTTTATCACTTTAATGTGTAATATGGGGTACTTCATATCTCTGGTCTTGATTTACTTTGATTCGAAAAACCAAGAATCTTAGATCGAATTAGAAAAAAGATAAATTGTATAGTATATTTCGAATAGGAAAGAATGTTATTTTAAAAAATATCACGGGTAGTTAGTGTTTTTGTCATTGAACAGTTAGTCGTCATTCCGGTTATTATTAGGCTTAGTCCGGGTATATTCATATTTGGTTAGACGTCTTCAGGTACCTGATCGAAAAATAAATTGAACCTTTGTCTTAATTGTCGATTAATTACAGAGCATTTACTCTAACTGAAAGTGAGAAGACGCAAAAATCTAGTAACTTGCCGATAAAGCTTATCTGCCGCACTAACTGAAGGTGAAAAGACCGGGCCTTATAGCGTTGGTGTAGGTATGGTTGCTCTGCTATCTCGTACTCCGTTTTATGTGCCTAATTCTAATTTCACTAAAACAAAAATATATGACGTAATTAACAGGAGAGCTTATATAAAATCAGAATGAGGATATCGCTGCAAACAGTGAAGAAAAATATGTATGTCCCAACCATGTTATGTGCTTAGGGGATGAATGTCTAAGATTTAATATATAGCTTCAGTAACAGTGAAGGCCAAGCCACATGTTCACTTCTTTTCAAACTTGATAGAATGTTCGCTGATCTCTTGGTGAATCATGGTTTAGTATATTGAATAAAATCACTTTATTGGTTCTAAAAATCATATTGTTAATTCACAATTCAACGGAGTTCAACTTTTAAAAATTGGTGAATATTCGCACTTTTTCACAACAAGAACGTCAGAAACCGTCAGATATTTTACTTTAGCAGATTTTCTTATAAGAGTAGCATATTTGAGAAACTGAATAAATTAAATTTGTCTTTCAAATGCAACAACCCGCACATTCTGAAATTTTTGGAGAAGATTGGGGGGTTTACACAGGAACTGAGGTTGTGAATAAAAAAATGAATGACGAGTCGATCAAGATCTCTTTACGCAATTGTATACATATGCGAGCTAATATACTGGTTGTCTTATAAGACTTGATGTCACCTCGAACGGATCACCATGTCAGAAGATATGCTTGGATTCTTTTCCATGAAGAGCTGTTCCACGCACAAGCTCCGTCAGGATTCACATTACAATTTGATGGAGTTTGGGTAACGATCCAACCTGAATATTCAAATTTAACTTCAAAAGCTTTAGACATTTTCATACCAACATCTCGTCTGCAACATCACATTTGTGTGAAGATGAATTTCAAGCTGTATCTATAATCATGAACAAATCTCGCTCAAGGATTAATGTGAAGTAAGAAATGGGATTGGCAGTGTTAAGACTCATTCACCTCGTTGTAAAATTGTTCACCTATTTCTTTGATTTGAATGAGAAAATACTTAATTTTTATTACTATTAAGTTTATTATTTCTTATTTTTTTGTCTTTCAATTCTGAATGAAAAATATTCTAAAGTGAATACAAAAAACTGAATTTCATGTCGTGGATATTTTAAATTCAACTCTTTGACCTTAACTGTTATTGAAACTATTAGTTATATTTCTAATTTCAATAAGTATTCGAATTTAATTTGAAATAGTTTCAAATTACTTTTTCAGTTTGTTGGTTGTGATCATCATATCTTTGTCGGTGTCTAAGCATGAACTCATTCTCTTTTATACTTATAGAAGAACTTAAACTAACATGTATGTGAGTATAAATTCTTCCAAAGACATAGTAGTTTATAGCAGATTTTGCAAATTTATGCTATTGATAGCAATTGGAACTGTCGGGTTTGGCTATCTACGATCTTTTCAGTTTTTTTTGAGTCGCTTTTATGAGAATGCTTACTTCAGTAGTGGCGAAACTCAAGTGATATTTATATCTGAACCATACAGCCAGAAAACATAATCACCGTGAAAATCCCAAAGGAACCTTATGTATTTCAATAAATTTCAGTTAGTCTATCAATATTGAAATAAAATAAGGTATTTTTCATCAATTCCGGAAAAAATAAGTAACATTTTTGATGACTAACATTCTGAGTATAAGACCCGAAAAAATTCATCAGTTTTATCATTTTGCTTTTTGTCATTCTGACGAATTGAAAAATTAGTCTCATGACGTATCCGTAGCTAGGAGACAAGATGTAACTGAAAACGAAGATTAGACGACATAAACAAATTCTTATCATATCGATTCACCAAGATAAACAACGAAGGGAATAACAATCTGGCCATTCGATAATCCAGCATACAGAATCGCAAATCGAATTCTGGTGTCCTTTCGAGTGGCGCACCTGTTAATCTGAATTTTCGATATGGCCTTATCGCCCGTCGCGGTGCCCACAGCACTGTTTACACAGTCTTAACGTCACACACTCGTTTTAATAGACTTGCATATGTTAAATTATGATAACGTCCATTCCGTATTAATGCGTAAATGTGAATGTTATGCACTGTTATTTATCCACGGATAAGCGGTATGTCAACTGATGATACACTTGTTACTATTTGCTTGCCGAGCGGTGATGTTGATTTTCCCGTTGGAGCATCATGTGGAGAGATTACCGAGTGAATTCAGAGTCGCGCTAATTTTAGTAAGTGGTTACGAATACAGAGATAATAATAATAATCATAAATGAACTCCTTCACAAAGGAACTTTCACATATGCTAGATATTTTATATCAAAGGAATAGGCGCTCTTTGCAAAAATTATCAGGACGTGGCGGCGGGGCCCATGGCGGCGTTCTTCCCAGCTGTCTTCATGGCGTTGATTTCCATTATTTCTCAGAAATTTCCTATTCTTGCTGTGGCAACCAGCATCTACTTGGGAAACGCTTTGTCGCGCTTTGAAAGACGTAGTTGCCAACTGTCCTGCCAACTTGGTGCCGTTAGGGCATTCTTGTTGATCAAACAGGCCTGCAGTTAGCGGCAAAACTAACGTGACCACCTTGGACTCGCAGTACAACTTTCGAGCTGTTACAGAAATCTTGCCTAAATCCTTGTACTAGTGCCTTTTGGGAAACACACTCGTACCGTTCTTGCATTGCTCTTTACTATCATTTTATGTTTTTGGACTTCTAAATTGACCAATCATGGTTTTTTTGTATGCACCGCGGTTGACCATGATTTTCTGCGAGTAGTTTTTTTCGATCAACTATCAAGTTGATCCTTGTCTATTTTGGTGTATGATGAGTGTATGATGGAGCACATACACTCGACCCGTCTTGTGCACTTTCTACCACCTTCTCATGGCTGTGGATTGCTTCATTCGGCTAATCACGGTTGAAATCGAACAACTGTGGTTGGCTGCGAGCTTTGAAGATTTTAGTGTTTATAAAAATTGGTGAAGAGTAACATTCTCGTACCAATAACAAGTCTGCTGAGCAAGTGGCAAGCAGCCATAGTAGTTCCTTATAGAGATACACCACATACCTAGTCCCAGTTTCCTAATGTTTAACGGGAGATTTGTTGTGATTTTCAGTGGACACTAAGATAACTGGAACAGTTTTGAGTTCGTTCATATGACACTGTCTCTGTATTCGCCCTTCAAGTTTTCGACATTAAGAGATTTTATCGGCATTCTCCTCAATTAGGTTGTTCGTATTTAGTATGGCTACCTCGGTAAATGTAGTTTCCTACATTGGGTCTTTTGTCAACTAGGACAAGGTCAGGCATATTGAGAGCAACTGTTTCATCAGTCAAGATAAAGCAGTCCCAGTAGACTCAAAATGGTAATTCTAAAAAATTTACTATATCGCAGTATCTTATTTTAAATAAGAGAACACAGGCTATCTATGGTTTGGAAAAATTGATTGACATGTCCGTATATATGCACACGACAATAATCCAAGAACTCGACAACACCAAGTCTAAAATTGACCAACTCTTTCGTTTTCACATGAGTTAATTCGTACATCGTTTTTTTTATCAGGAATACCGATTTAGTTCAATAACAGACTGAATTTTAGACGAATTGCACATTCGATTAACATTAGTCATGTAGATACTCTCCATTTACCTCGGTTTCGCCTGAATATTTTCAAAACATATTCCACGTATAATCCTACTTCCATTTATAATATATTAGATAGATACTTTCGCTGTCAAGGTTTAGAAAAAATAGTCAAATACAAGGTAATATCATTATATTCCTTATAATCAGAATCAAAGTCATTGAAAAACTTTGGAAAACTTTTTTTTTTTTTCTTTTTGTTTTCCTAGGTATATTTAGTTATTGATCTGACGAAGGTTTTTATATTCATTCTGTTCAATTTTTGTAAATTATACTCATTTTATTATTTCATTTTTTTAAATATGCCCTCATAACTTCTTCATTATCACTATGCATTTTGAGTTCAGTAATGATACCAGTGCTAAACTTAAATCTCTCACTATTGTAACACAATTTGTATGGAACAGTGAATAAAGTCTTTATCGGATATAAAGTCCTATTATCATAACTTTTATTATTTCACTATAAGATTCGTTGTTAACGAGCAGCACAAATAAGTTCGACTTGTACCTGCTTATGTTCATTATGTCCAATCAAGGATCAATATAAAAAATCTCGAAGTTCGTAGGAAGTGTGGCTATAAAATTGCCCATGTGAAGTTTGAGCGAAAATCATCGCGCCAACCTAAAATAAAATGGAAAGATGAACGGAAGAAAGAACATTCTGAGAGGATGAAGTGTTTATGGGAGGCAAGAAAGGTGAAACAAAAGCCCAAAATATTGTGACTTTCAAGTTCAATAATAAGACACGTTAAATAGCTACGGGGCATGTAAACATACGATGCTTAATGTATCTATGATCTGAAAGATATTTTCATTGCTTGCATTAAATGGAATTGTGAAGCTTTCATTACATGACGGTTTTCCGTTTTGGAGTTGTCATTGACGTTGTTATGCCACGTCCATCGCTAAGTCTCACTGTACAATGGACGTGGCAGAACAGAATAGTTCCTTGTGCAATTAAACGGTTTGTTTTGTCCTACTATTTATTACTATGTATATTTTATATAGCGATCTGGGTACAGATTTATCTATATTTCAACATACGTATAAAATAAAATTACTTACAATTAGAGTTCATGCAGTGAAGATAACCAAACTAACATTTTTTTTATAATAAAGGTCTCTTATTTTGTTTCCATTTATGCACTACATGTTGCTTAAGAATAAGAGACGTTTATCATAAGAAAATGTTCGTTAGGTTATCTTCACTGCATAAACTCTGATTGTAAGTAAATTTATTTTATACATATTGAAATTTATCACTGTATTCATTACTTTGCAGCTTGTTTTTTCTCATGTAGAAGACACAAATAATTGTCGAAATATAGAGAATTTTAAAGAATGAATGAGCTTTCAAACACTTCACAAGACCGATTATTCCCGTTATGAATATATATATATATATATATATATATATATATATATATATATATATATATATATATATATATATATCAACGAATGAAAAATTTTCTTGCGGTGAAAAATACAAACGACAAAAATGTAATTCTTGATATAGCCCGCAACTCAATTGGAAGCAGCCTTTGACACGTGTTTCGAGCTTATTGACTCTCCTCAGGCGTAGCCAAGTTCAAGGTGTACGAACCTGGAGATGGAATCAACAATGAAAGAACACACCTGTAAAGGAAGTCTCCACTGCTAGGCCTCCACGTGAACTCTCCGGGTTTGAAGATTTGGTCAACGTATCGCCTTTGTGGCGACAATATAATATATATATATATATATATATATATATATATATATATATATATATATATATATATATATATATATATATATATATATATATATATATATATATATATATATATATAGAGGTATTCTCAATTTATCCAGATAATGATTTCAAATATTAATTTTCCGCTTTGTATTCTCAAAAATTATCGATTCAATTATCAATATGTCTTTAAGATGGATAAATATTATTGGTGTGTGAGAAAATAATCAATTGAAGCCTAGTAATATTTTCATTTCAACAAAACAACAGTAAAGTACATACTATTGATCTATAGACTTTAACTCTGACAGTTTATGAACAACTATGGTTATATTCTAATGAGTTAATGTACTCATTTAATCTCAAGATATTAGTCTATATCAATTAGCGATGACAATTATGTAAACATCCAAGTACCTGTCAAGCATACGTATACTTCATCAAGAATAATACCAATTAACCAATTTTGTTTCTGTCATAATTAACGCAATAGATACAAATAGGTAGCTATGTGAGTTTTTAACGGTTATATGATAGAATTTGAATTCATATGAAATTGTAGACGATTAAGTATGATTAAAGCGTACCAGTAGATATCGGTATATCTTTAAAATTGAGGATATGCAAACAAATTTTCAGTACTTATTTATTTTATCGCCAAATAACATTTGTTACTAGCGCATTCGCCAAAGTGTAGTCTACAGAATTTTAATAAAACTATTAGGCAAGAAACCATTATTTTTATGCATAGATATAAATAACGCTAATGCGGCCAATCTGTAAGAAACAAAAGTTGAAATATGGTGAATTCATTGAACCACTAAAATGATGAAAATTGAGCTGGATGAGAGAAGAATTGAGATAATCTTTCAATAGTTTGATATCAACTACTTACATTAGGAATATATGAAACCTAAAGAACTGAATAGAATTTTACATATTTAATGCAATTAATCATTTGAAATGAAACATCCAAGAGAAGTTATTTAAATTACTAGTTGAATATATGACGCATCTCTGTCCAATTTAATATTTTTAAACACTGCGTTGCAATTTCTGATTCTTTATGAATGTCCGTTCTTCTCGAGACATTGTTTGACTTTCAGGTCGAAGATTTTGTACAGTGTTTCAGTGTAGAAGTATTGTTTATTGTTTTGAAATTTCTTCTATGATTAAAAAAAATTTGATATCAAAATTTATATTTATCACCAGCATAGAAATATCATATAGATTTTTCATTTATGAATAGATGTCAGTTGTAGTGATTGTATATATTCAGGAAATAATAATAATAGCTATTTTTACGAACTATCAATTCATTGACGGTACCTGTTATACTTCATTATTGAAATTCAGTTCAATTTGATAGGTACGTTTCAGTTCACTCTAAAAAGTGAGCGCCCAAAATAATACCCATATATTGAATGAAAGATAAAATTCAAACACTTCAATTTATGATTTACACTTTTATTGAAAACATAACATGACGCGTTTCGTCGTTATAAACGACTTCGTCTGATGCTAATAGAATACTGACAGTCAGTATTCTATTGTGAAGAAGTCGTTTATAACGACGAAACGCGTCATGCTATGAGTATGAGTTTTCAATAAAAGTGTAAATTAAAATTCAAGTGTTTGAATTTCATCTTATATTTAGTTATAATTGATTTACATCAAGTAAACGCCAAGACCATTCAATACCTATATAACTGATTTGTTCATAAGTATGTTATGTTGATACTCCGTTTATATGGAACAAAACTGTTTGAATTGTCTAGATATGAACAAATCATTCAATCCCAATCTCTTGCAATTTCATATTAACAGTTAGCTGATTAACTTGTCAATGTAAATGGAAAATACTTCGAAGTCTTGTTCCAATAAATACATAAACGGTAACAAAAAAATTTTTCAGTTTTAAAACTATTTTTAAGGCCGAATATCGGAGTGGAAAACTGGTTCTTCTCAATACATTAGGCATCAATTTGTAATGTGTGTAAATCAATCTTGTTGTCATTGGAGCTTTCATTATGTAATAGGTATAAATTATAAACCCACTATTTTATTCCGCCATGAAATAGAAGTTACAGCTTGAAACATAAAGTAAATCATATTGAATCATTGCTTATTATTCAATTCTCATTAGTTTGAACCAGTTTTTGGCAGGATTCATTCACTCTGAGTTACTTTTTTTTCTTGAAAAATCAGTCTGAGTAATTTGATAGCAAATTTTATAACACAATCTCAAGAATTTATAAATGTGTGAAGTATTCAGTAGCAGATTAACATGTTAGGAAGCTAAGAGAGGAATTAAGAGCCATTTATGTATGTCGAGTAAAAATACAAACATTTCGTTAGACGCGAGCCCAATTACAGTCATTCCCATTTGATATTGCACGTAGTATGGACGCTCTCTGTTGACATTTTTGGTACTTCTAGATGAAGTGAAGCGTTTGATTGGTGGAGTCATTGCTTCTCCCCGCAAAGCTCAGATGAATAGTTCTCTCAATTACAATTGTTAATGCTCAAAGAAACTTCGGCCAGACGTGGAGTCTCACAGGGTATTGTACTGGCTCTCATCTTTTTTTTCTTAATAGATTCCATTGATCTTCCATATGTAATTCAAACCTGCTGATGTTGTCTTTATGCTGATTACTCAAATCTGTCCTCGCAACAATATTTAATAATAGTGCAGCAGAAATGGCCCTCGTTTGAATTCCAGTAAATCCCATATACTTCTCATAGGTAATCAGAAATTGAAGAGTTCTGTCAATGCTTCTATTCATGAATATCAGGTAAAAATTAATGATGATGTCCTAGAGTAAGTACGTGAATAACACTAAATATCTTGGAGGAGTCAGAGATCATCAATTTTGAAGAACAAGTAAAAGAGATTGTTCGGACCCATTACTTCAAACTGAAAGCTTTATACTCTGTGGGAATCTATTTTTCTTCTGGCATAAAACTGAAACGTAAATTGCTCCACAGCATTATTTACGCACATATCAACTAGTGCAGCTTTGTCTTCTAAGAGTTTTTGAACCGCAATAACAAATACAGGATACAAAAATTTTAAAACGCTGCAGATTTGTTTGCATTTGAGATGAAAATCACCTTCAGAGGTGATATGTTTTTAATGTAAATTTATAAGCTAATTGAATAATGAGCCTTGAATATTTATATAATTCGGAAATCTTCAATTTTAATAGAAGAACCAACAGAGCTACCATACCATCGCATCCTACGTATAAATATAAAGACAGTTCTTCTCATCTCTGGAGAACAGAATGATGCCTTTTTTCCGGCTGGACGAAAGTCTCTTCAAAAAGAATGTTAAGCGGGAACTGCTAAACCTTTTGACTTAAATTTTGCTTTTTTTTTCTTATTTATATCTATTTTTATTGATTTTGATTTTATGTTATTATGTATTCTGTTTCATGTTATCTATTATGTTATGAATTCTTGAAAGGGTGGAAGAATGGTTCGGCAAACCCTTTTCAATACGTTTTTAGTGTAATTAATAGTGACGTATCATTTCATTCCATGGAACTAAACCACCTCCAATTCGATGCTATCGTGATCTTGATTTCAGTCAAGGTTATTCCTTCTAGATCTTATATCTGTAGTAGTTGTTTGATTTTGTTTTTCGATTATCCCTAACGAAATATCACACAAGAACTTACATGATGCACATATTGCGTAGAAAAATGCACAACGCCTGGCAGACGTCAACTCTAATAAATAATCAACGGCCAATCGTCCAATATTTCAAGTCATTGTCGCCATACAAAGCAGCGAACGTAAAGCAATATGCTGTAGTATATCCACGTTTTTATTTACTACACAAACCTCCAGCTTCCTTTTTCAGCTCATCATTGTGACAGTATTGAAAGTAAGGACGTAATGGCAAAACTGCTGGGTTGGATGCGAAGGTAGCGAAGTGAGACGGCATACGGCCGATCACGTGACCAATATAACTTCTTTATTCAGTCGCGGACACGTGGCGACGCCCTCTTCCCACAAATTGCACATGCCAGCTTAGACTGTGACGGAGCTAGGAACGGGGAAGCTAGAAGATACCATTCTGTGGTTTGTTATTGATAGTTTCTTCAGTTCATTATCCGGCCGCGTGGCGCTCAGCGTCATGTTTATAGAATATCGCGGGCAATTATGTTAAATTATCTACGGTGTAGGGTTTTCTATCGCTGCTAGATTATTTTTTGTCGTAGATTAGGTTCCAGTAAGGGAAATTTTCACAGGCTGCCACCACTTGGGTGACAAATAGCGAACGATTTCCGCTTTTGATATTATCGAAAGATGATTGCAAAAGCAGAACGTCCTTAGTATTTTAGAAATCAATGTTCATTCACATAGATGTATATAGTTAACGAGGGTCACTGAATTATCTAGGTATGTAAAATAATTCTATATTCTAAAAATTTGAAATTTGTTTTCATTTTTAGTTGCTAACACTAGAACAGCCATTTCAAAGTAGCCATACACCTACATACCTGTAGGCATACTCTAATCGTACTAATAATATTAGAAATTCTTAGACATCAGAACTATTCTGAAATTGAGTTATGGTGAACCACAGAGTTCATCAGAGAGTTTCACTATTCTGAAATAGAGTTATGGTGATTCACAGAGTTTATCTCAATTTGCTGTCAGATAGCACTTTCTTTGCTTCAGTTATATTTTGAAATTCGCACTTGAACATCACTTCCGTTTTCATTCCTTAATTTTATTCCTTTAGAATTGAAGGTGACTCAATTTATCGGCCACTGATGCAGTTTTCTGTATCTCAGTTTAAATTTTTTTGGAAAAAACATCAATCTCTTTTGGTAGGTAAGATGGTTTTCTGTTAACTATCTTTATTCTGTTATCTTATTTTTATAGACGACCTTTCACACTTCTATCAAAGGTGATATTTCACATCGAAAAAAAATTTTCAAGCGTTTTTTGAAAGCTTGAAAACTTCAGCTAACTTTTAAGCTTTATCCAACATAGTTTTACTATGTTGGATAAATTTCATAAATTTCACTTATCAAAGAGTTACATATTATATTCAATAATATGCTAACATAGAGGTACCATTTTCAAGATAGCTTCTTGAAAACGTTCCCGATATTAATCACAGAAAAAACAGTATCAATACCTTCACGTTGTTATTCTGTATTTGCAGATTTTTATTTCAATTTTGGTTTATAAGCATTGAATAGTTTTTCACCCAATAGTAAGTATTTTTAATAGGAGAAATGGTAGTATAATACTTACCTACATATTGCAGAGCCTATATATTATATAGGTCCTACATATACAGAATCTACATATTATATAAGTCTTGTGATTCAATACTTATCGAAAGTATTCAATTACAAGGTATAGGTGGGTATTATATTTTCATACTTCCTCCTTTGAAAACTTGAAGGTGGCAGCATAGAATATCCAACCAATAACCTACACAGATTTTTATAGTGAACTATCATTGCTGTTGAAATGGGATACAAGTCACAGTAGTTCGAATGATTGGAACAAAAATGATTCATTCTAGAAAACATTTAAATTTTCATTCAAATCCATTTAAACATTTCATTGTTTAAATGGATTTTCAACAAATGATACCTTTCTTACAGTGGTGAGAGTGAGTATCAGCTTGAGTGGTTCTTAGTATAATAGAGTCATCAATCATGAAAGGTATTCATGGTGAAATATATTCCTTGAAGTATTGCAGACTATTCTTGAGATCGGGTGAGTGAAGGCTTATACAAGATTATCAACAATACACATTACGAGATTAATTTATAGCGACATTACCCCAAATAAAAGTGAGTTTCTCCATATTCATGTACATTGTGGGGATTATCGCGGTTAACACAGCACTGGACAACTTGATATTATAATCCATTGACGTATCGCCTCGCAGATGTCAGCTTGACAAAGCCGATTATATGCCATGTATCCATGGCATAATATACAATATATTCTTTCTTATACGCACGGATAAATATCAGATAGGGCAAACTGTAACATGTACGATAATTTATGTAAATATAAAACAACGAAACTAAGGTATATTGCAATGCTTTTGTGGAATACGTATTTTATTTTATGAAAACGTTATATTTGATAATAGATTAATGGTCCTTCTACAGACATTATATCAATGGTGAAAGTAGCAATAACCCAGAAATGGCAAAATCAATGGCAAATGTCCGGTGCGAAACTAAGATTAATAAAATATGATGTGAAACCGTGGCCTGACAAAACAAAGAATCGTAAACATCAAGTGCTCATCAATCGGCTACGCTTAGGACACACCAATCTCACTCACAGTTATCTGCTAAATCACACCGAAGAGCCAATGTTTGACTTATGTGGTACAAAACTGAGTGTTCAACACCTTTTCACCGATTGCCCAAAATACGTGGTGCAGCGAAATAACTTTGACTTCCCTCCAGGTTTCCACAGCATTATTGGCAGAAACTTTAATATTCCAAATATATTGAACTTTTTGAAATGTATCGATATTATCACAAAATTGTGAACATGTACGAATCGCTAATAACCAATTAGGTTGATGCGAATATGCTTAAATAAAAAAAAAATTAATGGTCCTAAACTGTTTGGTGTACATTGAAGGGAGCATTTCGCAAATTATTAAGTTATCAAATATTCCAAATTGATTGTTTATATTTCCGTTTAATTAACGTTTCAGTTGCTTGCAATGTTCCAATGAGGATAATATGACCATCGCAAGGATTTATAATTTTTTTTCATATGGGTACTCTGTATCTAATTGTCATTTTCCTAATCTCATTAAATTAAACTTCTATTCTTATATGAATTTTATAGCGCCAAATGTCACCCCAATTTCGTCTTTTTAAACATTCCATTTGTAAAGATGACGATCACTTGTGGTTCAATTGGGGATATGTCAAAATTATAAGAGAAAGATCGATAAGTTGGAGCAAAAATATTGGAAATTAAAGTTCTTAACGAAGAAAAAATAATTTTCATTCTAATCGAAATAAAAAATCCACAAAAAAATTATGTTATCGAAACCTCAAATCTACGCTGTATTTAAATGAAAACGCTATTTCAAATATAGTTTCAATTGTTCAATTTTTTCATAATTATATATATTCTGTAGATTTCATCGATATCTGGAGTGATATCGATGAAATTGCACAAATTCTCTACTTTTCACTGTGCTTTTGTTGAGATTGCGTAGTACAATTTTTATTTATTTTTAGTTTTTTTCGAAATAGCTTCAGGAATAACATAAGAACCGGCATGCAATGACTTCCTGTTATCCACTTGGTCCATGACTCTTTCATAAAATAATACAAAAAATCATCCAATGAGATTCTAAGGTCAGATCATGACCATTTTTCTTGGTCATATTGTATTTAAACCATATACTCTTCAAGCAGCAGTGACTAGCATTAATATGTGGCACAAAAGTTGAGAATCAAAAGTTATTCCAAGTCCAACAAAAGCTTTAAGTCTTAATGAAATATTGTTAACAATTTCATAGTTGAAATTAACTGAATTCTATTTGAATATAAACTTAAATTCTCTTGAACACTTGAACTTATGGTTTACATTTTATTGGCTACATAGCATGACGCGTTCCGTCGTTACAAATAAAGTTCAATAAAGTGTAAATCATAGGTTCAAGTGTTTGAATTTAGGTTTATATTGAATTATAATGGATTTACATCAAGTACACATCAAGTAAACGCCAACACTAATGAATATTTAGATTATATTTTGTGGAGAACGACATAACATGACATTTGGAGACCTTGTGAAATAATTTGTTCAGATTACACAAATTTACATTACGCAATTTTGTAAAAATGTAAATCTATATTAATATCTATGACATCAATTGTATCACTGATACACATTGCAAATAGTAAGGGACCAAGAATAGAACCTTGGGGAAGTCCAGATAAGGCAGGGAATTCTTCTTGAATTCCTTCACTCTTGAACGCGTTTTCACTTCAGTACTCCTTAAAATTATTTCCCGTTTTGTACGTTCGCTTATTTTGCCAAAAAATGCTATCATTGGATCCGGTTACCAGATCTAGTATATGGATCTGGTAAATGTTTGATGATTCTGGATTCGCCGAATCAGTTGATATCAATTTACGGAATGCCATTCCTGAATGTGAAATATTATATCCAGAAAAAGTTGAAATGAAATTCAAAAATTTGTTTAAAAGATGCCATAAAGATCGAAAGTGAATGAAAAACTCTATGAAGGCATTAAATGTGGAAAAGAAAGATGCTTTTCATGATATCATCATTTCATAATTTTCTTTCTCATTCCAATTAACTATTCAATAAATATACTCATATTTGTTCGATAAACATGTCAAATGGTGACACCAGTTTGAGACCATTTCATTGAAATTCATATTATGATTTGTAAAGACTTTTAATCCTTGTCAAAAAAATAAATTCCTCAGATTACATTTGATTTATGCAATTACAAACCGCTTTATCCTATATTGTTCTATTTATGTCCTCTTTCCAAAGAATGAATATTCTTAGCTTTTCCCTAGTCATTGAAATCTGTATTGATAAATCCAGAGGACGAAATAAATCTCTGGAGCAATAAAACAATAGACAGCAGCATTGTGTTATAGTCTGGATACATTGTGAGTAGCCTGGGGAGGAAATGATCTCCACTTCCGGCGTATACCGGAAACGGCCAGGCTATTAGCTAGACCAACGTTCTCTTGTCGACCCACTGGATTTCAGCGTTTGCTCCATTTTCGTCAATGTTCTGAATAATTGCCGGACTCACGATCAGTTATTCAGCCTGAATGTTTGGACTGAATCGCTAATCCTGATAATGAAACAGAAATAAGTAATTTCGATTAAAAAGTATAATACTATAACAAATTACATGTGTATATGATAAATGATGCTTTAAGAAGTCCATTGTCTTATATCGAAAACATAATAGTCCTGGAGAATTATGCATGAAATCTACATAAATTTTGATGATAAGGGGCGAAGATAAAAATGAAAACTTCGACAGAAACAACCTTCACGTCATAAGTAGCATCTACATATCAATTTAAAAATCCTTATCTTCTCGGTAAAAATGTGATAAATCTACTCTTAGAACTTATAGAAGTCTGATGATCAAGAAGAACTTCGAAACAAAGTGAAGTTCAGTCAAGTGTTCACGTGTGTGAAGTGTGTCAAGTGGCAACAGTTCTTGGAACTGTTGCCAATACGCAATTGGAAAAATTGCAAATTGGAGAAATACGGAAAATTGGAATTTAATTCTGCATTCTTTGATTATAACGAAATATTCTGAAGCTTGGATGAATCGCCACTTTTAATTCATTAAAAGGTGAGGGTTTGTCGCTTTCACATGTTTTTGAGTACTCTAAATTTTCAAGTACGCCAGCGGAGAGGTTGAGAAATATTCACGACGTGGTCAAAATTGGGTGATTTCAACAGTGAAATCGGAAATTGGGTGATTTCAATGGTGAAATCGGAAATCTTTGCTATTATTCAGACAGAGGTTGCGCAACTCTTTCAAACTGGTGCTAAACGGAAAATTCAAATATTTCAGGCAGGCGTTTTATGTACTGTTATCCAAAATAAAACTTGGTCTTGCAAAAATTCGAGACTAAGACTCACTGCAAGATACTAACGAAAACAAGACTGTAGCTGCGAGATCTAGTTGAGTCCAATGGTTACTATTTCAATTACTTCGAAGATTTACGCAATAAACCAAATTAAGATAATGAACAATAATCGTTATTCATTGAAATTGTATATCAATCAAACAAATAAAAGTGTATGTTTATAGGTCTCAAAACAGTCTACATAGAAATAAGGCAAAAAGTTGATATAATCAAAGCGATTTCTAAATTTGCTTGTGTTGTGACATTGTTCTTGTTAAGCATAAGTTAGGGATCATTTGTAAGGAATACAATCATTGCGTGATAGTTGTAATAAGTCTTTATTTATTTTTGATAGTTTCGTATTGATGTGTGGTACCTACTCATTTTTTTATAATTATGTTCCGAAAAAATTTTTGGACAAATATAAATTTATCCGAAACTACTCAAGAATTTTGTGCTTCCGAAACCTTTTCCTGCAAAAAATTTTTAATTGACAATAATTTTGCATTTCAGTTAGATCTAACTCACCGAGATGACCGGATGTGATAATTTCTATCTAATTGATAAGGATTCGGTTCACAGAAACTTGTATTTTCTGATTTTTACTCACAAATTTCTGAAATTTGCGCTGAAGCGAGATAATGTTTTTTCTTTCCAACACCTGCTCTTTTCAATTGTAGAAATATTTCAACATGTTGCTATTCGAATATCAGAGCACAAACGTAGAACGAATGTTACTCATTATGTTTCCTGATTTCGTCATATTTTCTAACTTTCTTGATAGCCTCATGTCTGTTGCTATGAGAAAATGAGATTTTTTGTGTTGAGTATTCTAATATTGTGAACATAGACATTAATTAATTTTTCTGAGGCTGAAAAAGGTTGCAGATCTTTATAACGTCCAAATAATATAACTAATTCACTAACTATTTCACAAGATATAAAACCTTCATAATATATATTCAATCAACGTATATCCGCTAATTCATTCATTATCCTATAACTTCGAACGATGAGAGTTTATGAAGCTGTGTTTGAATTTGAAACTTCTTCGGTACTCAAGTTATAATGAATACTGTTTACTGTTAATCTCCTTGTTTATTAATCTGTTTTCCTCAGTGATGTACCTGATCGATAAACCGTTGAGACGATCCTCCTGGATGCAAGGGTGGACCTGATGATGCGATAGTTGTTTTTTTCCCTGTGTAATGTTATCTCTGAATGATGAAGGAAAGGTGAATTTTCCATTCTAGCGGGCTGTGCACATGCGAATATCGAATTTTTTTTCCATATGTTGAAATGATCAGCCATTTTCGATAAGTGTTTCTCAAAATTGAAAAGGTTTTTCACAATTTTGTTATTACTGTATTAAATTTTGAGTTAAAATGGAATAAAGTGCTCCAACGCACTCAAAATGTTGACTGTGGCATTCGCTGAGTCTAATTTCTATCAAAGAAGTGTTTATAAGTGAACCAAGCGTTTTACAGAAGCCGTAGAAGATGTTGATGACAATGAGCGTCCTAGAGTTGCAACCAAGTCAATAAGCGAAGAAAATATCGAAAAAGTAAAGAAAATGGTTTCGAAAAATCGTCGAATCACTATCAGGGAAGTTGCAGAGGATGGTGGCATAATAATCGGCTCATGACATGCAATTTTCTCGTATATTTTGCTTAATGAAATTGCTTAATTTTGAGCAAAAGCAACGTCGCATTAGTATCGCTTAAGAGTATTTGGATGACGTCAACGACGATCGAGATTTGCACAAAAAGGTCATAACTGGTGACGAAACGTCGGTATATAATTTTTATGTTGAAACCAAGGCCCAATCATGCCAATGGAAGCGGCAAGAAGAGCCAATACCTAAGTAGGCACGCCAAGTTCGATCAAATGTGAAGGTTTTGTTCACTGTTTTCTTCAATTACAACGGCGTAGTGCACCATGAGTTCTTGCCAACAGGTCGTACGGTTAATAAGGAACACTACAAGGAAGTTATGCAACGTTTGCATGAAGCAATACGGCTCAAACGATTTGTGGACGGAAAGGATCAAACGACGGAATTGTGGAAAACCAAATGATGGATTCGGTCATGGTCACGGTAATGCTTCAGCCCACACATCAATAATTGTCCTGGTTTTTTCGTCACAGCGCCAAAAACAACAACGTAGTCATGCCTCAATCACCGTATCCACCAGATTTGGCTCCCTGCGACTTTTTCCTATTCCCAAAATTGAGCAGTTGGTCTCTTCTAAACAGAAAGCGTTTTGCCACAATTGATGAGATAAAGTTGACATCGAAGAACGATCTGATGATCATAGCGAGAAGCGCATTTCAAAAGTTCTTCGAATATTAGAAAAAGCGCTGGCATAGGTGCATATATCTGAGGAGGATTACTTTGAAGGGGACAAAATGAATATTGATGAATAAATAAATACTTCTCAAAAAAAATTCAGAATTCACCTTTCTTTCTGAACGAATCTCGTTTGTTGATATTTCATTATCAGATGACAACAAAATAAAATTCCTGCCTGATAATATTGTTAGGAATGTTCTCTTCTGTTGCTTGATAATCAGGTGTAGATGAAAATAGTCACGCAGGTACTTTTAATAACTGTAGTGAAACGGTCCATTAAAGAACCAACCGTCCTGCTGAACTGTAATCAGAATTTCTCTTTCAAGTTTCATCGACCAATAGAACGGCGCGCAATTCTCGACACATTTCAATTTCGATTGACGCTATTACAATTTGAAGTGAACAATGATATTGTGAAGAGTGTAATTTTCAATAGTTGCCCGATGCGGACGGGCAAGGGAGTATCGAGAGGAAGAAAGAGAAGTCACTCGATTCCCATTGTGCGCTATAGCTATCGGCAGAACAATCAAACATTTTAATCACCGATAGAGGGCCCTAATGTCTGAGAATTTCCTCGGTAGCTCGTTTTCCAAACCCCTTGTGTCTAACGTTTCCCCGCACGGCAATTATACTTACATTTGCAATTTTTTCCCTTCGCCGCTCAACTTTAAGTGATTACACCGTTACTGGATGGCTTCGCAAATTGTGAGATGAAGATGGATTTGAGAGCTTACTTGGTGTGACATATAATACTGTATCGTGCCTACGAAAATGTTGCAATGTGAATTGAACGAAAATTTATTTCTTAATATTCGTGTAAATCTATAATATAAAAATGAATCGCAAAATGTGTTGGTAAGCGCATAACTCAACAACACGTGAACCAGTTTTGCAAATTCGTTTTTTCAAATATTCATTGAAGTCCAAGAATGGTTTTTACGTCAAGAAAAATTCTCTTAAAAGAGACCCATAAAAACGTTTTCTAACTAAAATGGAGAGTCAACCGCTGGACCGATTTCACTATCTTTTTTGTTGTTATTGTCAGGAAAAAAATTTTAAAAGTTTCGTGTAAAATTAGAAATATTTCAGAATACTTAATTAATAATACAAGTGAGACATTATTATTAATTCTCAAAAGGAGGATGTAAAAAAACTGAATATCTTATCACACATCATGGTTAGTTCATAACTATCACAACTAATATTGAAACTTCAATTTAATATAAAATTTTGAATTAGAAGTAAGTTTGAATAAACTTACAAACACGTTACTAACATAGCACGTGGTATATTTGAATATAAAGAAGAATACATAGTTTCCTTTAATTAAATATTAATTAATTAAAAATGATAGCTATTAGATGTATGAACTTAAGTCGCAGATCTCGCAATGCAGCAAGTCAAATAAATGAAAGAGCAAGTCGAGCTGGTGAGCAACGCAAAACTTGGAATGAAGTTGAACGGAATCAATGGAATCTATGGAAATTAACAATATGAAGAGGTTGCGTTTAACTCATATCGACCTGCATTCAATTAAAACGTTGAAATAGATTACAGTTCACAGCAAATCGTTCCTATTGGACCAATTAACGTTGTGCGTCAATATTGCAAGGCATAGTTTAATTGTTATTGATAAGAAGATACTACCAATGATGCGACAAAATATTGCGCGAAGGGTCAATTCGAATAGACGCTATTGCTACAGCCACTAGAGCCACTATATTAATTGGTTTCCGGAAATGGGCTTAATTCTGAACATTTTTTGACTTACATCCATCGAATATCTTCTATAACTAATTATGAATTGGGACAAGTACTTGCTACGAAATTAGGAACATGCCGTGCAACTGTAGAACGGACAGGTTAATCACTTTCAATACATCAAACGTGTTAATATAGGAAATATTTGATAATTCGATCAACTGGAATTAGAAACAACTGGAAGTATTGCAGCCCCTTCGTAAGTAAGTCCCTGGCTCCACACGGGATAAATATTAAAAACAAGATAGTGTAGAAGAAATAGAAGAATAAATAGCCAGAAATGGGAGTATAAAGTTTGCCGGGTCAGCTATGTGGGTGTGCTCCTAACGTCAAAGAGTCAATTCGCACTTTATTGCCGCTGCATAAAGTACAAATTCAAACTAAAGTACTATCAAAACAGTGTGCGTGTGCTCGTTGGAGGATCTAATGTCGCGTTCCGAAACTCAACAAAAGTGATAATATCGCGAACTAGACCAAGTTGAATAGTCACAAACTTTGAGATATATAGGTCATTACTACTGATTTTCGATTTGGCCTGCTTCGCGATATTTTTGCTTTTGTTTCAGTTTCGGTACGCTTCATAAAATGCATCAGTTTTCACGTCATTTCATCAGTCAAACACAAACCTCGTTACCATAAGTGTTGTATTTTTTATATATTAATCTGATATCTCTATCTGTGCAAAATCATTTGAATGCATATTAATATAATGTAAATGAGGTGATCACCCAATCTATGTATATGAAAATGAATCCCTATTTTCCTTGGTCGCGTCATCACGCGTGAAAGGCTGGACCTTTTTCACTATTTTTTTGTGTTTGCTATTGACAGGAGAAGGTTCTTATGAGAGAAAAAATTCAAAAAATTGAGCGGAAAATAAGGAAATTTAAGAATACTCAACAAGCATATAATATAATATTTTTTCTAAATTATCTATATGTATATATATATATATATATATATATATATATATATATATATATATATATATATATATATATATATATATATATATATATATTTATATTATATATATATATATATATATATATATATATATATATATATATTTATATATATATATATATATATATATATATATATATATATATATATATATATATATATATATATATATATATATATATATATATATATATAGATATAGATATAAATGAATCCTCATTTCCTTTGGTCACGGCCTTTTTAAAAACATTCAGAGAAAAATAAATGGGCGTATTAAGTTCGCCGGGTCAGCTAGTAACGAAATATATTTTAGATGTATTTACTGAAACCACTTGATAATATAAAGTTCATTATAACGAAAAAAAAAATTCGAAATTCAATTGAATCTGAGGTTCTTAGATTTTTGATACTACAAGGCTTCTTTCAACATTCTAGCAATTTAAACCCTCTGCTGCTCATATCAATCATATTCTCAAAACTTGTGCAAAATGTTAATATTAAATCTAACGCTGGAAATTTGCAACGAGAGTCAGCCCATTTTTAAAAGTCAAATTGAGTCAGCTTCAATTTATACTTTTGAAAATAGGGTTACACCCTGAAATAATTGTCAATAAACAATATAATTGTGTGAAAGTAAGTCAAGTGATTTTTATTTAATACCATGTTCCTCCCAAAGATCGGTGAATATTCAATCAACTTAATAGCTAACAATAATAGCTTGCTCCACCTTCAACAATGTAAATCCATAATTACAGAAAATAGGATTCACAATTTCAATGCAATATTTTGAATATATGGAATTATTAATTAACAGCAAATTATTAATATTTGGTTTCATTTTTCCATCTAATAACTGCAAATTCTATGTAATTATTTGTCTTTGTACAATCAAATTGATTTTCCAGAGTTGGTGAAAAGTGTGCAACCTTCACCTTAAGAGTTCTCATATACTTGTTTATTATTATTTGTAATTTTGATAGAAGTGATCAGAATGATAAAGTTCGATTATGTTTTTTCCAGTGTTTGTCAATATGATACAAATATTTTTGTCCTTATTTAACATGGATTATTTTATAGTTTATCGTTTTTCTGACCTCATATTTTTCTTGAAGATGCTTAGATAACACTTCAAGATGCATTGAAAATGACTGTTATAGGTTGCCAAAAATCATCAGAAGATTTGGAATTTATTCATCTCTCATTTTTTTCGAGTAGTGTATTATCAACCTACGTTTATCGATAAAGCGAAGCATAAGCAAATGTTTTGTTGTTCACTAGAGAAACCATATACATTTTCGCTAATTCCTACATTCAAATGTGGAAAGAAAATGGAGGCTTTAAAATAAAATTGAGAATCCGAATTTGAATCTCAAAAATAAATCCAATAAACGTTAGACTTTTCTTTATTAATTCGAGAATAAATGGCTGTCGAGAAGCACAAACCTTGGAATGCATAAACTTTTCAAGTACAAGAGTTATATCGAGTAAAGAGAATAACCGGAAATTTTGTGAAGTTTCACACTTTTATTATTCACGTTTTTTGTTGTTATTGCTGAAAAGATTCAAGGAAAATGTACATATTCGAAACTCATGAAAATTGATAAAAAATGCAACCCACTCGCTTTTTCTAAAACGAGTTCTCAATTCATCGAAGTGCATCATGTATGTGTTATAAGACAGAAACATGTCCTGATATTCATTCGAATGCAAAATCGATTTGAATGACCACTTGACGAAATATTCATACGTAATTTATTCAATACAAGGGATGCTCACTGAAATATGACGAAATTTAATCCCTATGGCTAAAAATCACAATTATCGCCAAAAATTACATAAAGTACCTAATCGCATCCCCTAATTCCGTCTCGACTAACACAAAGAAGCCAGCGAGTCGGAAGAATCCGCCACATGTTGTTGAAAGAGGGCGCTAATCCAGTCGATAGTGTTTTATTACTGTACTTGCCGCCTTGATTTTGTTTTATTGGCGGCCATATGTTGAAGCCCGTGTGTTCTTTTCGATCGCTCGATCGGAATCCGCTTGTATGCATGTTTATATTTGAATTAATTACATCGACTGAACCGCTCGTTTGCTATAATCTTTTTTATTTCCATCAGGATTTGATGTTGGGGGTTGCTTTCTACTGGGGATTGTCGAGTAGCACTCTCGTTCCGATTAGAATTGTTTGTACGATGACTTTGATCTTCTTTTTGTCTATTTGCCGAATGTCCGAGAATGCTTGCAACATTCGAATGCTCCTCTCCAATGACGTAATGTCATCCATAAATGGGGATTTTGCCTGATGAGCAAAACAGAAAAAACTTTCAGGAATTGAGAATCGATTTTCGAATTGATTCAGTAATACAGAATATTCAATAATAATATCTATAAAAATATTATGTTATAATAGTAAAATTATGAACCGATACATATTTTGGATAAGTATTCATATTTATTCAATGAAAATGGGAAAATGGCTAAGCCATTAAAAATATCAACTTTAGAATTTTCTAAATTCTAATCGTAATAATAATAATAAACATCGACTTCATTTCTGAATATAAAGCAAATAGATACAAACTATTTTTATATTTTCAGTTGGCGGTAACGAATACCGAATTCAGTGAAGAAATTGCTGTTAAATAAACTGCAAAACTATTTGTTAATTCAACAAATATTCTGTCGATGAAATTTATGCAATACCAAAATATTCTTATATTTTCAAAATTAGGTCTGATCTTCTTGCAGTGGAGAACTGCATGAACTTCAACTGTGGCAAACAAACTGACTTTCGCAAACTGACCATTTCGTACTACACAAAGTTGAATTATTAAAAAGGAGAAGATAAGTTACAATATAAGTCATAGAAAAAGAAATTATCTAGTTAATTTATAAGGTGGTTGCCATTTCATTGCTTGTTTCAATCTTGAGTTAATGTTTGTTATTGACTATTTCAGTTATAACACGATAAAAGTACAACAGAAGTCCGGTCTTTTTTATTAATATATCACACAGTTTACTGTCTTCTTCTCTAATTTCGATAAATTGAATGCTGCTACAACAGATCAGGTAGTTACAACTGCTCGTTATGTAAATATTACACATTCAATTTTTAATCTATATCTGTTTTGTTGAAAGAGGTTCGCATAATTATAGGGAGTCACAATAAGTCATTTCAAAAAAATGAGAACTTCGTCTGACAATATTTAGGTATTAGACATTGTAGCAGTATTTTTAGCTCTTGGTTGCGAAGTAACCATTTATCTCTCTTAGGGTACTCTAATACGTACCTACTTGCTGGCTATGCGCAAGACGACGCTATTAGAACAGTTCGTTATATGTACCGGATTGATATCATTCAAAAGAATTTATCTTATGGCTTATGAATTTTATATTCGAATATAAAATTTGTGCTCATCGTAAATAACAATTGAGTTTTGGACCCCGCTACCTACTACCGGATTTTTGCATTACTATCTACTACCGGATTTTTCTTCGCCACGTGCTACCTGAATTTTAGATACACTACGTAGTACCGGAACATTGAGCTCATTCACAAGGCCAAAAAATTCAAGCACAACGCTAAACCGTTGCAGTGGAATCCACCTCAATCAAGTCTACTAATATCAGAGACATAAGCTGAGATATAAGTTATTAGCGTCAATAGAATTTTCCATAGTAATTCTGTTTCTTTGAGATTATCTGGAGAGTATTCCCGTTTAGGTCTCATGGCGCCCAACTAGCAACTCATATTTTACATTATCAAACAAACCGCAATTCTGAAACATTTCTAAGCACTATTTTGAGAGCTAGCCGATATGTAAGTAAACTTCCATTAAATTTTCAGAGTAATTTGATCTCTGAAAGAGGGAACGGTACAACATACATATATATTCATTTTCAAGAAAAAAATTATTTCAAAGCAACTGTTGTAGATAATAGTAGTATTAGGTGTTTAACTAATAACTAATTGAATGAGGCGATACTTGATAAAAATTCAAAATGGAAGTAAGTTGAAGTTTTAATTTTCACTATATTCAATTACACATACGTCGTCATACGTTTAGTTCGACATACATAACGATTGTTTCGCCAACACATTGTATTCAACAGCTGTATAATAATATGCCCATCTACAGAATTTGACACTGGTTTGACGAAAAAATCCACCTGGTCATTGCAAATCATTGTGGGTATATAAGTGAAAGCTGTACATTTTGAAATTCAGTTATATTGTATACTATTGATAATGGGTTAACTACCCGAAACATATATAGAGTTTTTAATATATTCAGTGAAACTTAAGTCGAGTATGTTAATTTTAATTTATTCTTCTTAACATAATGTTTCACCAAGAGACAAATGAAACCCCCTTATCATGTATGAAAATATTTGATATAATTATATGATCGTAAAATTTAGTATGAGGTTTAGAAGATGTTTTACATTGTTCATTCAATGACATATTTTACATTATCAATGAATGAACTTCTTGATCAGACTCTTTTTTATTTTTATTGAGGCCGTGTATTTCTGTCATTTGGGACACTTCATACTTGAAATTCATCAGTTTTACATCCATAACTTGTTGCATAATTACAAATTGCTGTTAGTTTGAGTGTTTAAGCTAATGCGTTCTGTAACCATGCACAAAGATTGAGTTCTATGACTAAAATATTTAATTTTACAGTACGTAGTATTGCTGAAATTATTTCTGAGAAATCTCAACTTTTGACGTTTAATCAATGCACAGCAAACTTGATTTTTATGGAAATCAGAATATCTGAGAAGGTCGCCAACAGAAGACTTACTCGAGGTGTTGTCAAAATAATCGCTGTAGTATCAGTCAACTTGACTTAATTTAACATTCTGTTTGATTAGAAAAACTTCGAGCAAAATAATCACTATTAATTAACATTATAGTAGGAGAGCTGGCACCAATTTTTGAGAAGGTATTTGAGGCAAGTTGAAAATTTGTCACATATCTCTCCTGATATACTTCAATACGGATTGCAGACCTGGCTGGTGAGTAGCGGGGCTAAATCAACCCCTAAATGTTTAGGGGTTTGGCCAGCCGAACTGTTCTGTCTTCTAGGGAATCTTATCTTTTACTTCTAAATCATACTCCATTAAAATTTCAAGCTGCCTCAAATACATTTTTAACAATTTTTCGCAAAATATTTTTGCACGCGTCTGGCAATGTCGAAACTCCGATTAAATAGTCTGACTTATTTTTTCGTTTTCATTAATTTTTGTATACACTGGAACATATAGAAATTGCGTTTTGCCTCAAATATATTTTTGGGGGAAAAAAATAATGTTTTTAAAAATTTAGGGGTTGATTTAGCCCCGCTACTCACCAGGCAGGTCTGCAAATCCGTATTGGGGATACCAGAAGAGGTATGTGACAAGTTTTACGCTTGCCTCAAATACCTACCGAATAATTAGTGCCAGCTCTTAAACTTGAACCATAAGCAAAATGTATGTAAATGTGAAGGTTTGTTAACTTGAACAAATTTGAACATTCTCAAATTCATTACAGCTTTGTTTAGAATTGCGCTACCTATAGTGCAACCCAATTTATTATCAGCATTAGGAAAAAAATAGCGAAATGGCTAGGCATAAAGGGGCTGCTATTTCGAACTAATCAAATTATCCCGGATTTTGATTCGTGTCGAATGTAATAAATAGTTCATTTCTATTATGTTTATCTCCAAGTTTAATGTCATTAGAAACTCGGGCCTTGAAACGAAATCCCTCGAAATGCAGTCGTTGTCCCCCATCTAACGTCGCTTCCAATAATCCTGGACCGATAGAATATCCCGGACTGAGGTCCTGCAATTCCACTGTCGCCGTCCGCACTCGCTTATCGTTATTGAATTATCCCATTAGATGTGCCTTCCGCCCCCCGGTGGTTGAGTGGCCCCTGTACATGGAAGTTGCGGCTTTCAGTAGCACCGCGCGCCTTTGACAATTTTGAAGTTTTCTGTCACATCTTTGAAAATTAGATTTTTAGAGATTGTTGACGGTCAAACAAAATCCGATAAATGTGTGAATATGTTCAACCTTGAAAACATCTTTCCTAGGATCTAAACTTGAATACGGATCAACAGTTTGGAATCCTGGTTATCACTTCCATATTGATCAACTGGATTCTATACAACGATAGTTCCTGAAACTTTTGTGCTTTAGAATTGATGGAATATATTCACCTATAGGCATACAAAATTGAACATTTACAGGTCGACATAATGTGGAGACACTCTGTGCGCGAAGGAAATGCCAGGCAATAATCTTCTTTCATAAAATAATTAACAATTAAGTGGAATGTCAGGAATTATTGCAAAATATTAAATTTATTGTTCCAAGAGTTTCTTCCAGAATAGAATTCACGTTCTACCTTCCAGCAGCTAGAACGAATGTTCTAAAATTTTCTCCATTGCACACGATGTGTGAACAATGTAATATTTTGGGAGCTAAGGTGGATATTTTCAAATATCTGATATTAAGACAAGTTTCCTTGATATGCATAATCTCTTCTAGAACATTCATTTATGTCTATTCACGTACATGATTCATATTCATTCATATACTTGTATGTGTGTATAAGTGTTAATATGTGAATGTATATGTATGTGTGTGTTTATCTTTATATGTATGTATAAGTTTGGTCAGCATTAAAGCTTTTTTATTCCTATAATTATAGTTCATTTTATCAGTTGTGGTTCATATCACAAACTCGTTCTTTTAATATTGAACTTTAACATTTGAAAGTACAAAATTGAATTTTTCATACTTTTGTACTACCAATTTTGTTTTTAGTATCTGTTGTGCTTCATGTTTCGTAATTAGGACCTGTCCTGTAAAACAGTGTAGGTATGTTAAATAAAATGAAAGAGATAAATAAAATAAAATATTGGGAAATTATCTGAAACAGAACCTTCCAAACGAAATACTATAATACAATAAAAGCTTCATTTAGAAAAAATGTTAGTAGGATTTTCTCACGAATACGCTAGTTTCGTTGTACTGATCCTTCGTCGGATGCTAACATATAAATTATAACAATGAAGTAGTACTACGGAACGAGCGTCCAGCCAACTGTAGGTACGTTTTATTGAAAACATATCATTAAGATTGTTTCGTTGTGAATATAATTTCACCAAGTAACGTCCTTATCAATCGTCAAATATGATGAGAGATACTTGATCAAAGGCAATGCCATATAGGTGAATATTTTGAAAATATCAATTGAGTCCACGCTCAATAGTTGATGAAATACTTTTGGATGTATCGTTCAACTAAAAACATTCGGTTACATTACAAAGAAATTATCGTGAATATTTAATATTTTTGTGGTTTTCAGCAAAGTGTTTCTGAATTTCATTCTCTATATTTTTATTATATTTAATATCTTAACATTAGATCAGTACCAATATTATTTACCTGCTTTACGAAAGTAGATATGTCTATTATCATTGACTACTTAATTATTGACTATTTGACTACATTGACTAATTCATAATAACCTAAAATTACCGTCACTGATAATAACGATCAAAAACATATTGCTATAAAAATGAAACATTGATCCACGAAATAAATTTTGTAATATTTTCTTCCTGTAATAATTCCGTACTATGAGATTTTCACACTGTTTTTCAAGTTGAACCGATGCATTACTTAGAATGAATGTGTAAAAAGCATATTTTCAACATAATGAACGTTGGTTTCTTGAAATACACTAAGGTTTTTCAGTTTCTCAATTTTTTTTCGGTCGAACATATCCTTTGAAGAACAGTTTTGGATTTGCCAAATTTTCGGCATAAAACTATTCAATTCTCTGTAAAACATGGCTCAGTAACTAGGCAATAATCTATGACCAAAAGTTACTATAGGAAGAATATATGAAAAAGAAAAGAGACTAACTGAATTGTGAACAGAGAAAATCGTATGCTGTTAGGTATGCAAGCACATTCTAAATATCAACACAAAATGAACTATTAAGTTAAATTAAACACTTGCCTTAATGTTTGACGATTATATTAAACAATATCAAATAGTCAACATGTTATCACATCTTCAAGACTGAAAAGTCGAACATGTTGACTGCCGACATGTCGACTGACAAGTCGAATCATGTTGGCCATTTGATATTGTTAAATGTAATCGTGAAACATTTGCCAACTGTTTAATTCAATTTAATATTTATTTATTTATTCGACTACTTGGTCATTGACACATGGTACAATTTGAGTTTCATGTAATAACAGTGTTAATGCTACATATAATTAGATATAATTAACGATATATTTGTAATGAAATTAGATTTTAATTAAATATTAATTTGTCAGGATTGAGTTTTGATAAGTTTTAAAGTTAATTTCTTGAAAGCAAAAGGGGTCTGGTGCTATCCAGTAGTGGGTAAAACCCATTGGAGTTCCATTGGATTAGTTTTGAGGCGTATATATTGATTAGATATTTGATGTCGTCAGTTTTGGGATGGTTGCGAGCCGTTATCTGAAAAGTCTTCGTCGTCCGTAATTGTATTGAGGCTATTCAAAATACCAACTTCCATTTCTTCATCCTTAAGTTTGCTTCTCATTTTTTTTTAGAAATTCTGGTTATTCTATCTTTTGTGGCTCTTTCAACATATGAGTATATAAAATGAAGGTCGTGGAGTAGTGATTTGATGTCATTAGTGAACTTTGCTGCTTCGATGTGAGGGGTGTTTTTTTTTGGTTTATGTTTCACCAAGAGTTAGCGAGAATTCAATCTCAGTCAACAAAATAAGCTATTGATTTACAAACAGATTTTGAGGCCTTTTTGAGCAAACGGCATACGATTTTTGGGATTAGCCTGCCCAAAAAATATTGAGATAATTGAAAAAAAATATATAGAACAAGGTCATGAGAGATATTGTCAAGGCCCTTTGGTATAAAAGTGAACGGAACCTGCATAGAGACCTAGTAGTGAAAATGGTAGCAGACGAGGCAAGAAATTTTTCAAAGAAGCACGATGGCTCAAAATCACATTAACGTTGAAGCTGCTGAACTAACTTGGCATGATGAAAACACTCGGATTAAAACGTTTGAGCTAGTGACCTAGGTAAATAGCAGACCAGAGCAGGTTTTGTGTGAAGAAGACAAAGCGGGGAAAACATCAGTAGCCGAAAATCTGTGGAACACTTCAGTTTTTAGATTGAAACGTTTGAGCTAGTGACCTAGGTAAAAAGTAGACCAGAGCAGGTTTTGTGTACTGAATCCAAAAGAAGACAAAGCGAAGAAAACATCAGCATCCGAAAATCTGTGAGACACTTCAGTTTTCAGATTTGATTAGCAAAATTTTCATTAAGAAATTATTCGTTAAACTTTATTCTAAATGAAAAAAATGCAATCAAATTATATTTCAGTTTGCGATTTTTTCCTCAAAATAAGTTCTCAATTTAGTCAAGTAGGTTGAGATCAGAGGACGTTGACAATAATCAAACAATTTCCTCCCAATGCAGACTAGATCCAAGTATGAGACATTCTTTGAAATATTAGTAATATTCCATATTTATGTATCTAATAATTACAATCCACTGAAAGATAACCAAAAGTCACAAACAATTCTATATTTATTACTCACGATAATGAATATACCATGACAGACAAAATCCACCAAGGAGATTAATGATGTAGCCAATCGAAATAATTCATTCTGGGAACACATATGGCCTAAATCTACATACGTAAGAGTTAGTCGACGAAACGGAAATCGGGCCGATATCCATCACTATCTCCGATATGTTCATGAATAACCAGATGTAATTTGCTAAGTGGTGATCTGTGGCCCGTCGTTGCGCAACCAATGCATTTATTATTGCACTGCTGCTGGCACGTAATTGAGGCTGTTCTGAACGCTTCCCTGTGTTTGCACGTATGAACGAGATTGATTCAACTACGCCGTATCAGCATTTTTGCGATCCCTACTCGAGATACAGGATCCAATAATATTTTAACCCCCCGCAAACACATTATCTAAAGTGGTCTTACCACTGAATGCACACATACAAATATATACATATATATATATATATATATATATATATATATATATATATATATATATATATATATATATATATATATATATATATATAATATTTAATAACAATATTAAATAAATATTGTTTGTTAGCAATAACAAGCTTTATTATATGAAAACACTTCATTTTCGTTGAAGTTCCGTTGTTGATTAAACTTTGACAAAACTAATGAATAATTGAATTTTATAAATTACTATGGATTCAACCGTCAATTGATAATTTTCAATCAACTTGGCTGTTTTTCCTCTTCAATATTCAGAGGTTTGTTTTTGGCTCAGCATTCGTTTAAAAAATCTGTTAGTCGTCTTTACCATGAGGAAGTCTCTGAAAAACTCATGATAAGCCAGGTGATTAATTGAACACTTGGCTTGAAGTTCGATGAATATATTACCAACTCAGTCAGTATGGAACGTCTTGAGCGAACATTCCGTGTCATTTAATGTTATAATGGTTGGATTTCGATGATTTTCCGAACCGTTGAAAAGTTGTTCCTTTGACGAAAGTCTACAATATATTCATGAACAATAGAATCTCCGAACAAATCCTGAAAAAACTTATATTCAACTTCTACATCTATGATGGTCCCACAGACACCACAAATTGACATATAATCGACTACAGAAGAGTTTGTAGCGGTTGTGCTATATTATTATATTCGTGGAAATATAGAACGACATTTGTATTGCGAATTATATTTATGATTATTTATATTTTTATAGTTATATTTTTTTGCAAAGAGCGATCTATTGAACATGTGGTTGTTGTTACTCGATGGAAGCGAGAGTGACAGATTGTCAGACAGAGAAAACCTCTGAGAGAAGATGTATGTTGGTAGACCATTTATATGTTGACAGTTGCTGGCGTTCCAATGTGACCACAGAATATTGATACTAATCTGTGATATGTTTTCTTCCATCGAATGACAATGACAATTCCCTTCAAGTCTCATACATTATTCAATTCACCAATTAACCTCAAGTAAATAGATCAGATGCTCAAACATCGAATTACCCAGTACGAGAGTGATTGTGGATAAATGAAAAACTCGTGTGTTGTACTTCACGACCACACGACTATACTAACTGGACACACTTATGACTTCCTAAATGTTAAGCATTTAGACCAGTAACTTCAAGACCATATTCATTCGTTGAAAAATGCCGCATTCAAAAAGATACCAATTTTGAAAATTACAAATCGTAGACCAAAGCTCAACTGAACTTTAGTTCAGCTATTAAAAACTCGGCAACTCCTCGAAACAATTGTCTAATAATTCATTTAATTTATGTGAAACCAAGAAAAATTATTTTTACGCATATTTCACTCCACAACGGTTATACTGGTATACATTATCCGAAACGTCGTGTGTTATTGAAATGTCTTGAACATTGTAAAAGTGAATGGTGCAATTTTAAACATAATATTTGAGTGTTATTTAATTGTTGTAACATTCATTTAATTTTCTAATTTTGTTTCAGATTTAGAATTTTCAGAAATTTATATGCAAATTTATGGACAATCGAAGTCGGGCATACTACCGATAGGATATCATTATTTTTGGACTCACTCCAGTAATATTTTAGATTCTGTTTAAAAAATGTGTATCTTCAAGAAATATCCATGTGTTCATTGTGTACCTCTACTATAGTTTTAGACTGAAAATTTTCAAAGCGATAAAACATCAAAACGACGTCGAGCTCACAATCCTGAAAGAAAGGGCCGCAGGGTCTAATGAAATCTGTAAATCAGAGGCTTTTACTAAGATTTCCCGAAGGAACTGCGTAAACAGTGCGGTTGCACGCAATCGACCCATTCGCAGTCGGGACTGCTTCATCGATTCTTGTCTGGATATCTGCAAATGCGGTGATCAGGTTGATAAAATATTATGTTCCTATACCGTAAGCCATTAATTTTAATTTTGTTTGTCGGAACGTGAAGTAATATTCAATGAAACTTGAATTTCGTAGCGAAAACAAATGCTACAGAATCCAAACTTTAGCTAACTCTTGAAAATATGCCAATAACCCGAAAATTTTTCAAATTTATTTGCACTTTATTGTTATGCTGCGTCTTTGCATCAACTGTGATTGATATTGAATGAAACATGAAGGAAAACATCAAAAAAAGAGAGGAGTATACAAATTAATAGCTCTGACAGTGGAAATGACGGTAATATTAATTTCGAAAGTTATTCTGAATGAGTTTAAATTCATTTCGAAAAAGTAGTTTTCGGAAATCATTGCATCGAATATGGAAATCCTTGCTTCTGATGATAACGCTAAAATTGATTATCATGTTGTATATTCAAGATGAATATTATTTTATTAATTACATACCTATCTGAAATTTTGGGATTCAAAATAGTTTTGAAACGTGGAATTTAATAATATTTTATCATGTTGATTACTACTCAATGAAATGGAAGATTGCAGTAAACAATGGAAACTGATGAAGTTAATTGATATAAATTCGTTTTTGCTTGAAAAAATTATTGTGTGGTTCTATACGCCCATTAGGCAATCATCCTATGAAGAATTAGTCACATAAGACAACTAACCTTTTTGACAGATCAAATGAAACATAATTTAAAACCATCATCAACCATGTTTACAAAAATCTTCAATATTATAGATACAAAATAAACTTTTTAATACTCCTTGTTGTATAATTCTTGTTGGCCAATTTTTATATACGAAAGAGCTTTTATGGAAAGTGAGGCAAGATCCAGCTCTCACACTATATTTCAAATTATTGAAGCAGTGTTCCTAGTTGTGATTCTGTTTTATCGTAAAGGCACTTTTGATAATGGTTTTATAACTCGAAACATTTCTTGATAAATTTTCATTTTACTCTGAAGTTGTCTAAAGTGTTGAGCTCTTGATGAAACGTAATTTAATATTTTATGAAATTCCAGAAAAATATTTCGTACTATTTTTCAATGTAGTTCAAATTTTCCTTGTAGTGCTTCAGGTTGTGGTTTCACATACTTAAGGCTCTTTCGATAATATGTTCATAACCCCAAGCATTTTCTAATGAGTTTAACATATATTGGAAACAATCTTCTTCAATAAATTTATAATTTATTTAATAGTGTTGGCGTTTACTTGATGTAAATTCATTATAATTGAATATAAACTTAAATTCAAACACTTGAACTTATGATATACACTTTATTGTCTACATAGCATGACGCGTTTCGTCGTTACAAACGACTTCTTTAGATGCTTACAGAATAATGTAATTATTACAGAATAATGTATTATTCTGTAAGCATCTGAAGACGTCGTTTGTAAAAGAGTAAATCATAAGTTCAAGTGTTTGAATTTAAGTTCATATTAAGTTCATACTATTTATAATTTGTTGAAAGTGTCTAGGCAGCAGCGAGTAACCACCCCAATAAATGTGAAATTTACAGAACAAGATATTGAAGATCATTTGCAATAGGAACTTGCGGTACCTTCAGATTTCAGATTCAGATTAAGTATTAACGGAGGGTATGATATTCGATGTTAGACAACTGCTCATATACCTACACTTCTTTATTTTTCACTTACCAGCATAAGGAGAAAATTCATGATACCTAACATACACATATCATACAAGAAAAGTTGCTTCAACTTCTGTAGGTCTTCATTTAAACAAAACAGCAGCACAAAGAGTTTTTTCGCACTCACATATAAAGCTCTACAACTCATTGTCACGAAATTACAGACTTCCCAAAAGGAATTCCATAGGCCTTATTGAAGAAAATTCAAGTGTTATTTGCGTACTATAGAAATGTTTTCTTCGTGAATTGTGATTATTGATATTGGTATTTTAATAAGGTTTCAATTCTTTTGCTTTTACATCTCAGTATTTAGATAATTAATTGAACTTGTCGACAAGTGAACTTGTGAAAAAGGAAAAGAGACCGAATTGAGTGTGATTCTAGCGTCGGTGGTCAGGCTCTTTCTCGTTCTGATAAGGTGAGAGATCTTGGTGTAGTCTTCGACCAGAAGCTTTCATCAGTTACACACCTCACCCAACTTATTTCATTTGCCTCAGAAATATATAGATTCGTTATACGCATTGACAAATATTTCAATAATTCCTCAACATTCATAGGACTATTGAATACCCTAATCCCTATTTACACTTGCTATCAACGCCATCTTGAGGTCATTCATTCTTGGAATTCTTAGTTTGGAGCGAGGATAAAGGGACCATGTTGCTAGTTGGCGTGAGGACAACTATTTGAGTTTGAATGTGTCAAAGTGTAATGCTATCTCTTCAACAGGCAAAAGAGATCGAATTGAGTGTGATTATAGCGTCGGTGGTCAGGTTCTTTCTTGTTCTGATAAGGTGAAAGATTTGTGTAGTGTTCGATCAGAAAATTTTTCCTTCATTCCGTACATGACCCAACTTATTTCATCTGCCTCGAAAATATATGGATTCGTTATACGCAATGGCAAATATTTCAATAATTCCTCAAAATTCATAGGACTATTGAATACACTAATCCTTAGCAAGTTGGAGTATGGCAGCATGATCTGGGATCCTATTTACACTTGCTGTCAACGCCATCTTGAGGCCATTCCTAGAAGGTTTTTGAAATTCTTAGTTTGGAGCAAGGATAAAGTGATAAATATATAAATATATAATATAAAAAATACAAGGATAAATAACCTTGAAACATATGTAAACGGCTGTTATATAAAAAAATGTGTAGGTTTTCAACGTAAGTTTCTTCTTTTACTTAATTTTAGTTTGCCTGCATTGAATAGAATTCTTAGAATAATTATTTTATTGTTAAGGATAAAGTGACCATGTTGCTAGTTGGTGTGAGGACAATTATTTGAGTTTGAATGTATCAAAGTGTAATGTTGTCTCATTCACAAGCAAAAGAGATGGAATTGAGTGTGATTATAGCGTATACCGACGCTATAAGGTGAAAGATCTTGGTGCAGTGTTCCATCAAAAACTTTCATCCATTCCACACATCACCCAACTTATTTCATCTGCCTCGAAAATATATGGATTCGTTATACGCAATGGCAAATATTTCAATAATTCCTCAAAATTCATAGGACTATTGAATACACTAATCCTTAGCAAGTTGGAGTATGGCAGCATGATCTGGGATCCTATTTACACTTGCTGTCAACGCCATCTTGAGGCCATTCCTAGAAGGTTTTTGAAATTCTTAGTTTGGAGCAAGGATAAAGTGATAAATATATAAATATATAATATAAAAAATACAAGGATAAATAACCTTGAAACATATGTAAACGGCTGTTATATAAAAAAATGTGTAGGTTTTCAACGTAAGTTTCTTCTTTTACTTAATTTTAGTTTGCCTGCATTGAATAGAATTCTTAGAATAATTATTTTATTGTTAAGGATAAAGTGACCATGTTGCTAGTTGGTGTGAGGACAATTATTTGAGTTTGAATGCATCAAAGTGTAATGTTGTCTCATTCACAAGCAAAAGAGATGGAATTGAGTGTGATTATAGCGTATACCGACGCTATAAGGTGAAAGATCTTGGTGCAGTGTTCCATCAAAAACTTTCATCCATTCCACACATCACCCAACTTATTTCATCTGCCTCGAAAATATATGGATTCGTTATACGTAATGGCAAATATTTCAATAATTCCATAACATTCAACGGACTATTTAATACCCTAATCCGTAGCAAGTTTCACACTTGCTATCAACGCCATCTTGAGGCTATTCAGAGAAGATTCTTGAAGTTCTTAGTTTGGCGGGAGGATAAAGTTTATCCACAGAGAGGAGTCAATCATAACGAATTATTGAGTCGGTTCAGTTTGATCTCATTGTAGAGCAGGAGAAAAACTTTATCACTCAACTTTTTGTACAAATTACTGCACAAGAGTATATTGATTGTCCTCCACTCTTTTCCGCTCTGAAATTTCGCGTGCCTAGGCAAAATTCTCGTACTACAGAATTATTCCACATAGAGACTCCGAGGACCGACTCGCTGATACAATTCTCCATTTGGTTTATGGAGTCTATATTCAATAAAGTTGCCAATAATTATGACATTCTCTTTGACTCCATAGAAGTTATTATTAGGAGTTATGTGAACAAAGGAAATTGAATGAAATGAATTGATTTACATTGAGTTCTTTGTCATACTTCATTGAATGCTATTATTTAGTTATTAGTTAACTAATTATTTGGTTAGGTATTTTAGTTTTTTTGGATTAGATTCAGCTCTTTGTTATCGTTTTCATTTAATTGTTTAGTTATTGTTCAACATTATGTTATTATTTTCTGTAGTTGGGTATTATACCTGTTGAGAATGAATAACTTATTATTATTGTCTGAGAGACAAGCTAACACGCATTAAATTTGAACGTACTGAGCTTTTGTCTCACCAAATACTTATTGTAATAGAAAATAACATTGATAATGTAAATATTTTGTTGAATAAAATTAAATCATAAACACTCTTTCGATAATGGGTTCATAACCTCAAACATTTACAAGTGAATTTCCACTCAATTATAGAATTGTGTTAAATGCTTCTTTCTTTCATAAAATTGTTCTATTTAACCGATTTGGTATGTATAAGTACTATTGTCCGATGCAAGGTGGCGTCCGATTGTACGATACTTCCACTATACCTAAATATTTCGAATTGAAGGAATTGTTTCAATTAATTTGGTTAACTTAAAATAAGCTTTACATTCTAACTTTTTTCATTGATATAAATATAATAATGTTAAACTGCAACACAATATGAATTATGTAATAAAATATCAATCAAATTGTAAATTAGGAGGCTACAATTTTCTGTGGTTTCCTTTGCCATCAAATGTCAAAAGAATTGAAAGTGATATGTACATGCATACTTATCAACAACAAAGACGGCCACAGAAATCAGCCCCTCTTTTTTGCAAATATTTAGATGTGGACAGAAATGTATATTTACATAAAATTTAAATGAACGTATTCGATTTGATTTCATTGAATCATATTTTGAAATTGATATATAATTTGAATCAAATTTTACGAAAAACTAATTTATAAAAAACTAAGATTGTTCTTATATAAAAATGCTCTTTCTTCAGATTAAACACGGATACAGAAATGAATGAACAAAACAAGAACACATAACCACTTAAAATATTGCACTACTTGTAAAAAGGATAATGAAAGAAATGGTTTAGGTGGTCGAGATAATTTCTGAAAATTCAAACAAATCATTTTACTGGGACAACAACAAACAAAATTTAAATAGAATTTCATAATAAAAAAATTTCAAAAAATGACAAACAATATAATACATGAAGTAGCTTTTGTAAAAAAATATTTTTGAGTTGAAACAAGCCGAATGCTTAGATTATAATATAACAAGTACTCTTCAGCAATGTCCACCAAGCGTATTGCCAAAATTCAATATCAACATTACGTTTTAGGTTAATTAATTACTTAATTAAGTTGATGTCAACATTAATTTTTATGCCTTGAAAAACTTTATAAGACATGAACTTTTAAAAATATTTCAGTGGAAAAGGAAGAATGAACTGTTAGAACTGAAAGAACGTTATTACTATGATTGTTATTTCCCTGATCCTTCTGTCGAATGTAGTGTAATCTGCCTGATGAAATATTTGCCATGATCACAATAATAAACAATAATTTCGGGGTGAATATCGAATGACTATATTTTTAGGGTGAATCTAATTATGTGGGGTGTAGAGCACCTATTTATTATTCAGTACATGCTGACAGTGGTACATTTCACATGTTAGCTCGAGAAACTATAAAAAAATATTAGAAACTACTATCTTATCTACAATTTATCGATTAAAAAATTAACCGAATAGTTAATCAAGTTATTTGTGAATATTTAAAAGAATGTTTTCAAGAAATGTTACTGAGGTTTCACTTATCACTTGATGTAACATTATGTTAAATAATAAAGATAAATTAAAATGTTTGGCTCAAGTTTTACTGTGTATTTTCACGACTTTACATATGTTCGGGAAGGTTAGTTAAGTATCGAGAGTATGTTAATATTGATATTACTTTTGACAATGGGCTCGCCACCCAAAATATAAGTAGAAATATTTGTTTAAAGGTGTTGGACAGTCTAGATTTTTCACTATTCTGTTGGACTTCCAAAACCTACCTAATAAATTCAAATTGAAATTCTGAAACTTACTGTTATTAAATGAAAATTAAATAATAGTGAATTAAAATTGAAACACTTGGCTAAAGTTTCACTGAGTATATCCACATCTCTGCATATCTTTCGAGTGGTTAGCCCATTATCAGGAGTTTTCAACAATATTAACATGTTAAATCAATTGAACAAAAACAGTTTTTCACTTGAGAACGGTTAGAGGTCCATTACTAACCGAAAAATCGTGTGAATTCGTTTTCAACCATCGTAGGTTCATCGCGGTAAGAATTTATTACTTCTATTATATATTGAGTTATTTTATTTTATTCTCACTTTATCTCTCTGTTTCAACCCTCAGAACATTATTATTATTATTTTTAATTTTTTCAGTTTAATTCGATTAATTTTACCTTTCAATTTTCATTCAAACATAATCAGCTTTATATATTGAAATTAAATTCATGGGCAATGTCCCGCAAAATAGTGAAGAATATGTAGAGTGGTTGATATACTCAATGAAACTTAAGACAAGTCTTTAAGCTATATATATATACATATATATATATATATATATATATATATATATATATATATATATATATATTATATATATATATATATCCATATTCACAAATGAATGAAATCGAATCCGTGAAAAAGCAGTGATCAAATCTCCAGAGATTAATCAATGCGGAAGTCGCAAACCTGCTGATTCCATATGCTATACGATGCTTTTCCATTTCATTTCATATAAATATATATATATATATATATATATATATATATATATATATATATATATATATATATATATATATATATATATATATATATATATATATATATATATATATATATATATATATATATATATATATATATATATATATATATATATATATATATATATATATATATATATATATATATATATATATATAATATATATATATATATATATATATATATATATATATATATATATATATATATATATATATATATATATATATATATATATATATATATATATATATATATATATATATATATATATATATATATATATATATATATATATATATATATATATATATATATATATTTATAGAGCCTAAAAACAGTTTCATATATTTTATATATATATATATATATATATATATATATATATATATATATATATATATATATATATATATATATATATATATATATATATATATATATATATATATATATATATATATATATATATATATATATATATTTTTATAGAGCCTAAAAACAGTTTCAACTCGAGAACGATTAGACATACATTGCTAACCAAAAGGTCGTATGAATCCGATTTCTGGTTGTGTTTGTTCATCAACAATAAGGATTCATTCATTTAATTCGTATCTTATTTCATTTGATTTCATTTTAATCTCATATTTTTGTTTCAGCTCTCAGAATACTGTTCATTAAGGCTTTTTCATTTTTTTCTAGTTCACTTCGATAAATTTATTATGTAATTATTTTTGTCAGAATTTGTTTCATTTCGAAAGCCCCTTGTTTTTAAACTTGATTCTGAATTAACAGGCAATAGAAGTCCGAAAGAATAGTAGAAAATCTACAGTACTCAACACCTTTCATCAAATATATCATCATTTATAATAACTATTAATTATCCAGTTAGTTTCATTTAGTTCAGTTATTATAACAATAACTGTATTTATTAATAGATAAATTGAATACGATTTGGTCTCTAGGTGAATACGATCTCGAAAGGTGTTAAAACTAGAAGAAACAAAATTTTAAAAGTGAAAATATAACAGGTTATTAAACATTCAGTACATACACTATCCATAGAAAATTCATCACATGACTAGTAAAGACTCTTTCGCAATAAAAAACCTCTGGTATATCTCTTAAACTTGACTAGATCACCATTCATCAATTTGAAAATTAACTGGTTATAAGATTTGAGTCAATCGAAATTCTGACCAGTCTGCACTAGCCTGTACGTAGATATACATATGTGAAAATCTGCACTTGTACTATCATTGTTATTTTTTTCAGGCTATTACAATGAACTAATCAATCATTTGTAAATATAGAGACAAGGTAAAGTCAGGATTTCCAGCTGTGAAAATGCGATTCTGCAGTAGCATTGATAGTCTAGATTTTCTAATAATATAAAACATCTTCTTTGAAGTCCAAAGACACTCATTGCTCCAGAAGAGCAGCACCATAGAAGTATACCATATCTTATGTTTAGCTCAATTGAATTATATCTTTAGTATTATTTCCATTAGTATTATTAGAATACCATTAGAATTACGAAGTCTTTATTCTTAAAATAGTGATTATTCTAATGATCTGGATCAGATATACAATCTAATTTCATATATCGATATGAAATTAGATTGAAACTCTCGTCTAATTTTCCTTCATTCACAAGAATATTCATATCATAGAATGGTGCGCCTAAACAGTTACCGCCAGAAGTACGTTATGTAGAAGAAGTAACACTCGGTAGTCTTTGTAAATCATAATTTGACGAAGCTTTTAATCTAATAATAATGTCGAATCTTTTGACGACGGAAGGTAATTGATTTGTGGCGTTTCTCATTGGAGGCATCGTGACAGCAGAAAAGCCAATTGTAATCGGCCGAGGAAGATACGTCAATCACCTTCCACTCTATAAGTAAGAAAGACAAAAGGCGCATTCTGGAGATGGCTATCTGGCGTAAGGTGGCGCGGCCAGGTCCATTTGGTCCCCGTACCTCTTCATTATCAAGATGTCCGTCCGTCAGACGTGTGTAGATGTTAATCTCGCGGCAATCTGGTAGTAATTGCAGCGCGGTATCGTCTTGTCCATCGCGGGTTATCGCTTTGTCCCATCTTTCAGCTAATCCGTCAGGTACCTTACCACTTTCTTTCGCTGCTTAGGTTCATATTTTGAATACGCGAAATAGATCTAGATGAACTGAGGGTTGAAGTAACGAGATTCAGAACAATGAATAGCGTTTGAATGGAAAGTTCAAGTGCCTGAATTCTAATTGAGTCGTATATTTGTCAGTCTCATAACAGTATAATCCTTTCTAAAATGTTAACAATTATTTACAGAAGGACGAATATTTGTCCTTCTGTACGTTTAATTGAAATGACAACTTCAACTACTGTTTTTTAATAGTCAGTCCTTATATTGTTCAATTACGTTCTATCATTGCATAAAATTTCTGATCAAAATGAACAATGAATAATTTTTAATGCATCTGTCAATAAATTATTGAGTGTTTCATTATTAATTTTTCAAATTCCTTGAAGTGCAGATGTTCAACCTAAATTGCTTCTGAGAAAACAAACTGGCATTGTAACTGATTTGTAATTTGGAAATTTCCTACTAATCCTGAACGTTATGTTGAAAACACGTAGAAAAGCACTTATATTGTTACCATTTATTCCAATTCTATGTCGTTTGTCAAAAATGGTGATATCGTGAGAATGTTGAAAAGACACTCGCATTTGGTTCCCACTGATAAAATGTGTGTCAAAAGTAAGGATTGTAATTGACAGAGAATATTCATAAAATTATTATATACAGAATATTCATAAAATTATTTTATTATTATACAGCTAGAATTTTTGCCAAACGTAAGAATTGTAATTGAGAAAAAATATTCTTAAAATTAATTGATCTTCATTATTCAAATCAGGATCGATTAAAACTCAATAACAAATTTGAAGATACTCAAGAGAAGATACTTGGACTTGTTAAATTCCAACTTTCAAATAGGGTTAGGTTTAAAGCATTTTGGGCACATTGGAGTTATTCGAGCCGTATTATTTAGTGAAAAAAGGAATATACAATGCCTTTTTTTCAATGTTTGTGAAGTAGAATGTGAAACTCTTCAAGTGAAAGTTATTTTTATATAGATATCTAAATTATCAATTATTTGATGATTGAAAATTGTCAGTAAATCCACAGCGATATGTCATTTCTAGTTTGAATGATAGAAGAGAGATATAACACAGACGGCGTTGCCAGAACAAGGGACGTTCGAATAGCGCACAACTTTGTTGCTTTTCGTCTTCCTTTGAAAGTACACCGAAAAATTTTGAAACAAACTTTTCAGCCAAATTTCAACTAAACAGTTCTTTATTTTTATCTGAACTTAGTTTGCTACAGATTAACTGATTAATTTTTTATTCACCAATTTACCCTTCTTATCCATGATGAATTTTATTACTGAACTTTCATTTAATCTTCATTGCAGTTGATGATTGATAAAGCCGATAGTTGTAGAAAATTAATATCCATAATTAAACACAAATTTTAGTGAACGCAGTTTTTTTCCAAATACTCATTTTGAAAATAAAATACTTTCGTTCAGTTTTTCACATGAAAATTCTGAACAGTATGATTCACAAGAGACCAGTCACAAAATATATTGCGATTTCAGTCAAATTCTGTCAAAATTACATATTTTTGGCAAAAAACTCGTCAGTATAAGAAGTAATAGCTTGAAAATTCACTGGGGATCTTACTGAACCTTTACAGATATCACTTTCGTGACAAGGCGCAATATAATTTATCTGAGAAATGTGTCGATATGTCGTTACGTAGAAAGGCTCCAACCTTTGGCATGGTATTTACGTAAAGTCTTCTAGTAAATGGTTGTCTATGTTCTTGGGTTGAACAATTCTGACCTTAGCTAGTCGATTGTAAATATAAATATAATTAAGCTATAAGGAGTATAGAGGTACATATCATAATATAAATAGACTTATTCAAGTATTTAAAACATTATATTACTTAAAATATAAATTACATAATGAAATTTCACCTGGTTTATAGCTTGGCTATTCAAAAGTCTATATCGTTTTAGAATTTTTCAGTGGAATAATAATTTTTTTCAATCCAAATCCCCATCGGAAATTGTTTAATTGATCTCTTTCGACCTGCTTTAGGTAATTATTTATTTATTTATTTAATAGTGTTGGCGTTTACTTGATGTTAATCCATTATAATTGAATATAAACTTAAATTTATATGTTATGTAGTCAATAAAGTGTAAATCATAAGTTCAAGTGTTAGAATTTAAGTTTATATTCAATTCAGGTAATTTATTGAAAGAAATTCTGCATGCCAATTAAGGTGACTTTTCAAGCTTAATGTATAATATATAATAATCTTTACTATAAAAATGAATCGCAAAATGTGTTGGTAAGCGTATAACTCAACAACGTCTGGACCAATTTTGCCCATTCTTTTTTTAAATGTTCGCTGAAGTCCAAGGATGGTTTTTACAGCGAGAAAAATTTGAATAATTGCCGGGAAAACCATGAAAACAACCCATTAAAAACCCATTAAACCAAACTGTAGAGTCAACGGCTGAAGCGACTCCACTATTTTTTTGTTGTTTTTTATTGCCAGGGAAAAAATTTTGAAAATTGGGTAAAAAGTGAGTAAGAAATATTTCTCAATTTTCAAAAAGAGGATATAAAAAAACTGATTATCTTAAGACACATTTCGGTTAGTTCAGAGCTGTCACGACTAATATTTAAACTTCAATTTAATATGAAATTTTGGTAAGTTGAAATAGACTAACATACACGTTACTATCATTGCAGGTGGTATATTTGATTATGAAGAAGAATATATAGTTATCTTTAATTTACAGTTGAAATTTCGTTTTTAAAAATAATAAATATCTACTAGATGTACAAACTTAAGTCGCAGAACTCGCAATGCAGCAAATGAAAGAAATAAAAGAGCAAGTGAAACTGACGAGCAACGCGAAGCTCGGAATGAAGTTGAACGGAATCGATGGAATCAAAATTAACAATATGAAAAGTTTGCGTTTAACTCCTATCGACCTGCATTCAATTATAACGTCCAAATAGATAAAAGTTCGCCGAAAATTTTTGCTATTGGACAATGAACGTTGTGTGTCAATATTGTCAAAATACTACTACCAATGATGCGACAAAATATTGTGCGAAGAGTCAATTCAAGTAGCCGCTATTGGTACAGCCACCAGAGCCACTACATTCATTGTTTTCCGGGAATGGACTGAATTCTGATCATGTTTTGACTTATATCCATAAAATATCTCATATAATTAATGATGAGATAAATATTGAAAACAAGATAGTGTAGCACAAATAGAGGAACATGTCTTTCCGGCTTTTTTAAAAAATATTTAGATGACAATAAATGGGCGTACAAAGTTTGCCGTGTCAGCTAGTAAGATATGAAAATAATTTAGTCGAGAAGTTTTTGAATGTGGAAAGCGAACGAATACTAGATTCTGTGGAAAGTGTCCGCAGGATCTCACAAAGAATTAGTCGGATTATTCGTTACTGATCTGAAAATATTCTTCTGGAATCATGGCGGTACATTACCCCACCGCTGTATATTATCCCCCATGTGTAGGTATGTATATATAAAGAAATAATTAACAGAGAATACATTTGTTCACTATTTGTGCTCTTCAATGCGTTTTTCAACCTGATCGGATGAATCTGAGCCTCCAGTTCGTTCACCTGGTGGCTCAGAAAGTTCGATTATCTTGTTGAAACGTGGTATTTCTTCTTTTCAACTATGATATGATCTGTTCAGCTGATTTTATGACCATTCGAAATATTGCGGCTAATTATTTGCTCAAATTGACTTTATGGTGTAGTTGAACAATGCCAGCTTTTTCCATTATCATTTTTTTACCTTCACATTAATGAATATTCTAATATTTGCTTTCATATTTTCCGCTTCAGCTGATTGGCGATCAAACTTTTCATTTCTCTGTGGAGATATAAAACAGAGGGTTGTAAAAACAATCAGGCCAACTCGAGATCGGAGAGGTTTAACCTTAGCTGAATAGTTTTAATCATGCCATGGGAGGAGAACATTGCCGTGATTACAGGACATTCGTGACAACTCTAATCAGTCCCCCTGTATAGTTGGCGACGTAACTCGGGCATTCTTCCATTCTCCGTTCGCTCTCTGGCAGAAAAGCAGTCACGAAAGACGAATCTGCCCCACGCACACCCTCGCCATTCAGATCGCAATCATCGCGACGGTTTTTTTTACACCCCATTATCCAGCCAAATAACTTTTCATCTCGAGGAGACAATCGGTTCGTAATAGATTTTCGTCATCCGGTTGTCTGATTGAAAAAGTTTCCCTTGTTCGATTTTCGACTATTCCTGAACTTCTGAACTGATGAAATATCCATAATCAATATAAAATATATATCAATATAATAAATATAAAATAATTTGAATCAGTAATCAATAGGAAGAACATATCAATACAGGGAAATTCGATGAAAATATTTCAAAGCAACTGATTTATACCCAATTACAGAGAAAATTTAAAAAGAAATGAAAAATATGCAGATTTAACAGATGAAAAATCAGAAAAATATAAGGGCTTCATAACATACATAGTATACTACATAGTATAAAGCAAAGTTGCTTTTTCTGTCCCTTTGTCCCTTTGTACGCTTTAATCTTTGAAACTACGCAACGGATTTTGATGCGGTTTTATTAATAGATAGAGTGATTCAAGAGGAAGATTTATATGTATAATAACATCCACTAAATAGTGGAGAAGTACTGTTATTTTTGAGGTTTCTAATGTGATGTCGTAAATAATTACATTTTTTCCGCTCACATTGCAAACGCAGGCTGAATCCTACGAGTTTTATCAAAATAATGTACTAAGTATTGTACACATTGAAAAGGTCTACAGAAAAGTCCGTGGTGGTATATGTCTATCTCTTATGGATAACCCACAATAACTTTTTTTTTTCATTTACTTTTTGCGACAAATAATGGCTAATTTTCGAAGCGATTTCAACCAATACAGCATTAATCCTTATATAATTAAATACCTTAAATACATTGTTGATTCAATATGGATCTATATGGCCCTCTACAGCATATGATTCAAATGGACATGGCAAAACAACGTTGGCCGGGTCAGCTAGTATGTAATAAATCGCTATATCTGAAATAATAAGCATATATTTCCAACAGGTAACTACAAAATTACAGCAAAATACATAATGAATAAATATGGTTACTAAATATATCAATAACAACATAGATATACAATATTAATAAATAATTTTATAATTAAATAACATTATCAAATATAATAATCTAAATCTATAATGCCAATAGCTAAATATTCAATCATAATAATAATCAAGAAAACAAATCTCTCAGAACCCAAACCGGAAGAAATCAAGATACCTCACTGGTAATGATTTAAACACACATTAATGATAGAAACAATTGAGTCCCAGTGCAAATCACAGCAGCTTGATACTTGGTTTGCAGTAGAACATGCAAAGCTAAGCGGCGATCGCGAGATAAGATTGGTTCTGTGGGTTTTGAGTAAAATGTCTGGCTTATTCTAGTAAACTTCAGAGGAACGAAGAAATTAAGTTTACCCAGAAGCTCAGGACAGAGGAGATTATCATTGAGCAAATTGAATAAAAATTTCAATGAATTCAAACCTCTCCTCTTATGGAGGTTCCTAGTGTCCAACCTCAACAGCAAACAAGCGTGGTCACAACCCCTAGGTGGATGTACACCATCCTCTCGAAATGAGAGCATTTCAAGAACTTGCTCTGCAGTGCCTCAAGGCTGTTTATGTGAGTATACGAATATAGTGGTCGCCAAACAAGACAGCCTTACTCAAGTTTGCTTCTCACTAGTGCATTAAATAAATGGATAAGTGTTGAGGAACTCGAAAACAACATAGCATTGCAGACGATGAAACCATGAACTCAATTGGCTGATATGAGGTATGAATGAGAATTTTTGATCAAATACTAGGCCGAGATCCTTAACCTCCTGAAGCCGAGTCAGATTAAACCCTTCAATGTTGTAATCAAAATATATCACATTTCTCTTTCTAGTAAAATTCACCACATTACATTTCATGACATTCATCTGTAAACAATTATCATTACACCACCGACTGATACCATTCAGGTCATTTTGTAGCCTCAAACAATCATGCATAGATGACACGCTCTCATAAATTTTAATATCGTTCACATAAGCCACCTTCATGCAGTCTACCATCTCTAGAGATCGTTAACAAACAGGACAAATAGTCGGGATCCAAGATTGGATCCCTGCGGCACTCGCAAAGTTACTAGAAATTTTCTCGATATGCAATTATCTATTTGTACAAATTGACTGCGATTACTCAAGCAGGACTCCACGAGAAGTGATAAATTATTCGCAAATCCAAATAGCTTCCTAGTTTTAACTGTAAGTATTCCATGATTCATTTTATCAAAATCCGTTTGGAAATCTGTATATATAACCTCGACATGCCCTGCTCCGTCGAACTCCTCACATATGAACTGAGAAAACTGAAATAGAGTATAGCAAAAGTCATAATAAACAAGATTGATTTACGCATTACTAAGTACATGAATCATCAAAGTTCTCTGCAAGGTATGTCTTTGTCAACAGTAATACTTAACTTTCTTCTTGAGCAAATGAATACTCAGTTACTTCAAATTGAATGGTAAATGATCTGAAAATGAGAGGAGTCCTCATATTTGGTTGTTTTATGCTTGAGAATGAATAGTAAGTCATTCCCAGTGAAGTAGTTCCCTTTAATAGAAAAAATCGTGATCAAAAGGAAATATTTTGGTACAATCGGCAGACTGCAGATGAATATAATATATTTGTGAATATAGATTATTAATGAACATTAGAAAGAATAATACACAATCACAACGTGGACGCTTGTGGCACGTTAAATGAGGTACAACTGAATTAAGATTCATAACCATCATGCAGATAGTATTGACAACGATCTGGAAGATATTTTTCCATCAACAATGGTAATTGGAATGAAAAGCCTATAAAGTGAAGTTTTCATATCAATATGCAACAATATGATCAATTTGGTCAAATACCTTCTTAACCTTTTGAGCTTAGAAATGCCATATCGAATCATAAACTTCCATCCACTATTTATCTTTAATTTCAAAAGGACCCTCTCGGGTTGTCCTTGAGATTGCATATAAGAAGTTGAGACAACTGCCTCCGACGCTTTGGCTTGAAGAGGTTCAGGAAGATATCATTTGAATTTATGATTTTTTCATCATAGTCATCAGGAAAATGATGTAATGTTAGATAATACACCCCTTTATGTTATTGTTGAGGCTTAACTTCCTTCGTATCAGTTTATATAGGTTCAAAATGAGAATAGTCTTCAGGCATTATTTTTCTTTCATTTCCGAAAGATTATTCACATTATATGTCACGGAGACTTGCCTTTTTTCAAAACGATCATACCGAATTATCTGGCGTATCTTATAAGAATACGCTTACAGGTTTTTACTGGACACAACCGCACTGTTGATAAAGTCTTTAATCTTTCCATATAGCTATTCATGTACAATAAGTCTAAGAGACATTTTCACATTTTAATCTAATAGAATAAATAGCAGTACAAAATTTTCATCAATAAACGACATTCGGAAAATTACAAAAAATAATAACAAATATGTACCTATTCGAAATTGATATCTCAAACACTAGAAAAATCAGCATGATGGCATATGCTTTTATTCAGAGATAGTCAATTAGAATTTATGGAACTGTAAATGAAAAATGAGAATATCAAGTAGAGTATTGTTTGGCAGGATTATAGTATGCAAATTTGCATGATTGCAAATCCTCTCATTTACATAACTTAAATACGTTCAGACTGACAGCAATTTAGTATCAATTTTAACAAGACTTGCGATTCCCTTTGAAGATCTTATATTTGAATTTATTCCTTGCTTATTGAATAACTGAAACATCAACAAAAGTCTCACGTATCGGCAACATAGTACCAAAGTTGGTATGATGTTATTCTAATTGATGACTGAAAGAAATACCTATAATATCGACATCAGCAAGATTGTATACGTTTCCAATCTTCAAAATATCTTCAAATGGAATATATTACTTTGACAATAAAATATTGAAATATCAGTGATAATGTTAAAAAATAGTATATAAATTTGCAAGATTTCCTACGTTTTCATTTGAATGTTTTTGAATATTTCAACTGCAATTTATTCCTCTGTTGAAGAAAATTTAAAGAATCAAGGAAAATGTATCGTATCAGAAAAATAGTATCAATATCACTAGTATTGTTAATGCTCTAATGCCTCTAATTTGCGGATATGTAACTCAATATGTGGCCTAAATATAGCGTCGGTGGTCAGGTTATTTCTCGTTTTGATAAGGTGAGAGATCTTGGTGTAGTCTTCGATCAGGAGCTTTTCTTTGTTCCACACATCACCCAACTTATTTTATCTGCCTCGAAAATATATGGATTCGTTATACGCAATTGCAAATATTTCAATAATTCCTCAACATTCATAGGACTATTTATTGCTCAAATCGGTAGCAAGTTGAAGTATTGTAGCATCATCTGGCATCCTATTTACTCTTTTCATCAACACTTGCTATATTGAGGCCATTCAGAGAAAGTAATTGAAATTCTTAGTTTGGATAAAGTTTATCCGCAGAGAGGAGTCAATCATACGTTTTCTCAGGGCTCTCAAAATACGCGTTTGTTTCGGTAATGACTTCTTCATTAGACTCAAATCTCTCACTACCCAGCCATTTCTTCAGGTTTGGAAACAGAAAATAGTCGCAGGGTGCTAAATCTGGAGAATATGCTGGATGGAGTAGCAGTTCGTATCTCAATTCGCGGATTTTGGCCATCGTGGCCAAACAAGTGTGCACACGTGCATTGTCTTGATGAAACAGCACTTTCTTCTTCGCCAAATACGGCCGTTTTTGCTTTAAGTCAACGTCAAATCTGTCCAGAAGCTTTGAATAATATTCGCCGGTGATTGTTTTACCTTTCTCGAGGTAATCAATGTGAATGACACCACGTGCACCCCGGAAAACTGTGGCCATGACCTTGCTGGCTGACAGACTCTGTTTGGCCTTCTTTGGTCCACGTTCACCCCAAGCAACCCACTGTTTCGATTGTTCCTTGGTCTCTGGCGTGTTGTGATGGATCCATGTTTCATCCACAGTAAAGAAACGGCGCAAAAATTCGTCCAGATTACGGCTGAACATCGCTAAATACTCTCTTGAAGTTGTCACACAATTGCCCTTATGGTCGAGTGTGAGCAATCGCGGCACCCATCTCGCGGAGAGTTTTCTCATGTCCAAATATTCGTGTAGAATATGATGTACCCGTTCAGTTGAGATACCTACAGCATGTGCCAACTCACGTACTTTCATTCTCCGATCATCCAATATCATTTCATGGATTTTATCGACGATTTCCGGCGTGATCACTTCTTTTGGGCGACCTGAACGTTCGGCGTCCCTAGTGCTGGTACGACCACAACGGAACTCTGTAAACCACTTTTTTACCATTGAAATTGATAGTGCTGAGTCCCCGTAGTATTTATCAAGCTTTTCCTTAGTTTCAGTGATGGTTTTTTCACGTGAAAAGTAATGCTTAATCAGCACACAAAATTCACTTTTTCCATTTTCGTAAAAATTCACGAGATTGTCTGCTTTGAATGGCTATCCAACACCAACTGCATAACGTAGCTTGCTCAAAATTTGACACTTGCCCAGTAATAGATTACAGTTGACGCCAGCACTATTGCATTCGGAATAACTGCGCGGGAAATTCAAAAAGTCCTTATTTATTACTTATCAAACCGCCTTCGTAAAAATTTATTGAGTCGATTTAGTTTAATCTAATTGCAGAGTAGGAAAGAAACTTTATCACTCAAGTTTTTGTACAAATTACTGCACAACAGTATTGATTGTACTCTTCTCGTGTCCGCTTTGGAATTTCGTGTTCCCAGACAAAATTCTACTATTACAGAATTATTCGACCTGGAGAGTCGAAGGACCAAGTCGCTAATACAATCCCTCATTTGGTTTATGGAGTCTACATTCAATAGAGTTGCCAATAATTGTGACATTGTGACACTTTGACTCCATAGAAGTTATTATTAGGAAATTGACTAAAATGAATTGATTTAGATTGAGTTATTTGTAATATTTCATTTAATTCTATTATTTAGTTATTAGTTACTTTAATTGGGTGTTATACCTGTTGAGAATGAAGAACTTATTATTATTATAATTCATTCAAATATCAGAAATTCAATATACCTACTAATAAAATTAACAGTATTACATATGCATTCATCAGAGACATTTGAACTAATTTCATTTAACTGTCAATGAAAAGTCAAAATATCAAGAAAAGTGTTACTCAAGCGAAATATTGTACCAAACTAAGCATGATTGAGAACAAAATCTAGAAGTAACGGACAATAATCAACAACAATCGTGAAAGTATTCACGAACCCGAAATAATATGCATTGAGGAACAACAGAATAGCTTTAATATCACGATTCCATTCCTTGTCATACAATAAAAAAAATCTCGCAAACGAACACGTGACTGGAACGTTGCGTATTTGTTTTCAGCTCGAATGGATTCCTCTCTAGTCCCGGATATTAATTCCTGGAATGGTCTGGGTCGGCAGGATCCAGGACAAGAGAGGGCCGTTAATCCTGGTCCGAAGTTGCGTTGTGAATTGCCAGTCACGCAAACCCCGGTGCCGACGTTCGCACTCCCAAAAATCTGATGCATCCTTAGAATTAACGAATACAGACCTTGAAAGCCTTGATTATTTCGATCTTTTATAAAATATTCTGCAGTTTTCGTGAAATATTTCGCGATGAAAATACATTCTTATTGAATATTCTGTAATGATATGGTGAACAACATTTTGCTGTAAATAATTTAGGAATTTTGAGATTTCAATGAATTTCATTTGATGAAAAAAATTCAATAAGTGACTACTGTTCGAATAACTCATAGTTTTTTATACATTGCACAATTTACATCTTCAGGAGGCATTACAACTCTGATTTTCGTCTGAAGAAAGGGAAAAACATGCAAAATATTTGGCATATAACCTGCAAAATATATTTAAAAAAACTAAAAATCTTCTAAAGTTGACTGAGTATTCGCTGATCTCTTGGTGAAACATTGTTTAATATTATTCAACTTTAGAGTAAAACTGGGTATAACTTTTGAAAATGGGGCAACACACCGAAACAATTGTCAAGTATTTGTTTACTACAAATTTTGTAAAACCTAGCCAAGTGTTTTTATTTAATATATAAATCTTCTGCTGACTCATTTGGAAAGGTCGTTGAAAATATATTCAAAGTGAATAGGTAATACGTTTTGGAGACTTGAACTTGACTAATTCACCAGGGATCTCAAAAAAATTATTTAATTAACTTTATATCGAATTCAAATGATAGAATACCAACAGAACACTGATTTCTAGTTTCACAAAACCTATTTGAAGATTGTTAAATAAATTAAGAATTATCGAATAACGAAATAATTAATAAATGTGTTCAATGACAGAAATTTCTTTCCTTTTTAATTATTGAAATGGTTTTACATCAACAACCGTCAACACTCAAATTTTAATCAGATATTTGAGAGTAGGTACCTACTTAAAAAACAATTATTGTATACATTCTGAAGTATATGTGAATGAAATTCTTAAATGTTTCACCTATGAGATCAATCTATAACGGACTTTTTAATTTAAGAAGATGATTTATTGATTTATCATGAAATGTGAATCCTATAATTCAGTAGAATTCTATCAATACCGTACAAGAAAAGCCTAATATTTCTCATCGTTGCTCTTTTGTTTTGACGTTGTTTCTATGTTTTCTTTCTTATGTTTTCTGGTACTATATAGTGCACTTTTGTAAGAACTATGAAATAAAATTACTTTATTCATTATTTATTCATATTAAATAGTTACAACAATTATTGACTGGAAGTATTGATATTTAAATGACGTGTTGAATTGGTATTTATATAATTAAGTGTTTTGTTGCAATTGTGATGTTCAAATGGATTTAGAATATGTAATGACAGAAAACATTGAGAAATTCAGATATCTTAACTGTTCCTTCATTCAAAACAACAATTATTGAATGACTGAAAATAATCAATAATTTTTAAATAAAGGTGTTTTTATGAAAATCAGATTTTCATCTAGATTGAAGAGTTTCATATTAATTTTATTGTTGCGATGGTTTTATCATAAATTAATAGCCTTCAACATTCAAATATACAGGTTTTCTATCGTTACTTTGTAGATTTTAATTATCAAATATATAAACAATCAACAATTGTGGATAAAAGTATGCACACATAGAAGATAGAGAGAGAAAATATTTTCTTTGTAATTGTATTGATATAATCGATTTATATCAAGTAACGGCCTTCAGCAATCTCTTCCAACCGTACATTCAAGCAGTATTTAATGATTGAATAATCAATGATTATTGAATAAAAATGTTTCAGTCTAAAAAAAAGAGCATTCTTTCCCATTTTATTGTTGAATTGGTTTAATATCAAGTATCGACTTTGAAAATTTAAATCTATTCAGATAATGTAACGGTATTTCGAAATCAACATTGATTGTTAATTAATATTAATTGCTGATTAAAAATTAATAATCGTTGAATAAAAACCTAATTATTCGGAAAACAATGTACTCTTCAACAATTTCTATTTTGATAAAAATAAGAAAATATATTGATGAATTGATATATTGATATATAGATAAGAAGATTTCTTTCAAGTAACAGCTCTCAATACACAAACCTAATTCTGATATGCTAACAGTACTTCGAAATCGATTTTTTTTTGCAAAATGTATGTAAATGAAGAAACGTTCTTGAAAAATTCATCCTATTTTATATGAGGAATAGTATTTTTCATACAACTGGTATTGTTTAATCAATAATTTGAATAGAACTAAGTAGTTAGTGATTTTCGCTACAATTCAGTCAAACATGACAATACTGTTTCGCCAATACAGTGGCCTTATCAGATGTAGTTGATAAACTGGCGAAACAATATTGTTATGTTTAACCGGATTGAAGTGAAAATTGAAAACCACTTAGTTTGATTCAAATTATGTTGTTGAATTTTTATCAAGTATCAGCCCAATCGATTAGTGAAATAATTCAAAAATTATCACGGTTTTTTATCATCACTAAAACACAAATTGCTTATTAAGTAATCAAATTAACAGTATTGTCTATCTGTAACTTTGAAGAATATGAATGGTAGAAGGTCAAATATATAAAAAATAAATATCAGAAGAGCTATTTTTGATTTGTGCCAGTCACTTAACATAATAGCCACTTATTTTGATTCATTTCACAAGTACGACTCCGCAATATTATAATTCGAATACCTATTAACCTACATTACTTCTCATACAGTGGTTTATGATAGGAGACAAATTCAGTGAAGATTATGGTTACAAATAAGAACTCGACGAACAATCAGCTAAAAGTGTAGTTTAGTCTTCAAATTTTGAGAATCTTCGTACATAGTTGCACATCAGTAGTCAAATTCACCTGACAAGGAGTAGGCAGATTGAGGCCTTGTCAGCAACGAACCCTTTCACACCTATTTCCAGGAATCGAAAGAATTGAGCCTTAAATTGGATGTATATCAGTTGGCTACTAATCAACCCCCTGACAAGGAGTAGGCAGATGGAGGCCTTGTCAGGGGGAAATTTCTTTGTGAGTAAATATCATTCCAAATTTCTATACACATTCAATTTTCACTCACTCATTCAGCGCACTTAATATTCATTCTCGTAACTGATAGGTTCATTCTCGTTGACAACATTTGTGTAGACAGCTCCCTGAGAGTTTTATTTGGAATATTTCGATATTTCGATTAAGGATCTCAGTATTGACTAGTATGATAGTTTGAATGATTTGTGAATCTTGAAACTTATATATATATATATATATATATATATATATATATATATATATATATATATATATATATATATATATATATAAAAGTATATAATGTGTATGCACCAACAGTTTTATGAAATAATAATTTGGTATTGACTCAAAATTGGATGTATGAATCAATTAATTTTTCACGAATGCTAATTTCTATAACGTGATGAAGTTATATTCCTTCCTAATATCATTAAGTTCTAACATATACCTTCCTCATATTACTAAGAGACACCTGCGCGAACAAGGGTTAATAGCGGAAGAAACAACACTTCATCAGGTGTAAGAAATAGAGTTCGATGGGAATTTTTCTTACAGGTGGCGTCTGTTTGCTTGGGGTAGAATTAAGTAAAACAACATCTAAACTTTACAAGATAAATTATGTTTCACAAGCAGATAGGGGATGTGTGAGAAAATTTCAAAAGGCATTTCAGGTGTACATTTTTTAACATTTTACTTGTAGAATAATCATAATTTGTATGGAATATTATAGTTGTAGACTGTTAATGATCACTATTATTTTCAGTAGGTTGCATTATTCCAATGAGGTCGTTTTTCTTTTTTATTTATAATTATGGCTCAATTAAACAGAAAAACTACAAAAGTATTGAAATCATAAACACATTATATTGATAAATTATTTGATGAAATATTTTCATTAGAAAAACAAAAGATTTCAAGAAAAAGTGAAGTTCGTTGGAGTCAATTGAAAGATGACGGAAAATAGGATTCACATTCTGATTGACCCATAATTTTTTTGAATTACTTCTATTCATTATATACATTCATTTTTGAAGAAAATGAGATAATTAATATGATATTGATCAAAACAGCTTTATTTATATGTATTTTTCAAAACTACCTCTATTATTTAAAAAAAATTTCTGTGAAAATACTTTTTTCACAATTGGATTCCCAATTCGATAGGATCTTTTCGAGAAAACGATGGATTCAAATTTTTAAGTTTTGGAACATGGAAAAGCATTTTCATGATCCAATATTAGATGAATTGAAAAAAAAACACGTGGCTTAGTTTGACAGAATTATATTAATTGATTAACTTTTTTATAATAATGTTATATAATTAGGAGTTAACTCCTTCTCAAAATTCAAACAACAGCAACGAAAGAACGGATATTCACTTTTGAAAATGGAGTGACAGCCGAAAACAATTGAATCAGTTTATAAGAGACATTTTTGAGCATTGAAGAATTTATGGAAGAGAGACATGAATTTGATGTTATGAAATCCTAACTCAACTAACAGGTAAACTGAAAAACGAACAGAGTAGATCAAAGTTTTTATCTGATAGAAATTTAACGATAGCTTTCAGAACCCAGAATACCGTGGGTAGACACATCAGAAATGCGAAAGATAAAATTTCTCCTGATGATAAATCGGGTATTTATGAGTTGAGTTGCGGTAGTTATCCCAAAGTATATTTTGGCCAAATTGGCACGAATTTCAACCTTAGAATATCTGAACACCAAAGATGCTTTGCAAAAAATAAAACCGATTCTACATATGCAACACATATTTTAGAAGAGAACCATGTCTTCGACAAAAACTTTAAAATATTGCATACTGAGCGAAAAGGTTATAAACTAACCCTGTTAGAAGCCATGGAAATTAATAAGAGAAAGAAATCAAACAGTTTATTAAATGATCAAGTTTTAATCAATAATTCTCCTTTATTAAATACATTCCAGTAAAAATGCAATCGAAGAAAAGTATTCTATGGTCATCCCCCACAGTTCAGAAGAAATATGTTCTATAGTCATCCCCTTGTAAAAGAAGAACAGAGTTCTATGGTCATTTCCACCCCATGCACCTCAGGATAATATAAGCCGTCCACAATGTAATAGCCCAGTTTATCATCAACATCTGATGAAACCACTATGTTGACGAAACGATATTGTCATGTTTTGAATTAATTATAGTGAAAATCGAAAAACTACTTAGTTTTATTTAAATTATGTATTTAGATTTTCATCGAGTATCGGCCCAATCGATTAATGATTTGTTTCAGTTAATATGACTTCAAAATAACTAGAGTCTCAGAATAACTGGAAAATAATTAAAGTAGTGTCCCAGGTAAGATAGACGAAAAATAAATTCAGCAGTGACTCTGTTATAATAACTGAAAAATAATTTGAAAGTTCTCAGTTAAAGTTAGTGAAAAAAAAGTAGAGCAGTATTTCAGTATAACTGAAAAATAGGTTGGGTACTACTTCAGTTAGGTAAATTGAAAAATTAGTTGAATAATATCTCAATTAGTGGTAAACTATTTGAATAATATCTCAGTTAGGATGACTGACACACTAGTTCAGAGAATTCCTATCTATTACAGAGTTAGCTCACAAAGTTTGAGTCTGCTCTTAGGACTGAAAAGAAGTTTGTTTGTTATATATATATATATTTTGTCAGCCCAAAGAAGCCGTTATAATGGCGAAACAGACGTCGCACTTAGTTAATTTCTTGAATGAAAGTGTGTAGTACATCTACAGAAAGCGATTTTCCATTCTATTGTTAAAATTGGCTTCACCTGAATGTATTATTCGATAAAATTTGTATTTTAAGTGCTTCTTTCCTTCCTTTCCCCTAAGAAATTTCTTCAACCAAATTCGGCGAAAAGGTCATTAGTGATTGAGAAGTGAGCATATGAAAAAGTACCTACTAAAAACAATCAAAACATGATAAAAAGAGTATCCTAAAATGCAAAAATAGTACACGATTTGTTGAATGTTCAATATCATCATGATATTTCATTTCGAAAAAATCTGTTGATCTGAATCTGTTGAAGTTCAATGCATGGAGCACTGTTATCTTCAGATAAAACTGAAAACATTCTTCTGTAAAACGTTTGATCAACAGAAATCTTCGAATAGCCGGTTCAGTTATTTCGTGTGGAGAACTGCAGAGGAGTGAAACGGTTAAGTTGAAAAGGGAGCGACCGAAACGTCTTTACAACACATGCATTAGTGAAATTAAAACTTCACCTCCCCTAAATCGCGGTCCTCTGATTTGTAATCAAGTCGATAGCTGCTCATAGAATAGCAGAATCTTTTCTACTACGATTTCATCAAAGCTGATTTTTACTTGAATTCAGTTTGATTAAACGGTTGCTTATATGTACGAAACTATTGAAATTATTGGTTTTAAGGATGTGTTGTATACGATGCTCTGCAGCAAATCCAAATTCACAGTTATATGAATGACGTTCATATGTATGAGTTTTGGATTTATTGATATTTCAACACACTTTACTCATCCATTTGGCTATTAAATATACATCCTTCTGATTCACCGTATATTTGTTTTTATAATCCTCAAGCACATCAAATATATTACAGAAAAGGTTATATTGATGATTCAAGGAGGCAGAGAAAGTACTGCACGAAAATACACATTGAATATATGAAAAATGAATAGCCAATGGCAGAACAAATTGGATAAACTTTTCTTTGTGTTCATTATTATCAGGACAAGGTATGTATGAAAGGAAATTTTCAGAAATTATGCTGAAAATATTTGAAAGCCCCCAAATTTCTTAACTTAGGTAATTTATGGATAGATAAGGTCCTTAACGTTTTCTTGGTTTGGGGTCATTTTTCTATTATCCTTAGCAGGGACCACTGTGTAGGTACCTAAATGCCTAAAAAAAGGTTAAATAAAAATGAACTGTAAATATCGAACATTTTTTTTCAATCTCGAAAAGAAAAACATGAAAATAATATTTCTATGGCAAAATTTTGAAATTTCATATTTATGTTATTTCTGAGCATGCACCTTCTTCAAGAGTTAGGCTGTCCTAAGACTAATATTGTTACAAAAAGCTACATGCAAACCACCACTTACTTTCAAACGATTCCTGGTCCATTGAATAAATTCAAATCCATAGAATAGCGTAAAACGATTTCTCCCAGTATTTTTGGGATAAGAGATTGTGCTCTTACACGAAAAAGATTCAAAAGAATTCAATTCAAAAGTGTCGTTGCAGTTTCTGTAATTTTATCATTTGAAGAATTCTTCTTGAATTCCTCCAGTAACTTCCCAGTCGGTGTAACCAACATCTAAATTAAAAATTATTCGCGGACCATATTTTAGCTTTTGCGGAACACTGGTGGTCCACGGAATGGTGGTTGAGATCCATTGGGTTAGATTGACCTTATTTCATATTCAATTACCTTTTTTAACGACAAAAAATTGCGCTCCTCTGGATATTGATGTGTGTTCAGATTTTTATGTCGTGTTATTTGTTATTATTGATGAGATAATGCCACCAATGATATGTCAAAATATTGTGAGAGTCGTATGTTATTATGACGACGAAAACTGTATTTAAATTAATTTTAATAAAGAAGAATATTCATAATTTCAATGAAATTACGGGCTTACAGAATTTTTCATATAATGGAGTAATAAATTCAATTGAATGTTGACTGATCTTTTGGTGAAGCATTGTTTGATATAATGGATGATGATAATGCTGGAAAAAATTGGAAAGATGATGAAACTTATCATTCAGGTACATCTGATGAAACCATTGTGCTCGCGAAACAATATAGTAGTGTTTAACTAAATTGAAGTGAAAATCAAAAAACTACTTAGTTTTATTTAAATTATCACGAAACTATATTATTTGCTTGACATTTGTTTCAGGGTGACATTTTTCGTGAGCAGAATTGACAGATCAATCACTTCCCATACATTAAACTTGCGGATATATAGAAATATTGATAATCTGATTAATTGTATCAATGAAAATGCTACACATCTTTACGTCCATGGGTGTCCCCCTTAGCTGCAATACGATTGTGGCGGCTCATTTTCGTCTCTCAATGAACAGTAATAAAACTTATAGTAACTAACTTGCACGTTCCGCTTAATACTGTACCCTCGTTAAGTAATAAACTCTTTGTAATTTTCATTTTTCATTATGTACAAATCTTATGATTCTTGAATCTGTAAATCTTGAATCCTGTCAAATTGTCACGTAGATTTCCATTGTTGAATACTGTTGAAAATGTATAAAAGCAGAGACATGGAAAGATTCGAGGGAGTTGAGAAGAAACGAGTCTAGACTACAGTTCGTCCTAATAAGTCATATCCTACAATATTGTTAGTTCTAAAATAAAGTTAAATTTAAAAGTTCTTCGAAGTGTATTTCAATTGAACCTTCCCTCACACATCAGATAAATAAACAGGCGGTAGTGTAATACAAATTCATCAATTAATATCATACATACAACCCCGCCAAATTGGTGACCCCGACGTGATCTGATCGTGAGTGGAAGAAGTGATACGTTATTTCAAGTGAACAGATTTCGAAGTGCGGAAATATATAAAAAGTGAGTAATTTACATTCAAAGTGACTGTATATCTCTAAAAAAATGCCTAATAATATGACAACTGGCCACGTCGCGAACACCGTTGAAGTGAGTTCCGTGCCTAGACTTCCTGATTTTGATCACACAGATCCGGAAATCTGGTTTGTGATTGTCGAAGCGTGTTTTCAACGGTTGAATATTTCGGATCCTGTGATTCAATATTATGACATTCTCGCGAAACTTCCCTCGCGATATATTTCCGAAGTGCGCGATATAGTGATCCGCCCAGTGGACAATAACTCTTACTCCGTACTGAAAGAACAATTAATCAAACGACTGAGTATCAGCCAGGATCAGAAAACTAAACAGCTCCTGGAAAACGAAGCCATGGGGGACGAAAAACCATCGCAATTCCTTCGTCGCTTACAAGCCCTTGCAGGATCTGCGGTACCGGAAACGCTAGTCAGGAGCATATGGGTAAGCAGATTACCAGACAACCTGCGCCCCATTTTAGCGACCCAATCACATCGGTCGCTCATAGAAATTTCTGAAGTAGCTGATTCTATTTACACCGAGATGCCAGTTAGAACTATGGTCTCGGTTGCTTCAGTAGACCCCTCTATACCTCAAGATCTCGGTGTTCTGATACAGCGACTCAGTTCTCAACTCTCCGAGGTAAAAGGAGAACTTGGTACGATAAAACAAGGTATGCAAAATTCGCGGGAATCTTACCGCTCCAGCAATTCTCCCAGATCGTTTCCTCGTACACGTTCAAAATCACCCTCTATTTCTCATGAGCCGCGTTCTGCTGGCGTATGTTGGTACCACTGGCGGTTCAAACAAGCTGCAACTAAGTGCACTGCACCTTGCTCGTGGAATCAGGGAAACTAACTGGGCCGTCATTAGAAGCGGCTAATGACACCTGCCCTAAGAAATCACGCCGCTTATTCGTTGTTGATAAAGACAGCAGACTTCAATTTCACGCCGACACTGGAGCTGACGTAAGCATATTTCCGCTCAAACATATGGATGGAGCACCCAGTAAAGCAGCCTACCAATTATCAGCAGCTAATGATACGCCCATAGCAACATATAGATTTGCTACACATGTACTCAAGCCATTGGTATACGCTTTTCGCCATAAGACCACGCAGAAATCACCACGTCAGTTCAGATATTCAGACTTCATAAGCCAAACGCAGACATCACCCCGGCAGTTCAGAATCCTAGACTTCATAAGCCAGTTCACTATGAAGATAAGGCACATAGCCGTCGGTGATAATGTAGCAGCAGATGCTCTGTCTAGAATTGAAGAACTACATACATCAGTCGATTACGAAGCCTTAGCAAAATCGCAGCAGACTGATGACGAACTTGCTAACCTGATAGAAAACAAAACATCAAGTCTAAAGCTCAGGTTGATCAAAATTCCAGGAACCACCCACGAATTGTGGTGCGACGCGACAAAATCTGCACCAAGACCCTATGTCACAACAAGTTTCCGAAAAATTGCATTTGACAGTGTCCACAGCCTTAGTCATTCTGGTATGAAAGCTACCAGGAAGTTACTAACTGAGAGGTATATTTGTCATTCCATCAAGGAATATAGCAGGAAATGGACGCAAACATGTGTAGTATGTCAACGCTCAAAAATCACACGTCACGTGAAGAGCGCTGTTGGTGCATGCATCCGCATTTTTCCAGGTTCCATCTCGCAACTAGCAGATACCATTCAACCAGAACAACCTCCGCCATCACCACCAGACTCAGATCAGCCACCAGAGGAAACTCATGCTGCTGCAGAATTAAATCATCTTCCAGGTCGACCACCAGACTCAAATCATCCACAAGAGAAAGCTCATGCTCCTGCAGAACTACATCATCCTCCAGGTCGACCACCAGACTCAAATCAGCCACCAGAGAAAGCTCATGCTCCTGCAGAACTACATCATCCTCCAGGTCGACCACCAGACTCAAATCAGCCACCAGAGAAAGCTCATGCTCCTGCAGAACTACATCATCCTCCAGGTCGACCACCAGATCAGGCAGACGTGTCCACTTTCCTGATCGCTACCAGGCTGGATTTTCGTGATTCAAAATCACTGGCAGGGGGGTGCTGTGGCGGCTCATTTTCGTCTCTCAATGAATGTATCTCAATGAATTTCATATTTCAGCTTTTACCTGCCATCTTTTGGCTAATACAGCTCCCGCTGGGGTGCACTATTAAAGGGTCGGTAATAAAACTATTTATAACTGATTTGCACGTCCTGCCTAATAGGGTACCCTATTTAAGTATTAAATTCATTGTTATTCGTTTCTCAGACTCGTTTCTGAAGTAATCCATAATATTGTGAAATATTGCATTTTATGTTCTAATTGCAGTAACTTCTCCGAACATCCTTGGTTCGGATTGGCAATTCATAGTTCAACATTTACCTCCCACCGGGGTAAGTTATCGAAGGGAACAGTAATAAAACTTATAGTAACTAACTTGCACGTTCCGCTTAATACTGTAATACGATGAATAGCAAAAATATACGTAGTGTAGCATAAATGGTAGAACAAGTCTCTTTAGATCATCGAAAATATTCACAAAAAATATGTATGGGCGTACAAAGTTGAGTCAGCTAAGTAGTCAGCTAGCAATGCATAATTATTGCCAGGTACATTTCTATTTACTCACTACACCATTGAAAAAATTTTTCAATAGAAATTGCATGTACCAAATGTGTCTGAGTCTGCAATATGCAATAATAATTGAATGTTTTCGATAATTTTCAGTAAGCCATATTGATTCTATCTAAGAAATTACCTTCAAATAATAATAGATGAAATAGTGTATAATGTAAATAGTTAGAAGTCATATCTATCTAGAAATGTCTTACTATCGATTAATTAGAATTGGTCATTGTTTCCATTATTTTTATGGTTCCATTTCACGTCGATTTATGACAGAAAACCGTATTTTTAAGAGTTTAAATTTACACCGTTGAGCTTTTCTTCTCCAGTTAAATGAAATGATATTGTCGAAAACTATGGGAAGAAAAAATTGTAATTAAATTTATAATTAAGAAATTCGGAGCGTAGGTACTTGAACTCTGAGTTCATCTCCAGGGTATCTTGTTCTAAATTTCTCATTGGTTTTGGTTCGTGTTTAAAAAATATTCAACAGGGTTAGCAGCAAGAGCCTCAGTTATAAACTGATACTTTCTCTCTGTGATTATGTATGCTATGAATTGTAACCGAGATCACTCGATTTTTTTTTTATATTCATTCTGATAGTAGTTGAATCAATTTGACATATTTATTTCTCATCAAGTCGGGAGGAAATAAGATTGAAAGGAATGTTACGACTGACCACGTATTTTCTTTAAATATTCTCTGAATATATAGCAGACTTTCAAAATGACCAGAGCAAGAGGTGACCGAAATAAATGATACTTGTAGACAAAAGACAGACAAACATACATGAATCCATCAGTAATCGTAATCTCTGATGGTGCACTATAAATTATTATGTCGGTATTTTCGGTGATTTTAGCCCGTCCGAAAATAGTTTTCGACAGTGGCGTAGCATTGTGCAGTATTGACAATTTTGTGCCCACCTTGGTGTAAAAATAGGAGATAGTATCATCTCGCAATATCTATTTCGTGTGGAATATTGAAGCAATAACACTTCTAATAGAATGCTTGTTTGTCATTATATGTATAATTTGTTACAAAAATTTTTTAGATGCTAGGTACGCAAGGAAATTGGATTATAGAATTGAGGATGAAATACGAGGTCAAATGATAAATCTTTTACTGTACACAGAATAGAATGATACCTGTCAGTGCTAGGACTAGAAGTCGAGTGAAAACTTCATAAATTGAATAAACGATATAAACAGCTGCTCTGCGGGGCATAAATCTCAGTCAAGTTCCAAAAAACTTTTGGATGTAACTCCGATTCTCAATTTTTATTATAATAAAATAATACATTTCTACTTGTCCGTACGTGGTTGGTTAGCACGAAAAATTTTCTGTACTATATATATATATATATATATATATATATATATATATATATATATATATATATATATATATATATATATATATATATATATATGGAATTCTACACGAAACCGTCCGATCATGTACTAAGTTATGCATTTCAAAACGTTACACCGCAATCGCAAGCACCATCTAATTGAAGTATCTACATTTCAAAGTCTCATTTTAGTGAGCTCATAGTACAGATAAAAACGAAAATGACGATGAGGTCACCACAAAAACTGAGCGTGACGATGGAGTCATTCAAATGATGATGGAGAATTTCAAAACAGTGATATTATTATTTTATAGAATATTTGAGATTTTTATTTTATTTGATTCACCTTTTTATACAGAAAATTAGCATAATAAGGAAAGAGGAGGAAAATATGGCATGAAAATAAAATTGAATTATCCCCCTTTTTTCATCATATATCATAATTTTGATAGATTACCGAATGAAATGGTAAGAATATTTGATTTATCATGAAGTTCATGTATCATTTTTTTTTTTTAAATTGATTTATTGCTTGTTTGAGATAGTTTATTTTGAATATTTTTAGCAATAACCGGCTTATTTTGTTGTATATCACAACTTTGTCAAAACTAATGAATAATTGAATTTTATGAATTACTTTACCTAGATATCAAAATGTCAAACTTATTTTTTACAAAAATCAAATTAGTTTTTTTTGTATTTTCACACATCGATTTTTAGTATCAGAGGAATATTTTTGGCTTAGCATTCGCTTCGGAAGTTCTAGTCTTCTTCACCCCGAGGAAACCTCTGAAAAATTCAAAGTGAGCCAGTTGATTCTTATAAGTGTGAATTATATATACATATATAAAATTAAATATAGCTTAGTTTTATACTTATCCACAATATGTGTGAAATTGAAGGTAGATCTGCAAGGAATGAGTTTTGAGATGTGATGTTTGGTGATTGTTGTATATTCATTTTATGAGTGTTATTTGTAAGGTTAATTAAATCGCTGTAAATAGAATTAAGATGTTTGATGTTTCACATGAGCAACAAAATCATGAAAAACAGAATTCATGAATTATATAAAACTTAACTTTCAAAAAAAGTAAACCTAACGAAAATAATTTATTTTCCCTACCATATATTTTAAAATTGAGTACAAACATTGCTAAAATATCAAAACCTTATAATTTAATAATAGCACATACTGCCAATAATCAATTCCAAGAAATATATACCAAATTAAAAAGTGAAACAGTAACTCAGAACAAAACTCATACTGTTTATATTATACCATGTAATAATTGCAGTAAATGCTATATAGGACAAATATCACAAAATCTCGGGAAAAGAATTGAAGCGCATAATTACGCAAAAACTCGAATAACAGCCCTAAATAAACATAAAATAATAGAAAAACACGATATTGATTATAACAATACAAAGATTTTGTCAACTGAAAAAGACAAAAAATGTAGAGAAATTTTAGAAATGTTACACATTCGCAAAAATTTCGAAAACACAGTAAATGAAAGAACAGACATTAAACATCTTAATTCTATTTACAACTATTCAATAAACCTTACAAACAACACTCATAAAATGAATAAACAGCAATCACCAAGCATCACATCTCAGAACTCATTCTTTTCAGATATACCTTCAAACATAAATCAATTAATATACATATTCTGGATAAGTATAAAACTCAGCAATATGTAATTACATATTTGTATATATAAATCACACTTATAAGGATTACCTGGCTTACCATGAGTTTTTCAGGAGCTTCCTCATGGTGAAGAAGACTAAAACTTCCGAAGCGAATGCTAACCCAGAAATATTCCTGTGATGCTAAAAATCATAATGTAAAAATACAAAAAACAATTAATTTGATTTTTGTGAAAAATACGTTTGACATTTCGATATCTATAGTAATTCATAAAATTCAATTATTCATTAGTTTTGACAAAGTTGCGATATACTACGAAACGTGAACGAAAATAAAGTTTTTCACATTAAAATAAGCCTATTGCTAAAAACATTCATTATATATATTTATATATATATATATATATATATATATATATATATATATATATATATATATAAATTGATGAGTTCTATATACTAGTCGTCTGTGAATAGAACCACAGTTCAACGGTTTGTGAGGTTTTTATCCTGGGACAGATGCAGAGGCTTGTGCATGTATGAGTTTTTCGATGAATATTGATTCCAAAGATATATAAAAAAGTATATAAAAATGATATACTAGATTACTAGTAGAATTGAAGTTTGAAATCGGCTTCAAACTTCAATTTCCACTCTAATCACTATCAAATTTGAAGATTATACCAAATTTCAATCCTTAAAGTTCACCGTATTACTGCAGTTTAAGCATTTACAATTTGCTTTGATTTAAACAATTTATCAAGGGTTTAAAAATGGCTTTCAATGGAAAATTTATATATCTGCTGAATGTTCACGGTTTTCTTAAAAAAATATTCAATAAATATTTCCACAGTTCAGAGGATATTGATGGGATGAAAAAGCATTTTTTGTATCGACCAAGGTTTGAATTTATTATTGCACTTGCCTTCTTCTCCACATTTTTCACCAACGCTTTCAAATAGGAAATGAATCGAAGATTTGAAATTTGTTTTCCTCTCTTGAGTATCGCCACTGGTCGTGAGACTGGAAGGAACGCCGCGTTATCAGTAAGTAGTCTGGCGACCACCCGACCGGCTATGGACCGTGTATTTTCGGTAATTTCAACGATAAAAAACCTGATCCGGTAACGAATAACCGATGACTGTCACCAGGATACATGTTTTACCACGTCTGAAACTGCGTCTTTTGTCTGTTGCAAAAAGTGCCGAGCATTTGAACATCAACAGCTACAAAGAACCTGACTGGAAACTGAAATTTTCCTGAAAATTGCATGTATATGAGGTGCTCATATACCAAAATATATCAAACTCATATATCAAACATTAATATTGTAAAATTCAAGTGAATATTCTAAGAATACTTTGTCGGTCGATAATTTTGGAATCTTGCTTTGTTTCGAGATACAGTGTGAAAAAACCTTTTTGGTATTTCATTACCAAAATACAAAATTCATCCAACTATAATAAAATTGTATTTTCATTTTTTGTACTCCAGGTACAGTCCTGGAGACCCAATAATTTAGCAAATTGTATACTTATTTCATCGAAATAGTGTAAGCAAATGAGTTCAGTTGAACCCCACGCAGAATAATATATAGCCTTTGAGAATGGGAACAAAGAAGGCTATAACCACGCTTCAATTCGTCTAATTCCGTACATTGGCGTCAAAAATTTTCGCTTCAACTTTGAAAAACACTTTATTGTTTAATTGCAAAAATTCTACTGAAGTGATATTCATATATTTCAAATGTTTTAAATGATTTTTGGTGAGATTATTATAAGAATGAATGTATCTCGAATTCAACACATGAAAATATTTGACTTAGGTGATTTAATGGAAGCAACGAATAAAATTTTCATTCTTATAAAATTATAAGAGAAATTGAAGAATACAGAGTTAATCATTATTTTATTTCATTAGAATCATGCTCAGTGGAGGTTCACTAGCTGAGCGGTATATAGCCAACCTATATCGCTTTCGGCTTACCTACTGGTGCTCGTGGGTTCAATTCCTACCGTGATCTTGGGCCATTCGGAATCGGCGTTGAACTGTAGGCCCAACTTTAATACAAGTATAACAGTGCTTACGAAAAAATAATTAATATTCTTTGGAATGCTTTGAAATGTAGATATTTATATTCCACTAAGAAATTTTGTTTAGAATTTAGCCAAATATTTGGAAAAGAGATCTCTTAAAATAATTAGTAACAAAACAAAGTAGTTATTTTTGCGGGATAAGTAATCCAGAGACTTTAGAACAAGAAATGGTACATTTTCTTGGGTAATTGTTTAGTGAAATCAATATGAGAATGAATATATTATAAATTCAAAAAGTAGTGAAAGGATTTCACTCGTGTAATTCAATAAGAGCACAAAATAAATTTTCCAGTTCAATGAGATAAATCAAAAGCAATTAAAGAATACAGAAACAATCTGGTATAATCATTATATTCCATTCAAAATAGATGTTCATATTCTACTAAGAAATTGTGACAGGAAACCTCACGATCGAGAATAATTACTAACAAAACAAATCAGTTGATATTGTGGTATAAGGAACCCAGAAACATTTGTATAATGAATTTATGATACGTTTTATAGGTGATTTTGATGTGAAATTTTTATGAGAATGAAGATTTCTATAACCAAAGACACAATAATACTTCACTCGAGTCATTCGATAAATACAACGGATAAATCAGCTATCAGTACTCTTGGCATGCCACTCAGACCAGCCCAATGGGATGTCGTGATATTTTCATGAACTTCTGTTATCTACATACGACTTAAATATAAATAATATTTTAATTTTAGTTTTTTCCATTTGTTTAATATATATTACTATTGCAATCGATTTCAATTTTATTTTTATTCATCAAATATCTTTCGTTACTATATGGTCAACTTCTGCTGATCATATGCAACTTTAAATTCAATGGACGATGAATCAACTCTGTGATAGTTCATATTGAATGAGAGGTAATAATAAATGCTTGTCTGAAAATAACTGACTGAACAATTCTTTATTCGACTAGTTTCGCCTTTTACGGCATTATAAAGAATGATATCATTCTTGATAATGCCGTAAAAGGCGAAACTAGTCGAATAAAGAATTGTTCAGTCAGTGATTTTTAGACAAATATTTATTATTACCTCCCATTTAATATGCAACTTTGTAATAGAAAATAATTTATTTTTAGTTTGTTCCTTCTGGTTATTGTTCAATAATTTTGAATTTATTTTGATTTAATTTTTTCGTTGTATGTATTCGATTATACTTTGTTTTTTAGTTTTTTTTTGTTAATTTTTTCTTATTTATAATTATTTGTGTAAAATTTTCTATTTTTTATCTGTAATTGGATGTATAACTGTTGAAAAATAAATGTATTATTATTATTATTATAAAATAACCGTTCGTATGAAATAAATAATAAAAAATGAAAAAACACAAAAACAATATGTAAAACATCATTTTATTCCATCAAAATCATGTAGATATTTATCGTATTATGAGAAATTGTGTGAGGAGACATAAGTATGAAGATATCTCAAATTCAGAACATAGTAATTATTTGACTCGCTTAATTCAATAAGACTAATGAATATAGTTCTCATTCATGAAAATGAAATAAAAGAACTGAAAAAATACAAAAACAATCTGTAGTTCATTATTAAATTTTATTAAAATCATGTAGATGTTTATATTCCACCAAGAATTCGTGTAAGGAGACTCAATGTCCTGAAATAATTAGTTACAACGACAAAGTAGTTAATGTTGTAGTAAGGAACCCAGAAACTTTTGAATAAAGAATTTATGACACGTTTTTATAGGTGATTTTGATATGAAATTATTGAAAAAATGAAGATATCTATAATTTAAGACATAATAATATTTCACTCGAGTCATTCAATGAATACAACAGATAAAATACCCATTCTTATGAAATTAATAATAATAAATGAAAAAACACAAAAATAATGTGTAAACCATCATTAAATCCCATTAAAATCAGCCTTTCCGAAAGTGGGCGATAACGCCCCCTTGTGGGCGCTGCAAGCTTAAAGGGGGTCGGTAAAAGACCCAGAAAAAAATGGGGGCCTTGTGTAGAGGCTTGGGGGCTGAATTAAAATTTCATCTAGCTAGGAAGACTCTTAGACACCGACTGAGTTACCGACTCTCGACTACAACACTTGGACATCAACTAATATTCATTAAGAGATTGCTTGAATTCGGTTCGATATTTCTCTCCGCGTAGTTCTTGTATATGTCCTGTTTTATGCAATAAATAAAAAAAAATTATGTAAATCATTTGTTCCGTTTCGAAATGAAAGTAGACACAAACGAACAAATAAAAAGGCAATAGGCACACTTTCACATTTTAATAGTTATTAGTATTTCTAGATAGCTAATTTTCGTAGATAATAGACTGCGGGCAATCATGTTTTAACAAGTTTTTGTTGAATAACCCGATTTGTGCATTCCTGTATCAATCGGCTAGTTCATAGAATACTGTGCTTACTTGTTGAGTACGATTGAGCGTCGAATGAAATAAACGAGTTTATGCATGTTTGTCATGTGGCGACTTGTGGCTGTTCTTTAGTAAATTGGAACCTGATATCAACAAACTTATTAAAGAGCATCAGATTCATCCTTCACATTAGTTTTAATATGAGAATCAATTATATTTGTTTTATTTTAAATAAAAGAAATTCAGAATACTATAAAGTTATCATTCTCATTGGCAGGTCAAGAGTTAACTTGAGACCTGAGCGCCGTTGTGTATTACCTACTGCGATCAGGTCTCAAGTTAATTCTTGCGGGTTATAGTAACAGTCTCGTTTAGAATGAATATTTCATCTTCGCTAATAAAGCTCACGATAATTAATTAATTTAGTTTGAAGTTATAGTGGTTTTAAATTAGATAACAAAATGGGGCGCTAAAAAATAATTCATTTCCAAGGTGGGCAGTAGACAAAATAAGTTTGGGAACTCCTGTTCTAATAGGAAATTATGTTAGGAGACATTTGAGTATGAAGATATCTCAAATTTAGGACATAACCATATTTAATATGCTTGCTTAATTCAATAAGACTAATGAATAAAGTTTCCATTCTTAAAATTGAAATGAAAGACATGAAAAAATACAAAAACAATCTGTAATTAATTATAAAGTTTCATTAAAATCATGTAGATGTTTATATTCCACCAAGAAATTGTGTAAGGAGACCTCAACGTCCTAAAATAATTAGTTACAACGACAAAGTAGTTAATGTTGCGGGATAAGGAACCCAGAAACTTTTGAATAATGAATGGGGTACTAAGCTCAGGTGTGTTCGCGCAAATGAGGGTCATTAGAAGAGTAAGTTGGGAACCCCAGTAATGCCTTGTACTTGCTAATGCACTTTTTACTGCGTCGTTTGTTTCATACATTTAAATAAGTTAGACGTAAAGACTCCCCGCTATTAGGAAGCGGAAAGTAGAACAATGCCTACGATTATAGGGATGTACTTGGCAGAGCTGGAATTCCGCTACAAGTGAAACAGCTTAATGGGAAAAACTAATAAAGAGGTTAGGAAAGACAAGTACCGGTTGAAAAACTACACTTTCTGTTAATTATTGTGAATGCTACATTGTTGAATAACGAAACGAGAAGTGAAGGTGATTTAAACGAATTCAGGACATGTTTATGAGTTTATGTTTTCAAATACAGTTTTAGTCTCAAGAATTGACACAAATCAGTTATAAAATAGGAGATTAATTGATTTATAAGAATAATTGTATGAATGGCTTAGATTTGACATAGGACATATTTAAATATCAAATTCAATTAAACATTGAATGTTACATTGATATTGTTATACAATTAATGTTTCTTAATATATATCTTAATACACTTAATGTTTCACGATTATATTTAACAATATCAATTCGTCAACATGTTTCGAGCGTGAGCTCATCTTCAAGACTCAACTTCAAGACAAAAAATTGTATAAATGCTGTTAAATTTTTCATTTTCATTAAGCTCTAACAAATTTAAGTCATCGATGTGGTCAAAGACGTAAGTCTATGAGTATATTATAACAGTATTGTCATAAGACTTGATGTGGATTTCTGATCCAATTGTCGGGTGAATAAATTTGTTGTGTTGAAGTTTATATGATAATATCAATGATAATAAGTTCTTTATTCTCAACAGGTATAATACCCAATTTCGGAATATAATAACATAATGTTGAATAATACTCGTAACTAAATAGATAAAAAAAGGAATATAACAAAGAGCACAATCTAATAAAAAAAAACAAAAAGAACTGATAACTAAATAATAAAATTGAATGAAATATTACAAAGAAGTCAATATAATTCAATTCATGAAGCTCTATTTCCCATGTTCACATAACTCCTAACAACTTCCATGGAGTCAAAGTGAACGCCACATTTATTAGCCACTCTATCAAATGTAAACTCCATAAACCAAATGGGGGATTGTATCAGGGAGTTGGTCCTTGGAGTCTCCAGGTGGAATAATTCTGTAGTATGATAATTTGGTCTAGGAACACGAAATTTCAAAGCGGACCAGAGAGAAACTATACTGCTGTATGGTGATTTGTTAAAAATTTGAGTTACGAAAATTCTCTCTGCCTGATATTGAACTAAATCTACTAAATAATTCGTTATGATTGACTCCTCTCTGAGGATAAACTTTATTCTCCCTCCAGATTAAGAATTTCAAGTACATTCGCTGAATGGCCAAGATGGCGTTAATGACAAATATGAATAGGATGCCAGATCATGCTGCCATACTCCAACTTGCTACGGATTAGGGCATTTAATAGATGAGGAATTAATGAAATATTTGCCATTGCGTATAAAAAAATCCATATATTTTCCAGACAAATGAAATAAGTTGCATGATATGTGAAATGAAGAAAAGTTTCTGATCGAAGACCATAACAAGATCTCTGACCTCTGACTTCTTATTATTATATTCATTCACAACAGAATTAACATGAAATTCATGTTGTATTTCGTCCTATTCGAATAATCGCATTGAAAACGTTCAGAAAAACTACGTTATATTTGAGAAATTAACATATCGGTCTAGACGAAGAAAAGGTGCAAATTGCGAACAATTATGAGTATTTTTCAATAAAACTAGATCCAAGATTTCAGGACTGAAACTATATCATAACACTGTTAAAATGAACGAGAATTAGTACGAAAAACACCAAATGAATAATCAACTCATATTCGAATCATTTAAACGTGTTTAGTTAGATAGTTCATCATAATGGAACAGGTAATGAACAGCCTGTTCTCTTTCTGTATCTAATGTATTCAGTCTGTATCTAATAATCAGAAATTATCAATTATTATACAACTATGATGAATCAAAATTCGAAACGAATGTAATGTAATCCTTGATATTGTTTCAGTGAAATATACCATGAATTGGGCACCAACTAAACGTAAATTAAAACTGATATACAACTCGTATTTATATATTTTTTCGAAAAATAGTTATGAATTATAAAGATGAAATGCTTTTTATATTCAGTGAAAATTTTTTTTATTCTGAAATTGAAGAACGATAAAAGCCCAGATTAGGTAGATTTTCAAAATAATTGTTACAGATATCGTAGAGTAAGCATATTCAATGAATTTATACAAAAACCTCATAGTAATGAAAAGATAGTATTACTGAATATTAATTTCGTCTTTTGTTTATGATATTTTTTACGATGTTGTTTTTTTGTTGTTCTGAATATTTAACAATACAAGAGTTTTGGTTTTCCACTAACCGATCTGATTGAAAACGTTCAGAAAACTAAGTACATTATTTTTGAGAAATTAACATATATAGTGAGACAAGGAAAAGGTGCAAATTTCGAACAATTATGAGTATTTTTCAATAAAACTAGATCCAAGATTTCAGAACTGAAACTATATCATAACGCTATTAAAATGAACGAAAATTAATACTTACGAAAACTACCAAATGAATAATTGATGCACTTTCGAATCATTTCGACGTGCTTAGTTGACATTTCATCATAATGGAACAGGTAAGCCTGTTTTCTTTGTATCTAATAATCAGAAATTATCAATTCTTATACAATGATGAATCAAAATTCGAAACGAATGTAATGTAAACATTGTTACTGTTTTAGTGAAATAGGTATATTATGAATTATGCACCAACTGAATGTAAATAAAAGTTAATATACAACTCGTATTTATATATTTTTTCGGAAAATAGTTATGAAATATAAACATGAGATGCTTTTTATATTCAGACAATTTTTTTCATTCTGAAATTGAAGAACGGTAAAGATAGATTAGGTAGATTTTCAAAATAATTGTTACAGATATCTCGTAGAGTAACCATATTCTATGAATTTATACAAAACCTCATAGTAATAAAAAGATAGTATTTCTGAATATTAATTTCGTCTTTTGTTTATGATATTTTTTTACGATGTTGTTTTATTATTTCATTGAATTAGGTGTAAATCAGTATTCTTTTACTATCTTTTCATGGGAGATTTTTGTTGTTCGGAATATTCAACAAATACAAGAGATTTGGTTTTCCACTAACCGATCTGAAGTTTTTCGGAAAGTTGAGCCAATTCTTGTTCTGACCGAAACGGTTGTAATTTTTTGTGTAGTTGATATATAAGTTTCAGTCACAAGTGTTTGTTGTTTTGGAAAAGATCGAATCACTAGAGGATCCTAGGATAATTTATTTTATCTTGCAGGGACTTAGTTTTCTATTGTCTGCACTTGTACTTGTCAATACTTCACGACTTGATGGAATGATTTGTCAATAATGTAACAGTGGACCCCAGGTAATCTGGCGCCCCCGTAATCCGACAGGCCTATCACTGATGAGGTAGGTAGGAACAAAAATTATTATTTTGGCAAATATTCATTTTACAATGAAATTTTAATTTTGATATTTTCATACTTTGACTATTTTATCATTTAGTTCACATATAAAAACACTCTTAATTGGCTTTTTTTGGTACATTATACTGTAATATGACAATGTACCAACCATGTATTATTTGTATTACATTAGCAGCCATGTATTACTTACGTATTAACATTAAGGGGGTGCTGGTAAGAGGTTATTTCTAATTTTAGGATAAAGAATTAATGGGAGTTCTTGTCACAATAGCCGCTCGATGGTCCTCGAGAAAATTTTCTTGGGAACCACTCTTCTAGAGCAATATCAGGTCTATTACATTATTATAATAGGGTGTTCTTTTCAAAGGTATAGAACTTCAAGTTGGCATTACTGTTGAAGATGGCGACCGATTTAACAGCTGAAAAGTGATTTATTTTCAGTTTGGTTTGGCAATTCATCATGAATAGACTCACGCCTGAACAACGCTTGCAAATAGTGCAATTTTATTTCTAAAATAATGGTTCTGTGCGGAATACGTATCGCGCACTACGTCCATTTTATCGTCGACAAAATCGTCCATCAGAGCAGTTAATTCGATTAACCATGGAACTACAGAAGAAGCTATTGCTACTGTAGAGCGTAGCATTGAGGAAGACCCGAATTAGTCCATCCGCCATCGAGCACAGGTATTGGATCTGTGTCCATCCACTTTATGGAAGATTTTGCGGAAGGATCTTGGTTTGCGTGGTTACAAAATCCAACATGTGCAAGAATTGAATCCAAACGATCATCAAGCAAGGCGTAGATTCGTCGAGTGGTCCCAAAACGAGATTGCCGTTGTTCCCGATTTTCATGAACGAATTTTGTTTAGCGATGAAGCCTATGAAATATTGAAGACAATATTCGCCGTGTTATTGCCGATATACAGCCACAAATGTTGAAAAAAGTCATCAAAAATTGGACGTCCAGATTGGACAACATCCGAGCCAGCCGTGGCGGTCATATGCCAGAAATCATACTTAAGATGTAATGTCACAATATTATCTTTCGAATAAAAAAAAATTCTTATCATTCGAATGATCCATCGTTGTTTTATTGCAATTTAAAGTTCTATACCTCTAAAAAACACCCTTTGTACGTATTGGATTATCTGGTTAAAACTAGCTACAATAAATACAAATTATGTGTTGAATATCCATCCATAAATCCTTTCATAGGCTAACTTGATCAATACAGAGACCAATTTGTATATTTCCCTCCGTATTTTATTACTTTTGAAAGACATTTGAAAAATAGTTTATTTAGAGCACAATAATAATATAATCATCAATTTATATATAATTATATCTTCATGATGAATTCTTCAATCTTCTTCAGTAGAAGGAAGTATTTTGTCTTGTAGTTAATAATTGATATTTGTGAAATTTTTTCAAAAAATGAAATTAAAAAAGGTTAAAAAAAAATAATGGGGGTAAGAGATTAAATTGGACATTTCATAATATCTTCATTGAAATGCTGATGCATTATAACTTATGTCTACTCCCTCTGGCTATATTTATCGATACAATGTAAAAAACGCATTTAGGAAATTAAATATTTTTGCAAAAATTCACGATAATAATCTTCTTCAGCAACATATATATCTTCGTTATACAAGAAGTATAAAGGTGTGGGTAGAACGATATTATATGTGTTCCGGATACGATGCTTTTAGCGCCGGAGACTTTTCTACTTCAAAGATACATGGCACAAAGCTGGCGTCCCGTAAAAAGTTCAATTAAGCTGAGAGGTCGCATCCGCCAGAATTAAAATGTGAAATAAGATTGTTAAGAGGCCGCGGAGGAACGCATGTGCGACATAAACGCAAGTGGCGTCAAAATAACACCCATATATCATGGGCATGAGAGGGTGTCGAGAACGTTTCGTTTCAACTTGCATTAGTTGTTCGAATAAGAAAAAAAGTCCTTAAACACAGTTGACGTTTCCGCCAATCCAATAACATTACTGTTGTATACAAAACGCTCTTCAAATATATCTTTGTTATATTAGAGAAGCAAACGTCTATTTAAACTTCAATTACCAGTTATCAGGCGGTATTCATACAAAGCCAATATATATATATATATATATATATATATATATATATATATATATATATATATATATATATATATATATATTAGGGTGGGTCGGTTTTGTATGGAAAAAAATAAAATTGTCTAATATGTTTTGTAATAGTAAAAAAACGTGACCCACATGCTTTTATGAAAAAATAACGAAAAAAAAAATTTTTAGTTTAACCCCTTCTACCCGCGCATTGAGTTTGAAAAACTGATTTTTTGTTTTTTTTTGAGAATTATTTGAAAATCCATTTCTCGTGGCTCATAAGAAAAACAACTACGTAAACTAATAAAATAAAGTGCTTTTGGACTATTTTTTTTTATTGAGAAAGAAAAATAAACAAATAATAAGACAAAATAAAAATAAAATATCTTCAAAGCACGTTAAAATCTTTTTTACTTTCGAACTTAGGCATAAGCGTTCGTGAAATAATTTTATTCTTAATTAAGGCTTCTCTTGCTGTTTTGTGTCATAGCTGCATTGATGCCTCTGTTACTGTTTTTACAGCCCGCTCCACAGCTTGAGTATGACATGGTAGCCGCAGAAAAAGGACTTCATCATCACAATCATCTAATAACCTTCCGATAGCACCCGAATAAGTATTAGGTCCTGTTGTGGTGCCATCAAGTTTTACAAATAAATGTCTTAAGGGCAGTTCATTTAAGTGCAAAAGGCATATGATCCATTGAAGTGGTCGGTGTAAACGCTTTTCTAAGAGCCGTATGACTTCGCCGTATTTGCCCGTATTGGTTACCGTCCCATCACAACCTATGGCAAGAGTATCCTCTAGAGGCATATTCAGTTGACCTGTTACTGTTTGAAAGATAGCAGACTCCAGCCCTTTTGCAGTTCCATGGCTTGGGACGGCATATCCGACATAAACTGATCCCGGTTCTTTAATTATTGAAATATGTTCTTCCACGGATGTTGAGCGGTATTTTCCCCCCTTTCATAACAATTTTCAGGGTCTTTTCTTTTCGTCCATCAAAAAATAAGGCAGGAAAAATATCTAGTTGGCCGTGAGATAAGGTTTCTTTCCGTAATTTTTGTCTCGCTCGTCGCAATTTCGACTTATGGATTACTTCGTTGTTGATTTTCACATCTTGCAAGACAGCAGAAGCGACAGCAGCAGCTGCTCTGTCGGATATCCCGTATCGGTCACAGATAGTTGACAAATTCTTGAGACATGCTGTTTTACGTTTTTTTGATGCTAGTTTTGATGAACTTGAGGGCAAAAATTGTTCTTCATCGCTACTTTCAGACGTTATTGAGGTATTTGAATTTTCATGAGAAGGGCCCGGTTCACAAACGCTAGAATCGTAATAGGATTTAAGCTTAATGTTTCTAACACTCAGTTTTCTTTTCCTTTTACTTGTCAATAAATCAACAGTTCCTATAATCATTTTTCTCACTGTTCTCTGATCTATTAAAAGAGCTCGTTCTTCCTAAGGAATCTTTTGGTGTTTGGAATATTTGCATAACTCTAAATCTTTACACTTACATGAACTTAAAACAAACACTCTTTCGGAATTTCTATGAAAATCTTGAATCTTTTCTTCTGACAAACGCTTCAAAGATTTCAATAAATTTTTACACTTCGCGTGGTAACTTTTAATCAATTGTAGGTATCACACGATTATGAGATACAGTAGGAATAGACGCTTTGCTCCATAAATATTCAACTTTAGATGACACTTTTTCAGATATCTCATTAATGGATGGCTCTTTTTTTGAATTGTTCTCAAATTTAAGCTGATGTCTTACTAAATTGTAATATTTCATAACTTGTTTGTAAGTGGGTAATTGATTTTCGTTAATTTCTTCCGGAGCTACAAAAATGGGACAACTTGTGGATTTTCGGGTATTATTTGAAATCTCCATGATGCACAACGTCACAAAACTAACGAAATCTTATTAAAATAGCGAATAAAATAGATAAATGTGTGCGACCTTTCTCCCGGAACTAATTAGGCGTACTGAGACAATGACGCGTGATCGACAGGTTACGCCCTTTTTCCCACTCCTCCCCCCGCACTATAGGCACGATTATTCTAATATTTTGGTTTGATTATTACTTGTATTACGTGTATCTCTGTTTATAAAAATGCTTCATTATTTTACGCCTTGTAGTTTATACAATAAACTCTGATAAAATAAATCAAATTTTAACATTTTTTCGGATTTTCAAACGTCATGCGCGGGTAATTAATGTTAATATTAATAAAAAATAAATATATACGTTTTTATGTCTCTACCCAGGTCATGTTTTTCCCGCTATTACAAATCAAAATTCGGAAAAAAAGTTTTTCGACCCACCCTAATATATATATATTTATATATATATATATATATATATATATATATATATATATATATATATAACATTAATGAAAAGGAGTATTGCCTGGTAATTTAAATATAATTGTTGTGGGTTATAGGCAAAAATAAGAGGCCACTATGAATAGATTTTATCCAATTTGTCTGCCTGGTCTATATTTCGACTGTGTTTACAGTCTTCATCAGGACTCTGAAAAAGATGTTTATACAATTCCACTGATAAAAATTATGATTTACAACTTACGGCTAACTAGGTATAAAAGGTATGGCCAAAAACCATCAAACAGGAATGTCTCTTTTTTAAAATTAAGCTGAATTAAATTATAGATGTAAAAAATATTCTTATGTACTAACTATACATATGATAGATAATAATTATGATTTACAACCGTAAGTTGTAAATCATAATTTTTATCAGTGGAATTGTATAAACATCTTTTTCAGAGTCCTGATGAAGACTGTAAACACAGTCGAAATATAGACCAGGCAGACAAATTGGATAAAATCTATTCATAGTGGCCTCTTATTTTTGCCTATAACCCACAACAATTATATTATATATATATATATATATATATATATATATATATATATATATATATATATATATATATATATATATATATATAGCTTGAAATCCTTATAATAATCACAAATTTTGAAAAAGTAAATCCTTCAATTTAATTCGAAAACGGAAGTTACTCACTGTAGTGAAAGTAGCACATGAGAGAATATCTTCACTCGTGGAAAAATAACTCATTATGATTTTTAGTGGAAGTGCTTTATACGACCAAAATCACTTTTATGGATTTACAAAAATCTGACTTCGATTCATTGAAATTGTAATGCACCAAAAATTTTACACAAAAAATTACACTAAATCATCAGGTGAAAATTTTTATTCCTATCTTATATTCTTAAAATTGTGTTTTTTTTTTCTCAATGTTCTTTCAATGTCCCCCATGAGATCTTGGTCAGAGTTCGTTGTTTTTAGTAATTTAGTGGGTGTTCCGTTTAATGTCTTCGAACGTTGTGGTTTAGCACATTTTCATTCTGTGAGCATTTCTTTGAGTTCGATACAATTCTTTCAATAGGAATCAGTTACACTACCTACTGATAATATTGATATTTCAGTAATCAATTTTATTTCTTCGCAATGGTTGTCTTGATACTAGATGCTTCATTGTTAATTTATTATGATTTTTTTCGGATATTTGTCCCATTGGTAAAAATGAAAAGAAAGAACGACCATATTATTTCGAATTGGTAGTCTCTTTCTACTTCAAAATGCATAGAGAGTATTCCATGAAAAAATACTTCGTATTTTATTCGAAAATGAATGACAAAATGAATTTCAATGTGAAAACACAAATCAAAAGTAAGGAACGAAATTCATCAATTCTCCAAGCCTTGGTTCAAAGTCTGTTATTATTTTTTGAAATAAGGTCATTATTTCAATGACCATATGTTATTAGGTTATTTCATGTGGGGGATGATATGTCTATTTGTAGTTCAATATAGGTTGTTTGTAACTTACTCGATGAATGTTTTAATGCAATTCATAAATTAGAGTATTCATCCTGTTTTTTAGAATCTTTCTACAAAAGTTGATAATTTTAGTAATTTTTTTCATTTGTAAATTTGTTCAATTACAATTTTTTCACTTATCATTTGAGAGAAAATGTGAAAAAACTACAGGACAGCTTATTTCAGAAATCAGGTGGATGAAAAGGGTTTTCAAGCTTTTTTTCTCCTAAAATAAAACTTCAGATGAAGTAAAATTCCATTGATTAATTCTATAGTATGGGCATATCTAATCTACAAGTAAAGTTGAATTTTTCTCTATATTGAGTGTTTTTTCATGAAATAATGTTATCTACTTATATTAAAATTTTCGAAAGATCGAACATCTACCTTAGAAATATCGAATCGTTTACATTAGATAGATATGCGTTATATTTATAGGTATCCTTTTAAAATAGAACTGATTATTTATTATTTCTGCAATGTCGAGTATCTCGTTTCTTTAATATAAAATGAAACTGGGATGTTTTGGCAAAGCGACTGCAAGTTTACGTGAAATATGATAGCGTTTATTCAATATGCATCACCGCCCTAACCTCAATGTTTGTTGTTCCCAACAGTCATCCATCCCCGTCGTGCCCCATTGCCGTATTTATGAAACGAGATACTTGTAGTTTGCCTAGCCTTATGACATTCGAGATGACTTGTGTTACTGACTGGTTCCTACGCATTGGAAAGTCTCTTTTACAGCGGCTAATGGATCTGTCGCACATTTTTCCCCTCTTTTCTCTTCAAAGGAAAGAAGAAAAGCGTGGTCATATCCGTATTGTCGAGAAGAATTCCCTATGGGAAGGGATGAACATGCATTACTTATGAGGTGTTGTAAGTACATCGAAAAGATATGTGGATTTAATTCCATAAATTTAAAAAATGGGTGAAAATTAACAAATTGAAGTTAAGTAGGAGTACTCCAATACTTGCAATACTCCAAAGAAGTATTGTTGGTTTTTTTGTTGCTGGATCATTCTACGGCATATGACACTGTAGATCAGTGTTTCCCAACTTTTTGTGCCATCTCCCACTTTAGCCTCCCTAAAATCCTCATGTCCGCCCGAATAGGGTGAAAAAGTAAAAAATTAAGGAGTGGGAAAGGGTTAAACTCGTGTCCATTTTCGAATTGCGCCCTTTTACAATCAAATTGCCGATCAAAGGGTAATTTTAGATCAACGTTTGCTGAATCAGATCATGTCGAACCAGAAACAAAAAAGGGGTGTCACAGGGATCCGTACCAGGTACAAAATTATTTTCTTTGTATACTCTTGGCTTTTCTCGGCATATTTGTCGTCCATCATTGTTACCATCATTTCTCAGCAGATGATACAAAATTTTACATTTCATTCAAATTGTAAGAATTAAAACAGGTAATGGATTCAATAAATAGAATGGAAATATTGAGGAACAATTCTAGAACTGCCGAATTTGCTATTGAAAGCTTAATAGGAGCGAAAGATTTTGGGCGGGAATACTTTGTGGATGGAAAGCCAACTGAGGAAATTTCAAAGTTAAATTTTCGTATTAAAAATTAAACTGGAAAATAATTCAATATAATTCAAATCGGTAGGTAATTAAACACCTGAGTCATTATTTCGATAAATCTTCTAAATTCAAAGACTTATGTTAGCACATTTCTTATTTACAAGTAATTCTATGGAATTTACTGTGACTGAGATTAGCAAAAAATTAAGAGGGTTATAGGCAAATGTTGAGACGAAATATGGGAGATTTGAAAAATTTTTAAATTTGAATGCAACAAGATTGATTTCAAATTCATTTCAAACGACAAGATTTCGTATTACCCTTTTAATATGATAAACTACCCAGAAAAATTTCACTAGTTCTGAAGGTAATTTCAAATGGAAGTCAGTGAAACATTTTCAAGTGAAACGATTATACCAATTTTTTTTTTAATAATTTTGATTAGGTAGGTGCCCAACAGAATTAGAGCCCTCTCCTGTGCTGAAATTTCAGTCGTTCACCCTTTGAAGAATTATCGATTTCGTGACGTAGTCAGGTGAGGCAGATGAAACCAGCAGAGGCAGCGGCACCCTCCTCGCCACCCCCAGCTGTCACTCATTTCCACGGAAAGAGTTGCTCCTCGCCGATGGCGAAGCTTTCCCTCTGATCGGGCGTGGGGTCTTTGCGAAAGCTCCACTTTCGTTATTAATGATTCACCTCCACAGTTAACCCTTTTAGGTGAGAATTAAAAAGAATTTTTTAAAACTTCATCGAAAATGCGAAAAAACAAGAACAAAATTTCCGAAAGTGAAATGTTTTTATGATTTATCAGCCTCTGAACCCTCTCAGAACGGATATTCATTATTTAATTAGTTACTTCTTTCAGTTGAAGAAGCAAATAAGCAGAAAGTAAAAAATGTTTAGATTTACTTGTGGGATTATTCATTCTGTTCATAATCGGTTGAAAGCTTTTGGAGTTTTCATCTTCATGTTGATGCTATTGTGCATTCTTGGCATATCCAATAATTGCGTGGATGTATTTTGGTCAATTTGGACAACTTTAAGCTTAGCTGAAGTGGGTTGAACCTTTTACTTTTTCTTACGTGAATTTAGAAATATAAATAATAGGTATACCTCACTAAATTGAATATTCATAATTTTCTTTATATAATTCATTCAATGTTCATGTGAATTGACTTCTAACACAACACTTGGTGGAATATGGTAGAAATGTATAGAATACTTGAATCACATGGCTTAGCGATACCATAATTTTTTCACAGCAGTCAAATGTTGTGGACTACTAACCCCTTATTTTATTGAATACATCAATAAAATAAGTTAAAAAAGTAACAATCTTCATGACAAACTTCTTCTTCCTCCTTTATATGTCTTCAGCTTCTGTGGCCATTCTGGACCAGCTTCATTGTTGTGGAAAACAAACTAGAAGCCTCAGATTCTATGATTTTATGATCCTATAGGATTCTATACAGATATCGTGTGAATTTGTAAGTTCATTAGATCATTTGAATACTTTTCTCTACTAAAGATTTGATTGTAATATATTTGGTCATTTATTCGAAAACTTAATGTTTTTGCTTCAATAATATTTATGGAGTGATTTTGATGATTATAATTTCAGCTGAGCCCTTCTGATTTGTAGGATTTATTTTTTTTCTTCTTCTTTTCTTCTTTGTTTCTTCCAGATTCTATGTTCTATTTCAATTTATACATTCCTTAGTTTTTATGTATATTTTCCTTCATTTTTATTCATTCATTAATAATAAATTTTTTGTCAAAACAAACAGTAGTTTTACAATTATTTTAAATAATTTCAATTATTCTATGACAAAAAAAGCCATAAGATGCACCCAATATAAAAACAATGATAGTATTCAACAAAAAAAAAAAACGATTAAATCAAGCTAAACATATCATAAATTTGTAAGTTCCCCAATATAAATGCATCGAAACCACAAAGCCAGTGGCTCTCTGTGGTCTACTCATCAATTCACATTTATCAAAAATACAGATTCAAACGCTAAAAAGAAAAGTAAGTTCAACCAGAAATACAAAAAAAACAGAACTCAAACTCTGCATCGAATTACGTCATTCAACCTCTCACTATCAAATTGCATCAAAAATTTTTTGACAGCTTTGGTAAAACTCCTAATATTTCAATATTCCTAATCTCCACCGGCAAGATGTTGTATATCGAGGCCCAAGATACTCTGTGCTTCGTTGACCGAATCATTTGAAGGAAAATGGGGTTTCATACCGTATACCTTTCTGACGGGTGCTATAACCGACATAGTTTTTAGAAAAACAAAGTTTTTCACCACAATTGAAAAACTATGTTTTGTTTTGTGAATTGTTGTTAACAGTGCCAGTGCAAAAGTTTTTCTTTGGTTCAATACTCCAGTTTCGGCATATAGACTCTCTGAAGGGTAGGTATTTGGTTTTTTGAAAATAATTTTCAGGAATTTTTTTTGTAGTACCTCTATATTGTATATGTATTCAACACCGGCCGATCCCCAAGCCAGAATCCCGTAGGTGAGTCTCGATTTTATCAGACCATAGTATATGCTCAGAAGGTAACTGACGTCAAATATATACCTCAGCTGTTTAAAACGATATATCATGCTACTCAGTGTACTTGCAACATTTTTCAGATGGTGGTTTCATTTTAGATGTGAATCGATAGTTACTCCGAGGTATTTTATCAGGTATATATGCTATTTGAATATCTCTGTCTTAATCCACATCCAAAGAAACAAAAGTCAAATTACGAGAGTAGCAGATAAGTGCGAAAAATTTTGATTCAATTAATTAATGATTTACATAATTGGTAACATATAAAGGTAGTAATATAGAAATGGATTATTAACAGAAATATTTATCCAATGTGTCCAACTATTTCTAAGGAATTTGTGTATTAAACTAAAGAATATCTTCCAATTCATTTCAATTAAAAATTGTAAGGTATTAGACCAGATATATTTTTAGTTTTGTCATTGGTTTTTGAGGTATTATTTCTCTAGATTCACCAGTATATTTTCAAGCAACAATATAGTTATAATAATTACAGTTCGAAAAATTAGTTCATAACTTCCCGAGCCATCTCTTACACATTTTCTGTGAGAATATTAGGTAGGTATAATTATTGTCTTTTATTATCCAGTTACCTGTCTCGAAGGTACTGGTTTAGCGGGACCTTCCAGTCCCGCTAAACGAGTTTCAGTTATTTGACTTGAAATTTTTATTGCGACGTAAATTTTGATTTAAAATCAAAACAATCGTTCTAAAATGATAATTCTCACTTGTGTTCTCCTGTTGTAACTGTTATTTTCTAAACTATAGGATGATTCAAACACTTGAATTTGATTTACACATTAACACTTCGATTGTTGATAAATCATAATTTTTTAACGTCTGAAGAAGTCGGTTATACCGACGAAACGCGTCACATTAGAACAATAAAATAAATAATAATAATAATAATAATAAGTCTTCATTCTCCTACGGGTAAAAACACCCAGTTAATATTATAATACATACGTTTGAAAAGGAATAATCAATGAAAAAAGTATCAATGATGAATAATTGATAGCTGCAAATAGTAAATAGTAATACTATTTAATATGGTATTTTCCGTGTTCATATTATTTTGTTATAATTTTATAATCAATTGAATATAGTGAAATGTAGCCGTAATTGATACAACGATTTCAAATTATTACGCAGGTTTTTAAGGCCTCTCAATAATTGTGAATATTTAGCAGGTATGTTATTTTGTTATTTATTTTCAAACTGAATATTTGAAAACACTAATGAACTATTCCAAAATGTGTGTGGAGAATTTCAGCTGAGATAGATCACTTCATGAATACTGACAACTGCGTAAATGCATGCTACGAAAATAACCGTACTCTGATAACAACAGGGAAGTTTTTAGGGTTATCATAGTATTAGATACATAAATCCTGTTCCATCGGAAAACTTAATTGAGAGTTGGGTAAACAAAGTAGAGAGGACGGATTCCACAACGAAAATGAAGATTAAGAGCCATGTAAAACAGTCAGAATGCGGGAAAACTGGAAACGGGTGCAAGAAACTGTTTTCACTAATTCAGTGTTTAGTTCGAAAACATGGTCGGTTTCTAAAGCACCACAGCAAGACAAATTTTCGAATTTAGACTGTCAAAGAACATGATATAACCCTCATCCCACTGAGAAATAAAAAGTTTACTTTTGAAATAATTTGAAATAGCAAAGCGTCTCTCATTATACTTGGTGCTAACTGAACAATTGAAACTATCGATATAAAAATAGTAACAATTCAAAAAAAACACTTGGATATGCGCAGCATTCCTCAAATGTCACTAGTCAATTTCTCAATGTCAAACAACACTTTGACAGCTAAAGAAATCAGGATTCCTGTCATTCTAGTCCACATACTACGCTTTATAAATTATAAAAATGATTCCGAATATTTTTTATATGTTTAAAAAGCATATAATCTCTTCTACTCAACAACATTGGCAAACTATTTTTCAAGTGATTTCGTTTACGTAAAATGAGCAGATAAATCAAGTTTTGAGCGGTCATTGAAAATCTTTGTGAATAAATTTTGAATCTGAGTCCTTGTCCCCTTTAAATATTTTGTTATGGATATACCTAACCTAATTGTGAAATAAATGAAAACTTATAATGAATTCAAAACCTTAAGGTCATCAAAGACAAGGAGAAGAATCAGTAATGAAGTATCGAATTTTGCCCTTTGAAATTGTTTTCCTGGTGGCTGTTGAAAACACAAACTTTTTGAATCTTACTAGCGTTCCTTGGTTTATATTTCGTGTTTGCTTCACTTTATTTACACGAAGTTGGGAAAAAATTTCAATTGCAATTGCAAGTTCGGTCATTATTTACTGAAAATTTGAGACTAGCTTCATATTCTCCTAATTTTACACAAAAACACAACTGTATTAATTTTCTTTTTTACAATTCAATACTTTTATTGTGTACATCTGTACCGATTTGATCTAAATGAAATTTAATACAACACGAAAATAATGAAATGAGTTTGAAGAATATAGTCATAATATATTCACTACTGAGTTATCAGCTCAAATAATCAGAATACGCGATGAAATTCTCAGTTTAGTTAATTCACCACCTAATTTCGTAAAATAAACCTTCTGAAAAAATCGGATCGTTTGATTATTATCATCATAAACGAGTAAACGATAGAATTCATCAATTTAGTTAGCTTTCAAAAATAAGAATCCATATCGTTTGTTTCAACAAGCACAATAAATTGTTGTGTTCATTGTGATATCAGGTGAACAGAACCATTAAATTTGAAGCGATCGTTTATATGATTTCTCAACAAACTAGAACTCAGTGACTTCAAATCTAATGATATTAATTTTTATCACCTCGAGAAGATTTTCCTTCAGGCGGGCACTTTGAGGTGGAGGAGCAGATTCCCTATTTTTCTGATTCGTCTATTCTAAGAAGTATTTGTGGGCATTGTGAGCAGGAACATTCACATCAGCTCCTAATGCAAGGTCCCCATTAGGGTGTCATGTCTGCGCGGTGTAACAACTTGTCATATTCTCTTTACAACCCCGTCTTGAAAGCATTATTTTTAGAACGCCACTTAACTCAGCACCATAGCGTTATGCTTAGATGCCTGATCAGGGCCGAATCGGCATTAATTCAAATGAATAATTCTTCAGAAACAGTTCAATCGCTATTAAATAAAAATAGGAATCATGATAAATGACTGTTTTTTCTGCAGATGCAAGATATTACGATATACAAAAAGAGTTGTGGTACAACAAACTGAATGACTTACACAACTTCAATAATCCAATAACAAAGCACCAAGAACTAGCATTATAATTACATCTTCTACAGAAGAAAAAAGTGCCTTTCTATTATATTTCTGGAGTCAATTTTGAAGAATAACCTGTTCAGACTCTACTAATTTTGATGGCAACACACTATCTTGACGCTATGCCTGACCTTGTCTTGATTGAGGTATGTTTTATCTTATTGTCTTGATCGAGATGGCCATTCTAAATTTCAACAATCCGGTGGAGAATAATACTCAAAAAATCTATGAATATCTAGGACTTGAAGTGCGAGAAAAGAGATAGGGGCACATGGACGACATGAAGACTGTTCCAAGCAACCTGGGGTCCAATGGTATCATCCTAAAAATCTCTTCGTCAAACATCAACGTACTAGGATTCGCAAACATCTCTATAAAGAATTACTGAAAGCAGTGCAACTTGCCACAGAAAGTCCGTTGAGATTTACGTGTGCACAGCAGGGTTTTTCACTAATTTGCTGGGACATAACGGAAATCAATGCCACAAAGGCCACCGCCGTGAAGATTTCCACCACTAGAACTGCCGCCAAGGACCTGCAGTTGTGAAGGGTCTCCAAAGAGCTCAATTCCTCTGATATATAATATCTAGGACAAGTGAAAATTTCCCTGTGAGGGAGGTCAACTCCGTCAGGCTTCAAATCGGGATAATTCTTTGAAATAATCGGACTGATCCATGTGAGCGTAATTTTATTCACCATCAATTAGACATAAAAATGCCAAGATGCTCAGGTGAATTCCGCAGTTTGAAACTAATCAACAGTGTAGACGGTTCTCTTCAAGAGGTAGTTCATCATATATGCCTGTACAAACCGTGGCACATCTAAACTATATTTTCTATAGTACTTCATAATAAAATTTCATCCACCAGTAATGGATGGACGTTTGGTTTCATTTCAAACGTTGGTAGTTGACAATCAGTTAATTTTTATGTCTTGTGTTGTACGAGTGGAAGTCTTCATTTACGGTAAACATATCGTGAGCGAACCTTAGACATTCCAAGATGGTGAGTATTTTGTGTCTTTCACACAAATCACGGCAACTTGTTTTCCTTGGTGTTGATACTTCTGATAGCTTGCTATTTTCTCAAGACTATTTCCCTGAGGTCAGTACTATTCTCCCACATGATAGTACCATAAGTATAAGTACTAAACCATCCTACATGTTTCTTCAAATGCAACATTCTTTTTCCTTCTAATTGAATGAAGAACCTTTCTCTTTATAAACTTTCTTGTAACACCTATGATGTGTTCTTCCATTTGAGATTTCTTGAATCAGAAACTCCTTGTAGATTTGGGGTGCTTTTTTGTTTTGTGTTATTTTCGAATTAAATATTCGGATTTATATCAATATTTAAAGTATTGACATTGCATTGTTTTTGTGCACACCGTATTATGTTTACTGATACGTAACTTTCGATATATTAGGAATAAAATATATGAAGCACATATCATGACAAAAGTTAAGTATATAAATAAATCTCCTCAAACACAGAGCAGAAGAATATATACTGAGAAATATCTTTATATGCAATTGAGCAATGGAATTTACAAAATGGACGTCACGTGTCTTGTAAAATTACCATAATCTACGACGATACTACAGGAGAAACGATATTATTGCGAAATAACATTTTTTATTCATACAAAAGTGTTTGAAACAATCTGAATGCTTCTGATTGCACCAAATTTTGATTTCTCTTGTAAACGTTGCAAACAAAATGAATTTTGGCTTGGATAGTAGGTAACAGTTGGTTCCCATAAAAAAAAATCAATATCAATCATATTCTTCATTAATTTCAGTAACTTCGTCTTTTTTAAAAACCACACAGTACATTCAGAATTTTTCATTACAAATTTTTGTGTGAGCACAATCTGCTTTCTCCTAGTATCGTGAACAACTCTAACTGGAATCAAAATATTTTGTGTATTAACTTCGGAAGTGGAATTTTCTTACCAAGAAAAACTTGACCTTCAAATATATTTTTTCAATGAAATAGTTTTATAGCACCCACAAAAAATAATATATCAAAATGTCATATGATGACGCTACAATTTCATTTCAAAAATATAAAAAAATGGCATTAGAAGAAGCACAAAATGTATATAAGTATGAAGTGTAAATAAAAAAGAACTCAAATCTATCGAAAGAATTCTTGAAAACCAGCTAATATAAAAATTGGTCTAAATTGATCGAAATCTGGCAAGAAATGAAGTAATGATATTTATCATATAATAAGTAATGTAGTTAAAAATTGAATTGTTATGTTAATGAAAAATGATAAATGAATATTTATTATTTATATATTTATCATTATATAATAAATTGCTTATATTTATATCAATGGATATATTGATTATTGTGTTACATAATCTAGTTTCAACAATGTGATAATAAAATAAGAGAATAAAATATTGCCGACTTCAATTGGAAATATGAAACGAATATATTTCATCAAACCTTCATTCAAATTGTGAGTTTCAATTATCAGATAAATAAAGTTAGTTTCTTATACCTGTATTAAAATTTATATTAAAACAGAAAGGACAACCATTCTCTAATATTCGTTTGTTGACTCAATTGTTCATTAATTTTTTCTAGTTATATTATACTCGTAATCTATCTCCACCTTGTTCTAGTCCAATCCTGATTTATTGCATTGTGCTTACATTTTATATGTGATTTACCCCAACGAACCGGTACATTTATCGTGAGATGTAAGTGTAAAAAGCTCTATTTCCGTCACGTTGATCCATGTGACCTCGGGTATTTAACAGTTGACTTCTGGAAATTTGTTTTGTAAATATGCAGTGATCATAAGCGCCAGACAACTGTCCTGAACGACTTTCTTGAGTAGAATTTCTTGTTTACAAGCTTTTAGAAAACAAAACAAACCACCCAACTCCGAAACTTCGAGTTTATTGTGTCTCTCTAGGTTTGGGGTAGTAAAACATCAATTTAAAAAAATGATCTATTTTATATGAAATGAGGTGAGTTGAGTATTCAAACATTCTTTGATTTCCATAGAGAATATGTTTTCTGTATCATGTTCAAAGTGAAAAATTATAATAAGACTTAAAAAAGGTATTAATAAATGGAACACATTTTCAAAACTTTCAAGAATATATTGTCTACTACAATATTTTTTCGGTATACAATACCTTCAGCAGTTGGATAAAAAGTGAGTAAAAAAATGAATAAACTCAATTTACATTTATAATATAAACAAATTTCTGAATAATTAATTTACGAATATTTTTGAAAATGTTTTTAATTTATGAATAAGTTGACATGGAATTTCAACACGTATCACCCTTCTCAATCACCTTAAAAAACATCTATGGCATATTTGAGGGCCTAAGATGACAATCAAAATGTTCTTTCTGAAATACACTTCATTTTCATTTTCATCATGTTTTCGGTCTCTCATAATTCCAAACATTTTTGAGTAAAAAAATAATGACTGTTATCGGGCAACATATTATTCTCTAAACTAGGAATAGTGAACAAATTAATGGGAGGAAACAGCAATTGGAAAGAAAGTATAGAAATTTCGGTCTCTTCTTCGTTCATAACAAATAACTTGTTAATTTCATAATAAAAATTTGTTCAATGAAAACAATTCGAGTCATATTTCTTGACATTAAATAGAAAGAAGAAAATCATTATAGTACGAGTGTCATTTTTGCGATTGCCAAGGATAAGTAAAAAAACACGTTATTTCAAGTCTGAAATAGTGTTTTTTGTCAATGTGAAATTATATTTATTCATTGATGAATTTAATAAGGAAATTACTGGTTAAATTCAAATTTCATAAGAAACATTATTCAACGTATTAAAACTATTCAACGTAGATTTTAACATCCCTAAGCTACTCCACAATCGAAGTTACTTGAAAGATTTTTGTTGTTCTTCAAAATCACACAAAAAGATTTTTTTTTAATAAGTTTTTACATTCTTATTATTACACCATCACCGGAATAATATATATGTTTTTTAAAGTAGGATTTTGGATTTGGCCGGCAAAAAATGAGAACTATGTCGATTGCTGTCGATTTCTCTTTTTCTTTCGGCGTTTCACTATCGCTTTCAGAAAATGTCACTAAGAACAGACTCGAGGAAACTTTTTTTGCGAAAACAGGAAAATGTAAATAAACATCACTTTAGTACCTACACAATTATTTATTATGTTTCTAAAAAAATTGAAAGCACATGAACAGTCTGATTTGAGGAATTTTTAAAATATTCCACAAATTTAACTTTTTTACACGAATATGCTTTATGAGTATGTTTCTATTCCAGGGCTGGTCAGATACAATAATAATAAATTGATTTTTTCACGAATTTGGAATGATCTCAATTTCTGTAGATATATATCTATAATTTTTTCTCATCGAACACATATTTTTCAAATTCTCGTTCCTTCATGTTGATAGAAAGAATATCCTTCACTTCCTTTATGTTGATATAACAAATACTCGGTGAAGAATTATCAATGAACTACCACCAAGAGACCTTAGAAAATTTCTTTGATTTAACAGAATGAATCAATAACATTTTTTGTATGCCCTACCATTTCAGAACTCTTGCTTCTTCAACAGTCTCTTCATCAATAACAAGATATTGACAGATTATTTCTAATAAAGGACACGGAAGTTTTCAACAATCTCTTGGTGAAATATGATGTAAAAACAATAAATTAAAATTAACACAATTGACTTAAGTTTCACTATATATATTAAAAACTTTACATATATTTCGGGTGGTTAACCCATTATCAAGAGTATACAATGTTACTTATCAGTAATATTGTATACTCTTGATAATGGGTTGACCACCCGAAACATATGTAGAGTTTTTGAAATATTTAGTGAAACAAGCCAAGTCTGTTAATTTTAATTTATTGCTTTTAACAGATTATTGGAATTTGCGTAGAATTTTTCAGATGATGTGACATTATTTTCGAATTATTTGCAAATCAATTGAATTATTTCAGGTAACCCGCATTCGTTACTTTTGCTATCGCACTGAAATATTTTTTTTGTATAGTGATCAGTCACATTCGACGTGCGAATGTTCAGCGTTCGACGTCCACATCCGCGTCGTTTCCCGATGATAAACAACGTCGCCGCCCACGCATTAAAACGTCAATTTCTTGTTTATTTACGGACGTACCGAGCGATGTTAAAAGCCGCGCGATCACAGAAAAAAATCGGAAAATGTATGTTACCGTTAGATCATCATCAGCACAGCGTCGATATAACATTCATTATTTAACGATAGGGCCCGTTAGTTTTGAATGCGACGTGTTCTTTATGAGGCTCACGTTCGCGCGTAATTAACGTTTATTCGGACGTATTGGGTGGACAGCTACTGCGAGTTTCACAGGAAAATTTTCCTTTCCCATGGATATATTCCTGTCGAGCTGGCATTGATAAAAAACATTGATCTGGTAAAACTTGACGACTCGGAAAGAGTCTAAATGGTTATAAATTTATAGTCACCATTTTGATGCTTTTGATTTAATAAGAACGATGTGCCAAAAGTCAAATTCAATCATTTTACTACTTTTTCCTTGAGTTGTTGAAACCAAAGAATTTTTAATCGCGTATTAATTTGGAATTGAAATTTTCGAACTTCATATCAATATTAAATAAATGAAAGTTAGGTACTTTCAATACCCTTAAATTGTAATAGAAATATCAATCACTATCTTCTATTATAAAAACCGTAAATATAAGGCATTAATCTGTAGAATTTCAACAAGAAACTAAGTACCAGTTGTTTCTTCTTCGGTGTTTTGCTGAGATATATCGACCATAAGTCAATAAGAACAATATCAAGCAGTTTTCAAAGTAAAATACAATATGGCCTCATATTTTAATGTAATTCAACAAGTTGTGATACTACATTTAGACTGCAAAAAAGAGGTTTAAGAACAATAACAGTTCTTGTATGGTAAGTCATGTGGATAAAATTTATAGAAAATGGCTTCTCGATAGTCCCAGCAATACAAATAACAAAAATCTCCGCTCTTTGCCTTCAAAACAAACAATTGGAGGAAAATACTAACACCGGTTATTGAACGAAATTAATATACTTGAAATATCAGAAGCACATAGAAAATATCACATAAAGAAGAACAGAATATAGCTGCATAAGAATCTTTTTTCAATAAAATTCCACTTGAGTTATTATTGAAGCTATAACACTTAGGTATTCTTAGGCTTAATAAGTTTTGGAAAGTATAATTGAATATCAATATGTATATCATATTTGATAAAATTCAAAAAGTATTGAGAATCATATTATCATTCAATTTACTCGACATTACGCTTCGGGCTGCTAATCGATTGTCAATAGTTGATGAACCATTGTGTTACAAACTGTCTGTTTGTGAAACAGACAGAAACATGGAACATTGTGGAATATATCCAACTGTTTCAAACAACACTTTTACAGCTGATTTCTATCTCATGTGGTGTGAGTGAGGTCGATTAACATTTTGTTTTCTTGAGTTTGAAATTCTTTTATAGGTTCAATGTGGAAAGCTGAAACAGTGAGGCCGACAAATGAAATTCGTCATTTCGTCTGAATGTGAATGAATATTAATCATAAGTATCAACATTTCATTATGCAATCATTATTTGATTGACGAAATCTTAGAAAGACGCAAAGGCAGATCTTAGAAGAAAAAACCTTGAAGTGGCCATAAGTGGTGGTTTTGCCCTATACCTATGCCCTATATAGAAACCCCTTGTTCGATGAACTGAATAGTATAGGCAATGTCTAATCCAAATATCAGTTCATTATTTGAATATTTTTCGAAATTTTGTAGCGAAATAGAATTTATCATCAACTAAAGAATTATATTTATTCATGAATCATCAATCATAAAATTACTTATGAAATGGAAATTCAATAAACTATTATTTAACGAATTGAGACAGTTTAAATTTTAACATCTAGTACTTACTCCAAAATGAAGATAACTTGAAAGTTTTTTATTGGTCATCAAAATAATACAGAATCATTTTGTTTGAACAGCTTTTTTACATTTTTGGTGTCATATCATTCCTGAAATATTTGTTTAAAGGGGTTGGGAAATGTAGATTCTTCAATTTAATTATAGATTATAAGTACATATTATAAATTTGAATTCAAATTCTGAAACGAAGTTTCATTAAACGAAAATTAAATGGTAAAATAAAAAATACAGAAATATGAAATGAAAATAAAAATAAAATAATATCATAAATGAAAAAATTAATGAACAATCCGCCGGTGAACGACCATACATTCAGACAAATTGAATTCACACGACGTTTCGGTTAGCAATGTATCCCTAACCGTTAATCAAGTGAAGAGTATTACTTCGAAAATATTCCACTTTGAATCTTTTAATTTGAAATTTCAATTAAGATCTAAATTCTATAGTACACATTTTAACTGAAAATATTTTTTGTGTTTCGTGGTTCAATATCAAAATTTCAAAATATTTCTTGAAATTTGGTTGCTAAATTAAAATTAACTTCAACGAAAAAATTTGTTGCATTAAAAAGGAATATAAACTTAAATTCAAACACTTGAACTTATTATTTACACTTTATTGACTACATAGCATGACGCATGACATCTGAAGAAGTCGTTTGTAACGACGAAACGCGTCATGCTATGTAGTCTATGAAGTGTAAATCATAAGCTCAAGTGTTTGAATTTGAGTTTATATTCAATTATAATGAATTTATGTCAAGTAAACGCCAACACTATTAAATAAATAAATAAAAAACATTAGAAAGGACATCTGATAATACTAAATATCAAGAGAAACATCGATTTTAAAGCTCAAATCTTTTTTGCAACCCATTTATAAAGCAAACTTTATGAGTTCATAGGTTTTTCAAGATTATTGCAGTCTTATATTGAGACCATTTTGAAATGGATTCAGAAGTCTATCAAATTATTATAACAAGGTTTCTGCTCATTAAGATATCTAAAAAAATTCTACAGACCATACAAAAAATTAACGTAAATAACCATTTTCCGTTACATGACAATTTTTATATTGAAAACTACCGCACGAGTCACAGAGAAATTTTGATTCAAGAAAATACACAATTGCTTATTCAGGAAAATTGTGCTATCAAATATAGCTGTTGTGTTTATTTCACTTTGCAAACTGAGCAAATACAAACACATTATCCAATTGTTTTCATAAGATTGCTTTTTATACAAAGCATACAACAATACAATACTCCATCAGTTTTTTCATTTAACAATTCGAAGAGAATTGCGGTTTTCATATGAAATGGAATAAGAGTGTATTGTGAATGAGTTTCAGTTAAATTAATGTGGATATCGTATACCGAATACCCCTTGTTTATTTACTTATTGGATTAAATTAGGCATCTCGTTGGATTTAGTCAGAACGAGGCGGTGTATTTGGAAATATGGAATACTTTGCTTTCAGATTTAGGTATGTCACGAATCGATATTTATGGATAATATCGATATGAACATTTTTGGTTTCAAAATGTTCAAAATACTATTTAGAGAAAACTTTGATATACGCAAATTTTCATTATCAAAAGACATCGCAGAAGTTTTTTTTGCATTGCAATTGCGTTTAAGAATTTGTCAAGAATTGGACTGAAACTGTGGAACGGATTTCATGATTAATATTGAGAACTTTAGTTTAAATTTTCATCAAGTCATTTCGTTATCTTGAATAAAAATATCTTTATTTTTTCGGTAACATATCCGTGTCTCTAATTTTGGCAATCTACAATAGGAAGCTCTTTGTGGTTTTGGTCAGTCTGAGTAGTGTTTATTTCTATAAAGTCAGTTAATGGATAGTAATGAACTGTATAATTCTCTTTGTATTAATCATTTGAATTTCTTTCGTGAGACATCGAAGGATCTTATAGTTCCTTCTTCTGACGATGAGCCTCAGGTACTTCCACACTTATTTAAATAATAATTTTCAAGCTGGTCTCCGGGGCTTGGTCGGGAGAACACCCGACTATGGTGCGGTAGAACTCGGGTTCGAGTCCCGGTGAAAGTCATGGATGTATTTGCTTGTTTCTGATATAAATTGATTCAAAGATGATTATGCTGGGTAATGTACATTGATTACAAGCCCAATTCCCGTTCAGAACCGGTGTTGAACTGTAGGTCCACACTGAATTGCAAAAGAAATTGTAAAAATTCGTGAACATTTTTCTAACATTTATACCTTAGAATACCTAAAACTCAATGAAAAATCCAAAATATTGATCACTCTCTTATGGAGACTCTCTTACAGATATTCTCAAAAGGAAAGTTTTCAAGACTTCAAAAGAATTAAAATTAAAACGTGACACGGTTAAATTTGGCGAACCGGTTTTCCAACTCATTAGAAGATAGATCAAGGATTATTCAATATATTTTGAGATCATTTTTATTATCTACTTGTTCTTTTATGAAATTATTTCAAACTCATTCAATACCTAGAATTAGTAATGGGTGTTTTTTTTAGGGTATAGAACTTTGAGTTGGCATTACTGTTGAAGATTGCGGCTGATTTAACAGCTGAGAAGTGATTTATTCTCAGTTTGGTTTGGCAATTCATCATGAATAGACTCACCCCTGAACAACGCTTGCAAATCGTGCAATTTTATTTAGAAAATAACGGTTCTGTGCGGAATACGTCTTTCACGGTAGTTTAACCTAAAAACCTGTTTATTTTGTGGTAACACACGATTACACACGTTTCGATGCAGAACAAAGGTTCAAAAACTTAATAACATAATACACTCGAGCTGCCAAAACGGAAAGTAAAACACCGTCATCCAAAGATAACATTATCTACAAAATCAACTTTGCAATCAAAATTCTATTGAGAATTATATCATCATATAAGCGAATAATTTTCACAATCCATATCGGGGTACTTAACAAAAAAAAATTTCCTTATAGTTATTTTATTACATAGAAAAGATACAATAGTTGAAATATAATTTATTTAATAGAAATATATACTGTGAATCACATACTAGGGTTACTTCTAAATAATCACATAAATTAAAGCATGCTTCCATTAACTTTATAAATATTTATTAATAAATTAGTAGTTATTGATCCACTGGGCATATTAGTGAAATTCTTGAAAATATGACGGAATGTGAAAATAATAAGTACATTCTGCAGAAAAAGGAGACAACCATTCAAAAGACATTTTCACATCACGTTTTGTATTGCCAACATTTTATAGATTTCCATCTGGCAAAGGTTGAATTAAAATACCAAAAAAACTATCAACTATGTTCTCAGTGTTTTATATTCGCCATAATCACTCGAATTTCACGATAAAATCCAACATTTATTTCTGAAACGCACAACACCAGTCATAAAATAATCGAACTATGTTATAACATATCGGGAAGCCCCAATTCTCAAATTCCGATAAACGCAAATGAAATGGAAATGTAATAAAATTTTCAAGATGATAAATATTAAGGCAAATTCCTTGGTTTAATCTCCTTCCAGAAGATCCATTAAGATACATTAAATTCTGCACGGGTACAATAAACTACACATCTAAAAATTTATTGCCAACTGCATATTCGAGATTATTGGAGGATTTTCTGCTTCTTTCTCAAGTTATTCACATTCCATATCTATTTTTATGAGATACATCTTCAAACAGAAGTGTACATCAATTTTTCGTGAGCAATAATTTGACCAGTCGGTTCTGCTTACCAGCATCAGTGTTGCGGTAGTCGTCCAATATCTAGAACGGAAATATGCGTCAAAGGTTTCAGGACTTTTCAACATGATATAATATGACTATAAAATATATAATTGAATGTTTATATGACATTAAATTTAAAATTTCCAATGTCAAATCAACCGGTACCTACAATCAAAATCAATTCTTATGTAACACCGATGACCCCAAATAAGAGCAAAACTAGCCGTCTGCCATTATAAAACGGTTATAATATAACTAAATTGTGAATGAGATCAAACCTGATACAGATCAATTCATGAATTATAGAATTTTTAGCTTCAAATGAATTACTGTTCTTAGGATACGAGTATTTGCAACATCCAAATGCCGAGGGATTTAAATTGTAATGCCCGAATATGGAATGGAATTTTGGAATTACGAAAATTCGGAATTTTTCATTTTTATGTAATATACAGAAAAATATTAATTATATTACTAATTTCACCCTCAACAACAACTGCGGATGTGTTGGAGATATTTAGTTCTTGTAGATCAAAATATGTAGTTTTTTAAGCTCGTTTTGAGGCTCGGAACACTTTACACTTCGAAAAAGACTCCAACAACAAAAATTTGTATTACATACTATAATTTTTTAATTTTTATGTAATATACAGAAAAATAGTAATTATATTACTAATTTCACCGTAAACAACAATTGCGTTGGAGATATTTAGTTCTTGTAGGTCAAAATATGTAGTTTTTTACGCTCGTTTTGAGGCTCTCGGAACACTTTACACTTCGAAAAAGACTCCAACAACAAAAATTTGTATTTCACACTATACATTTTCAATTTTTATGTAATATACAGAAAAATAGTAATTATATTACTGATTTCACCGTAAACAACAACTGCGGATGTGTTGGAGATATTTAGTTCTTGTAGGTCAAATATGTAGTTTTTTACGCTCGTTTTGAGGCTCGGAACACTTTACACTTCGAAAAAGATTCCAACAACAAAAATTTGTATTACATACTATAATTTTTTAATTTTTATGTAATATACAGAAAAATAGTAATTATATTACTGATTTCACCGTAAACAACAACTGCGGATGTGTTGGAGATATTTAGTTCTGGTAGGTCAAAATAAGTAGTTTTTCACGCTCGTTTTGAGGCTCTCGGAACACTTTACACTTCGAAAAAGACTCCAACAACAAAAATTTGTATTTCACACTATACATTTTCAATTTTTATGTAATATACAGAAAAATAGTAATTATATTACTGATTTCACCGTAAACAACAACCGCGGATGTGTTGGAGATATTTAGTTCTTGTAGGTCAAAATATGTAGTTTTCTACGCTCGTTTTGAGGGTCTCGGAACACTTTACACTTCGAAAAAGATTCCAACAACAAAAATTTGTATTTCATGCTATAAATTTTTCATTTTTATGTAACATACAGAAATAGAGTAATTTTATTACCAATTTCACCAACAACTCATTTAAACAACAACTGCGGATGTGTTGGAGATATTTCGTTCTTGTAGGTCAAAATCTGTAGTTTTTCACGCTCGTTTTGTGGCTAGGAAAACTTGACACTTCGAAAAAGATTCCAACAACAAGAATTTGTATTTCATACTACAAGCCACCAAAAAACTTTACTTCATTCACAGAAGCTTCACTCACGATAGCGTCGTTTCGTTAAACTGAATGAGAAATAATGCATATACTCACGTCATATGACAATTCTTGTTGTAAGATTGCCGTAGTGTTTGGGTTATCCACGCAGCAGGCTAGTAAAGTAGGAAATAGAACTTCAGACAGAGATTCCACAGAAAAATATGGAAAAGGCAGAGAACACAGCTGTTGCAGAACAGAAGGTGGTTGACCGCTTACTAAAAGCATCTGAAAGAAATAGAAGAACTACAACAGAAGAACTGATTTAATGCCTTATACCTAACGAGAATTTTAGATATTCTCGAAAATAATTAGTAGGTATGACTTCACACAGTCCAAATTCTAAATTTTTACACATTTAAACAAAAATGAGCAGACGCGTTCGTTGAACATAAAAACTTCTTCGCTAGTCACAATGGCATAACAATCAATATACTTATAGCTAAATATTCTGACACATTAGTATGGAGTTCTATACAAAAAGTAAATAAATGAAAAAAAACTATAGCAGAAACTCAATCAATATCATTTCCAGCTAAATAAAAATTGAAGAAGGGAGAAGGATTTATAGTCGATGGGTCATTATGATTATGCTGTTTTGTTGATTAATGTGAATGGATTGCTAATAAATAATTTTCTGGTTACCATTTTGTACCTACTTAGAATCTAATAACTGAACTAACAAATTTATTACAAAGCAATAAGCTCATAGGAATTTTCGAGACATCTTTCCAAGACCAAGAACAGAACCAAGAGTCTTGTCTCAGCTAGCACATGGCAACATTAAATATATATAAAGGTATACGTTAGACATGACAAGAATATAGTAACGCTGCTAAAAAATATATATTTTCTGTTTTAACATTAATAAAATTTACCAGACGACTTCAAAACATCATGTTTCGTATACATGTATTATATATAGAGGGTCATAAAGCACTTTCCTTCAGAAGATGCATTTTTCTTCAATGCATCTTCGCTTTTAAAATCATTGTAAGGAGATCATATAACCAAAATAATATAAGGACGAAATACACATTGCTCAATCTTTCATTAATGGAACGCCTAAACAAAATGTGAACAAATGAATCTGAGTTTAAAGTAAATTTGGATATAAGAATCTGTGTACAGTTTAGAATAGAACGAATTAGTCTTCCTAAATTATTTTCTGCGTAAAAGATGCCAATAATAATCAATAACGACTTTCGTCAAACATCAGAAAGAGAATTTATAGATTATACATAGTATATAAAACTTTAATATGTAGCAGTAGAATCATAAATTTCTCTTAAAGTCCTTTTGATCGTATTTATTTTTCGTTTTTCTCATCTGATTTAAGTAAAGCTTCTTCCAAATGTTTAAGCTTCTTCCAAAGTTTTGAAGGAACAGTTAAATGTGATAACTTCATTATTTATTATTATTCCAGCATATCAGTCAGCAAATATGAATAAAATTCGAAAAACTTTTGCCAACATGTAGAGCAAAAAACCAGAAGCAAGATACAGTTCGATAACAGTAAGCAATGAAAAGAACCTGATAGGTATGCCGATGGACTAACATGGGAAAAATAAAAATAATACCCAATAACAACCCAATAATAATGTTGATGAACTAATTAACATGGTAGGCCAAGACTAGCTTTTGCTAATTTGTACATATATTTTCTGTGTTATGCAAAAAAATCAATATTGCCAGATTTACCGATATTGATTTCCATATTACTCCAACATACGTTACACAAGTAACTGCTTCGTCATTTATATCTACTTTTTGTTCTATGTTCCTACAAGGGTGGACACATTTTGTAAATTAGAAGGAGGTCAATCTTCTCTATACCTATATGTATTTATTTTTTGTTAAAGTGTTAAATACTGTTAGTCAGGATTAACTATATCCCTGAAATGGTTTAACATTCACGATATTGAATATTAGTAGAGTATTCTTTCTTTATCTACGAACACAGGGCTGAGACATTCTCCTACATAACAATTTCTTGACGATTATTTGGGTAGCTTTAATAAATTGAATACACATCCACAATTAGTTAGGTATGTTCAGCTAATTCTATGAATTGAATACATTCGGATATGTCGTTCACTTCGAAGTATTTAGAGATATATTTCCGATACACATTGTACACATTTCACGGCAATGCGATCGATTTTTCCCGATAATTACGGTTCGAAAATGCGAAAGGTAGCTGGCGTTGATCGTTATCGTGGACGATGCGCCTTTGTTCGGAATCGAAAAGTCACAAGGCATCGCACGCGAGTCCCTCTGATTGGCGGAAACAGAAACAAAACGGAAACAATGGAAAACGCGGGGAGACAAGATAAACACGTCATTTGCCGCGCGGTAATGAATCCACAAGACAAATATTATTCGTCGTCCACCCTTCGACGTCGACACGATGCGACGCGTGTCACGTCGATATTCGACGGACGTCGTTTGCGCGTTTACCGGCCCGTAATCTAATCAGGGACGCGTCGCCAAAGGTGCGCTTTGTCAACAGGATTGAGCTCGAATTAGGAGTGGAATGCACATAAATCATAGTAGCTTTCGTTTCAAGTTTCATGCGACTCGAGCAAAAACAGCTAACACATTTATGTGAAAAAATCAATTGATCAAAATCAATCTTGCACCGTATAATTGCAAACATTTCGCTAAGTTCAACAGGATTAGAAGTAAGTATTTAGTGCACTCCGAAAAATAACGAACTCGTTGAAAACCATACAGCGTTGTTTCATAACATTATGGGAATCATCAACGCAGGCACCCAAACAATAGTGAGTCCCATAATAGGGTGAAACAGTGCTATATTGTATTTACAACCAGTTCGATGTTCATCGGAATGCAATAAACATTCACTCTCCAGAAGGTTTGTGTTTTCGATAACAACATTTATGTGGAGAGCTCCCTGAGAGTTTTATTTGAAATATTTACTATAGACTAAGTAGGAATCATTAGTCTCGAACGAAACTTCAGCTTTTCTACCAGAAAAACTAATCCATTGTCTTCTAGGTAATTTTGTCATCTATTCAATTGTGATTTTTTTTGTAACGTATAACATTCGTCTAAAATTATGCAGAGAACACACCCTTAGTCAGGACGCTATAAAAACTGGAAGGAGTTAAACTAGTGTTGTAAGTCATCAAAAATACCTAGTTATATCCTGACGACTCTCCTACAATGATGAGGTTTGATAAAAAGCGGGAGAATACATCAACATAAATATAAAATCATCGTTGAAAACAAGAAATATAGAGGAAAAGTAGGCGCTCAACTTATAAGCCATAAAAAGTTAGCCACCCAGCATTATAGCGTTATAGCGTTCGACTATTGAGCCTATGTTCTTGTTAGCCTATAATTGTACATTCTCAGTAGTTTTCGAAAGAAATGACTGAGATTGAATTCTCGTTTGACTCTTGGTGAAACAGAATCAAATATTAATAAATAGTAAGTTTAATAAACTAAACAATTGTCTTAATGTTTCACGATTATATTCAACAACATGAATTAGTCGACATGTTTCGAGCGTGAGCTCATTTTCAAGAGTCATGAGTCGTGTTTTTCTGTTATTTTATGTTTATGTAAGGCTGTTATTTGAGTTTTTGCGTATTTATGCGCTTTAATTCTCGAAGAAAGAAATCAAGTTCAGTCGCTCTCCTCGTGGGGAACAATTGTAATAATATATATATATATATATATATATATATATATATATATATATATATATATATATATATATATATATATATATATATATATATATGTATATCATACAACAGAACTGAAGCCATTCGCGCCGTGGAAAAACTACATGAAATTGCGCAGAAAACCGGGTTACAAATTTATTATGATGAAACCAAGTACATGGAAAGAAAACCAAAAGATAAATCTTCTCTTATGACAAATAATGGTGAAATTCTGCAAGTAGGCCATTTTAAATACCTCGGGGAAGTTATACAGTCCTCAGGTTTAAACCGAATCGCTAATGAACAGAGAATAACCAAGTTCCAAAGGGCCTACAAACTAATATGGGCTCACTATAACAAAAAGTGCATTTCGAGAGGCGCCAAATTGAGGCATTATAACACAACGATTCTTCCAGAAGCAATCTACGCAGCTGAAACAATGGTTATTGGCGGCCATTCAAGAATTAGAGAAATAGAAAAACAAGAACGAAAAATTCTCAGAGAGATTTACGGGCCAATCAATAGAAACGGTATTTGGATGAAAAGACCTCAAATTGAACTTTATCAAAAGACAAATACGATAACGGAAGAAATCAGAAAACGACGAGCAAAGTTCTATGCACATGTCTACAGAATGAAACAGTCCAGAATACCGAAGAAACTACTCAATATAATTATGAATAGTAAATGCGGAACAGAGTGGTTAAAAGAGGTCCAAAAGGATCTACAACAAATCAATATAAAAAATCTCGAAGATCGCACTGAATGTCGCTATAAAATCGCACATATAAAGTTTGAGCAAAAATTAAATCGTCAACCTGGAGTAGAGTGGACAGATGAACGGAAGAAAGAGCATTCAGAGAGGATGAAGTGTTTTTGGGAGGCAAAAAAGAGGAAGCAAAATTCCTAATGATTGCGAATTCAAGTTCAGTCGCTCTCCTCATGGGGAACAATCGAAATAATAATAATATATATATATATATATATATATATATATATATATATATATATATATATATATATATATATATATATATATATATATATATATATATATATATATATATATATATATATATATATATATATATATATATATATATATATATATATATATATATATATATTGAATGTTTTTAGCAATAACAGGCTTCTTTTGATATGAAAAAGTTTATTTTTTTTGACGTTTCGTTGTTATATTACAACTATGTCAAAGTTTTGGACAAAGTTGTAATATAACAACGAAACGTTAACAATAATAAACTTTTTCATATCAAAAGAAGCTTGTTATACGTAAACAAATAATGAGCGAAAGGATTAGTGGGAAAAATTCGGAACCTTTGAAATCGTTTGTGAGGATAATATAATAAAGGAATACACGCAGGCACGTGACCGGACGTCAAATAAAATGTCACTCTTTTGACGCACCGACGAAAATCACGTGAGAAAGTATGATTACATGAGAAATAACACCCTCCGACAAGATAGTTGATCGGCTGTTTAGCGAAAATATAACGAATATTTGAATAACGAACGCATTTTCCCCCTGAACATCGTAACAACTACTATGAAATAACGACTGAACTTCACTGATAACGTTCGTAATACTTTCTTGTTTGCAATTAAACGAATCATAAAATTACGATTACGGAATTTTCATGGTAATTAGGATGTGTTATTTAATTCACAATGTTTATAGATCGAGGGGTTCATAATATATATAGGTTTATAGGATATACGAGTAGATAGGTAAGATACCAAAATTTGTAGTATGTCTACAAGTCTTTTAAGTAAAAAATAAAACTTGTTCACATCAAAATTGCTACTGTCCCAGAAAATATTCAAGGAAACTTAAAAAAATGCAATGGTACCATGAAAAAAGTATCGCAAGAATTATTGTAGTACCTAAATTAGAATAGTCCAAGAAATTAAAATGTTTTTCGAGAATATGAAACGAAATACTAAAGGGAAAATTTCTTGAACTATTGTCGATTGTTTAATCAACAACTGATTGCTTGAGAATGATGAAAGAAAATATCTCTACACAAGATAACTTCATCATCGTATGAAACACTGACGAACATTTCAAATTCATAATAGATTCTTTGGCGAATTGAATAACTCAGTCATCTACAATTCATATCTAACCTCGATTTGTAGAAAATTTTGAAAGAACCTTAAAATTTCCAAGGTCCTGATTATTTCAACATATACGATACGAGCAAGTTCTAATAAAAGTTACTGAAAATTTCGATCTTTTATCGCAGAGCGACATGAAGTGATTGGCAAGTAATTTAATTTAATTTGCCAAGTCCTACATCACTGGAATGAGTGAAGAGCATATACGGAAATTTCATAAGAATATTTTCATTGAGTGTCTTCTCGTTTTTGGTGACTTTCTCGTTCTTATTCTGAATAAGAACTTCCATCTGAGTATTTTGTTCAATATGCTAACCTTCTAGGCAAATCACATCCGACAAGTGAATTAATTTAATTGAATAATTCGGCTTAGAAATTTTTCCTTTCGAACACAGTAACCAAAACAGAATATAAAAAGAAGAAGTCATATTATGTTCATAAAAATGAGAAAACACTGAATGAAGTATTTCTTATGGGGCTCTAACGTTATTATGAACTTTTTTGATTAGAGCCAATTATGGCTTCAACCCTTTGTGTGACAAAAGTTACGTAGTCCATTGAGATCATTCTAATATCAATTGCTGACTCCTGAAATTAATGGGGATTGTATTAACGAGTTGGTTCTTGGAGTCTCTAGTTGGAATAATTATGTCGTACGAGAATGTTGCCTAGGAATACGAAATCGCAAATAGGACAAGAGAGGAGGACAATCAATACCGTTGTGCAGTAATTTGTACTGGAATTTGAGTGATATCATTTCTCACCCATTTATTGCCCTGCAATAAATCGACTCAATAATTCGTTATCATTGACTCCTCTCTGTGGATAAACTTAATCCTCCCTCCAAACTAAGACTTCAAGAACCTTCTCTGAATAGCCTCAAGATGGCAAGTATAAATAGGATGACAGATCCTATTCAAACTTATATATACATACGGAAAAGAGCACTGAGTAGTCTTATAAATTTTGTAGATTCCTATAATTTAGCAAATAATATGAATTGAGTACATAAGTTATTGAATTACTCTCAATTTGTTGTATGCAAATTAAAAAATATCATCCATAACAATAGGTAGAAAGAGGGGCATAACTTCAAAAGGGGTCATTTGACCCATTTTGAAGCTAAGAAATGACAAGGAGGTTTCGCTTATCTCTTGGTGAAACATTATGTTAAAAACTATAAAATTAAAAATGAACTTAATTAATTAATTAAAATTAACACTTGACTTAAGTTTCACCGAATATTATAAAAACTTTACATATGTTTCGGGTGATTAACCCATAATCAAGAGTATACAATATTACTGAGTACTAAGTGAGTAATATTGTATACTCTTGATAATGGGTTAACCACCCGAAACATATGTAGAGTTTTTAATAAATTCAGTGAAACTTAAGTCAAGTGTGTTAATTTTTTATTTTATAGTTTTGAAGTTAAGAGTTCAATAATTTTTAAACTAATTATTTCTGTAAAATATCCTCTTGACTTAAATTAAAATAGCCTAAATTTCAGTATACAAATGGTTTCATTTTCATAGCATCATCATAGTCAGAATAAAAATGATATATACTTAGAAAGTCGTCAACGGACAAGCATGAGTAAGCCAGCATATGACCCATATTGATTAGAACGATCAAGAAATTACCGATTATCCATAATATTCATATAATTTTTCCACACTATGGTTGGCGTTTGAAATATTCATTTTGAAACTTCATTTCGAGTACAGATTTCGTGGTACAAATAGTGATATTTCTTTTTTTTAGACATACCTATTATGCCCAGAATTACTTATTATCAGATATTATTGGCTTCGCGATTTCCACATGTAGAGGAATCAAGTGATAAGTGTGAAGATGTGGAAAATGAAATTGTTTACAAAAACGAGGTAAATCCTTCTGACCCGAGCTCAGCAAGCCGCGACACAAAATGTGATAAAATGCCCTTGGATAATTATCTAGACTACATCTGTGTCGATAACTAGAACATTCAACGAAGCATATGTTTTTTTTTCTTGAATTATCTGAAACAAATTTTTAACGCCGACTTTCCTCGTCTTGCTGTCAAAATTAACAAGGGGTAAGAGGATATAGGTAACGGTTGTATGGTGTTTTCACATTCGCAATGTAAACTGCGCGCAATATTCATGGAAATGATATGATGTCATCGAGTAGTGTAGTAAAGCAGTTATGTCATAGAATATACACAAATGGGTAGCCGAACAAGCCACAATACTATGTAGAAGTTGCCATTGTAGAAGTGACAAACAACAAAGTATGTATGTGAGATTTTATACTCCAGCTAGCTCTCAAACTCGTTTACATGTCGCAGTAACCTGCTATCACAACTTCAATACAACTACAAATGTTGATCTTCTACCTTCAGCAGCAGGTAAAAGGAAAAGTAATCACTCTTCCACTTCTGGTTACAAAAAAAATTATGTGGACATTGGTATCGATCAAAATTCTATATTTCACAAAATTTTCAGTAGATTTAATAATAATAATAATAACATTTATTAATCTCAACAATTATTCATATTACAAAACAATATTACACTGAATAAAATGGAGATAAGTCAAAAGGAAAGAAGCTATTTTTCACAAAAGACAATAAATTAATTTTATCATTAAGGTTCGCAGATCAAGATGAAACTGTAAATGTGCTTTCTGAATAATATAATGTTTAACTTATATATTAATAATAATAACTTTTAAATGCTTAGAAAGCAAATTGAATAAACGCATGGCTGTATAGAGTCGTCCTCTTTCAAATCTACTGGTACCGTTAATAGGAAGAAAGAGGAAACGATGTACTTGCCGTGTATCATTTTTATCAACATATGGCAGAAAATAACCTCTTTGCAACATGAGGAAGACAAAAAGACGATAACTATATAAACCAAACACTGTTTGTATTCTGTTGGATCTAAAAACTCAGCGGCAGGATTCTCGAAAGGCCAATCTGCACATTATTCTCAAGACCCTTTTTTAAATGAGGAAAATTTCATCGGCACTAGACGAGCTGCCCAAAAGATAATTCCATATTTTAGTACAGTTGGAAATTGGCAGAGTAGAGCGTTCACATAACTTCAGCTTTCATCTTACTTCTGATCATGATAAACAAGTAAGCAGCAGAGTTCAGAGTCTTCCTCAACTTAGCAACATGATGATGCCACCGTAGGTGGTTATATGACAATGAGTTTGAGCCATTCAACACGTTAACAATACAAATCGAAATTAATTTCGAATTCATTCCCACTTCATTGATACTTAAAACTCAAATGTTTTGCGAATGGTCAAACGACCCCTCGTAGTCTTTATAGATAAGACAATTTTGGCGTCATTCTTTTAGTGTTAAGAAACAACATACCTTCTTAAAAATCCAAACATTCCAAACACTCTTTCGTCATCGAAATAATCATATAATTTCGAAATGTTGGGGGGTCTATTGTATCTCAATTTTTATTATTCGAACAAATGAGTAGAGTTCGTATCGAGATTTCGAAAAATGGACTACGTTACGCGTTCCATTAGCGCCGGAGCGTGCTAGGATTAGGACGCGCATTCCGGAGCGATCGGAATCGACCGCCGCCACGCGGTACGTCGTCACCATTAAGATTGCGCTCGGCGCCATTCGCTTTCTCTCTTATATGACATAATAATATATGTCCATTCTTTACCGTATCATAATTTGTACGTGCCGTCCGACCGTGGACCGCAACCGACGAGGCCAATCGTCGTCCGAGTCGGACTTGATTGGATCCGGGAAAAAGATATAACACTGCGGCACGAAATTGGACTTTTTAACCATCTATGCAAGAAGGACGGCCCCCTTACCGGTTATCGTGTCATCGCAGAGCGCTGATTCTCAAAGCAAAGGAAACCGAAATGCAGAATATATTCTACAAGTCATCACCACGCATATGCACTTGGAAAGGATTAGGATAATTTCCTTATCAAATTTATCAAAACAAAGAACATTTATAGGTAGAATTCATTATTTTTTCACATACATCAACTATCAAATTCGAAGTTATTGAAAATGTTTCATAATAATAGTATATTGAAAATTAATTGTAGAAAACATGAAAATATGCATATGTTTCATGTCTCATTCAGAAGCAGAGTTCATTGTTGAAAATTCACAGTACAAAAATTCAAAGCAATCTTGAAATGAAAAACACTCCAAGCGAAGAATTTCAGTCAATTTGATAAGTTTGGTCGAATGAAGACAGAAATATGATTTAACAGATGGATCACAAATATCATGAGTAGTATTTTTACTATTTATGAAGTAGTATATTGACCTATAATCTACAAACTTTTTGGTTAACAAACATTCTAGAATTTCGGTTGTTTTTGAAGAATAAAACTTTTTGAAATGTCATATATGAAATTTCAGTTTGCTTAATTTTATGTATGGTTTCACAAGAAGGTGCCTATCCTACAATTAGTAACAATTGGAAGAATTTAATCTTCAGTAGATTTTAGAAGCTAAAATCTACTGAATTATTTGATAAAATATATTCAAATCTACTAACTCATTATCAAATAATATTTTGAGAGCTAATTCAAAAAAAGTAACAATTCATCTATTTAAAAAATGGTTTATATCATTTTGCTGAAATTGGTATTTTAATTTCTATGATAATTTTTTCTTATTCCTAATTTCGTAGCAGTAGAATGTTGCCTTTTTACACTACTGCATTAAGTATGTGAAGAATACTGAAATTCGTGATTTCTTCAAAAATTTAGAGAACTTTCTTTATTGCAGACTTGGTTTTATAGTTTCGATTAAGTTCAATTTCCTCCTTTTTTCAAGCAATGTGATATATCTGGTTTATTAGGAATGTTTTCTTTATTATGCTGTTTTATTTTTTTCTGTAGGTCCAATGAGTTAATTCAATGGACCTACAGTATAAAGCCCGATTGCTCACGGTGGATTATCATCATTTAACTATTAAATCATAGGTGAACAAACACATAAACCATGCAATCATCGGTGATCGAATGCAATCACCGACGGATGTTTTCCCAACTAAGCTACAAAGGCATTTGATATTTGATCTGAATGATCTGAAAATTCTGTAAATCGTTCATAAGTTGAACTTTTTGAGTTCCCTTTCTTGTACCAAGATTTCTTGCCGATTATCCTATACAAAACGCACCACAATCTCCACATTTTAATATAGGTATACACCCTTGTAGAAACCCGATTTTCTTTTATTTTTACTATTAGTTAATATTAAGTTTTGTCGATCTATTAGAAATGTTTTCACCTTCTTTAGAGGTATATAATTAACTGAGAAAAATTTTTGTTCAACATCCTTTTTAATTTAAAAATTTTTCAAGAGTACGTAGATAAGTTAATTGATTTTCTTGTTGAAATTCCACGTCAACTTATTATTAAATGAAACTAATTTTTGAAAATTTCAAGAAAAATTTCATATATTACCACTACAATATCGGTATAAAAAAACGTTTAACGTTATGAAAACTGTTTCCAATATTTCATTCATGTTTTGATTGAATTTCGGGATTGAGTACCTTGAATACTTTTGTCTTTTCCTCTAAAAATACACCTTCAAATCGCATCATTTTGAATAATAACTCAGAAATGACATTTCACGTTGTGTTCAGATTATAATCAATCGATGCACATTTAATAACTATTAAAATTAGAGTATATCTATATACAAAAGTCGTAATTGTTGTATAATCGAATATGAGGTAAGGTAAATAATAATTAAACGTTCCAACAGATTAAAAACACCTCGAAAAATATATCGAATATTATCCCTGTAATATCAGTGATTTAATTGAATATAACGTTTTGATTTGCTGAAAACACTTCGAAAAAACTATTATAAAATTCAATATTTTCCGTTTTCAAATTTTATAAATTAAACTGAATTATAGATAAAAGTAGCCCACCTTGATATTGAGGTCATTCAATTAAGTTTTCACTACCGTCAAATTATTATTGTCATTTGGAACTTGCTCATATTAAATTTCGAATATTGCTTTCAATCACGTTTTTGAATTTCGAAATATTGGTGGAAATTACAATATCGATACGGAAAGAATTGCCAGTTTCTATCCTAAATAATAGATACCTTCGGGTTAGGTAATTTCCGTCACAAAATGCGCGATCGCGTGCCAATATTTAATCAACGGGCCAGGCGATCGCACAAATTATTTATGCATTTAATATAAAGTCACATGAAATATTCACGCGCCAGCGCGGCCAAGTAGATGTCACGTGTAATTAGGCGAATATAAGCAGCGGAAAAACGAGAATTTATGGAAAATGTTTGTTCCGAACTATTCAAGCCGATCGAACTTATGCCGATTGTTTCTCCAATAACTGTTATTACCCAATGTTTTCTCGTTTTATGTGTTGACATCCACGAATGGCGCGACGCAGTTTTTCATTTAATTGATGGTCCGGAAAATAGGCCGTTATCCGATTTTTCTTCGAATAACGCAACTGGTCGTAGACGAGATTACGAGATTTTTGTCTAGAATTTTCGTGAGTACCTACGCTACAACAATTCATTTTTCAATATAGAATAGACATACCAGCGGTGAAGCTTGAAACAAATGGAACTCCGAAATAATTTTGAAAGATAGCGATCGAGATAATATTCACAGACATATTTGTATGGATGAAATTTCATTCAATCCCTACAAATAATTAGGTATTTTTACGAATAGTTCGAGTATAGTTTCATTATATGTTATGTAATATAATAAAACACAATAAAATTCAAATCAAGACACGTATCCAAATATCAAAAAGAAATTAAAAAATATTTCTACTATAAAAATATCATGATGGACAACACTTACTTTTCTGATACGAATGTTGCCTTTTATATTATGGGATTTAGCAACCCTAGTGTTGCAATCCATTGCAACACTAATGCGAGCTGTCAGTTGCACTGACAGTTCGTAAAGTTGGACATTTTTGAGGTTATACGTACTCGAACGTTTTGACATAGCGCTATTTGTATTTTTTGCAATAACTTTGAAGATTCATCTCGGCCCAAAAATGGAATTAAATCGTGAACATTTTCGTATGATTATGTTTTACAACTTTCGACGTGGATTAATTCGTCAACAGTGCATAGATGAACTTAATCAAATTTTTGGCGATGAAGCTGCATTTATCGATGTAAATAAACACTGCAGTGTTTATCGATGGTATGGTAAATTTAATCGTGTTCGGAGTTTACTCTAAGGCGAATTTCGTGAAGGTCGTCCAAAATCAGTTGTTCGGAAAACCATTGATGCTGTGTGGAACTGATATTGCAAGATCGTCATGTGATCTATCCTGAGATTGAGACAATCTTAGGCATTAGTGGGGACAGCATACTTTTAATATTGAATAAACATTTGACTGCCAAAAAATTTTTTTCGTGTTAGATCCCACACAATTTGTCAATCGCTCAAAAAAGGCTCGTGTCAAATGGTCGAAAGAAATGCTGAAAAAATACAATCGCGATGATTCGAAACACGTCAATGACATCGTGACAGGTGATGAATCGTGGATTTACGCGTATGAGACCGAAAGTAAACATCAGTCGACTGTATGGGTGCTTCAAGATGAGCCAAATTCAACAAAAGTTATTCGTGCACGAAGCACTTCCAAGCAAATGGTCGCCTGTTTTTTCGGAAGAACTGGACATGTCGCAACCGTACCAGTAGAAGAACGCAGAACGTCAATTCTCAGTGGTACACAACCATTTGTCTTCCAAGAAATCAGGAAAACCATCCGCCGTAGACGGATCACTCTTCATCACGACAATTCTCACACATCGGCTCAAACAACTGAATTTTTGAGCACCCAAAACATCGATTTGATGAGTCATCCGCCGAATAGTCCTGACTTGGCACCGAATGACATCTTTTTATTCCCGTACGTTAAAAACAAACTGAGAGATCAACGTTTTTCGACACCTGAAGAAGCGGTTGCTGCATTCAGAATGCATGTTTTGGACATACCTCAATCAGGGTGGCAAAAGTGCCTCGATAATTGGTTCAAACGCATGCAAAAAGTGCATAGATCTTCATGAGGAATAAGTGAAAAACAATAAAGTGATTTTCGATGATTAATATTTGTTTCTGTTCCCTAATCCCGGACAATACAAGGCAACCATCGTAGTTACCATTCAGCGTCAAAATCGAGGTTAATACTTAACTCTAGCTAAGACTTTTTCGATGGATGTTGAAATATACATGACGACATTATTATAGATATCAAATCAAAGGAAATGAATGGAACCGGTCCAATAAGTATTATCAAGCTGTATTAAGACTAATTTAGTGAGTAAATCGGTAGAACAGTAACGATTTCATTATTTATCATCAAAATTGTTTTTCAACGTGCATAAGTAACTGAATAAACCCAAAGGCAGGAAACATTGACACTTAACAAACTTTCATGACTTATGTGAAAATTCAAAATTTCTATCAATTTTTCTTACAATTTCAAGCTAAACCTACTCGTTATGAATTAAAACAAAAAAAATTATTCCAAAGAAGCAACAAACACTTCTTCATTGTATTAATTTTAATTAATTCAATAAAGAATTATTTAATTTTCACTGAATGCAATAATCTTTATTGAGATCTTAAAATATTTTTCTTGAGATCTATAACAGGGATTCAATTTAGTGTTTAGGAATTTCATAGCTTCAAAGTTTTTTTTTTAATTTCAACATATTAATTCTACTGATAAGACAAAGTTCCTGCTATAATGGAAAGATTACTTCATTATGTTTACTCATAATGTGCACGTAAAGATATAAAAATTGAACAAATATTCGACCTCAAATTAGCCTACTTATTAGAATAATCAAAAGTATTATGCAGCATAACTTGATCGAAGTAATTAAAATCCTAGAAACAAAGAGAGTTGATTATAAGACATACACTATTAACACATTAAAATTTATATTAGGAACAAAAAGGATAACGAAAACTGTGTACGTATACTAATATTTACTTTCAGTAACAAAATTCAATGTATCGGATGTTCAACCCGGAAAAAGGATATGGGAAAATATATAAGACTTAGAACTATGAACAGTGAATATCAATAAAAATTTCTTGTATCTATCTGGCACTTACTTGATTATCGTGGTTGTTCACAGAGAAATATCCAGTTACTATAATAACCTCGTGTAGTAACGTTTGGAGGATGTCTTCGTCTTGCGCAGAGCCCTTGTTGCTATTGCTTTCGGAGATGTTCGATGCTGCACAACTCCAAAGGAGGTGGCTTGCGATGTGCCGGAACTGGAGAGATATTCCTTCAGCACCGAGTACTTCCTGTAACGTAAAAATATTGTCATACTACAAAACTAAAATATTGGTTGCGATATAATCTATGAATAATGTAGTATTTGCATTTTTACCGTAGCAAAGGGATAATGAATATGATACATTCTCAGAAATAATGATGTTATTGATTACATTGTGCATTGTCCATTACATTGACTGAAATGATTCGAGCTGATTTTGACTCAAAGCATCCCCCTTAAAGAAAAATTTCGATTATTCTCGAATTTACTACGAGTATCCGTTTTTATGAAATCCAGTTATTGAATATTTAGTCAACAGTAGATACTTGTGATACATAATTTCAAAGTAACTATTATGTGTTGAAGAATATCGAATAGTTGTTTGGTTTAAGAACTGTAAGCGTTTCATTGTTGTACTATCGTTCTTCTAACTCGTCGTTCTAAAAATTGAGATGCCAAATTATAGTATGTAAGCTTAAATGTTTATATACTGCTAGCTTTAGAAGATGTATTCTATCACTCCAGACGGTTAGTCTGAGGGAGGACGATGAATTTTGGGTCCTTTTTGTACCTCAGTGTATTCACATTGTTGACTCTATCGGTCTAGCGCATTGATATTAATTCACTGGAGTATTTCCTCTCTTTTCTGGATTTTTGATGTGTTTCATTCATCTTTTTGTTGAATATTTTGTAAATGACACGGAGGTTTCGCTTATCTCATGGTGAAACATATTATGTTAAAAACAATAAATTAAAATTAACACACTTGGCTTAAGTTTCACTGAATACATTGAAAACTTTACCTATGTTTCGGGTGGTTAAACCATTAACAAGAGTATACAATGTTACTGAAATGGAGTATTTTATCATGGAGTATTCTCCATCATTCAGACAATGTACACACAATAGTTAGTTTTGAAATCAACACCTGCAAAATATGCTTCTTTGCAAAAGACAGTTTTACTATGTCTGTTGAGTGAGCACTTCTATGTGAAAAAAATGTCGGTCTGGTGGAGTGTTTGCGGTTATTTCGCCAAAGAGCATCAGTATTTGCGAATTAAAAATCGAAAAAAGTTATTTTTTCAGCAATTTGATATTTTTTATCTTTCAATTAAGTATCTAGAGAATGTATTTAGAGGAAAAAAATGCCCGTCTGGTAGAGGGTTTGCGGTTATTTTGCCAATGCGCATCATTATTCACGAATTAAAAATCGAAAAGTAATTTTTTTTTGGCAATTTGATATTTTTTATCTTTCAATTAAGTATTTAGAGAACGTATTTAGAGAAAAAAATACCTGTATGGTAGAGGGTTTGCGGTTATTTCGCCAACACGCATCATTATTTGCTAATTAAAAATCCTGGCAATTTGATATTTTTTATCTTTTAATTAAGTATCGAGAGAATTCGAGGAAGCATATCAGGCCTTTTTATAGAATGTGAAATATTGCTAGACGTCTTCGAAAATATTTCATTAAAATTTCCAGTGGAATTTCGCAATTGAAAATATATGAAACAATCAAAATTATTGTTTTTCGAATGTTTAATTAATTTTAAATTTTCAGAAAAAGCAAATGTACAAACTACTGTTAAATGATGAGTTTTGAACTATAGATTGATTGTAAATATTGAGACTGACTCAAAAATTTAAATCGGACATTGACTATACAGTTTGGTAATACATTATTCACCTCTAGGATCATGCTCAATTCCTTGGAGTATATATTGATTGTAATTATACATGGCGTCAACATATTCATGCATTATGCAATAAATTAAGTAAAGCCTACTTCGGAATAAATCGAATAAATGATTCTCTTCCTAGAGAATCGGTGTCGAATGTTTACTATGCGTTATGCTACAGTCACTTATCCTATAATATATTGCTGTGGGACCTCTCTAATATAAGTGGAATGAATATTCGTGTCGCAAAAACGTATTATCCGTATGATACTTTCCCCACGGTTCCCTCTATATACATATTCAAGAGAATATTGTATATGAAGGAAAACCATAGTAGATTGGTGAAATTGCCTAGTTTTCACGAATACAACCCAAGAAATCCTCACGTGTTGCTACTTCCTCATAGCAGAACTTCTAAACATGAATCTTCACCAACGTATAAAGGAGTTAACCTCTTCAATCATCTGTCATCTGATTCTATAAAATGTTTACCCAAAACTAAATTTAGAAATGTGGTTAAGGCGAATAAAGAAATATTACCTACTACTCCGTAGAAGAATATTTCAATGATTGTGATTTCTGATTATTTTGTAATTTGAGTGGCCTATACATTTGGTTCTATATTTCTATATGTCTAAAAGGATAAATGAACGCGGTTTCTCCATAAACAATCAAAATGCGAGGATATAGGTCCCATCAGCTGCCTGCATGCCTCGATTACACCTACCTATGTGGTAGCGATGTCTATGCGTAAGATTTTTTGTCCTATGCCTTTAAAAACTTTATTAACATCCAGGAATTGTTTGAAAGCGCCAAATTGGTCTGGCGACTATGTGAAATATGAAATTTCATATTGCCAAAAGCATATATTTTAAGGAATTTTAATGAAATATTTTTGAAAAGGTCTGGTAATATTTTATAACTGACAAAAAGTCTGGTATTTTTTACGTATTCTATGCATGCTAAAATATAAAAAGATCAAAAAATAAAGTTGCAAAAAACATATTTTTTCGGATTTTTTGTCCAAATATTTTATGCTGTGCATTATCGAAAGAACCGCAAACGCTGAACCAGACGGCCAAAATCATATTTTTCCACAATTTGAGCTTGCAAAAAGTGCCTTCCCAAAATTGCGTCGCCAGCTCTTGGCTAGGTTTATAGCTGTGCTCTTCGATTCATTTTATGAAGTAAGAAAAAAATCAATTATGACGATGTGAAACATTATTACTTGGCTTGTTGTAGGCAACATGCTGAGTTCTAATTTTACAGGAGAAAGAGAATGAAACGAATTCCGCAAAGTAGTCCGTACAAATCTTGGTGAAGATTTGTAGTTGCCATAACTTTTTATCAAATACTACAATTTGTGTTATCAATTTCTTTTTTTGTATTTAATAGTGTTGGCGTTTACTTGATGTAAATCCATTATAATTGAATATACACTTAAATTCAAACACTTGAACTTATGATTTCTTGAACTTATGATTTTTAAAATAATTAAAGATTTGCTTATTAAAAATAACGTAAATATAATAGTTCAATCTGAAATAATCATGTTATTGGAAATTTGTTTGAGCCAAAATTACTTTATGTTCAATGATAAAATTTATAGAAGTAAGAATGGTCTTATTATGGGAAATCCGTTAAGTCCCCTTTTAGCCGAGATATTTATGGATAAGTTGGAAAATAGTATTCAAAACAACCCGAATTTCAAATACTTTGTATTCTGATATAGATATGTAGATGATATAATCAATTGTTTTACTGGGACAGATCGTCCATTAAAAAATTTTGAGAATTTCATTAATGCGGTTCATCCTAATATAAAATTTACAACCGAAATAGAATCTGATAACTCCATTAATTTTTTTCACCCTTGTTAAACCTTTTCAGGTAATAGAAATTATTTTTGTTTTTGAGATCGTGATTATTTAAAATCAAAATTTCGAAATTGAATTTCTTTCCGAAATTAATTACGCCCATCCAATGAAATAATGGAATAGTGGTTAACACGATTTGTACACACGTATTGAACTTTAAATAATATGCATTTTCTGTTGACGTTTCGCTCTAATTAATAAAACAACACGAAATTAATCCTCCTCGCTTGATAAATGTGCATTCTACATCGAAACTTATGTCATATTTATGTTGTTGTATTAATATATGTGTATATCGTGTTAACGATACACCATACGAGTATCTATATTTTCATTTTGATCATTGATTAACATCAAGTAGTAGCCCGATAATCTATCTGTTGTTTGAAATACACACAACATAACTAATTGATACAAATGAATAACCTAATATTATTATTACAGATTAGAATTCATTACGTAGTGAATTCACTTGTTGTCATTAACTCATTATTGCGGATCTCATCGGTTGTAATTTTTGTATCTACTTTGTTTAAATTGATATTACGAACAATAGAGAACGTATTTCATGTAATATGAAAAGTTTGATGAAGCAATTATGGCTGCTCTTATCTTTTGTGCCCGTAATCAAAATTGTTACTCTTTTTCAATACAACTGGTGTTTTTTGAGGACTTCATATTGCACAATCTTTTTCTATCACCGATGATTTTGAAAAACTGTTTTTTTGCATGTAGGTTGGGTTGGTAATCACGAATTACAATCACGCAGACGCAACGTTTACAAATTATTCGAATTTGTTTCGAAAACCAAATTTCACATTGAGAAGCTCGTCCAGAAATGCATTCCGTAAGGCTCATCATCATTCCACGGAGTCATCAATTCGAGAATTAGTGGAATGTTTTCGGAATTCATTCAACCTAAACGTACAAGGCGAAACATTGTTTTTTGCATACACAACAACCTACAGGGTCTACTGCAGATGCACTGCAATAAGAGTGCAGCATAATGTTGAAGATGATCCAAATATAGACATAAGTCTTCGATTATCTACGTAGTAAAACCATATTTTCTCATATTAAAACTATTTTTTTGTATTCTCTTTTATTTTTAACCTTGTCCGCCACTAAAAATAGAGACGCTGTATTCATTCCAATTTACTTTCGTGGTCAATTACAAATTAATTATCCAGAATTGAAGATATATCGTAAATACACTTACAGCATCAGAAGATTTTAGATAATATTAACAATAACCAAATGAAATAGGCTGAATTTGCAAATTTAGGTGCAAAAATGTAATTGCATGAAATCCGGTCCATAGTGAAATTTTTTTGCCGTTTCTATTTGCAATTGTTTGGTATTTTGCATTTTCAGCTCCAATCTGAATTTAGCCTCGACTTCAAATTACAAACTAATTTATTCAGAACTTCTAAAATATATCGATAACAATAAATTAAAAATTAATAAACTCAATGGACGATGAATCTACTTTGTGATAGTTCATATTTAAATGAGAGGTAATAATAAAAACTTGTCTGAAAATCACTGACTGAACAATTCTTTATTCGACTAGTTTCGCCTTTTACAGTATTATCAAGAATGATAATGATAATCTTTTTGATAATCTTTTACAGCATTCTTGATAATGCTGTTAAAGGCGAAACTAGTCGAATAAAGAATTGTTCAGTCAGTGATTTTTAGACAAGTTTTTATTATTACCTCTCATTTAAATTAAAAATTAACACACTTGACTTAAGATTCACTGAATATATTAAAAACTCTACATATGTTTCGGGTAGTTAACCCATTATCAAGAGTTTATCAATTTATTGCTTTTAACGTAATGTTTTATCAAGAGATAAGCGCAATCTCCTTGTCATTTATATATCGAAAATTGACATTTCAAGATTTGAGTTTAAATTAATATACGACGAAAATGCGGTATTTATGCAAAAAAAGTCCAAAATTCAATTGCATAAAATCCGGCCTAAAGCGATCACGATGTCACTATTTTAAATAATTGCAATTGTCTGGAATTTTATATTTGAGGTTTTCATCTGTTGAGTAAGAGAGTTTTTGTTACATCTCAAGCTGTATCCAAGCTTGAGATGTAACAAATCCAAAGTAATATATAAATATTAATTTCGCGGAACAATCATCATGTGTATCATATCGACTACATGCGAACGAAACGGACAGAAGTAAATAAATCTCCCGATTGAGTTATTTAAAAGCGTACGCGGACACGCTTCCCTTGCTCAACGAAGGAAGGTTGAAAACCGCAGGAGACCGCAAGCTCAAGCGTCCCGAGGGACGAGGCCCCATCGGTATCACATGTGTGGGAACAACTCTAAAGTATCCGCACGCGACCTTCTACAATCCAATTTTATGAGCTAGTTAATCATCAGGATCCAAAGAAAACTTAGCGAGGTGCGTCCATCAGCTTCATCCGCAAATTCGAGCTATCTCTACGGTGGATGTGAAACGGAAGAATTCGTACAGGGGTTATCTGAAAAGTCGATCCAAAATTACTTTATGATAGTTCTCATCTCGATACACTATCATAATGTAAGAGTGGAAAAATATCCTTCTCGCAGTTATAAGTTCACCAGTTATGCACGTAGCTTCTCAAAATATCCTCTACACTTGTTTATTTGATAAACCATGTATTGCGATCTGACTGTTTTTTGGAACATACAAAAATAAAAAAGACGAAGTATGATCAAAAATACTTCGCTAAATATCATTTCCTTAAAAATGTTGCCGAATAGGTCCCTGAAATGCGGGAAAAATCGCGAGCGTACTACTAACGCAGCCCATTGACATTTGAGAATATTATACGATGACATTTGCTATAGAGACGTTGCAATTTAGAAGAAACCTACAAGTATACACGTGTGAACGTTCGGTGCTTGATGTATCCGTGATCTCTGAGAGATGATTTCTATAGAAGGAATTGCATTCATTATTCGGCGGTTCTTCACTTGGAGTAAAAAGAAGATGTTTGGAGATTGAAATCGTTGCCTCACTTCGATGAACAAATGAGAAAATCCTTGTAGAACGAAATGTTGCGGTTCGTCAGGCGTGGCATCGATTTCAATATTTTGGAATATCCTTGAAGAATAAAGAAGGCATCGTATTTAGGCCTGCCAGTAATACAATAACTAATTGGTTTGACTATTCAAAACAGAAAAAATTCTGACAGAATTACTATTCAACAGAATAACGGAATAGTTTTAGTTAATAGTTCCTAATTTTAAAGAATAACAAATTGATCGGTATTTTTGTCTAAATAATTTTTGGGCGTAAAAATAATTTAGGTATGAATGATTATAATTTTATTAATAACTTCGCTCAATTACCTACCTATATTAGCAATTATTCCGTCAGATCGGCCATTTCTGCGTTTATTTTCGTCAAAAAAACAATCCAAAATGACTACATTTATAATGAGAACATTCGAAGGGCATATCAATTAAACAAAAGCAAAAACGGAATTTTCATTTCAGTTTTTGATGAAACGTTTGATCAGTCTTAATGTCAAGAGATTCAGGTCTACGTAACTTGAGATATTCATTTAAACTCGTAAAACACTTAAATTGCGAGGAAATTGAAAATCGAGATTCAAAATTGCGAAAAAAATTAATAGAAAAAAGTTGGAGCTACTCTTAAGTTGAAAATTGAAATTATAATATAAGATTTCAGGATTACTGGAGCATTTTGGAACTTGATTAAACTATCAAGCTAATTTTCCGTGAGTAGCTTCATATGACGAGACGCCCAAGAATTTTCTGTACGAAACTCCGGTTGTGGTAGCTAACTGAGGTAGCAAGCATGAAATGTGTTGATTTGATCATTCTGAAAATATGTATTACTTCCCAAATTTTTTTTTGTCTCAAGATAATCATCTAAATTATTCCAGAAAATATTTGTACTACAAAATCTATGGCTTCATAAAAGAGTCCCATTTTTTGAACATGTATAAATAACGAGGTCATAATGAACGATTACTAACCAGTTAATTTTTGAATTTATTTAGTTAAAATTTATATAATGCAATGATCTTATTGTCCTACAAATTGCGTGGTACCTTTTTCCGGCCCTACGCTCAGAAATTGTTAATATTACTAAACCATTTTCCTCATTACAAATTGTAGGACAAAAATATTACATTTTAGCCTAGTGTGTTCTCTGCCCAAATAAAACAATGTCCTACAAGAAAAGAAATATGTATCACTAGTTCGACAATAATTGTCATTTTTTTGTTTTACTATTAGTAACAAATGATACAGTGAAAAAATCTTTTTTAAAAACTAAATAATTTTATTCTTTAAAAAATTAGATACAAAAATTAGTGCAAGATTAAAGTTTTAAATTATTAAATATTCCTCAAAAGAGTCGAGCATTTCCGAACATACTCGAACTCTCCCACGCTTGATCGAGTAAACAATAAGCACGTGGTCATACTTTATAATTGCTACCTCTGTTAGCTACCACAATCCAGAATTTTCGCAAAGGAAATTGTTGGGCGCATTTTCGAAACGAAGCTATGTACGAAGATCCAGCTTGATAGTAATTACTTTTACATGAAGGATCGATTAGACTACTTTTGAGGCTAGGACACAAATAACGTACCACGCAAAAAATCAGATGGTTAGTAATCGTTTATGATGCATGTTCAAAAAAAGGGGACTCTTTGATGAAGCCATATATTTTGTAGGACAGATATTTTTTCGAACAATTTAGATAACTATCTTGAGACAAAAAAAATTCGGGTAGTAACACATATTTATTTTCAGAATGATAAAATCAAAACATTTGATCCTTTCTGTCTCTGTTAGCTACCACAACTGGAGTTTCGTACACAAAATTCTTGGACATTTCATCAAAATGAAGCTACTCAGGGAAAATAAGCTTAATAGTAATCAAATTCCACAATGCTCCAGGAATCGTGGACTATCATCAAATTAAGTTGAAAAATAAATGGAAAATATGATATAACGTACATAGTTAACACAAAAAATTCAGTTTTTCAAATGATTTCCTAGCAACTGCATACCAGAATTTGATGAAGATGTAGGTAAAACTAACGTTTCGCGAATTTCTGACATTAACAACTGTTTGTACCAACTTTGAAAATGTTTCGACTAATTTGGACAACAAAAACTTAAAGCAGTATTTACTCGAACTGTGCCATATTAATCATGTAATATGTATGTCTTTGGAATGAAAAAGACACGTAATTTAATATTTGCAAACGAAATTATTTCGAACAGAATAAACATAAAGTAAACGTTGAAAGATCCTCCCTTTCGATTTATTCACGTACTTCCGCTTACAAAGTAATATAATCACAACGCGAAATTCTGATATTATAATTATTTTCGTACACCTTCCATTTTGGGAATAACGTATTTACGCAATCGGAAACTTCCAACCCCGATTTGTTTGTCTTGATTTCACGATACGCCGCAACGGTACACACGAAAATGCGGGGAGACTGAGTTTTAATTGAATCAGCAACGTTTCAATTGAAAATTAGCTTTATGTCGATACCGAGGCGAGTTAATTTACAGAAGTCCCGGAGGGATTCGAACCCGGGGATCGTCTGTGTACACAGCACTCACATGGGCCCGGACGCATGCTGATCCACCCGTTATTCCTTGTGTTTGTTTTTCAGCGATGATAACTCTCGACTTCCCAAGGTCCCTCGAATAGATTCTAGTTTGCCAGCAGTGTATCGGGACCAAAAAATATTCAACTGTATTCTCCTTGAATTGTATTATTCATTTAAGTAGATATCACGCAATTGTTGAGATTTTGTCTCAACAATTCCAAATTAAGCTATCTGGTATTTTCTACATGTGAAACTAAGTAATAAATCCTGTTAATAATAATTATTGCATCTCTAGCTAGTCTTAGAAGAGAATTTTTCAGTTTCAAATGAGCTTTTCGGAATTCTAAATAAGGTACAAGTTCAAATTCCGTCCCAATCGGTTTTGTTTTCGACAAATAACGCCACCTATATTTCATGACCCGAATGTCAAACTAGTAACATCAATCGGTTTTGTTTTCGACAAATAACGCCACCTATATTTCATGACCCGAATGTCAAACTAGTAACATCAATCGGTCATTTTTAAGAGTTGATTATGAGACGTTGCTTCTATAATGAAATATTAAATTGTGTTGGTGTTTATAATTCATCTAAATCCATTATAATTGAATATAAATTTAAATTCAAACACTCGAACTTGTGATTTACACTTTATTGACTATATAGCATGACGCGTTTCGTCGTTACAAACGACTTCTTCAGATGCTAATAGAAAACTGTTATTATTCATATTCTGTTAGCATCTGAAGAAGTCGCTTGTAACGACGAAACGCGTCATGCTATGTAGTCAATAAAGTGTAAATCATAAGTTCAAGTGTTTGAATTTAAGTTTATATTCAATTATAATAAAATAGTCAAAAACTGAAAAAACTATTTGAGTTAAGTTTTTGGTTGGAATATTGTACTAATAATTTGATTATTGATATACTTCACCAACCGAAATAATTATTCTGATGTAAGGTATGTGTATTGCGTAGATGGAAAGAGATAAATCCACATCAAGGTTTTATCATCTAAAATTAATAGAACCAGCAAATTCTTGATATTGTCCCCTCATGTAGACCTAACATCATCCCCGGAACGATATTAAGAACTGAAGAGCTGAAATAACCGAAACTTATACAGTGTTTCGGTTATTTCATTAACTGAAATAACCGAAACACTGTATGTGCTTTTATAGTTCAAGAAAACATAAAACTTGTCCCCATCGCTGACCCACGTAAGATCTAAAAGGGACCATAACCATGATAATTACCTACAGCTTCATCCCATAACCTGGTAATTATAGATGCAGAAGAAAAGCGAAAGGTGAAGGAGAAAGAAAAGTTTGATCCGACAACATCAATGTCGGATGCATGCTTTGTCAAAGAATTTTCCAAGAGACTAAAAAGGAAAGAACTAGATGAAGTGCACCAAATTTTACAAATTAATTTATGAGGATTGCGCTGCCAATCTAATTATATTTATATAATTTGCCTCTAGAGTTAGAGCGTCTCATAGTGTACAATTGTTTTATTATGAATCATTTATATCCTAATCATTTTCTTCACAAATAATTTTTTGATGCAAAAAACGGGCGCAATTTCATTTACCGATTATTAGTGATCTCAAAAACTTCCCCTAGAATTGAGAACACAAATATATTTTCACAATTGTCACTATTCAAATCCTTTGTAATTTCCTCATCGTGAATTTTAGTATTGTAAAAAGAGTAACAAATTTGAGAAGTTATTAATTACTTTCCCCAATAAATTTGTGTATTCTCTAACGTTCAAGGTTTCATTCTTTCGTTTCACCCTTCGTTTTTTTTCTATATTTTTGTCACAAAAGGGGACGATGTTTGGCGACTCCATCTTAATACTCATGACTTCATTGATTCATGTGATTTTATTAATTAATACCGTACTTTATTCATGTAATTAAATTTTTATTGATCCAAATCACTTTCAACGACCGAATTGAAATAGTTATTTGGGGAAGTCTTCTCGGATAAACGAGTTACATGACGAACGTTGCCGACACCAAATATATTTTTGAAACACTTAGTTTGAATCGAAAATGAGGCTGGGAACGATGTCACACATCAAAACTTTCAAACTTTTTGGAATTTTTTTATCTATGAAAAAAGATTTGTACTTAACGATAGTGTTTAGGAGTTTTTTTTAACGAATATCATGCTTGAATTTTACAACATTTACGCTTAGTTCATTTTATAACCACTCAAAACAGAAAGACATACAAACATTTTCACACGGAATTCGAACCCAGATCTTCAATATGGCTTTGAACCAGTTAGTAGGCTACGGAAACGATTTGTTCATCGATAATTACACGTAGAGTCCTAGTGACCAATCACCAAATTTGATATAATTATGCTGAATCTACGCATTGAATAGGATATTCTCCCCAAATCAGTCATCTTTGACATATTTTATAATAATAATAACAATTGATGAATGTATTGAGTGAAAATGAAAACTTAATTCACAAAGACCAAAGGTTTGCCGAAGAGTTCTTCCACCTTTCCATGAATTAGAATACATGACATGAAATCAAAAGAGATACAAAAAGATATACCGACAAAATAAGAAAACAAAAGAACAGAAAATTTCACGACAATATGCTTAATAACTCCCGCGTAGCATCCTTTTCGATTTTGAAGAGATTTTTATTCAGTCGTAAATGGGAGAACAAGAGATGCTGCTAGATAAGAAAAACTACCCTTTCAACGAAACACACTTTTTCTGCACCATTCGTAAATCCAAAGTCACCGTTTATCCTTGAGATTGTTGTGACGTCAACAGTGGTTTCGCAAGAGGTATAATATTGTTATATCTATACAGATGATGACTGCGTTACGTCCACTGGTTTACGATTTTAAAATTTTAGTTATTTGACTAGAATAATGAGAAAATTTGATTGTGTAATATAGTCTAATTAAACACCTATTCAATTTCTACAGTAATTTTAATAAATCTATTAAAATTATATATTATCTTGAAAAAGAACACCATGCTTTATAATGCGAAATTGATAACTTCAAAATTTCGACAAAATTCTCTAAATTCATACTAACGGGTGTTTTTTAGAGGTATAGAACTTTAAATTGCAATAAAACAACGATGGATCATTCGATTGACAAGAATTTTTTTTTTAATCGGAAGATAATCTTGGGGCATTACATTTTAAATATGATTTCTGGCATATGACCGCCACGGCTGGCTCGGATGTAGTCCAATCTGGACGTCCAATTTTCGATGACTTTTTCCAACATTTGTGCCCGTATATCAGCAATAACACGGCGAATATTGTCTTCCAAATGGTCAAGCGTTTGTGGCTTATCCGCATAGACAAATGACTTTACATAGCCCCGCAGAAAGCAGTCTAGCGGTGTTAAATCACAAGATCTTGAAGCCCAATTCACAGGTCCAAAATGTGAAATTAGGCGGTCAGCAAATGTGTCTTTCAATAAATCGGTTGTGGCACGAGCTGTGTGACATGTTGCGCCGTCTTGTTGAAACCACAGCTCCTGGACATCATGGTTGTTCAATTCAGGAATGAAAAAGTTAGTAATCATGGCTCTATACCGATCATCATTGACTGTAACGTTCTGGCCATCATCGTTTTTGAAGAAGTGCGGACCAATGATTCCACCAGCCCATAAAGCGCACCAAACAGTCAGTTTTTCTGGATGTAACGGTGTTTTGACATACACTTGAGGATTATCTTCACTCCAAATGCAGCCGTTTTGTTTGTTGACGTAGCCATTCAACCAGAAGTGCGCTTCATCGCTCAACAAAATTCGCTTATGAAAATCTGGAACAACGGCAATCTCGTTTTGGGCCCATTCAACGAATCTACGCCTTGCTTGATGATCGTTTGGCTTCAATTCTTGCACGAGTTGGATTCTGTGAGCACGCAAACCAAGATCCATCCGCAAAATCTTCCATAAAGTGGATGGACACAGATCCAATTCCTGTGCTCGATAGCGGATGGACTCATTCGGGTCTTCCTCAATGTTACGCTCTACAGTAGCAATAGCTTCTTCTGTACGCACCGTACGGCGTCTCTGGGGATGCAAGTTATCAATAAGAGTAAACGTGGCGCGAAAACGTTCCACGGTTAATCGAATTAACTGTTCTGATGAACGATTTTGTCGACGATAGAATGGACGTAGTGCGCGATACGTATTCCGACCAGAACCATTATTTTCGAAATAAAAATGCACTATTTGCAAGCGTTGTTCGGGGGTGAGTCTATTCGTGATGAATTGCCAAACCAATTTGAGAATAAATCACTTCTCAGCTGTTAAATCGGTCGCCATCTTCAACAGTAATGCCAACTTAAACTTCTATACCTCTAAAAAAAACACCATTTACCAACTTACTATCAACCAAGTTAACCAGATATTTATGTTGTAGGAATGTACACTTACTTGAAATTTGAGGAGGTCCAGCTCAGCAATTCTTCTCAAAAATGAGAACGTGACGAAGGCGAGTCGAAGGCACATGTTAGGAATGACGGGAGGAGGTTGTCCTTCCACTCTTGGAGTTGAATCAGGCGGTAAAAGGGAACCATACAACATAGAAATGCATCCTAACAACTCGGTGCCATGCAACGCACTCACCTAGAAATTTTAAACAGTAGATATTTTTTATTATTTCAAATTAATATAATATATAAATTTTTAAAGAATGAATAGAAATAATTTCATACTATCGTGGTTGTGTATCGCAAATAATGTCAATAAATCCCAAACGATGACACTTCAACGGAAACAAGGTGAGATAGAAAATAGTATATGTCTATCAACATATAATCTTTATGTAGTAGTTATAGGTAGATAGTGATTTCCTAGTCATGATAATTACATATCAGAAAAAATGCTAGGAAAATTTACTCATTATGTGAATCGTTAAACAAATGTTAGTACATGAAGCAAAATTATGAATTTTATAAACATTTTTACCGCCAAGTTTCAAAATTGCTTCAATAATACTATACACATTTGCAGAACATAATTCAGATGTCCTTCAAAATCAGAATTATTTATGCATTTAGGGTTGTGAAACCAAGTAGTTCTTGTACGTAGTTACACAATTACGGTACACGAATACGTAGAAGCAGTCGACGCCATAGATGTCACTCGCAATCAGAGACGAAACGTCTGGAAGAGGGGGGGTTCCAGTTGACCACGGCTAATCAGCACGGAATTATTTCACCATGTTTCACAATTCACAAGACATTGCATAATAAAATTAGAACTGAATTTCATGATTCTACATTGGCATCATCTTGTGCATGAAATATACAATTGCACAAATGTTCCAATTGATTTCAATTGTCCCATCATATAAAATACAAGCACATTTCAAAATTAAAATGGTTTGAAAAAAGTTGATGTATAGAAAATTATTTGATAGTGTTGGCGTTTACTTGATGTAAATCCATTATAATTGAATTTAAATTCAAACACTTGAAATTATGATTTACACTTTATTGACTACATAGCATGACGCGTTTCGTCGCTTACAGAATAATATTAATTATTCATTATTATTAATAATTCATTATTAATATTAATCATAATATTAATATTATAATTAATATTAATTATTCTGTAAGCATCTGAAGAAGTCGTTTGTAACGACGAAACGCGTTATGCTACGAGTATGTAGTCAATAAAGTGTCAATCATTAGTTCAAGTGTTTGAATTTAAGTTTTATATTCTACAAAATTATTGTTAGTGATTCTCACTGATATGGAATTATTTGTTGGTTTTTGTTATCTATAGATATTAATAAAACATTTGATTAATTTTAGTGCCCCTCCACTTTACTTTACACGTTTATGATTGAAAAACTGGTATAGCCAGCTTGTCTTCTTTTCTCTCGATAAGGTGATTTTGCCTGTTTATTAGCAGTTTACATCTACGATATTGGCACACTTTTAATTTTAGTGAGAGTTTACATCTCGTGAGACTGTTGTTATACATATACAGAGGTGTCAAATGAACTTTATTATTTTAATTACTGTTATAAAGAGCTAACCGGTATTTATTGAACTTACCAAATGAGTTGGATCGGAAACTTCGGGACAATTTCGGGCTAGAGCTGCCAGGAAGTCTAACGCGGAAAGTAAAAAGGCACAAGCAGGAGGAACATCGTGGACGGGACCTCTCACAGCCAAACAACATTTGGACAGCTGTTCTACTACTCCTACACAGACAGCAAAACTGCAACAAAATATAATTCTTTTAGCGATTTAATGATTCCCAAGCGTCATTTATTTCATATAACTATACAACATAACATACACAATTTCAATAAACGTGAATTGTAGCAAATACAAAAAAAATGAAGACCTAAACAAACCAAAACCGTTAAATAAGAATTTCCTACATAAGAAAATAATCGTATTGAGTCTCAAACAAAGCTCGAATGTCATATCAAATTTATAAATTCAATGGACGATGAATCTACTCTGTGATAGTTCATATTTAAATGAGAGGTAATAATGAAAACTTGTCTAAAAATCACTGACTGAACAATTCTTTATTCGACTAGTTTCGCCTTTTACAGCATTATCAAAAATGGCAAGTTCTTGATAATGCTGTAAAAGGCGAAACTAGTCGAATAAAGAATTGTTCAGTCAGTGATTTCTAGAAAAGTTTTTATTATTACCTCTCGTTTACATATCAAATTTATCGGTTATGTTGTTTCATTCAAATATTTTTTCAACTAGAATCGCGAAAATCAATGGTCAATATTGGAAATAATTAACTTCAAGTCAATGTTGTCAGGTTGTTTCTCTTGCACAGTTTCACATTTAACTTTTCGACCTTTTGAGAAATATATATTTTTAATACTACAGCGATTATTCCCCATTGAGGGAGCGATTGAAAGTTGAATCATAATTTTGTAGGGTTTTTGCCTTTCTGATTACCAAGAACGTCCTTCATCCTCTCATAATACTTCTTCTTTCAGTCATCTGTCCATTTCATTTTAGATTTCAATGCGATTTGTGCGATTTCAATGCGACCGAATGCATTCTATTGGGAGATCTTTGGGATTTTTTATACTGAATTTTTGTAGATCCTTTTGGACCTTTTAATGTCGCATTTGCGCTTTTTTATTTTAGTTATTATAGTAGTTTTTCTGCTATTCTGGATTTTTTCATATCCTGTAAGGTATATGTTATATCCATAAAACTTTGCTCGTCGTTTTATTTTATTGCCTACTCAATCCTATATTAGTGGCGGTAATAATGACCGGTTTCGTTAATTCAAATTTCCTTCGCTCTTTTTGCAGCAAACTTGCAACAAGAAATACAATATAAACGTAGTATATATATAAAAAATAGAATGTTCTCATTATCTCATAACTATGAACAAAAAACATTATAAACTGAAAACAGTTTCATTCTCCCTATTAATTTCTAACAACATTAACACAAATTCTATTACAACCATAAAACGAGGTGCACGAGGACTTCCCAAAAAAAGGGCACATTCAAAACTTGAAATCGACTCGAAAAAATCCCGCAGAACAATGAAATCTGACATTTTTTACGCTAAGAAAGTATATTCAAAAGAACAATAATTTTTATTGAAACTGACTTCGATAATCAGATTATTTTACACACCTGCCCAAATGAAATAATATGTGGGTGCATATAATATAAACACAAAAAGAAAGTTCCTTACATAACTGTTTTTCAGAGAGGGCCCGAAACGTCGCTAATCAAGAATTAATACCGAATTTTGGGTGGGTCTCTTTTTTTCAGCTCGGAAGAAACGGCGGAGAACGCACATGACACATTTATAACGTGATTAGAAGCGGTGGCGGCGCAGACGAGGGCTTCGACCAAATGGGGCCATGTGCCCCATCTCTCACGTCCATATTTCACCCACCTTATCAGATTAGCGGAGTATCCTTGTCGCAGGAGATGCCTATTTCAACCTCCCGCCGCGTGCGTAATGTATATAAGCCGAAGACTTTTTCTGCTATAACAGAGTCACATGTGCCAATATCTATATTTAATAAGTAAATCTGACGTTATAGTTTTTCCGGATGTAAATATATATATATATATATATATATATATATATATATATATATATATATATATATATATATATATATATTGTTATGGTAAAATTTCATGCAATCTTTATGATAATATAGAAAATAATAAATAACTAATAAATAACAGATGTATAAATTTGTAAAATGATTCTTAAAAATCACTATCAAAATTCTTTGAATAGACTTGCAGTATCGATAGTATTAAACAAAGTTTGATTTTCTCAAAGTAATGCTTTTAAACTGCTAAATTGATTGTTTCCACAAAGTCATATATATTTCATGCATTTTACTTTATTGTGTAAAATTTTAAACATATATACAGTTTTGCAGATATAATTAATTCCATTTGATTGAATAGATTTGATAGTTAAATTTCTTTCAAGAGTTGGTATTTCGAGTGGTATTTGGCCAATGAGTCGAGTAATATTGGCCTCAAATGCCTCAAATTTGTAGCCAGCTAATCGATGTAGACTTTGGACTTTACATAGCCTCAAAGGAAAAAGTCAAGAGGTGTGATGTCACGTGATTTAGCCGGCCAATTCACTGGTCCAAAGTGACAAATGAGCTGTTAAAGCAGTAAAGCCATGGTTTCACGGGCTGTATGGCAAGTGGCGCCATCTTGTTGGCACCAAATTTCGTCGAGACCACGTGCTTCAATTTCTGGTATCAAATAGTGTGTTATGTAATGTTCCGTAATATTCTGTTTTGAAGAAATATGGACCGATTATTCCACCGGCCCATAAACCACACCAAACAGTTGTTTTTTTCTGGTTTTAATGTCAGCTTTTGAACCTCTTCGAGGTCTTCATCACCCAAATACGGGCATTTTGTTTATTCACGAACACATTAAGTCAAAAATGGGCCTCAACGGTGACCAATAAGTTGCTCAAGCGCCCGAAACACATTCCTCATAGAACGCCCATTTTCGTAAAACAGTTGAACAATTTGTAGACGCTGGGTTAAGCTGGGCTGAGTCTTTCCATTATGAATTGTCAAACACTAATGAACAAGAATGTTACTTCAGTTGACACGAGGCATGCGCCATCTAAAATTGAACCAAAGAACGACCACAAAAAGTACCATTAAATGAATCACTCTTTTTTATATATATATATATATATATATATATATATATATATATATATATATATATATAATGTAAAATGATAAGATACTCTTCATATCATTTGTATATAGTTATATTATAGTTGTATATAGTTATTGCAAAGAATAAGAATTATATCTGTGAATTGGTATCTTTCAAGAGGAAGGGAGAAACATTTCAACAGACAGAATTGAAGAGATCCCTTTTCGAACTAAGAGAGATATAGATCAGATGTATATGTAAAATAATAGAAATAGATAGTGTTAAGATTGTATAGGATATAAGGACATTAAATTGATTTATAAGATTGTACTCAGGTATATCTCGAACAATTGATTTATTCTAAAAGAAATATAACTTTTATTTACAATATTCATTAACATTATAAAGTTTAACTTTCCTGAAAAAAAAACCAATTTAATGTCCTTATATCCTATACAATCTTAACACTATCTTTTTCTATTATTTTACATATAAATCTTATCTATATCTCTCTTAGTTTGAAAAGGGATCTATTCAATTCTGTCTATTGAAATGAAGTTTCTCCCTTCCTCTTGAAAGATACCAATTCACAGATATAATTCTTATTCTTCTTTACAGTAACTATATACAACTATAATATAACTGTATACAATGGTGGATTTATACTAGGAGCAGTCGGGGCTAGTGCCCAAAGCGGCAAATTTTCTAGAGCGGCAAAATTTGGAAAGTGAGAAAAAATTTTCTATACAAATATAATTAACTAATAATAAAACATAATGTATGATAAATAATATATAATAAATTTCCTGCAATCAATTACTTATTCTAATTCTTAAAAAATAAGATATCAAAACTATTAAAATAAAATTTGAGTCATAGGGCGGCATTTTTTTCAGTGCCCCAGGGCGGCACAAATTTAAATCCGGCCCTGACGATATATAAATGATATGAAGAGTATCTTATCATTTTACATATATATATATATATATATATATATATATATATATATATATATATATATATACATAAATACATAATTCATCTTCTGAGAACTCAATTCATCTGATTGAAAATAAAAATGACATTGTATGCAATAGTCCTAACAACATTGTGTCCCCTTGATTAGATTTGCTGTTTCCATCTATCAGAGCGATTATTCGTCACAAGATTATACCGATTAGGTGTTCTAAAGCCAGATGTGTCTGCAATTTTTCCTTAATTAGAAAACTGGCCGTCACGCTCTCGTGCATTACGACTGAGAAACTTCGAATGGCCATATCGCATCTATCTCAACTACGCGCACTGGGTGCGTATAATTCGTCGGTGTAAATTCAATTATAGCCCTGCAGGAAAGGATAATGTTCGGCAGGACCTAGATAACAAGAAAAATGTGATCTGGACAGATAATTGTAACGATCTTTCTCAATGAAGGGGTTATATAAATGAAGCAAATTAGAATCAAGCGTTCATCAAATTTACTCATTCTCATAAGAAGAAAACTTCCATAAACATTTCTCAATTCTATTATTCGAGCTGTTGGTTCATTATTATCAATAATAAACCAACAGACAGTTATATTTTGTGAAAGTACTAACTAATGCACATAAACTGATGGTTTTTTTCAATTTTTTCCAAAGTTTATTTGCGTCGATCATTAAAATATAAGAAAATGTATTTGAAAATACATAGACACCCCAGATGCCTTATAATGTCCTATAAATTCGTTCGGAAAAACGTCGACCTGAAGTTTTAAAAGCACAACAATTATCGACAATTTTTACACAGATAATTCAAAATCAGTACCCTTAAATCAAGTGCTAATCGAATTTCCTCATACTCATAAGTATTGATACTCCATAAAAAATATTAAATTCAATCGTTCGGGCTGTTGATTTATTGTCAAGCGTAAATACAACAGACAGTAATATTGACGAATTGGTTGAGGCTTTCGCGGCCAGTCGTTGAACTAGTGTTGTCCTGGTTAGGGTCTAAGGGTCGTCGTCGGTTGGAATTTCTTCCTAACGTTTCGCTAGTACGAGTGGCGAGCTTCTTCAGAGGTCGTTCGATTTCTGATCTGGAAGTAGACCGGGTCTACTTCCAGAATCGTTTCGCTGCCACTCGTGCTAGCGAAACGTTAGGAAGAAATTCCAACCGACGACGGCCCTTAGACCCGAACCAGGACAACACTAGTTCATCGAGGTTAATACTTAACTCTTCAGTCTTTCAGGAATAACTTCTGTATTTAGAAATTTTCAAGCATTTTTTTGTGATGTTGACCAAGATACTGAAATATCTCTGCGGACTGCAGCCACTAAACATTCGGTTGGTTCAGGGCAAAATTTCATAAGATGGAGCTGCGTAAGGAACTGTTTGACAAACAGGTGCAAATGCAAGAAAAAAATGGTACCTTGCAATTCCAAATGACATCAGAGTACACCATGCAAAATAAGTGATTTTGATCTAATTAATAAATGCATTTTGATTCTATTATTTGTGGTATTTTATTATTACATTAGTAGAGTCTAGGCCAAACTTGTTTATCCTGAGGTGTAACATATTCATTTCAGGCTCAACCAGTTCTTCCTAGGTTGAACTAGTTTCTCCTATCGCCTTTAGGACAGACCAGTTTGGCCTAGTCTGTACCGGTTAATCCGATGGCATATAGGATGAACTAGTCCAGCCTAGGCAGAACTAGTTTCGCCTAAAATCGGGTTTGGCTGATAACATATATACAGAACATAGAAACCTGAAAGCTCCTTTTGATGTCCTATCAATTTGTTTGGAAAAACGACGACCTGTCGTTCTTTCATAGGATATTTTAGATATATTTTGAAAGTTATGGATAATTGTTGCGATTCTCTTAAACTTTAACATAAATAAATCACAAGGACCTTATTATCAAACGTTGATAGAAATTCTTCGTTGTCATAAGAAGTAAATTTCCGTAAAAATTATTAATCGACTGGCCGATACTTGATGAAAATCTAAATACATAATTTAATTAAAACTAAGTAGTTTTTCGGTTTTCACTATAATTAATTCAAAACCAGACAATATCGTTTCGATAAAAAAAATTCCTTGAAAATTATTTGGTACTTATAATGATGATACAATTATTCATTACTGATTCATTGTCAAGAGAAAATAGATAAAGAGATGTTTCTATATTTTTTGCACTGGACACAATCATTGAAATAGGCATGAAAAAACAAAACGAAAACAAAAAACAAGTTTACAATTGGGATAACATAACATAGAGACTTGAGAGTTTCTTGTAATGCCCTATAAATTTTTCTAAAAAGAGAACAACTTTTACACATATAAAAAACGACTGATATATTCTAAAAACCCCATTCACATTCTCGCACAAACCTTCAGGATATTTTCTAGAAATACTATTGTATTTCGAAATTTATCATATAATTAAAAACACTTGTAAATCGAATAAAAAACACTTTGCTCAATTTCTTAGAATTATATTGTTGCTTGACAACTGTTTCGGGATGTTTTCCAAATTGAGAATTCAACTTTGAAATTATTTAAACTCTTTTCTTATATTCTTACAGGACTCTGAAGTCCATTGAGAATAAACTATGTAAATCTACGCCAAGTGTTTTTTATTCAATCTATTTAAACAATGTTTCAAGAAGAGATCAAAGAAAATTGAATGAACTTTATTGGAAATCCTGAATTTCACAACATTCCTCAATACGGTGGGCATATACATATTTCAGGCTACTCACCCATTATCTATATATATATATATATATATATATATATATATATATATATATATATATATATATATATATATATATATATATATATATATATATATATATATATATATATATATATATATATATATATATATATATATATATATATATATATGAACTTTTGATAATGATTTGATTGCCCGAAACATATTTGTTAGTTGGTACTGAAATACCAACTAACAAATACATATTTACCCGATTGATAGTTTAAGAATAGTTTTGAAAAAAACAATTCGAACAGTCCAATAACGCTTTCAACTTCTACATCAGGTACTTCACACCGAAAAATGAAAATATGAACATAATGATAATATTTTGTTATATCGACAGCAGTTGTTTTATAATCAATTCCGCTTGAACTAATCTATTGTTTATGGCGACTTAACTGTGATATTACGATATTACCTATTTTTCTTAGAAATTCTTAGTTTTGAATGCTTTAGTACTTGATTCGCTTAATTCTTAATACTTGATGCCTTAGAATTGAAATTATCGTTCATTTCAGTATAATATATTTTCTTTAGTATACCAGTATATGCTGACGAAGAATAGAATACCTTGAAGTATTATAAAATATTCTCAACAATTGTTTTAGTTTCCAAATGAAAAAATGTGCCAACTTTGATTCGTATCAATAATATTCTATTCAATTATCACGTCAACACTCAGGTCGGGAACTCATTAATCAGAAAAATATCACAGAATAATAGGTTTTCCTTTTTTTTAAAGCTATTGAAAATGAAGTTTGAAAAAAAAGAACATTCCTTCTTCCATTGAAAACATAAATCTTCATATCAAACAAGTTTATTCATCTGCAAACTTATGAAAATTAGAATTGAAAATATTTATTCAGCAATAGCTATTACAAAATCAGATATACAATGAAGTTCAAAATATATTATTTACAACTACAGGTTTAAAACGATTTTTTTCTGAATAAAATTATTATTATTAAATTTTATTAAATGCGTTGAATCCTTCATAAATATACTACGGGTGTTTCTAGATTTAGAAAGCTTTTAAACTTGCTTGCAGAAATTGTCAGTATTTCTTGTACTATAACCTTATACATCACTGACACATGTTACATTTTTTATTACTCTATATGGAAAAATTTGTTTTTAATTTCAAATATAAATATGTATGTAGCAAAAAGTATTCTCTGTTTGACTGGCATTAGTTCTAAACAGTTTAGCATGCTTTGGATTGGAGTATATCTATTACATTTCGAAATTATTCACAAAGCTCTATTCTGTATCTTTTGTAGCTGTTGAGTTTTTTCTTTACTCAATCCCAATAACAGAGTGGAACAATATTCCACTCTGTTATTGGGAATTAAAATAGCAATTACTTGTTGACTTTAAATTATTGACTTAAATAGCAATAACTTCACAAAATTGAAATGAATCATTCTGAAACAGATAGAACATTGAAACAAACAACAAACAAAGTCATGTCATTTTAAGAACAGATAACCTGAACAGTTTGAAAAATGCAGAATTTTTATCATATTTTCAATAATGGAAAAAATATTCTCCAAAACTCCCATTTATTTCAGGCAATAATTTTCAAGTTTAATATTTTCGCGAAACGAAAGTATTCTTTACAAAAGTATCAAAACACGCTATATATTATTTGGCGAAATAGTGTTCACTCGCAAGTCGATCTTCACATTTATCATTCATTTTTCGACGGCACGTTTTCTGTGTAAAAAAGTTTCTGTAAAAAGTCAGACCGCTAGAAAGCAGTCGCCTTTTCCGATTACTTCAGAGGTGCACTTGAAACCACTTGAAAAGTTTCTGGGAACTTGGACCGAGTGAAAAGTGTGTTTGTTTGGTTCAAGATATTCGAATAATCGGTCCTTGACCTCAAACATATTCTTGTCGGCGGCGAATGAAGAACACATCAATCGACTGACGAAAAAATCACAAACATTTCTTACTGACGAGCTCTTTCGATGAAAAATGTTGAATACATAAAGTGAGGAACAACCAAATGAAATAAATTCATTATTTCAATATAAACAGTACCATAATACAGTTATTTTATATATTATCAGTAATACATAAGTCTTATTTAATACACTTTTAGTGAAAAATTGTAAAAAATCTTTTTCATCTTAATTTTGTAAATCATGAAGTTCTGCTGAAATTTTCAAGTAGGATGATAAATTTTGATTTTTTCGTTTCAACATATAAGTGATTTCGAATTGAACTTCAATGCCCTCAATCAACTGCATATCAAATACATCAATTACCAACTCTAGAATTGAAACAAGTTCCGTTTATTGTGAGTGTATGGTAAAACTGAACGCGTAAAAATTTAATTATTTAAACTAAATATCGTTAAAAAACTAACAATCGTTGAAAATTATTCAATTGAAATATTGATTACAGAAATGAATTCCTCAGAAACATTTTATCAGACCTCTTTGTAATGTATCTATATAAATATGTTTTTTGACTTGGATCGTTTGTAGTTATCACTTCAAAGTAAGTAACAAAATTTGTGGATGATTTTATGTAACATTTTGTGATATATTTATAAAACATTAATCTACCTATATATTTATATTTGAAGACAACTTCATTCCATCAAATGCTTTGATTTTAATTACATCTATTTTTTTTTAATTAGAGGTAACACTCCCTATGCCTTTATATGAGATAAAGTGAGATTTTCCTAACAACATTTTATGGATTTGGCAAACACGCTTTGGATTTTCACATTTCTTTGGATTTTCACTGATACGCGATTATATGATATTTGATGTAATGGCTGGAAATAAATTTGTAAATTTTTTTTATATTTGTGATGTTTTAATGAAATCATAGATATATTTATTCACCGATATATTTAAATTTGAAGACCTTTTAATCATACTGCTATATTATAAAATAAATTTACAACTCATGAAAAACTACATAAATATATTATTTTCGAAATGTAAAGAGTGTGAATTCATATAAAAAGTGTTCAAAAAGTGACAATTAATATAAATTTTCATTGAACAAAAAAAAATTCAACCGGCATTATATCCAGAGATAATAATAATTTGAATTGAACTCGTAATACATAATATAATAAGAAAATAATACAATAAGATTATAACGTTGAGACATGTTTCGAGCGGTCAGCTCATAATCAAGACTTATTGATTTGATTTTATTATTTTTGAATACATTCGTGAAATCTCAAGCCAAGTGTTTAATTGAAATTATCATTTAATAATGTTCCAGCCAGAGGTAAGCAAGAAAACAATCTCATTTATGGAGAGATAGATTTTGTAGTTATCTTGGCTTTCATGAAAAAATTAAAGTTTTCGAGATTCACGATTGTGAATTTTGTCCCTGAGCCAAGTATATCAGTGGCTCAGGGACAAAATCAAAGATATCCCAATCTGAAGTTGTTTGATTTTATACAATATAAAGCTTCTTCAGAGTCTGTTCTAGGTGCAATATTGCCAGTTGACACTTCGGTAGCAATCATCCTAGCGTTCTCGAGAATGCAAATTTCCTCTGGCATTATTTACTTTGTCCTCACTACAAGCACATAATATCCTGGAACTAAACAATCGCGCAAACTTCACAATCTAGTCCTCGACATAGACACTTTCAATCGATAGCCAGTGAAAAACACACAGTTTCTTAACAAATATAACTATGCAGAAAAATATAACATGCTTAAAAAAAACTAATACTAAGGCAATTTTGTATGAAAAATTATTATCAACAAAGATCAATCTCAATCAATAATTCACTCTCAGTGAAACATTGAAAGTATAATAATATAATTGTCAAATTGGCTGAATTACACTAACACATGTTCATTAATTTTACATAATATGTAAACATATTACGTATCATTGTCCTAACCAAATTATAGTACTGAAAAATTTTGGCAACATGTTACAAGTCCGAAAAAAATCATAAAACAATAAATTCTTTTTGATGGAATATTAGCAGATGCTTGAATTGTTCAATTTTAGGGTGAATGCAAATTAAACATCATAACATTTTTTAAAAACAAAAACAAATGATGAAAAATAAAAAATATTATATATCGAAACGGCAAAAATATCAATAAAATTTGTCAGATTTGTAATTTATGATAGATATTCTGGATCATACATTGTAATTCTTTAAATTGGACACACAATCGTTTACACTTCACTCATGATTCTAACACAAATTTTGACTTCTATCACTGCTAGTAAAAACTAAATTATTCACAGCGACTAATTCATAATGCAGTTCACTGAATAAGAATGGTAATTTGTGAAAATTTTTGAGTAATAGTATTTTGGAAAATATGTTGAATGACTTTCCTTCAATAGTTCAAAGATGTACACATATTAGTATCTCCCTGTATTTATCTCTTACTAATCACAAAAAATCGCGGTCCGGATTTACGAAAATATAGGAAGCAATTGGGATCTTCAAACAACTTTCAGGATATTAATATCTCCTAAATCCTTCTGAATGTTTGGAGAAAGGAAAAGTGAAATATTCAACTACTTAATTTTGGACTTGAAGTGAAATTTTTAAGAAGTTAGGGCCTCAATTGACAACACTTTATTGAAACTGACATACGAAATTGAAAGGGTAAAAACTATAACAACTGCTCAAAATGTCCACCATTTGGTTCTGTACGTTTTCTTAGCTAATGGTACTGGCACTGAAAACTGATTTTTTAATTGCATTGGTATTGTTCTTTATTTCTGTGCAAGCTTCTCATATTGTTTTAATGATTGTGCGTATTTATTTGAGAAGAGTTTACTAGTTATTTTAAATGACTACAGATATAAAATTCTACTGAATTGAAATCAGGTGATCTTGAAAGCAAGTTGTGAGAGGTGCCTCGGCCGATTTATGTATTTAAGAAATTCTCTTTGGAAAAATCTCTAACAATGAGCTTATTATAATGAAGCGAACCCTCGTGTTTGAAATACATACCAGAAATATTTACACTTTCGCCATGCAGAAAAACTGGCAACATATTTGAGTTTCAGTATTTGGTAAAGAGAGGTTTAGTTACACTTGCGGGTGAAATATATAGTATTACAGGGTGTTTGAAAACTATTCAAAAACTAAAATTACGAACCTGGAAGACACAATCTGGATAAGTATAAAAAAAGATAAATGATAACGAAAATAGCTGACAAGCTGAAATATTCTGTAACATAAAAATGAGTATGGATTGAAAAGTTTTGGATATTTCATTACTAAAAGTTATTAGTAACCATTTCTTCGGCTCTGAGATAATTTTCTGCACAAATTGAAATGAAGGACACATGTTATTTTAGTGTTTCGTATTCTTTCCAAACGTGCAAACGGATTATGAGAATTTCAATATAAAGGGTATTGTTTCAATTGCTCTCGATATTTTTTGAATCCCAACCTGAATTTTTTTTTATTACTAAGAGGTTCATTTAGGTTCTGTATAAGAAACATAAGCGCCAATAGCGTACAAATGCACATTATATTACGCATCTTATTGGCCCAAAGAAGAAATTGACAAAAGTAATAAAACACCCTGTATCTTGGTTACTAAGATCATCAGACCCAATAAAAAGGGTATTCCTAGAACCGCCAGGGTGACCTCTATGCACCCTCTAAGTATTTGACGTTAACCAATGAAACACCCTGCATATTACTTTTGATTATTTTTTGTACTTTTAAATTTGTTTTGTTTAGCTAGTGCTCTTTCCTGTTTTGTTATTTTGGCCTGTAAAACCGTTTATGTACGAGTATAACATGATCAGACGTCCCGTTTCGAGCAGAACTGTCCCGTTTTCATGGTATGTGTCCCGTTGTTCCCTGATATAACCCGAGAACGCAAAAATATTCCGTTTTTTCCCGTCGACTGCACTACTTTTTGAGCATTGAAAAATGTCCCCAATCATCGAAAATTTTTTTTCGAAATCGCACATTAAGTTTGCTTTTTTTTTCATTATGATCGACAAGTTGTCTCCAAGTTGTATTATCTTTTTTCTTTTATAGAACTTTTATCGACAATGGAAGCTGCAATAGAAATCAGTCAACTAAAAGACAATTTGGCTCAGAAACTGATGAATCAGATTCTTCAAATTACGGTTAACAGTTTATTTGAGAAATTGAAAGTCAATACCACTGACATTGATGAAGAATTTGTGAAAAGTATGGCTACCGAATTTGATAGCCGTAAATATGAACGGACGCTCAGAAAGCACTAAACATATTGTAATGTATTGATTGTAATGAAAACTTGGAAATAATTGACAAATGTTCATCAATTAATAACAATATTACGCAAAAAACAACCGAAGGGAATGATCGAAAAGTTTCTACGGAAGCTCGCTGGAATAATGCACAAATTATAAACGTCTGAACCACACAGTTACATATTCCAGTTTTGGAAGGGAAGTTGATACTTTGAGATAATACAAAGAAGTGCCGAGAATTTGATTCTTTTCTGAAATCATACCTGCTGTATTGAAACAAATTTCTCTGTCTGATAAATTAAAAAATAACTTGAAAAATTATTGTGAGCAGTATTTTCAATTCATAATAATCAAACTTAAAATAGATAGGTAATATTTGAAATTAACTCAATAAAGAATAATAAAAGTGTAGTGAAAGTGTTTTCAACAATACAAGGTCCCGCTTTGAGCCTAAAAAGAAACGGCCTAAAAAGAAACACCTAGAAAATTTTAAAAAATTCACAAAACGTGCAAAAATATTAACCACGGAACAATTCCAAAATGAAGAAATTTTTCAATATGTATTCTGCAGAAATATTGATAAAATGACAGAAATTACAGAATCTCCATTAAACAAGCCAGCAATTTCGAAAACCGTGATACAATCACCGATTCAAGATGATGAAACGCCTTTGCGAAATATTAAATAAACAACTAATAATGAACTTATTATCAGAAATTCCCACTATAACGAAGAAGGCTTAGGTTACACCGTATTTTCGTTATTACGGAGTGCTCTCAGCGAACAGAGCGTGGAGCTGATCCTGCCGCTGCAACTTTTAATAAGTAATTTTGACTCGGATCTCGGCGATAATTGGAAAGCGTGCTCCTCCGTCCGTTAGTTGTGCCAAGACAATTCGAATCTGAGCTGGCGCAACGGCAAATATCGCGACTCGACAATTAAATTTCGGTACACCTATAGATTTCGTATTAAACCGAGGGATTACTTCCGAGATGGTTTTCGAAATTAGATAAAATCCGCACACAACACAAGCATGTTCTTTCTAAGACATAGTAAAATATTCGAGATTACGGTGGGTTTAAGGACAAGATATAACCTTACCTAGGAATAACGGTTCGTAATTATCTGGAAACGTCCTGCGTGCAAAACATATAGACCGGTCAATTTAGACATGAAAATAGTGGTCAAATAATAAAAATTCCCGGGAAGCCAAATATTGATAGAGAGCTGGAGTTTGCCATTACAAATAAAAGTTCTAAATATCCTCATCGATCCCATGGAAGCGAAAAGTTATTCGGGGTCAAAGGTCAAAATGTGAGGTTTTTTGGATTTTTTTCGAAAACAGTAAGTTTTATAAAAAACAACCTCAAACCAAAGTCGTAGATCTTAAAACTCTCTACGAAAATGGTCTTTATATTTTTTTTATGAGATATACCTGAGAATGTAGAATATCAAAATGTCAACATGTTTCTAGCGTGAGCTCATCTTCAAGACGATCAATCACGCTCGAAGGTGTTTTTTTTAGAGGTATAGAACTTTATGTTGGCATTAGGTACTGTTGACGATGGCGACCGATTTAACAGCTGAAAAGTGATTTATTCTCAGTTTGATTTGGCAATTCATCATGAATAGACTATCGCCTGAACAACGCTTGCAAATAGTGCAATTTTATTTCGAAAATAATGGTTCTGTGCGGAATACGTATCGCGCACTACGTCCATTTTATCGTCCACAAAATCGTCCATCAGAGCAGTTAATTCGATTAACCATAGAACGTTCTCGCACTACGTTTACTCTTATTGATAACTCGCATCCCCAGAAGAAGTTACTGCTACCGTAGAGCGTAGCATTGAGGAAGACCCGAATGAGTCCATCCACCATCGAGCACAGGAATTGGATCTGTATCCATCCAATTTGTGGAAGATTTTGCGGAAGGATCTTGGTTTGCGTGCTTACAAAATACAACTCGTGCAAGAATTGAAGCCAAACTATCATCAAGCAAGGCGTAGATTCGTCGAATGGTCCCAAAACGAGATTGCCATTGTTCCCGATTTTCATAAGCGAATTTTGTTTAGCGATGAAGCGCACTTCTGGTTGATTGGCTACGTCAACACACTGACGCTAAGTCTTGAAAATGAGCTAACGCTCGAAACATGTTGTGAATCATAAAAAACTTAATACTCATCGTTTCGCGAAAATATTGTTTTTGACACTTTTCCATGATATACTCTTTGTTATGTGTTTTTTTTTTAAACCTGAGATTGGCCGATTACGATAACAATCACAGGAAAAAGAATACTAACCATAACCATAAAAGTTGAAGTTTTAGTTCAAATGTCATTTAGTTTCGCATAGTGATTTATTCATTTGGATTACACACATCATGCCGAAAGTCGTATGTATTTCATAAACTGTTCCGTTGGTCGTGTCTCTGTCTTCGTTCATTATTATTTGTTAGATGATAACTATGTCATTTTGTTATCAGCCGGATCTCCTTGCATTTGGTAAATCACAAATTTGGAAAATGGATGCAGCGAAGGGCTCTTCGTAATTTTGTTGTTTTCTTTTAATGTGTGGATTGTAAGACTTTTTGCATTTAAATAAAATAAGTATATTCATTTACTTCCAGTGACATGCAATTTTTGTAATAGAAAAATATTTGTAAGAAACTGCAAGCAAATGCAAATGTGCAGTCGATGTGTGGAATGGGACAACATTATACTCGGTAAGCGGCTCAATATTTTTTTCTATAATCCGACAAATAATAATTAATCACCACATGCATAGCCTGTGTTGTCATGAACACATACAGAAACACACACGATTTTTGCACCGTTTTTCTTGATGATGGAATGGACCCCTTCATGCGCAAGTTCAACTTGAACTTGGCTGGTTCTTATTATACAATTAGATATTATTAATTGTATATTTTTGCAGATAATTTCAATTGTTGCGAGTGTTGTGGCCTCGAAACAATTGGGCAGTTAAGAATAACCAAGGCTCGGGCACTTTCAAACCTTTTTCCAAAAAATCAAACTGCTCGTGCTGCATCCCAAAATTTATTTGATGACTTTCGGGTAAGCTAATGGTGTAGGCCCCTAAGTAGAGTAAAATGAAAAATAATGCTTATTACCAGATAGAGGTGGGAGGATATACCTACACCTACACGTAAATAAATACACCACGTACGTAAATACCAAGTCTCAATTATGGTTCACGGCAAACAAACTCAAATTGAACGATGACAAAACTCAAAATTTAGTATTTTCATCTAATCACTTCGACAATCCTGCGGTAAAAAATACTGCAAAGCTGCTTGGCGTAACACTAGATAGCAAACTTACTTGGAAAGACCATATTGAACAACTGAAAGGAAATCTTGCCGGTACTCTATTTTTGCTTAGACAAATGAGAACTATTTCACTCTCTATTTCACTCATTTTTGAGTTATGGCGTTGTTCTGTGGGGAAATTGTTCCAACGCCTTAGTAGTTTTCAGGTTACAGAAAAAGGCAATTCGAATAATGGCAAGCGTTGGTTACTTGGATTCATGCAGACCATTATTTATAAAATATGGAATAATGGCTTTGCCTACATTGTGGATATATAACGTTCTTCTAGGAATACATAAGGATGCAGATACATTGATAAAACAGTCTGATCTACATAATTATAATACAAGAGGCGCAAATAATATCCGAACAAATAAGTATCGTCTAAATAAGTCAAAAAAAAACTCGATAAATTATAATTTATACAATGTGTTACCTTCCCGTTTCAAAGAGCTTTCTCTCAATAAATTCAAAATAAACATCAAGAAATATTTTCTGAGATTTTGCTTTTATTCTGTCAGCGAGTATTCGCAGCACTTCAAGGCAAAGTCATTAATATGAACATGCTCACCACATCCTTTCATGTGTTAATTTTTACTATTTTGTGCATTATACAAATTTGTTTTTTTTTTCAGTCTTATGGATAATTAATCACTAAGTTTGCGAAGTCTACACTATTAGACTTCAATCATTAGTCTCATCTTGGTTTAATTTTGTAACTTTATCTACTATTTTTGTATTATTATCTAATGTATGTTCATTGTATTTGTGGAGGAGTGGAAGAATGATTCGTACTCCTCCAAATGAATGAACTCCTACCATTTGTAAGAAATTTGTTTTCTCTACAATAAAGATATTCTATTCTATTCTACATACATTCACAATACTTATTATTATCATTTGAAGATTTGTCTAATATATTTTCTCCTTCAAGGTCGATAACGAACATCAGTTGACGCTAATCAAAGATTCTCTGATGACTGATGATGTTTCTTTGGACAACGAGAAAAAACAGCTGCTATCAGTCAGCAGTGATTTTTTTTCTTTGTGTGAATAATTTGTGTAAAAACTTTTGCAGTTTTCATCTACTATATTTATTAAAAAATATCTACCTACATTTTGTACCTAGATGTGTATTACGAGTCAAATTTCACCCGAGCGAAGCCAGGTTTTCATCTAGTATGCCAATCATCCAGCAACAAATAGCTGGAAGAAATAAGTCAAACAGTAATCCAAAAACAGGTCAACAAAGTTTCAACACAGACCTCGGTCCCAAGCTTAATTGATTCATTTAAATGAAACGACGTGTTTGTAACGCCATTTATATACGTATATTGTTTAATTTGGAATTATTAGTACGAATGTAGAGTGCAGCCATAACTTGCACCTCGAAATTATAATTGTTCGATACATTATGATAATGCACACCTGCATAAATGAAAGGTTATTAATACGTAAAATATCAATTCTAAAGGCAAACAAATTTAAATATCCGTCTTTTATCGATGCTATCAATTTCTCCTCACAACTCTATATTCATAAATATTGAAATGAATACTTGTAAATATCAAGCCATTAAATGATTATCATGTCTCGAATAATAGTTTATGAAAAACGTCTAATCCAATTTCGAAAATAACCACTGTTGACTTCCAGGTTTTACTTCGATAGCACAAACTGAAACTATGTATTGAAATATAAAAGTTTATTAAGAAAAAAGGAATATGCAATTAATATTTAAAGTGACGTGTAGTATTTTGTGGGCATTCTTCCTAGTTGTATTATTGTATCAATTGAATGAATGTAATTTTACAATGTAAGAAATGTTTCTCAATTAATTTTTTATTATATATATATATATATATATATATATATATATATATATATATATATATATATATATATAACAATGACGGGACTCGATCTAGAGACGTACTTGTTATTTAACAACTTCAAGAAGGAAACTGATCTGTACAAAACGTACAAACTAAGACAAAATACTGAAAACGTTTTGATACTTATTATTTGAAAGATGATTCAAATAATTATTATGCATTACCATTGTTTGGGTATGAGAATTGAATGACCTTTTAGATTAAATAGTCAATTTCCAAATTCCTTTAATCCACAGGGTTTAAAGTTCTAACAACCAGTCATAAACGAAGACATATTCAGCTTAATAAATTTTTATTTAATGAATACAGTTTGAAAAAATTTCTGTATCTATATTCTACCTTTACATTTCAATATCACATAGAATAAATTTTTGAATCGCCAAACTTGAAAGGGGGTACGCCATTCTGATGAAAGCCAACTGGCTCGAAGTACGTGGCAATAATTGTTTCCTTATGACAACTGTACCAATAACTTTCTACTTTTCTGATATTCACTGCACTGAGTTCATTTTCTAGGTTTCTCCCCATTTTAGGATTGTAATTCCCTAAACAACACAGGTCTCCTCCCAATTCCAATAATTCATATCTTCCAATATGGAGAATCTCAGCGAAAGCAGGTAATATACGACTGTTTTGCAAGAAATTTTCTGATTTAATTGGTTCGTTATGTTGCTATAATATATCTACTACTTCAACGCTATCTTATAAAGCATATTTCGAAGCCCATATCCTATTTAGAATGAATCACATTAATTGAATGAACTTATAAAAAACTAACTCTCAAAAAAAAACATAAATTATGCCAATAAACATAATAAAAAATTGAGCAGTTGCTGAGAAAAGAGTTCTATATAAAAACCAAATCGATTCTTTTAGGGAAATCTTTTCAATGTACAAAGATAGATTATCCTGATACACACCGAAAAACCCAACATCATAAATCAATCATCAAAGTAGAATATATCATAAATATTCTCAAATGAGCCATAACAAATGTAATCCCAGAAAACGGATTTATTCGCATCGCTCGACCCAGCATTGTGAAGGGGTGAAATGGGGACAAGACAGGTGCATGTGACACCGCTAAGTAGGTCGTGCATTATCGACGCTTCGGCTAGAGGAGCTGTTAGCTTTTTCTTCAACTGTTGGATGCACGTGTCGTTTCTCAGCCTCCGCTGATGTTGATGGACCCTCTGTGCAAACATTCTATTCAATCTTGCAGCTCTGTGACGCGTAAAGCATTAACAATCGCGTCGGTACCCTTACATATCTATTATAGGGCAAGCTAAGAATGGCGATGTTAGCTGATGCCATTCGCAGAGACGTCTAATCGAACACAGTAAATATATGTTTTATTGGGCCGAGTACCTTGTTGTTATTTTTCTATCGATTCGTGAAGTACTTTACAGTCTACTACCTCTAAACTAAAGAGAAACTTACAACTGATGAAGCATTTTCAAAAGGGAGAACAAATTTAATTTTTCATTGTAAGGGTTCATTTGAAAATATTATAAAATATTTAAATGAAACTTCATTGTGTTACTGTCACAAACTCGAGCGTATGATAGGGACAAAATTAAAGTTCTTACTTTAAGCTACAAAAGCGTGAAATCATGCATTCATAGATCACCAGAAGAAATAATACTGAGGGTTTAAGTCTGGAGATCGAGCAAGTCAGACTTGTGGCCCACCACACCAATCCAGCGACTTACGTATGATGCTATTGAAAAATCCCGAAACCAAAACCAAACTGAACTGTGGTGGTTCATGCATAAATCACATTACAATGGTTGAGGCACATGGTAGATTCTACGATACGTCAGTTCATAGAATTTGGTTGATTCGTGAAATCGTATAATTGGTGGGTATAAAGATCCTGGTGTGTACTGGAGGGTTGATCTGTCAATGACCAAAATATTGAATACTTGTTTTCAGACCGAATAAAGTCATTTCGAACATTTATTACTGATTAAACAACTTAACATTAACTTTTTGATGAACAATATGTAAATTTTTAATGCGTAAAAAAAACATAAAAAACATTGTATTCTCGAAACAGAGGAATACACAAGAAATAACCGCTTGAATTTTTGCTTCATGTTTACCTAACAGCCGGTATACAAGATTATCCTACGTCTACGAATATATTGCATTAGGAATTGAACATCCCCAAACTAGAAGCCTTGTTGAAACTTGAACAGTGCAAACTTATGTATAAAATACTTAAAAATATACAAAAATCAAATATTGTTTTCAAATTGGTTGGCGAAGTTTATGGTTATGAGACAAGGTTTCAGTCAGAGTTCAACATTCCCAACAGTAGAACAAATGTTGGACTGAATGGTACTGATAATATGACATGTAAAGTGTACAATAATTTGAGTGAGGACATCAGGTCAACTAAATGTTACACCCACTTTTTAAGGAAATGTAAGGCATGTCTGAATGCTTGATGATAAATATGTACTTGTTAAATTGAAGTTAATTTTGGATTTTAATTATATTGGAGAAAATTAATTAGTTTTATAAATCCTTAGGCCTAGGCTAAACAAAGCACTGATTTTAGATAGAAGGAATGGTTTTTTCTTATATTATTGTAAAATGAATTAGTTAATAAATACTTCATTTGAAAAAAAACATTTATACAGGGTGATTAACGTGGATGGTACCTCAGACGTTTACGAAGAACGTGACATACAATTTTCCTGAAAATTCTGTTGCTTGCGTGGCTATTTCGGTTCTATAGATCTGATATAATTTCAGCGCCGTGACGTCACTGCTTATATCGGAAAGTGATAGCAACTTTTACATTTCAAATGAGACACTCTATATATTACTACATTTTTGCGTACCCTATAACCGATATTCACGCCTTTTCGAGAAATTCATTGAATTTCCTATTTTTTAGTTGAAACATGGTTACAATAGAATCTTTATTACCTACTTGTGTTTGACTTCGTAAAAAGTTTAAATTTTGAATGCCCTTGGTAAACATTTCTGCATAACATAATTGGTTATTATTGTACAGGCTCATTCAAAATTCGGAGTTTCCGCTATGTACAGAAATATCGGAAAGTTCATTTTTTCAAATAGGACACCTGTATATATTATCAAATACTCTGATAGAGAATTTAAATTCCTTAAAAAAAATATCATATTCCTTCACCTGAACAGCAATGGTTCCGGAACAAAAGCTTGTTTCTATAGAAATTTGATAATTTAATCTTTCTGTATTGTTACTATGAAATGTCAAGAAACATGACATTAAAATTTTACATCAATACTAAAATGTATATCAGACATTTGATAATATATAACATGTCCTATTTGAACAAATTTATCTCGCAGCAGTTTTGTAGCTAGCGGAAACATAACGAATTTGTAAAATATAGACCCAATTCCGTTATGCAGAACAGATAAACAGCTTATTTATGAACCGCATACAGAATTTCAATTTTCTACAAATTCAAAAACGCATAATAACCATTCAACTATAACGATATTTTGACTGAAAACTAAGGAAATGTTAGTTAATTAGGTACCCGAAAACTACTAGAGATAGGCATAAAGACGTGTGATGCAAAAATAATAAAAAATTACAGTGAACGCGAAAATGTGAAAATATACAGAGGGTCTTATTTTAAATACAATACAACTTTTCGATATAGGTACACATTAACGTTACAACGCTGAAAATATTTGAGATCGATAGAACGGAAATAGCCATAGAACTAATTGTATTTTAAGAAAAATCGTATGTCAGTTTCTCCCTGAACATCTAGAAACTATCGGATATTTTACGTGCTAAGTTCATATCACAAGTCTAGTGCTAGCTTCGTATTCTGATTTAGTAGGCAAACGCAATTACATTTATATCAATTCCCGATTTTAGTCGAACAAAACGACACAATAATGATTTCACTGAACCAACAGTCGGGGAAATTAAAAGAGGGGACATAACGAAGAGATTCGTCGACACGATATTAATAAACGAAGAGCGAAAACGACGGAAACGATTAGAATGATTTGGCGAATGCGTGGGTGCATGTCCTCTCGAATTGAGCACAACTCTGAAGAGGGTCGAATACGATAGAATACACTCTGTGATTATTATTTTTATCACTTCAGTAGGCCTAATAGATTTTCTGAAGGGCAAATATTAATTCACAGAGGTAACTGTTTATGAATAAAAATATAACTTTGTGGTAATAATGAAAACGTAGTTAAATTCTATCCAGTGCTTACATAACAGTGCTTAGTAGGGTATAGTCGCCAAATTTCGTCCACAAGCCTAATTTCGTCCCCATCGGTTTCTTTTTTTCTAAGTAACACCATCCAGTTTTAATAGTTGAAATTTAAATTTACTTACGTCAAACGGCAATTGTAAAACTTTGGCGGTGGAATATAGCTCCTGTCTTGAGATATTTAAAAAAAGAAAAAACTGTTCAAGGTGAGTTTTTGAATGAAATATTATGGGTAATGTCTAAATATAGATCTGTTTGACTTATTAAAACGAAATATTTGTCAAAAAGTGTTCTTAACGCTTAGATTTGAATCGATTATAATTTTATTTAGATTATGACATGTGTTTCTTGGTTAATGGAGGTTAACAATAAAATTGGCAAATTTCTAATATCGTCCCCTATCGTGGCATCTGCAGTAAATGATCTCCCCGTTCATTTGGATTCCGCAAGCTCAAGAACTCCAACTGCATCACCACGATTAAGCAATTCTTCATCTCTATTTATAGTTCCAGCCTACATTCGACCAATTCCAGTGGTTGAGCCACCTTCAACGTCAACGTCAACTAGGCGAGGTAAAGCTATGGTAGTCACAGCTTCACCACATAAACAAGAAATAATAGATGCAGAAAACAAAAAAAAGGAAAAAGAAGAAAGAAAAGCAGAAAAAAAAAAAGAAATAGAAATGTAAAAAAAAATACGACAGGAAAAAACAAAACCAAAAAACAACGTAAGAATCTTTCTTTTGATGAGGACACGTCTGATGATGATGACCCAATTTTAGTTTCTACTGATGAAGAAGATAGTGACGATAATGACGCTGAATGCCCAGTTTGTCATAAAAGTTTTTCTCAAGATAAAAAGGGAGAGAAATGGATAAGGTGCACAAAATGTTTCGAATGGATGCATGAGGATTGCGTTGATAATCCAAGAGCTAATTTTATTTGTGCGATTTGTTTTGAGACTTAAAATTACTTAAACTAAACCAAGGATTAATAAAGGTCTGATTAGATTATTATAATAATAATGATTACGAATAATTACTGTTAGAAATACAATTTAAGTTTACGTACTGATTATTGTGATCTCAATATCGTCCCCGGGACGTAATTACGAGCCAAAAAAAAAATGTTATATTATGAATTTTTGTAAAAGCTGTTTTTGTAGGAAAAGTAAATAGTTTATTTAGTTATTGATTATGTCAAATAATTAAGCAATGTTTACTTAAAGTTTGATGTTTTATTTATCAATCTACTCCTTATATATTTTTTATATTTTCTATTTTTCAAAAAGGGGACGAAATTTGGCGACTTTACCTTAGTCTAGTTCGATATTTTCATTCGAAAAATCAAAATAATTCGAATAGACCTTCAGAGAGCTGTCGCACAAACGTCGTCAACGAAAAGACAACTGTTAAAAGAATATTGAGTGGCTTCAAAAACTCAATAATGAAAATCCAAGAATATTATTCGAATACATTGATAAATTGTCATTAGGAATTATATGACCTCTCAAACTGTATGAAACATTCATGAATATATTCAGAAACTATTGGAAACCATTATTTAAACAATTCGTTGATATCGTATATTGCCTTTTCCGGGATTATACTTCTAATTTTCTTAATAAATCAACAATAATAATAATAAATTCAATGGACGATGAATCTACTCTGTGATAGTTCATAATTAAATGAGAGGTAATAATAAAAACTTGTCTAAAAATCACTGACTGAACAATTCTTTATTCGACTAGTAGATATAACATAATGCTGTAAAAGGCGAAACTAGTCGAATGAAGAATTGTTCAGTCAGTGATTTTTAGACAAGTTTTTATTATTACCTCTCATTCAATAATAATAAGTTCTTCATTCTCAACAGGTATAATACTCATTTATAGAAAATGATAACATAATGTTAAATAATTACTGAATAAATAAAATGGAAATAAATACAACAAAGAGATCAATCCAATCTAAAAAAAATGAAAAAGTAAGTAATAAATAAATAATGAAATTAAACGAAATAATACAAAGAACTCAATCTAATTCAATTCATTTTAGTCAATTTTCCTTGTTCACATTAATTCCTAATAATAACTTCTATGGAGTCAAACTTAATGTCTTATTTAAACTTAATGTCTTATTTTATTAGCAAATGTATTGAATGTAGACTCCATAAACTAAATGGGAAATTATATTAGCGAGTTGATCTTTCGACTAACTTTTTGGTTGGTTTTCGTATTGAACTCCTAATGAGTAGGATCCTTCAATTTATCTGGCCAGTTTGAGACAACTGCAGTGGACCACGTTATGTTCAAGTTTACTTCACTGTGGCATTGCTCACCAGCTTTTGGTGTATATAATGGAGACCGGTATATATGACCATAAATGTGATTGGGAGTATACTGTTACGCTTGAAAATATCTCTGTTACTGTGTGTTTTTTCATGGGAATTATACCATTTTGCAGTATCACACTCCGAGATCTGCCAGATTGGATCAACAGTATGATTAGTATACGTATGACGTATCGTTTTATCCGATCTTAATATAGAAAAGTTTTAAAATACTTATGTTGCAGAGGACTGAAATTTTGGGAATTCATATAGAAAAGGTAATTAGTTCACTGGGTAAAATATCGATTAGCAGAGACACTAAATGAAGATGATAACAATTGCGAAAATAATAAATTTAAACTAAAACACTTGGCGTGAGTTTCATTTCATTCCTTTCATAGACTTAATAGGATTATCCTTTCAAACATACCTATTATGATTTCAATAGATCTTAAAAACTACAGAATGAAGTTTTTTTGTTTAATTTACATATATATATATATATATATTTATATATGTAAATATATATATATATATATATATATATATATATATATATATATATATATATATATATATATATATATATATATATATATATATATATATATATATATATATATATATATATATATATATATATATATATATATATATATATATATTTATATAGATATTTACAAGTATCGTGAAAATATCAATAATAATTATTTTCTCGTAAAGTGCCAAAATTCATGTACCATACATACAACTGGGATTCAACCTAGCTCAAACTTTTTTAAAGCTATACCTAATATACATTGTTTTGATCTAATAGATGTCCACTTCCAAAAATTCATGTATTTATTATCAAGAATAATGATTATATATTATGTGACCACATTAATAAAAAATACATTATTTTTAATACATTAATTTTAATAAACGTACGATAGTTCGAACTTTTTTAAAGCTATACCTAATATACATTGTTTTGATCTAATAGATTTCCACTTCCAAAAATTCATGTATTTATTATCAAGAATAATGATTAGATATTATGTGACCACATTGATAAAACATACATTATTTTTAATAAACGTACGATAGTTCAAACTTTTTTAAAACTATACCTAATATACATTGTTTTGATCTAATAGATGTCCACTTCCAAAAATTCATGTATTTATTATCAAGAATAATGATTAGATATTATGTGACCACATTAATAAAACATATATTATTTTTAATAAACGTACGATAGCTCAAACTTTTTTAAAGCTATACCTAATATACATTGTTTTGATCTAATAGATTTCCACTTATAAAAATTAATGTATTTATTATCAAGAATAATGATTAGATATTATGTGACCACATTAATAAAACATACATTATTTTTAAAAAACGTACGATAGCTCAAACTTTTTTAAAGCTATACCTAATATACATTGTTTTGATCTAATAGATTTCCACTTCCAAAAATTCATGTATTTATTATCAAGAATAATGATTAGATATTATGTGACCACATTAATAAAACATACATTATTTTTAATAAACGTACGATAGCTCAAACTTTTTTAAAGCTATACCTAATATACATTGTTTTGATCTAATAGATTTCCACTTCCAAAAATTCATGTATTTATGATCAAGAATAATGATTAGATATTATGTGACCACATTAATAAAACATACATTATTTTTAATAAACGTACGATATATTCTGTTCATCTACGAATATGAAATCTACGAAGTGAATTGCAATTTTTTCAATGATAACTAATTTTTTAATAAAGCTCTGATAAAAGTAACAAATATTCCAATTAAGAAAATTTTAATACACGAAATATTTATAGATAAATGAATTCCTAAATTCAAGGAAATATCAATTACATTTCAATTAGGACAGCACATTGATAAATGACCTTAATCTATATGACATGGCAAATTTTCTCATATTTGAATTCTTAGGACCATATAATTAATATTCAATAATTTTATAAAAGGAATGAAGTAATTGAGAAAATAACTCATTTTATTGTAAAACGGCATTATTCAGTTTCGACTTTATAGATATTCAGAATCTATTTTTTCTACTAAACCATGTTCATTTTCTGATTTTGCTCGTTGAAAACACTAACGTTTGAAACAAATATTTCAATATATTTTTTTATACTATCCGACACCCCGTATATCAATCCCTCGCAATCACTCTGGCATTTATGCGTACATATGCTACATCCCTTTTTATTATTTTTTAATCAACCTAAGTCCCGATGACAGTAACGGCTTAAATTATTCCGTTTGTTTGGACCAATATCGAAATGGAATACCGTAAACTTGGAACAATGTTGACTTTACGGAGAATTATTGAGCCTTCGCCGCTCACTGTTTTGTTTACAAATGCAGTACATGGCATCGATGAATGCTTCAGGACAATGTTGATCATAGACAGAACCTACTCATGAACAGATATAGGTTCCAATATGTAGGACTTACAAATTTATTGCAATTGGTTAAATATAGGAAATATAGAAAATTAATTCTGTATGTATCGTACTCATATTATCGCACTTGTCAATATTAAAAGTAAATTTACGATAATTTTGTTATAATAATTTTTTACAAATTATTCAAAAGAATATTTCATATTTCATACATTCGATTTATCCAAAATGATTGCTTGTCAATTTTATAAATGTTCGTTGGTTCGACAGATATTTGCTGCTTATATATCTCCTCATTAATTATGACAAATCCAGTTCGTTATTTCGTTGAAAATCTGAATTTCTTTCTTTATCGAAAACTATCGATAAAAAATTTATCAAATAAATTTTTCGTCGTTATAATATCATATTTGACGCATACCATATTATGTCAAATCATTGATGGCATTGGAGGCATTAGAGGCAAATCTCCAAATGTACATCAACACTCAGGAAATACCGTTTTGCTGTTTCTATGAAAACTTGAGCTGGCTCTACTGAAGTGAAAAAAGTTTCTTCAATAGGGGGAGGTCTCGTGAGTCTTTCACTGGTATGTTTCCTTCATTTTGAACAGATAGAAACTAGGTGCGCTTGGAAATAACAAATGAAACTTGATTGTTTGAATGCATGCCACTGACGAGTCCCATAATAGAGTGAAACAACGCTGTATGGCATTGCCAACAAGTTCGATGTGTTTCGAAACGCATTCACTCTCGAAGATGATAGGATGTATTTTCGTTGACAACATCTGTGTAGACTGCTTCCTGCGAGTTTAATTTGAAAGATTTCGATATTTCGACATTGCGTGCTTGTGTGTGGAGCGGAACGATAAGGTATGGAACTATCCTCACACTAAAGAAATCTCTGAGTCATTCACATAAAACGTCTACAAAGTATGTAATCTTTGTAATGAAGTACGAACTGATCTTTTTATCTGTACGTTTACCATGCTCAAGAAAGTTTATCTTAAAAACTGGTTCAACGCTTTCGTTTCACGTATATATTAATAAATAGTAATTGTAATTCCTTGAAAAACCTAAGGAGCTAAACATCAAAGAGTGGATATCGTCGACTTTGCAGCTGCGAATGCTTAAATTATTTAAACATATAAGCCGAAATGAAGACTCTATCGAACGATTGGTGGTTCAAGGGAAAGTCCAGGGCAAAACATCTCGTGGCGCTTTCCAACAAGGTGGACAGATCTGATAAAATCTGTGACGCATTCCAGCATCAATGAAAACTGTAGATCCGCTAAGCATAGATCATTGTGGCGCCATATTGCGTGGGACGCAGTGGCACAAAACCAAGACACGACTACGACCACTCTGTCTACAGTGAACGACTGAGAAGAAGAAAGATCTACACCGTTTCAAATCAAAAGTGAAATGGATTTAGGCCAGAAACGGCCGTGAGCATTCAAGGAGATAATAACTCCTATGAGTCACTCAAATATTTACTAAAGCTAAAGTATGTAAGTACACTATAATATAAAGGAAAATATCAAACCAGTTAGTCAGAAATAAAATTCTCCCCATCAGAGACATCAATTCCAAGTCGGGGAATTGAAAAAACAATAACCGAATCAGACCACGTCGGCAGCGAGCGAATATTATATTAAATATGCGAAAGACTATTTGTAGAGTCAACAATTTGCGTTTGATGCGGAATGAAAGGCGGGCTGCCGAACGTTTCTGCCCCGGCCTCACGAAATTGGCGCGGATCTCTGCAAACAATCCTTATTTGCGGAGTTTTAGAAATGCACGGCTACTTTGTAATTATATTTGAATTTCAGTCAGTTACTTTTTCAGTTTTCGCTTTGTGAACATTTCAATTAGCCAATATAACTCTCTGTGCGGATTCGAGGATGCCTTTCTCTCTATTTTCCCAAATGGTTACCCGAATTGAGCACCATTGTCGAAACGATGGCTGCATGACGATCAGACATACTACTCCTCATTTTCTGCATTGTTCCAATTTTCAATGGATCGTATTCTACTATTACTACAGTAGAAAAGAAAACACAGTGTAATACTAAATTATTAAAAATTATTACCATGAAAAAGTCTGGGAAATGATATTATAAAATGAAAGTGCTTTTAGATTACTTCATTCCAAAAAAAGCTAGATACCCAACATGTCAAAAACGGCATCTGAAAGTTAGCTATCAATAAAATAATTTGATCTTATTGCGTTGAAATTATATTTGTTCTATGACATAAGTATCACATTAGGTTGGTAATATTGCATAATGTTAATAGTCAAGTGGTTAACTTTATCGGAGTCCTGGCGATCCGAACATGCAGTTTATTTCCGGAAGTGGCCTCAATACAGAGCAAAACTAGACACTTAATTTTGAATTATACAATTTATATTAATTCTTTGATATTATGCTGAAATATAACGCCTTTCAAAAGACTAAATATTATTATGATACGTGTATCGAATAAAAATTGAACATTACATTTATCTTCAGAACAGGAATACTAATAAATACAAACTTCAGATTTATTACGAAAGATATTGGGAATAAGTTTTGACAACATCCAAAAAAATGAGAACTTGTCGCGGGACACGAGGTAGGAACGTTAGTTCCTTCAAGAATTACAATTCAGTTAATTATAAAAGAAGTAAATATTATCTATTCAATAAATAAAAAATAAGTCGTCATAGTCATTTATAATATTTTTATTTATTTTGAAATGAAATCAATGTATCTAATGTATGAACAATTTTTTATTAAACACTTTCCATGATTTTCACAATAAAATTCGACTAATGCATTATATATTCATTTAACTTTTGAGTTATTTAAATTTGAATTATTAAAATTGTATTGATATAACAGTGCTGTATATTCGATGAGCGTTTGCTCTAGGCTCATGCGACATTGCTATGTTCAAAGAAAGAACGATTCCAAAAAAAGCTAGATACCCAACATGTCAAAAACGGCATCTGAAAGTTAGCTATCAATAAAATAATTTGATCTTATTGCGTTGAAATTATATTTGTTCTATGACATAAGTATCACATTAGGTTGGTAATATTGCATAATGTTAATAGTCAAGTGGTTAACTTTATCGGAGTCCTGGCGATCCGAACATACAGTTTATTTCCGGAAGTGGCCTCAATACAGAGCAAAACTAGACACTTAATTTTGAATTATACAATTTATATTAATTCTTTGATATTATGCTGAAATATAACGCCTTTCAAAAGACTAAATATTATTATGATACGTGTATCGAATAAAAATTGAACATTACATTTATCTTCAGAACAGGAATACTAATAAATACAAACTTCAGATTTATTACGAAAGATATTGGGAATAAGTTTTGACAACATCCAAAAAAATGAGAACTTGTCGCGGGACACGAGGTAGGAACGTTAGTTCCTTCAAGAATTACAATTCAGTTAATTATAAAAGAAGTAAATATTATCTATTCAATAAATAAAAAATAAGTCGTCATAGTCATTTATAATATTTTTATTTATTTTGAAATGAAATCAATGTATCTAATGTATGAACAATTTTTTATTAAACACTTTCCATGATTTTCACAATAAAATTCGACTAATGCATTATATATTTATTTAACTTTTGAGTTATTTAAATTTGAATTATTAAAATTGTATTGATATAACAGTGCTGTATATTCGATGAGCGTTTGCTCTAGGCTCATGCGACATTGCTATGTTCAAAGAAAGAACGATCAGTGAAAGAGAGAAAGAGACACAGCGTGCACGCGGAAGATGCTAGCCACTCGGCGAGAACACATTTCGATGACATGACCTGACCACATTAAAATCACTCATTTCTCGTCGCGATCCCCCTCGCTCTGACCTAAAGTAAGGAACTAAAGCTCCAAAGGAAATGATATTTTGTTCTCCACGTTTTGGCGAGGCCCAGAAATTTCTTTGTGGTAGTCCCAGGGAGTTGGGGCGTACTATTTGGGAACCACTGTTTAATACATTGTGTGACACCACATTGTGTTTGTGACGTCAAATTGGCTATTTCGAATAGGAAGTTCATGAGGCTAAATAGCCGAGAACAACTGAGTGCGACTGAAAGCTGATTTTTTCTCTAAATTCAATGGTGGAAACTATATTTCGCGAACTTCACCATTCATCGAATTTAAGTAACATTTCGCGAAAAAGATCCTTCATATCACAGTACTTGTCAATATTAATACTACTTGGCGTTGAACTAAAAACAATTGAACGACTTCAATTCCTTCTACTATTATATTCTGGGTAAAAGAGAACTCGAAAGAAGAACCTCATATTTACTGAACCTACGGATTTGGTTTGTGAAGAGTAAAACAATGTGTGTACCTTCTCTAAACAGTTCTGTTGAGCTCTTCACAAACCAAGTCCGTAGGTTCAGCAAACATGAGGTTCTTCTTCCGAGTTCATATTTGCTGAACCCTCGGACTTGATTTGTGAAGAGCTCAACAGAACTGTTTAGAGCAGGTACAAACATTGTTATACTCTTCACAAACCAAGTCCATAGGTTTATCAAATATGAACTCGGAAGAAGAATCTCATATTTGCTGCACCTACGGACTTGGTTTGTGAAGAGTATAACAATGTTTGTACCTGCTCTAAACAGTTCTGTTGAGCTCTTCACAAACCAAGTCCGTAGGTTCAGCAAATATGAACTTGGAAGAAGAACCTCATATTTGCTGAACCTACGGACTTGGTTTGTGAAGAGCTCAGCAGAACTGTTTAGAGCAGGTACAAACATTGTTATACTCTCCACAGACCGTGGATTCAGCAAATATGAGGTTCTTCTTCCGGAGAACTCGGAAGAAGAACCTCATATTTGCAGAACCTATTTGCAAGACGCTTTGTGAAGAGCTAAACATAACTGTTTAGAGCATAATTGCCAACATCCGAAACGAAAAAACACCAGAAGAAAGATTCCTTCTTTACTATTGTACTCTTTCTATAAAGTACACACAAACAACAAAATTAATTTTCAAGGGATGGAAAATTGAAAGAACTGATTGAAAGAAATATTCTTTCGATAACTATTTCCTCTAGTTCTAAATTTTTAACTATAACTTCTAATTCTATTCATATACACCACAAGATAATAAGATAAACTAATATACACCAGTTCTTGGATCAAGAGCTATCCGATTTCTATTTGACAATCACTATTTCAAACCGCTTTTCAAATTATCATAGTATCCCAACTGTACGTAAATTTCTGAACGATTTCACAGTTCAGATTGTCTCTTTCTCACTCTAGTCTGCTAATAACCTGACTCTAACGAAAAAATTGCAGGAAAATATTTCGGGCTGGGACTTTCGAGGTAATTAATTTACTCCGCTAGTCCGTCGGGACGTGACTTCTTTTTGCCGTATTATAATTGAGTTTGGCCGCGTTGAGAGCTATACTCGCGCCCTCTATTGATTGGTTCAACTTTAGTTAACTTTTTTTATCTTCGTTTTTTCGGTTCGCACAATGTAACAAGGCAAAAGATTATTAATCCTTGCAGGTGTTGTAGGACATAATAGGCTTCCGAGAAGTTTATGATTTCATCAACGCAGTTTTAATATTTAACGTAGAAATTGCAACCGAGATTATCGGAAACTATACAAAAGGAACTTTCTGCTGAACGCAGAAATAGAACGCTTTACCTAGAGTAAAACAATTTAAATATCTTGGATCGGTTATTAGAGGATGGGTCTATATCCTGCGACATAAACACTGGATTACCGCTGAGTGGAATAAATAGCGTGAGCTTACTGGAGTCTTGTAATGCAAAAATGCCTATAAGGACAACAGGAAAGGTCTATAAAGACGCCATCAGACCAGTTGAACTCTATGGTAGCGAAACAGAGACCTTAAAGAAGATGGACGAACAAAAACTACATAATATAATCGCGTATGGTGCGATGAGCAAGAGTAGTTACAATGAGAGACAAAATGAGAAATCAATTCATCCGGGGTATTTTTAAAGTTGCACCCATCTCGGACAAACTCACCGAGTCCAGGGTAAGATGGTATGTACATGTTAAACGACGTCCCGAAGACCATATAATAAAAAAGTGCCTTTCCATGGCTACACAAAAGAGAGGGAGAGGTAGACCTCCATCTTCTTGGTTGACGAATGTCCAGAGGGACATGAAGAGGTTGGGGCTATCGGATGACGATGCTAACCAACGGAAAAAATGGCGCCTCAAGATCAAGAAAGCCGACCGCGTTACGGGACACAATATACAAGTAGAATTATAAAGCTGTGATGTTTTTCAAAGCTCTAACCTTTTTTATTTTCTTTATTAATAAATACTAAATATAAGCATTTTTATCATCACAATTTGGTCACATTATACCAATGATCAATTTTATCCTCACGTAATTTAGTATCTAACTCGAACTGAGGTACACTCATAAGTGTACCTTAAATTATATTCCTATTTTATAGTTACACTAGAACTCAACATGTAAAACGGGCACTGTTTTTCCCATTTACTTCACATTCAAGTAACCCAAAACCTTTTGTTCTTTTGAGCCTTCTCCTAATGTTCGTGTTGTTTAACAGTTGAATTACTTCAATCTTACAATGTTGATGTAGCCTTTCTTCAGGTTAATTGGCATACTGCGTAATAGTTTGCTAGAATTTCTGTCGTCAAGTCTCAAGCGTCAAGTAATTATTACGAACATCTGTGATATTTCTCAGTAATTTGTTTCCAAATTTTGCTTATATAGTAAATGCTTCTTCTGTATTGATAATTGAGTCTTACGCTCTAAACCCAATACAAAAGCTCTATCATAACGCAATAAAATGAGTGATTGCAATGAGTGAGCAATTGATGGGTGAGTTTCAGTGCTAGAACATTTAATTTAGTTCTATTACAGCAGCGGATCTGATTCACATCAATTGCAAGACATTTTCAATTTTGTTCAAATCACAAGTAAATGTGTGAACTGAATTCTCGCACAAAACTTGGTGAAACGTTGTTGAAATATGTCGAAAATCTACAAATTCTTTAATATTCTCCCAATTTAATATAATATGTCATGTACTAACCCATAATCAAGATATATTAAAATTATGAAAATGTGTTAGTAGTCCGAAACGTATGACGAGTTATCAAACAAATTTTGTAGAATTGATCTAAATATTTTGAATTTTGGGATACACTATTTACATTTCCATAGTTCCATTACATTTCATCAATAAAATAATCACTTCTGTTTATCAGAAGTTAGCATCCTACGGCTCGTAAGCCAAGTGCGGTCTTTCGATAGTTTTGGCAGTCTTTCGACGGTCAACAATTGATTATTGCCTTATAAAACATATAAAAATATATAGAGTTGCCCTTATAACTTTAAACAAGTTTTGAGACAGATTTAACGAAATTTTCAAAAAACACGCAAAAGTGTGTTTCCTATTCATATGCCTAATTACCTATTTATTGGAAGATGATCCATTGTTATTGGAAAATACTGATCCTGTATTGGATCCACTGTATGAATTTTTTGGGATTTCTTCGTAATGGGGCGAAAAATATTCATGAAACGATACTGTTATTGAATTTTTCCACATGCATCTGTTTTTTTCTCATTACCGAACGGATGTAATTCTTATTTTAACTTTTCAGGTTTGGTATATTTACCGTGAATAAGTATAAGTATTACAAAGAAATGTCAAGATAATTGAGAATTTCACATATTCGCAGAAATTATACCTATATACTGAAGAAAACGACCCAATACGGAATATATAAGCACATATCTATGGAGAGTTTACACACCTTAGCTATTTATTATGCTCATTTTGGCAATATGAAAAGAGTCAAAATCACATTTTCAATTGCCTTAAAATATGTTGATATAATTGACCGAATTAGCGATTCCATAATTATATTCAAAATTAATTTCATGTTAGGATTTCAATTCGAAAATTTTGATTTTATCGAAAGAATGTCATAGTAGAGATGGCTGTGTGAAAATGTACGATGTGATGCCTCCAAAGGATAAATGTTGAGAATATTAATATCAATGCTACACCTAATGAAAGATAATACAGACTATTTCGTTACACAAGGAATTCATCACCTGAGCCACGTCCATCGCCAAGTGAGACAACGACTTCAATCCTCTATTTGAGTCCAAAAAAAAAGAACCGTCAAGTAATGTATGTTCCACACACAATTCACAATTCCATCTATATAAATCAATAGAAAATCTCTCAGATCATAGACACACTGTTATTTTTAGCAATAACAAACCGTGCAAGAAGAAAAATTTATTTCTTGAAAACAATAAATTAAAATTAACACACTTTGATTAAGTTTCACTAAATATATTCAAAAACTCTACATATGTTTCGGGTGGTTAACCCATTATCAAGAGTATACAATGTTACTGAATAACAGCTACCCTTGATAACGGGTTAACCACCCGAAACATATTTAGAGTTTTTAATATATTCAGTGAAATTTAAGGCAAGTGTATTAATTTTAATTTATTGTTTTTAATATAATATTTCACCAAGAGATAAGCGAAACCTCCTTGTCATTTATTTATTTCATGTTAACATTTCTCTGCAAATTGCTTTAACAAAAACTTTCAAAAAAACAATTTCCACTGATTGATTCTAGTGTCCTTTATAAATAAGAATGATGATTTTTAATCATTCTAGGCAATAACGATTGATGATGATTTACGTGTTTCTATATTTTTCAAAATATCGTATACAAAATCTGATAACCATTCTCATGCGAATGTCAAGGAAAAGTGACAATCAATCAGTTTCTATCTAATATTGGTTGTATTCCGAACATTCAATAAACGTATCATACATTCAACAGCGCGGATACAAATAATGAATAGTTAATGACCCTGAATGAGAAGAGCCCCACGGAGGCGTTAGGGTGAATTAAAAACTGATATATAGTCGCGTACAGAACATCGGAACGAATAAGATCGGGGGTGGGTAGGGGGTGCGATAATAGAGACGTCAGTGTTGCAATGAAACTAAAATAATCGGAGATTATCATTGTTTGCACATGTCGGGGAGGGCTGCATACTCGTCGGGCTAGCGCCCCTACGGCGGAGGCCACCCCAACGCGTAGCGTTGCGCTTTTCGTTACCATACGGTCAAGTTTCCAGAAGAGACTCGCCATTTGGTCCCAATTGAACGCTGCAAGTTTTGACGGAAATTTGACAGGTTTATTCGTCGTATAACGTTACCGTCACATTCGAAATTGACGTCTCCTTTTTATTTTTTATGTTTGTTTTCAATATTCAACAGCATGACAACCGAACGGTCAGTGATCCCAATTCATAAACTATGAAGTGAAAAGGAAAGAGATAACTACTGAAGAATAATGAATTTCAAACACTCTTGGAAACCTGAGGATAGTTTCTGATACGAAATATTACGAAGTTATATTTCGTATAAGAAATTCCTAGTAAGATTTTTAACACTTCCCATGTTCATAAAAGTACATAACACTTGGACTTGGACACTTGGACACAGCACCACAAATTTGGAGAATATTTATTCGATGGATGTGGTGTTATTTTTAGCCATTCTGATTCCACTTTTGACTTTGAATAAAGAGATTGTTCGGTGTGTCAGGTTGTCATATGTGAAACCTTCATCAGAATTGAATTTATACAATAATATTTTATTGTGGTGTTGAGTTATCTTCTTTGTTCGCCCAAGCTTTCGAGATTTTTATTTTCCTTCAACGGATGAAATATAAAAAATATTATAAAACTTCGGAGTTATGATATGGACGAATATTTTCAAAGCAATTCATACCAACAACAATCAACAAAGACAAATGAAATCAAATAAAACAATCAAACTTTCAAGAATCGTAGTATTTACATTAGTTATATATCTCTGGTCAACAAGTTTTCCATCTTCCCTAATATGATCTAGTATAGTCCGGTATAGTTCAAGAGCTGGCACCGATTATTGGGTAGGTATTTGAGGCAAACTGAAAACTTGTCACATACCTCTCCTGATATACCCCAATACAGAATTGCAAACCTGGCTGGTGAGTAGAGGCTAAAAAAACCCCTAAATTTTTAAAAAAATTTTTTTCCCAAAAATATATTTGATGCAAAACGCAATTTCTATATGTTGCAGTGTATACGAAAATTAATGAATACGAAAAAAAATAAGCCAGACGATTAAATTGGTGTTTTAACATAGTGAGACGCGTGCAAAAATATTTTGCAAAAAATTGTAAAAAATGTATTTGAGGCAGCTTGAAATTTTAATGGAGTCTTATTTATAACTAGAAGATAAGATTTCCAAAAACACGAATCATTTTGGTGGGACTTTCCAGCAGCAAACGCCTAAAAATTTAGGGCTTGATTTAGCCCCTCTACTCACCAGCCAGGTTTGCAATTCTGTATTGGGGTATAGCAGGAGAGGTATATGACAAGTTTTCAGTTTGCCTCAAATAACTTCCCAATAATTGGTGCCAGCTCTTGAACTATACCGGTCTATACTTGATCATATTAGGGAAGATGGAAAACTTGTTGACCAGAGATATATAACTAATGTAAATACTACGATTCTTGAAAGTTTGATTGTTTCATTTGATTTCATTTGATTTCATTTGTCTTTGTTGATTGTTGTTGGTATGAATTGCTTTGAAAATATATTTTTTCATAAGATATTTTTTATATTTCATCCGTTGAAGGAAAATAAAAATCTCGACAGCTTGGGCGAACAAAGAAGATAGCTCAACACCACAATAAAATATTATTGTATAAATTCAATTGTGATGAAGGTTTCACACATGACAACCTGACACACCGAGCAATCTCTTTATTCAAAGTCAAAAGTGGAATCAGAATGGCTAAATATAACACCACAGCCATCGAATAAATATTTCCAAATTCGACAATAAAATTGTTGAAACTCAATGCAATGTAACAAATGTAATACAAAATTATCATCCTTGGATTATGGAGACAGATATATAGAGTCATCGAATCAATGGCTCGAACAAAGGATAATACTCAAAAAAAAAAAGAAAAGATAATGACTGGAAAATAATGAAGAACTGCTATATAGTTTAAATTCCATGGTTATTTAAATTCCAAGCTTATGTAAATTACAAGATTCTCTACTCGTTTTGTAATCATAGAACTAGACTGCTCCTAGAAATATGTCGTATTCAAAACGTAAACAGAATTGTAAAAGTATAAATCTTACACTGACCAATTGAGTATTACTATTTTCAATATCTTGAATAAAAAAAAACATCAAATCGGATCGCCGCTGGTGAAGTGATTCCCTCATAATGCAGTTGTGTCTCAGTTGTTACATGCTGTGTGTAGTGTTTTAGAGCCAAAAGAAAATGTACCCCATCTCATTTTGAGTATACTCCTGAAGAAGTCAAAAATTTGTGAAGATACAATGATACTAGAAGTTTGAAGAAATTAAGGTATTTACGAGTACAAACACCACAATCCCGATAGTTCTGTATTCACTTTACTAATCTCAAAAACGTTTCAAAAGAAAACGTCTATAATGCAGATACCATTTTTTCCAATTCTATCAATATTGAAGTTATTGAGATAAAACGAAATTGCAAAACTTCAAGTTTTCGCTGATAACTCGAAAATAAAAATCGAGAGAAAACTTCTGTTCTGTCCATCGTTCTGAGGAGCTCAAGAAAACAGAGGACGAGACGCTAATATCACATTCTTTATAGATACTACGGTTTTGGCTCTATTCTATAAAACCATGGAAAATCAATCACCCTGTACGGTCGAAATAAAATACAGTCCTGAGCTTGATACTGACTTATCCAATACTATGTTCTTTTCAGGAGAACTAACGGGTGTTTTTTTTAGAGGTATAGAAGTTGGCATTACTGTTGAAGATGTCGACCGATTTAACAGCTGAGAAGTGATTTATTCTCAGTTTGGTTTGGCAATTCATCATGAATAGACATGAATAGACTCACGCCTGAAAAACGCTTGCAAATAGTGCAATTTTATTTCGAAAATAATGGTTCTGTGCGGAATACGTATCGTGAATTTTGTTCAGCAATGAAGCGCACTTCTGGTTGAATAGCTACGTCAACAAACAAACCTGCCGCATTTGGAGTGAAGATAATCCTCAAGTGTATGTCAAAACACCGTTACATCCAGAAAAACTGACTGTTTGATGCGCTTTATGGGCTGGTGGAATCATTGGTTCGTACTTCTTCAAAAACGATGATGACCAGAACGTTAGAGTCAATGGTGATCGGTATAGAGTCATGATTACTAACTTTTTCATTCCTGAATGGAACAACCATGATGTCCAGGAGCTGTGGTTTCAACAAGACGGCGCAACATGTCACACAGCTCGTGCCACAATCGATTCATTGAAAGACACGTTTGGTGACCGCCTAATTTCACGTTTTGGACTTGTGAATTGGCCTCCAAGATCTTGTGATTTAACACCGCTAGACTACTTTCTGTGGGGCTATGTAAAGTCATTGGTCTATGCGGATAAGCCACAAACGCTTGACCATTTGGAAGACAATATTCGCCGTGTTATTGCCGATATACGGCCACAAATGTTAGAAAAAGTCATCGAAAATTGAACGTCCAGATTGGACTACATCCGAGCCAGCCGTGGCGGTCATATGCCAGAAATCATATTTAAAATGTAATGCCACAAGATTACCTTTCGAATAAAAAACAATTCTTGTCAATCGAATGATCCATCGTTGTTTTATTGCAATTTAAAGTTCTATGCCTCTAAAAAAACACCCTTTACAACTAAGAACTATAGTGGTAATTCAAAATTATGGACTTGTTTTACATAACGAAAAATCAATTTTTATGAATGTGGCAGCGTATGAACAAGTCCACCAAAACACCCTCGGCTATCGGATTATTTGATAACTAATAAAGCATCAGATACCGATAACACAATAGCCGGGAGGATTGAAAATTGGTGCGGTATGTATAATAATCATATCTGTGTTTGTTATCAGTTACCAACCCATCCGGTATGTACGTATACGTTTCGGCGGGTCGCGGCGACCGGGAGTTAAGGCCAAGGGGATCATCATCCCCAGGGGAAGACCGGTGTTTACGGATGATGGGGTGGCTAATAATAATAACGAGAATCTAATGTTAAGGAGAGGCTTGTCGGATGAGCGGCGTGACAGATAGAGGGCCCTTATCTACGTACATCTACACACATCTGTCGGTATTGGCGGTGATGTTACAGTGATACACTTCCGAGGACCATACTTCAGTCATCTGGAGGACATGTCATTCACTTTACAGAAAAACTCACAAAATATTATAAAATTTTTAAGAGAATATTCACTGTACGAGTTGAATGTCTACCGTTAAATTCGATACATATTTCAAGCCTCATTATCCTAAAAATAAGAGACGTAGTATACCCAAAGGTATAAATTGAAGCTACAATTATTTATATATTTATTTCCATTTACTCACCACTTGCTACAGGCTTCTATCTTTGTCAGATTATAAAATTGTATTTTCATTTGAGGAAATTTCTTCTAAATTATTTTTAGGTCAACAAGCATAACTTGTGAAACACTATTACCTATTGTGAACCTTTGAATAAAGGTGTATTATAGATTTCTATAATTCAATTATAGATTATATAATTGAAATATATATGGCTTACAGGTTACCTAATTTCAATTATAAGGTATAATTAAATATAAGTGAAATGTTTAAATGGTACAAGTGGAGAGATAAATGATGAATATAAATATGAATGATACAAAGGGAATATGCTTGAATATTCAAACAATTTAGCTTGAAAAATACAATATATACATACATACAATTGAAGAAGAAACAAAAGGAAAACGAATAAAAAGAAATAACATCGCGCGATGAGGCAGTAACATGCGTCGGATATTAGAAATCGAAATGTTGTACATTTTGATATCCTCTTCACCGCTACACATATTATGGTGGTGTTTTTTATTTTTTCTTTTTGTTTCTTCTTCTTTCAATTCTACGTGTATGTTGTAAACTGTCGAATGAATTGTTTGAATATTTCTGTATTTGTTAGGTGGGTAGAGGTGTTTTTTTTGTTTCTTCCTTCTTTATTTGTATATATATTTTGTCTTTGTCCTTTTTCAGCTAAATTGTTAAGATATATGAATCGCTCATATTTAATTATACTTTATAATCGAGTTGATCAACCCGTAAAGCATTTATTGTAAATAAATAAGTTAAGGAATAAATTGTACAAAATTGAGTTCGGACAGCTGAGAATTTTTTTTTGTGTTTTCAGATTAATAAAAATATAAAAATAAATGCACTTTCAAATACTTTATTGCGGCAGCATTATTTCATGTGAAAACTAACTGCTTGCTAATTTTGAGATATTATTGTCAAATTCAGTGACAGCATTGAAAATATGTACCCAAATTTCAAATATTGTCTCTCTAATTTTTACAAATTTCATGAGTTTTTTCACTTCTGGAGCGCATATCAATCTCAATTTGAACATCTTCAAAACCGCGCTAAATTCAGCTACAAAGCTGAAAATTTGACCGAAAATTCAGTTTGTGAAGTATATTAAGAATTTGGCCTGTCTATAACCATTTAACTTTAGAAATGCATGATTACTTTCTCTGGTAGCCAAGAAACAAAAAAAAATTCAAAAACGAAATTAGAAATTGAATATCTTCTAATATGACCAACAATCACTACGACTAGAACTGATAGGGCAACGAAACGTAACGAAAAGTTTAAATCATTAATCGATTGGGCCGATACTTGATGGAAATCTAAGTACAAAATTCAAATAAAACGAAGTAATTTTTTGATTTTCACTATAATTTAGTTAAACATAACAATATTGTTTCGCCAACACAGTCGCTTACTCAGATGTAGATGATAAACTGTTATGATGATGAACAATATTGTTAAGTTTAACTAAATTATAGTGAAGATCGAAAAACTACGTAGTTTTATTTAAATTATGAAATGTTCAAACTTTAATTTAGATCAGTGAGCCAGTTTCCAAGATTAACGTAAAGTACTTGTCAAAGAGAAGAATGTATAATTCAATTTTGAAAACTATTGTACCACTTACTATTTTTGATTCTCACTGATTTTTTTATTTTTGTTTCTGTCCTGTTTTTTTGTGAAAAAATTTTTTTCACTTCGCTTTTTCGATTCATTGATTTTTTCTTTTCTTTTTTATTTCATCTACCAAACTTCCTAAAATCTATAGTTTGAATACTATTCAAAAAGTATACCAACAATTTAATTCGTATAAAATATAAAAATTAAATTCAGACATCGTAACACAGAATTCATTCTAATTTATGGATTTAAATTATTTTCTAGTTGTACTTTACATGAACGACGAATAATCTGCATGTTAAGAGATGTGAGGAGTTTGAGATACAGTGTTCAATTTATGTCTGCGATATTTCCATTTATTGCAAATCCCTGTGGTTATGAAAGAAAATGAAACAAAATATGTACATAAATAATATTATCCAAATAACCCTATTTAATGGACAACCCGTTCTACATTAAAGTTGATTAAATATTCGCAGATGTCTTGGTAAAACATCGTTCGATCTATTGAATAAAAGACAGTAAACTTAGTTTCACAAACTTATATTGTTTCTTGACAATTTTTTGGGATGTTAGCCCGAAAAAAATATCAAGAAACAATATGACTTCGTGAAACTGAGACAAGTGTGTTTTGTTTTATAATTCTACATTATTGAAAAAAATTAAAGAATACATATGCCAAAAGCGATCGAATTCATTTTGTCATTTCCTAAACGGGAGAGCTCTTGAAACTACCCCTTCAACAAAAAATAGCGAACTTCGATGAAACGAAATAATACACCGAAGAGATTCTGGTCTTAAAATTTTATTATACGAACCACCGTCGAAATATCGAGTTAACCGAAAATTCCGCCCTGAATCGCGTCTATTTTCCGGGTTATTTCACCCGGTCCAGCGTATATATGCAAAAATCAATCGACCCATCAAAATTGTAGCGGCGAAATACAAAATAACCCCTAGGCAATATACGTGCGGGCCGTGGAAATGTCCGATCGAAAACACGGCCGACGGAAAAAAGGCACACACACGACACAAATAAAAAAACGCCGTATGTTGCTTATTTTTCAATCGCGTATACGTCCAAGTGCAACGCGAGGTTTGAAACCGGGTTCAATCAGTCTAAAAGGTTGCGCGGCCTCCCCCACGTCCCCGCTTAATAGTGTCGTCGAACAATAAAACCGAACTCAATCGGGCCATATAAAGGGGGCGGAGGGTTAATAGATTAACCGAAATAATCGATGTTGCAAGTGAATAATATGCACGGCGGAACGGTACGATATTCAAATGAAACTGGATGATGGATGGACCACGGTGATTCCGCTACGGCTCCATATGTTGCAAATGAGCTGCGGAGGTAGTCTTTTAAAGGGGTGAACTGGTTATTGCCAGTCGCGTATGGTGGCAACTTGTGCATAATTCGAAACGAATTAGGGATAATCCTTGTTTGAAGTCACAATCAATTACTTTATTACTGCGCGCTGATTTCTAATGGGCTCTGCTTGAAACCATGATTATATTCATCAGGGCAACCTGATTCCATTGCTCAAATTCCTTGGATAATTTCAAATATCATGATGAATTACTGTAGTAGTACTTTACAAAAAGTATTTATACACAGTTAGTATGTATATAGTATGTGTTTATATGTATTTCATAAAAATTTCGGAAATTCTACGAACATAAGTAGGTGCAAATGAAAGATATAGATTTTTGAAAACGTCCAGATGTTATGTTTTCATTTTGATGACAATTCAGTTATTTCGCCTTACACCACATTATTATTATCTAGACATATAGACTTAAATAATTTTCACGAATTTTTTATGTGCGTACAACTAGACGATTAGTTTATTGAATATAACTTAAATTCAAACACTTGAACTTATGATTTACACTTTATTGACTACATAGCATGACGCGTTTCGTCGTTACAAACGACTTCTTCAGATGCTTACAGAATAATCTATAGATTAGTCGTTTGTAACGACGAAACGCGTATTGCTATGTAGTCAATAAAGTGTAAATCATAAGTTCAAGTGTTTGAATTTAAGTTATATTCAATTATAATGGATTTACATCAAGTAAACGCCAACACTATTAAATATAAAAAAAAAATGATTAGTTTATTTTTGAGAATATTCACTGAAAATCAAAATGGTTTTCATTATTAATATAGTAATAGGAAATTTTATTAATAAGAGTAAGGTATAGTTGCAAATAACGTCCCCTTTTTGTAAAATTAAAAAATAGAAGAAAATATACGATTAGAGTAATAAATAAAACATCAAACTTTAGGTAAACATTTCTTTAATATTTTGAAGAAACAAAAACTAAATCAACTTACTTATTTTTTCTACAAAAAAAGTTTTTAAAAAATTGAAAATATAACATTTTTTTGGGCTCGTAATTACGTCCCGGGGCGATATTGGAATTACAATAATCAGTACGTAAACTTAAATTGTATTTCTAACAATAATTATAAGTAATTATTATTATAATATCTAATCCGACTTTCATTAATCATTGGTTTAGTTTAAGTATTTTAATTCTCAAAACAAATTATACAAAAATAAAATTAGCTCTTGGATTATCAACACAATCCTCATCCATTGGAAACATTTTGTGCACCTTATCCATTTCTCTCCCTTTATATCTTGAGAAAAACTTTTATGACAAACTGTGCATTCAGCGTCATCATTGTCACTATCTTCTTTGTCAGAAACTAAAATTGGGTCGTCATCATCAGACGTCTCATCAGAAGATAGATTCTTACGTTGCTTTTTGGTCTCTTTTTTTGTTTCCTCTGGTATTTTTTTTAAATTTCTAGCTCTTTTTTTTTCCTGCTTTTCTTTCATCTTTTTCCTTTTTTTCCCTTGTTTATTTTTTAAAAGTGCGTGACAGTGATCTAAATATCGTCCCCGTCACGATATTTGGCTCACGCTAAGGGACGATATTAAGAATTTGCCAATTTTATTGTTCCCTCCATTTAACCAAAAACACATGTCATAACCTAAATTAAATAGAATCGATTTAAAACTAAGCGATAAGAACAATTTATGACAAATATTTCGTTTGAATAAGTCGAACAGATCGATATATAAACAGTACCTATAACATTTCAATCAAAAACTCACCCTGAACTGTTTTTTATTTTTTTAAATATCTCAAGACAGGAGCTACATTGTACCGCCAAACTTTCGCAATGGCCGACTGACGTAAGTAACTTTAGATTTCAAGTATTTAAACTAGATGGCGTTACATGTTAAAAAACAAGCCGATGGGGACGAAATTTGGCGACTTTACCTTAGTAGGAATTTAGCAAGTATCAAGATGATGAATTATCGCATCGATTGAAATTACAAATCAACAAATGTTATATCGATTAAAGTTTTAGAAATACCAGCATATATTCCGAAAAATCTCGATATAAGCTCTATTTAAAATATTTATGAGAGTCCATGAGGCCTCAGGGAGCTCGAGAATAATAATAATTTTTGAAAAATTATTAGTTATAATACGCTATGAGAAATCAAAAAATTATATTGGTATGTTCAGTTTCGAAATTTTTATTAATGAACCCTTAGTCTTATTCAAAGTAAGCTGAAATTAGCTATTTAATGTATTAATCAAAGTATTATATTTCAATGCTTTTTTCATTAATTTTTTGAATAAATATAATTCCAGTATTTTCAGAGCTATAATTATTAGCTTCTACGAAAATATCATGCTCTAAAAATATTTTACTCTTCACTTAATAACAAATTGAAACATGACATTCAAATGGTAGTATTCTAATCGTATTTAAAATAATATATTCCGTTTTTTTTTGCTGATTTTCTACAATCATTTCAAGATCCTGCAGAATGAACGAAGCCATAAGATAAAAAAGGATCTAAACTCTCCTTATTGCAAGATGTGATCTTCACTATGAAACCAACATTCATTCATTTTTTCATCACTAAATAAAGATATCGAAAATATAAATGAACGGCAAGAAGGTTCTTAATCGAGGAAAATAAAAAATTGAATTGAATTTATCCGCAAGTTTTTCTTTGTAGGGGAGTTTTTTTGAATACACGTCCATATTTATGAAAAATTTAGAATTTCTTAGGTCAAAATGTAAAAAAAGTTATGTCAACGGCTGCTTCCTTACGTGGGGTTTTACTGATAACGTTTTATTTGACTGGGTACATATATACCATATCTTCAATAGAAAAATATTCGCAAAAAATGACTTATCGCGTTACCGAACAATTTTCCGTGAGAAGCTTTCACCAGTTTCCTATTCGAAAATGCAATGAAACGCGGCGTAACTCAATCCATACACAAGGAAAAACGAAATAGTCACGGATGGCGAACCGTCTAGGATATTCTGTTTACACAGATAATGTTTGAACAGCGCACCGAAAGAAAGCAACGTCCTTTTGTCGGGGGAGAACTCAACACCATTGTCCGTCCGCCTTTTCCGAAGTCAAGTCAAAAACCCCTGTTTTCTTAACGTCGGTAAACATTCAGCGCTTGCGACTTGGACGTCACATAACGGAAATTTCGAGTAATACGCCGTCAAATGACATGCATTATCGCACCAGCCGTATCGAACGACAACCCGGTAAAGGGTACACACTATAAAGCCATTCAATATTGAGAAATGAATGAAACTGCGTACTAATCACCTAAAAGGGTTTTCGAAAAATACAAAAAACGGGAAATCAGTTCATCAAGACTCACTAGCAATTCAGTATCATAAGTAGTGATTTATACTTCACTCATTCAAAGTCACGAATACTATTGTCAAAATTATATTTCTAAACACTGCAAAAAAGGTCCTTTAGTCATGCACAAGATACACAAGATAACAAGAAATAGTTCAAGTACTGCAAAACTACAAAAAACTAAAAAAACTAAAATATAACTATATTATATATGTATAGAGTAATGTATAATAATTTTATAGAGATATTATGAAAGCCCTCTCCAATAAGTAGAAGAAATAGAGAAATACAAATTATTTTCATCAATATTTGTATAGAAATTTGAGATTTTCTTAACTTTTCCAACAATGAATATTACCAACCTAGGTATGTGTTCCTAGGCTTCGTTGCTCACAAAGTCTCTACCTGCCTACTACATGTCTAATTTTTTAAGTTGACGACTGATGGTCAATAATTTAATGCTCTACTCTCAAGATTCTTGAGAATCGATATAGGGCGGTTCGTTGCTGACAAGGCCTCAACCTGCCTACTCCTTGTCAGATATTAAATATGATATTGCCAAAAGGGTTGATTTTGACGATTCTCGCAATACGAAGATCTACAATACGATACCTAACTTACACTACACAGTGTAAATTAGCTCCCTCAATGTATTCTTTGTACGTAGACTTATTATTTTCATCGAGAATATACAAGAATATTGCCAAAAACATCTGATTTCGACGAAATCGTTACTTGGAAGTCCCATAATATGAAGAACGACTTGATTCAATATATCCTCTGTTAAATATTAAGCAAATATCAAACGAAAGACTGTGGATCGAATATCCAACGTTCAAGTACATAGTTTGACAAAAAAGAGGCAAACTCCACTGCTATAATTTCTTTTCGCAATACGGAGAAGTACACTACTTTAATTTACACTACACAGTGCATATTATCTTACTTAGTGTGTTTTCTGTAAGTAGTTTTATTTTAACCGAAAATATTTCCTAAAAATAACTTTATTTGAGCGTGATTCTCACTTGGAAGCCCCGCAGAATAAAAAACGGCTTGATTCAATATATCCCCTATTGAATAATAAGCTAATATCAAACAAAAGAATATATATATATATAATAATATATATATATATATATATATATATATATATATATATATATAAATTATCTAACGAACCTAGATTGGCGAAAAAGACGTTCGACTGCCGCGAATTCTTTTCGCAATAACTAAGATCTAAACTACAATAATTCACAGTACACGGTGCATATTATCTCGCTTACTGTATTCTCTGTACGTAGATTTATTTTAACCGAAAATATTCAAGGATATTTCCTAAAAACAACTTTATTTGGGCGAAATTAGCACTTGGAAGCCCTATAGAATAAAAACGGCTTGATTCAATATATCCCCTATTGAATATTAAGCTAATATCAAACAAAAGAATATATATCGATTATACAACGAACCTAGATTGGCGAAAAAGACGTTCGACTGCCGCGAATTCTTTTCGCAATAACTAAGATCTACTAACTACGATAATTTACACTACACGGTGCACATTATCTCGCTTAGTGTATTCTCTGTACGTAGATTTATTATAACCGAAAATATTCAAGGATATTTCGTAAAAAAAACTTTATTTCTGGCGAAATTCTCACTTGGAATCCCCACAGAATAAAAACGGCATGATTCAATATATCCCCTATTGAAAATTAAGTTAATATCAAACAAAAGGGCATATGTCCATTATCCAACGTGTATGTACATAGATTGACGAAAAAGACGCAAAACTCTTTTCTGCCACAAATTCTTTTCGCATTACGAAGATCTACACTACTATCATTTACACTATACGGTGCATATTATCTCGCTTAGTGTATTCTCTATACGTAGACTTCATTTCAACCGAAAATATTCAAGGATATTGCCCAAAAAATTTTATTCAGGCAAAATTCTTACTTGGAAGTCTCACAGTATCAAAAACGGCATGATTCATACATCTCGCTATTGAATGTTAAGATAATATTTTTTAAATAAAAAAATATATATCGATTATACAACGTGTATGTACATAGATTGACGAAAAAGACGCAAAACTCGACTTGCCGCGTACTCTTTTCGCAATACGAAGATCACTCCTCCCTAGACTTCGAAGCCTCTTCTGCACTGAGAGTTGATAAATTATTCAAGTACCTCGGAGCTCAGCACCGGCACTCCGCACAGGCATTATCATCGCGCTACCCTCGTTTCTTCGAGCGTACAATTTTGATGTTACGTATGCTATTACTGAAACGCATGACACTCCGGTCACCATATGGGACAAGATAGCGATGATTACCCATACAAATTCAACAATACGACGGAGGTAGCTTTAGAACGGCCAATGTTTATTATTTGTGAAGTGAAATGTTCTTCGGTACTTTACGCTATTTTTAAGCAATGACCGAAATTTAATTCAAAAACTTGACTGAATAATTAATTATTGAATTCAATTACAAATCTTGTAATTAACATTTTTAGGAATATAAAAATGAAATTAAATAATATTATTCAACCGTTTTATTATCACTGTAATTCTGATTAATCGATTCAATTCTATTACCTAACATAAAAAATATATATACTTCGATTGATGTGGAGTAACTGACGAGTTCCTTGTAGAACGAAACAGCTATCTTGCACTTCCATCAGATGCGACATCAATTTCGATATTTCTCTAACACTTATTCCTTAAAGAATAATGGATAAAGGATAACTACGAGTAGCACAAAAACTATATGTATGTGCGAGTGTACATATATGTATATATTGGTATTTGTGTATGTATGTATTTGTATATATCTCAATGTTTTATCAATATATTGAATTTACATTTTTTTCCCACAATCTTTCGACACATTTCACTCACTTTTCGTATTACGAGAATTTTGAAAATTCTGTGATTGAATCTTAAAAATTTTCGTTCACACAAACCTTATGCTGACCATAGCTACCACAAAAAAACTAAATGAAATAAAATCGATACATTCCGGGGCGTCAATCTAGAACCAGTAGTAAAGTTATCTAAAAAGCAAATTGGGATTTCCAAGAATTTCCCTGATTTATCCGCATAGACGTATCGAAATTCCACGGAATCGTTTATTGTGTAATTCCCTGTACATCTCGTGTACCATAATCACAGCACGCTACGCGCTATCGTTCATTTTAAATGTATGCCACGCTACCACGAAACAAACGACGGAGAAAACATGGTTGCCTTCGGGCGAACGGATCGAAGGGACAAACGACAAACGTCAAAACGTGCGATTAGATATTGAACGAGTTATTAGACCTTCCGAACAGGCTAGGATATATTATTTTATAAGGACTTTTAGAGGCGGGTATATCGCGAGATGGAATTTTTCTCATTTCAGACGGGTACCTTATCTTGACAGGTTGTTGTGTTTATGAGAGTTGAATGTTTGTTGTTTTTCTTCTTCGAATCAACGTTCAATCTGGCCTGACGACTTTCGTAAACGGTTTTGCATATCCCCTCAACTGGAAGAACTGTATTCATTCGACAAGTATTTAGATTAATCATACTTCGTAGTAGACTTTAATTCAAATATGATCGTCTCAATTAAATTATAATCATTTACAGCTTTCAACGCGTAAAACGAAATCGTATCGTTTTATCACAATGATATAATATCTTGAATAGATGTTATAAGCATATTGAATGCTACACTCTTGCAGTTTCTTCACAGAAAGTACATTACCTATCCATAATTATTAACTGCAAATATGCATTTGTTGAAAAAATAAGATTCTTCAAATCCCTCCAATGTATGCCCCATAATGAATTGAAAATTCAAATCTCGTAATATAGTAAAACATTTACTCACCTAACTACATCTTGAACACGATGGGCTGGAGCAGATTTGGGAGCATTCGTTAAAATGGTGGCCAGTAGCTGCATTAGCGACGTGGACAGAGGTTCACTCGGCAAAGACTCCTCGTAATTTTCAACATTCTGAGGAAATACACAATTCACGTTAAATTTATAAAAAAAAAGCAGTGCGAAAACGGTGAATATTGCTGCTCTAATACATGGTTTAAGCTCGAACATGAAAAAGGAACAAGAATATTAGTAATATGGAGAGCCGGTGCTCCAGCAAGCTGGTCTGTTAAAAACACTGAGAGGCCGTGGATAGCACAACAAACAACTACCTTGCCGCATTTTTTCAGACGAAGTGTGTACACATCGTGCGCGTCCAACCAATGCTGTACAGGTCAAAAAATATTCGTATTAAAAAAACATTGATACTGTATACAAATCAATAGCCTACTACTGATTTATTTCTATTCTCATAGTAGCTTCATCACAACTTCTCAAAATAAATAAATAAGAAATGAACTCCTTATTTGCACATTTCTCAAAAACCATGTTTTTCATTATAATTGAATTTCTGTAAATTTCTAAACTGAAAAGTGTAAGGTCTGAGAAAATCGCGTTGTCATTGAATTTCAAATATTACTTGAGTATGTATGTGTAGGACAAAATGTTAGCAATGAGATTCCTGTACTGATTGACAAATAAAGTTCAAATATTTCATGAATGAAATTACGATCTATGAATAACCTAAACTGTTCATATCATTAAATGATTAAGCCTGATAAGACAAATTATTAGGCAGTGCTCAAAAACATGATACAGAAATACTCAATGTATCCAAGATATACAGGCTTCTGACTGCAACTCTGATTGTGACATTCATCAAGAATACATATACCATGTGGTAATAACAGAAAACTACTCAACTGTAAGCACATAAATAATTTGAATTATATATACATAATCGAAACTTTTTATTCATAAGTTAATAAAAGTATGTAAACATTTCATATAGTTTCACTTCGCAATATAAGGTTATCAATAATGAAAAGTGAAACTGAATTAATTTTCTACTGGTCAATAATAATCAATTCTTGGTGGTCAATGAAAACGAAAAAATGATCAACAATTTTTCAAATTTTCAATCACAACTATTTTATACTATTTCAAAATTTCAATGTTATATCGTTTAGAATTGAATCTAAAATTCAGAACCTAAAATTCAAAACTCAAAGGACGAGAACTAAGATGCAATACAATGCTCAAAATTGTAACATACAATGAATCGATTGCTTTGTGACCAGGAATGAAAAGTCAGCGAAGCAATACTTTCCTCAATTATATATAATAATATAAATAAAATAAAATCATGAATTTTTATATTTATGTATATCAGTCATGAAAAATATTCCACTTATATTCGAGGTTATTATTAGACTTAAAAAAAAAGATTGATTCATATAATAATATACAAAATATAGAGAAACAAGCCTCTAGTCGGAATCTTAATTAAGGCATTATGATCAAGATATTTCTTCAAAACCTCAAATGAGAACATTAGAATAAAGTATAGCTAAGAATAAGAATAAACGATACATGAATTCATTTAAGAAAATCTACATAAAATTTATACGTGAATCCCCGCAAGGAAAATAGAATGATTTACTGTTCCGGAAGGTTACATTCGCTTCAATTTTAATTTAAGATTTTATCGGCCGTGTAAGACAAATAGTTTCATATAAATCGAATTGGTTTGCAGTTCTGTTACTATTTATGGAAGTTCACTTGATTTGCAGGGGTGCTGCCTTTTATGCTCATTCAACTGAATCATGATCAACAAACAAAAACTTTATATATATATATATATATATATATATATATATATATATATATATATATATATATATATATATATATATATATATATATAGTAAATACTGAGACTCTTAATCGAAAAGTTTTTAGCAATAACAGGAATATTTTTGATATGAAAAAGTTTATTTTTGTTGACGTTTCGTTGTTATATTACAACTTTGTCAAAAGTTTTGAAACGTCAACAAAAATAAACTTTTTCATATCAACAAGAGTGCGAGTGGAGTTTTATTTGAAATATTTCGAAAAAAGTCTGTTATTGCTAAAATCTTTCGAAATTAAATATCTTAAACAGGCAATAAATCATTTTCAAGAAATATATATAACTTTTTCATATATATATATATATATATATATATATATATATATATATATATATATATATATATATATATATATATATATATATATATATTCAGTGTTTTATTGGGATTGCAGTCCAACACAGGAAGATAAGTTACCTCTTTATGAGCAGCTAGGATGTTTATTTGTGTGTTTCAGATCTAGAAGATATTGTCAAAATTTAGTTGTTATCATATGTAATCTATAATATTTCACTATGAATAATTGACAATTAACTATAACTCATAAAATATAATCAACCTTGATGATATTTTTAGATATGATTAGTACAGATCAAATGGGCCGCCCAGTCGAACAACGCGGTCTATCAAATAAAATCTAACCCACAAAAAAGGGATTGAAATGCACAAAGTGGTACGATTAACGACTATACTACTCAAGTTTGCAGATTAGGGAAGCATTTAAAACACTGCATATGTCATATTGATCGACACTTTAAAGACGAGAAACTTTTGGAAGATTGCTTTACTTGACGTACTAAGAATATTTCAATTGAAAACCTGTCGAAGTTTTACAACTACAAAACTAAGATGTACCCAAAAACAGAATCAGCACCAAATTATATGAACAAACCTTCTACAGATTAGAACTCTTTTTCAGTTTTTAAATTTGCAAGAAATATAATATTTTTCATTGAAAACGAAGCAACTTAAAGAATTACCAATGTTGAGTACTATGCAAATTTATTAATGTGTAGTGGTCCACATCAAGATCAAAGGAAAATCGCTGCTTATGACGAAAGAGAATACGATATTTCATAAAGAACATGAATTATTTCACAAATTAAATTATCTACTCCTCTGATTAAAATTAAGCGCACTTAGAATTGTTTTTCTAGTTACATTTTTTATAAAACTTTATGAAATTTGTGTGTGACATGATACCACTAGCAATTCTTTTTAAATAGATTGGCTAAATAGAGCTCAAAGATTCTATCATCAATAATATGACTGAGTTATCAGTTGAATTGATTTTCAACAATGAAAGTCTGCAACTGACGTTTAAAGTTCTTTGATGGTTACTTCTATAGACAACAGAAAAAGCCTATTGAATTGCTGGGAAATGTGTGTAAAGCAAGAAACTTATACTGAGCACTAAAGGTATATATCTAAAGTTTTCTTACAAATCCGATCAGTTTTAACTTTCACATATATACCAAACTGTTACCAAATTCCATCAATACCTACATTATTAATTTTTCTTTTAAAATCTTAACTTCAAACAATTTGAAATTGAGTTTCAAACTGGAAAAGTTGAGTATCTGTTAAAATTATATTTGACAATGGTTAAATCTTTAATTCGACAAAAATGTTCCTGAAAAATGAAAGTTATTTCAACATTGTTATACATTGCTAATGCAAAATGACATATATACAATGAATGATCTAGAGATTAGAATCAACAATACTCACTTGGAGTCTCACATTTAGAAGATCGATAATTGGCATTATTTTGTTGGAAATTATCACATATTCACAGTTTTTGGAGCCATTTGGAGAACTGTTACAAGCTACTTGCCATAAGTTGCAACATATGATTAGTGTCCTGAAAAAAGAAAGGAAATTTCTTAGAAAAATTATGAAAATTCAAAAAATTATCAGTTGTAAAGCCCAATTACAATTTGAGAGATGAAATGATCATTACATGATGATAATTGAGTGTGATTACCGTTTTTTATAAAAACTATTTTATGTAACAGATTTACATGTAAAAAAATTCCTTTGGTTAACGAAATAAGGTTTCAACTTATATTCAGTTTAAAAAATGTAGTTTCAACTTTCAAACAAACTGAAGGTCTTTTGAATATACCACAAAGAGATGATCCTTACAAGACCAGTTCCACAAAACGTACCAAGAAGAAGATATTAAAAAAAAAGGATTGTGGTATAACTACAAAATATACAATATACTCGTAATTCAAAATTTTTTAATTTAACTCACTCGGCATATGTTTCCACCTGTTAATCCATTGCCAAAAAGTAATATGATTCTTGAAAATAGTTTAGTAGACCATATAATTCAAAACAGAAAGCCAATAAAATGAATAAAACGGAATGAAGTTAATGTCGAGTTCTCTCTATAGGTCAGTAGACAATAATTGAATCGTTTATTTCAGAAACCACTAAGTGACAAAAATATATTATTGAGTTATAAATTTTTAAAAATTTAAAGGAAATTAAAAGAAAAAATTTAAAGGAAAAACTTGAAGGAAATTTTTTTTTAAAAAATAGATTATTCCAATAGCATGTTCTTGATTTGGCAAAAAAATATTTGAAGCAGACTAGACGTTACTTAAACTGCAAAACAGTTTTTTTTAGTTTTCCGAAAGTTGAAAAAAAAGCGCACTTAGGAGGTTTTTGAAATAAACGATTCAATTATAGATCACAGTTCAGACAAGATGCTATATTGGAAACCAAATTCCCAAATTTTAGAAAAATCTAAAATTTCAGCCATCAAATATCTACAGAGGATATCAAATTATATTTGTATTTGTTAAAGGTAAGATAATGAATTTGTAGAAGAACTTTGAATTTCTTATACATATAGAAAAGATTAACAAAAATTAACACCTGAAAGTAACATAAATTATGATTCATCTTGACTACCCAACCAACAAATGGAATTCTAAACAGGTACTTCTAGCTGCTAGAATCTAGGATGTATTTATACTAATTTTAATTTTTAATTTATGTAATGTAATATACCTTCAACAGTTGCTTAGAATTGAAGTAATTGTCAAAACTACAAATTTAATTGACAAAAATAAAATCTTTAAAGATTAGACAAAATTAATTTCTATCAATTATATCAATATACTCGTACTTACTTAGTTGAAATAGATGTATTTCCATCCTGTCCAAAATTCAACAATTTCGCCAAAACTCCAAATCCACCGACGCTTTGGAATGTTAAAAAGTCACTCTGATTTCCTTTTGTCAATAATCTGGTAAGTTCATTCATGATTCTATCCAGCTGACTGGCATTTGCTGGAGACAGGCCCTGGCTCGCTTGATTAGTTATGCTGCTCATAGTGGTGACACTTCGATTCAAACTCCTTTTGTTGGCGCAATCAATAATTTCAGCCTTGTATGTTGTCTCAAAGTCAGCACCCTTTGAAGTCATACGTTGCCTAATTTTTTTGCATCGTTTACGATAAGCTTTGCTTCTTTCTTTAGCGGCAATAACGTTCGGATCTTCTTTACCAGCTGGGGCATCAACTATTTGTTTCAAATTATACTGCTCCATTTCATTCGACGTTAATGCCATACAACTAGAGTTCGCTTGCTTGGCAGCTTCTTGGTGGCTACGTCCTCTGAGATGACTCATTAGGTAAACCTCAGATTTTATCTGAAATATTTTGTTATTATGAGGTTATAAAATTTATGAATGAATCCAACATTTACTGAAACAATGCTATAAGCATGTATTATCAGTATTTGTAAAATACTAAATAAGTGAACAAATTGGTAATATTACATATTTGGATGCCTTAATGAATGAAGGAAGGTTTGACAGGTGAAATTTTAAGATTTGTGTAGATAGTTCCAAAGTATTTGAAAAATATGTATTCCACTATTTTATCAAGTCGTCAAATTTGTATTTACTATGAAAACAATGTTGCTGATGTGATTGATACAATTACACTCAATTTTCTATTCAATAGTTTCAACTCGATAAAATAATTTCCTGAGCAAAATCAGTTAAAAACTTGTTATGCTAACATGATTTAAACTTAATCACTAAATCTGTTTTTCCAAATTAAAAACCATCTGATTCCATGTCAACATGGATTTTTCTCTGGTAGGTCTGTTGTGTCGAACTTGCCGCCTTACGTGCAGCGGATATTAAGGAAATTCGAGGAAGTACATTGACTTCTCCAAGGCTTTTCATACGTTCCACCACCCCACACTCAGAACAAAACTGAAATTTCGGGATGCATGGAAATCTCCTTAGTGTTCTCGCTTCGTATTTGAACGACTGAAGACAGTATGTGGTTGTGAATGGTTCCAGATCAAATTCCTTACCAATGACATCGGGAGTAACGCAGGGTTCACATCTTGGACCGCTTCTTTTTCTGATGTTACTGAATGATATTGGCGAATGTTTCAGATATACTGATATAGGTCTGTATGCGGATGACCTCAAAATTTTAAATTAGATAAAATCTTTTAACGATAATTATCTTTCACATTCCGACCTTGATACATTCTCTGACTACTGCAAAGTCCATAAGTTTCAACTGAACTTGAAGCAATGACATCATCATTCTCTCCTCCAGAAGTAAGAATCCAGTCTCTTCAAACTTCTCTGTCAACTTCAGTCAAACATTGTGTGGTCAATGTTTGACTGAAGTCAAACATTGTCTGGTTAATGTTTGACTGAAGTCAGTTAGTTCAGTGAACGATTTGCGTTTTAAGCTTGATGAGAAATTAACCATTGAATTGCATATTGAAGAAATCGTCCAGCGTGCCCGCAGAAATCTGGGTTTTAATTACGAGTTACTAGACCTTTTGGTCGACGAGAGCCTTGTTATTGTTTTGTATAATTCTATTGTAAGATCAAGTCGAATAGGTAGAAAAAATAAATAGAAAAGAAAATAGAATAGAAAATTCAACAGAAGTTCATTAATGCCCTTAATTTTCGTTCTAACAGTTACCTGCACGGAGTTTCATATGAAAGTAATGTGAGATGTTATAGGTTGGAATGTTTGAGTTTGAAACGTGAGTACTTTGATATATGTTTCTCCTTCAAATTACTTAAGGGCTCAATTGATTCTGCTGCATACACGAACCTTATAAACTTTAATTGTTCTCCACATATAGTTAGAAATACTGGTTGTAGGGAAGAGCAAAACAAATTATATGTTGAATTCATCCATCTATGAACATATCCTTTCATAGGCTCATCTTCATCGGTGCAGAGACCAATTAGGATATTTTCTTTAAGAGATATTTGAAAAATAGTTTATTTACATAACGTTAATAATATAATTATCAGTTTATATAGACATCTTTGAATTTTCATTATCTATTGAATTGTCTTTCTTTTTTTTATTCATTTATATATGTATATATGTGTGTATAATTATCTTTCTTCTTTTTGATCTCTCTGAACTTACATTTTGGACTAGATTGAATCAGTGTATTAATTTACTTCAGTATTTTCTTTCAATTTTGAGTTCTGATGTGAAAATTTAATCTTTTTCAGTAGAAGTATTTTGTTATCGATTTAAACAATGTATAAACAAATGTTTGTTTGTAATTAACACTTGTAATATATACTCTGCTTTTATCGAACAGGTTGAAACTGTCTGTTGAGTGAGCCATTGTATGTAAAAATTTTAAAAATGTCTTATGATGTATACAAGAGGAATTAAATTGATAAGTTTTTACTTAAGCTTCATCTAAATGATTTTTGAGAGTAAAAGTTTGAAATTTATGCTTTATAAGTGAAATGAATTTGTTATTGGCCCTCAAATTTGTATCACATTATAACCTTTCAGTTTCATTAACTGTACTTGCAAATTCAATTTTTAATTATAATTCCAAAGTAGTGACACCCCACTATGAGTATTTGATTTCAAATCTGAAAATCAAACCATTCAATGTCGACACCTACTTTTTATCAAACATAAATATTGAATATTCATTGGAATTACAATAACTTAAATATATATTTACCAAAACATTGCAAACAGTACAAAGCTTCTGTGTAGGATAAGGTATGATGTTTGGAGCCTGATTATCTTCATTGTGACATCTATGAATAGAAAGCTCTAATGCCTTTTGCCTAATTTGCTCCATATTTTCCTCATGCCTGCGCTTTGAGTCTTCTTGTTTTTGTTCTATCCGTTTCTGAAGTTCCTGAGTGGAAGCTAACTGTTGTGCATGTAGAGCTGATAACCTTTCCTGGAAATCATAAAAGAAGTATCCAATATTGAAAAATTTTGAAACTAGATATTTTTCAAAATTTCATTGAATCATTACAAACTAAAATTAAATTTACTCTAAAATTGGATAAAGATAACATGATCAATACTTTAGACATTAAAATTTTAAAGTCTAAAAATAAACATTGAATTTCAATGTTTCTAATGGATACTATAATGCATAACAGGGTTCTTTATATCCCATAGAGCAGAAACTGTAATAATTCAATAGCATGATTCATAGAAGTGTTAATATACCTCACTCAATTATTCATTGCAACAAAGAGAAATGCATCATTAAAAAAATAGCTATAAACAATTAATAATAAATTGTTTATTGAATTTAATTACTTTAAAAAATAGCAATCAAGGAATGATTAAAAATTATTTAAAAAAATTATATAGTGTTGTAGATCAAATGAATAACTTTCATATTGATAGATTATAAAAGAGTTTTGAGAAAAGAATTATGAACCAATCTAATATGAAGTCTAATTTGTGAACGTTTTATGATATTAAATGGAATCTAATACAGCTAAATAATGCATTACCTCTCTGTCTCTAGCCTTTTCCCTTGCAAGTTCTTGACGCTCCCTCTCCCTTTGTTGTTGCTGCTGTCCGATTCTCATATCTCTTTGTCTTCGTTCATCCTGTAGTCGATTCAATCTTTCATTTCTTTGTCTTTCCAACGCTTTCCTCCTTTCTTCACAGCTGCTTCCTTAGCTGCCTTTTCTTCTTGCCTCTTTTTTCTATCTTCTTGAATTCCTTGAATTCTCCCTCGTTGTTCACGACAAGACTGAAGGAAATCGTGTCTGAAAATATTAAAGAGTTGATGGAAAGTATACCATAATAGAGTAACTGAACCAGTAATTGCCACTGTAAGTCTAATTTTTTGCCTCTTGGCATACTTAATATGAGTATTAAATTTTAAGCCATATAACAATTTTCGAAGTTTCAAGCTGGCCTAATGGTTCTTCCTTAACATTGTTATATTATAAAACCACTGACTTTCAATAAATTTTTCCAAAAATTTGAAATTTTGTAAAGCCTATTTCAATTCAGTAATTGCTAACAAAATTCTGAAATTTTCCAATAATTGCCATGTTTCATGTCCAATAATTCCCACTATACAATATCACCTCTCAGAATGAAACAAGAACATGTAAAAGGGTGAAAATATTTTGAACTGAGTTCAGATATCAACCAAAAAGGAATAAAGGATAATAAGTTATAAGACTCATAAAAAAAAAAAAAATGGAAAATAATTTAATTTATAAACAGTGGTCTGTAGTATTAAATATACCAGTAAGTATATGAATATTTGAAGTCTGCAATAAACAAAAATATATAAAGAAGTATACTTGACATTAAAAAATAAAACATAAAAACTGTTATTTGAATTAAAGAAAATATTCTAAATATTATATCCATTAAAGATGATCCCAAAATCCATCTGTTCTCGCCTGTACAAATTAGGTTCAGCTAAAACTTCCATAACTATATCATCTCCTGATATATTATCACTGTCTTCTTTTTCAGGCCATGAAAAACTTTTCATTCAGACAATGAGGAATTTAGTTAATGTTAAAAAATAATCATCCATATTCATATCGATGATGAAATGTTTAACCGACTTTTTTTATTGAATATTTAACATTTTCCTAGATCTGAAAGGTCCATGTTATCAATTTATCATTATTGGTAATTTGGTATTCAAAATCGGAATCGTTCTCACTATCTTCGTAAGGTATAATTTATTATTTTTATTATTCACTGAGTCCTCTGAGCTTGAATTCACTACATACAGTTTTTGTTTATTTGATTCGTTCTTTCTTCATTTTCGTTTCTTCTTCCTTCTTTAATTTTTTTAAGTCCATCTCCAACTGTCTATTTTTTTTTCTTCTTCTTCTTTCCTCAACTTCTCGTTATTTTTTTCAAGAAAATAATTCTTCCATTCTTTAGAAGTCACAGCCGACGGCACCATTTCAATTTTTCTAACGGTTCTTTTTGGTACATTCCACCCATATTCTTTTAAAGATATTCTCGTCATTTTTTTTATTGATTAAGGCTTGGGGAATGTTCATGAAGAGAAACTGAGATGTTTTCATGTGTATAAGATTTTTCTAGTAAGAACGTCCCCGGTAATTCGTTTATACCAATACCCTATTTTCTAAATATATTCTATCCTCTTATTTGCAAAGTTCTTTTCACTTCAAATTTTAATTTTCTCCAGTTTTTGTATAAGTCAGAATAGTTTGTTCGTCGTCACGATTTTCTAAAGATATTGCATAAGCTTTTTTATATCATATCTTCATATATGCACGTTTCCAATACCTGAAGACATGTTTTTATGTCCTAAGCTTCCTTTACTTTTTGTGTTTTTTATCTCATGAATAATTTAAATCGCTTTTTTCCTGGTACATCGTCAGTGAAGAGATGTGTTCTCCCAGTGTTGATAACAATCTTCTTTACTGTTTTCAAAATGTACTCTTCAATAAGAGGAAACCCCTCCCTAGATATTTCAATAATCGAGTTCACTAATCGTTTGTTCTTCATTTACTGTCAGTACAGTTTTGGGGCCCATTTTTCTATTTTCTGATGACTTCCCAGATATTTTGTTTCCCAACGTTCTGCGCAGTATATTATAATTCTCTGCAGCCGCTTTCATATAACTACCATTTCTTAATTCGGCTATAGCGTTTGCCATAGACTCTTCAGAATAACGAAAACATATTTTTTTTGCGTTTTTTCCGCGATATTCGAAGTTTCTGTAAAAAGGATCCAGTTAATTCTACCCATGAAATCATAAATTGCCACCTCATGGCAATTATTGGTTTTGACTATGTCAGAGAGTTAATATTTTAATAGTAATTGCCATTTATTATCTCTTTTAAAACAATAAAAGTTGAGTTTTCTAAATATCAACAGATACCATAATTTACCACGTTGTGGCGATCTTTCGAATGAAAATAAAATATCGACCAATAATAATAAAACCCCATGATACTCTATAAAATCTCATCACATACTAAATATTTAGAGCAGAATATGAAATAAACACCTTTTAGCGAAACTTATTTAGAAAATTGTCCGATTATGATCTATATTACAAAAAAATGAATATGAATTAATTAAAATTAATTTTCATATTCAATTAAAATTTCATATGAAAATGGCGCGGAAGAATACAACGCTTATGTCTTAAGTTGTGATTACCTCTGTAAATTAGTGGAAAAATTTCAAGCAATATAGAAATGTGTAAATATCAAACTGAGAAAAGATTGTCCCTTCATATTTATTTGACTCATTATCAAGGAGAAATTTGAAAGTGGCAATTACTACAGAGGTGGCGACTACTGGTACCGTCCCTTATTTGGAATAACCTCAAAATTAATAAATTTCAAAAAATTATATTTGACACCTGAATATACCTGAATAATGACCTGGTACCTTTGATACCTAAATTCAGGTATCAAAATGATACCTGAACTACTGAGGTCTTCAAATGTATAACTGTTTCATCACAATTGATAGTTTCTACCTTTTATTTTGTGCCTCCAATTCATTGATGAATGCAATCTCTTTCAATTTCTCTTCCTCATCATGCGCCTTTTTAATGATCCCCTTAATATGTTTCCGTCTATTTTGAGCAGCTTTCTGAAGTCTGGACTCCATTCTTTTCCTTTTGTCATCAATAAGTTGAAGTTTCGCTGCCTTAACATCTTCAACTCTTGCCCAAAGAGCCTGAAGTTTTTGGGACTTCTCTTGCTGCAAATCCTCCCTTCTTTGTTGTGCTCGTGCTTGCTTGGCCTGATATTTTCTAAGAGTTTCTTGAAGACTTCTTTTTCGAGATGGTTTTGAAAGCTTTTGGTGTAGTTCAAGCGCACGTCCAGGATATCTAGCATTTAGAGCTTCCAGAGCTGCTAAAGTGTCCATACGATCACTCCATGACATTTCTGTAATGAATGACCGCTTGTTTGTATTGAATTCAGTTTCAATTTAGGCTATTTAAAGAAGACAATTGTTATTTTTATTGAAATCATAGGAAAGGTCAATAAGGCACCATATCATTTTCGCATGAATACTATAATTTCAAATGAATTAGTGTAAATGATAAAACGGGATCGTTAAGTTCAGAAAGTATGTATATACTAATATATAGAGATAATAACCATAGAAGTAGATGAAGTATTTTGAAGTAGCACTGCAACATTATTGGAAACATTGTAGCATATCAATGTTGTATTGTTCAATAAAAATATCACAGAACCATTCATCAATCACACTCACATAACTCAATCAAAAAAAAATTAACTCAAAAATAAATATAAAACAGTACATATAGAAATTCTTCAAAAAATGTAACTTAAAGTTTTTAAACACATTATTATTTTGAAATTATTGAAAATTAATCTCAATTTTTCAATACAATAATAATACAATATTAGTTTTTTAATGGCGTGTTCTTTATTTATTAGCGTAATGAAGCAATTCAGTTCTTTATATTATCATTTATTTTCAGTACATAACGAATAGAATAATGAATAAAAAAATTATTTTCCAAGGTTATATATGCCTCATATTTGAACTGTACATCTGTGAACAGTTAAGGCTTCATCTGATCACTGTATTCCTATTTTTCGAATGATTGGCGAGTTTCTTATTTACTATATATTTTAAGAAATTTTTTAAGGTCTCATTCTTTAAGTAATAATTGGAAGTGTTCTTCCAATAAACATGTCTAACATTAAATGAAAATGACTTTAAATAATTCTCGTTCTGATACTTCACCTGCTAACATTGGTTCATATCTAGCTTCCAAAGACATATCCTCATCATCTTGAACTTTAATAATTGAATCATTATCCTCATCATTATCACACTGGAGTTCCCCATCAGTTTCAGTACCGTCTGTCTCAGTGTCTACTTCAATTTCTAAACCTTGTAACTTCTCAATTTCTTTAGTTAACCTATCCTCTTCCTCAGACAATTGTTTTGCTTTCTTCTGATGTTCTTCTTCAGTCGCAATATCATCTTGAATCATCATCTTGAAACAAAGTCATTTCCTAATACAATGAAATATATATATATATATATATATATATATATATATATACGAATATATATATATATATATATATATATATATATATATATATATATATATATATATATATGTACTATCCTTTAATGAAAATTGATAACATTCAATCTAAATATTGAACAGCAATAAGGAGAGCAAAATTATAAATCTCTAGATAGAAATATAACCTATAATTACCAACGAAAATAACCTCCGATTAATCAACGATTAACCTCCCCTGAAAATAAAATTTTTCTGCATCAATACTCAACAGAATTCATGATTATCTAGATCTTCATAAAATTGATATCTTTCTCTAGAGAAGATACATCCTTATTGAAAACTAATTCAAGATATTGTAAAATGTTGATAAGTAAGGATGATAAAACATATCCCTAATTTTTATAATGAACTAATGGAATTCTTCATAATTATTTTCTATCTCCAAATCAAAACAATAAAATAACATTTTCAAAACAATATGAAAAATTCTTTCAAAAGTTCAAATAAATAAAATTATGAATAATATGAAGCACAAAAATTTTCTTATTCCAGTTATGTGTTAAACTACTTAGAAAAACTTGTTCATACCTTATACTTTTCATCATCAGTTTCAGAGTCACCATCACTATTTTTTTTGTTCAATTCTTGCATATTCTCATTTTGGATACAACTTTTTATCTGCAAATTAGCTTCATTTTTTTTCTGCACAGAAATATATTTTGTAGACATTTTACTTAAAGTTGTATGAGATCTCATCAGAGGACTTGTATTCCTTTCTGAAATCTGTTTCAGTGACTTCAAATTATTCAAATCGTTCTTAAAATCTTTATCCATTAGCTTTGATGTTTTATTCACATCACTTCCTTCTGGTAATAATGCTAATGCTGGTAAACTCGCAGTGGCACTCACTTGATGAAATCTCGTGGCCCAACTCATTGAATTGCGATTTTTTCCAGAAGAATTCTTGAATCGCGATCGACTTTTAACGGTTAACCAGCCATCTGTTGCTTTCTCAATTTTAACATTTTCATTATTCAATGTCTCTGAAGAACTTGCAATACTTGAAGTATTCATATTCTCTGAAGATTTACCTTGATTGATCAAAGTTTCAACAGAGCTTCCACAATCATTCAAGATGGAAGAGCTACTCACTTGATCTTTTGACAATGTGGTCTTGCTCTTCATTAATGCTGGTGGTTTATGAGATATTCCTGTTAAACTATGCCTTGACTGATTTACTATAGAGTCAGTTTTAGTAAAAACTCTACATCTTTCTTGGTGGATGGACTGTTTTCATATCACTGACTGTTTTACTTCTTGCTAGACAAGCATTTCCAGGATTAGACATTGTAGATCTAGCAGTATGAAAAGATCGTGACACCCTATTATTTGATTTAGTTATAGGAGCTGAAGTTTTAACCTCTGTCCTAATTCTCTGACTGGGAACTATTTTAGCAGAAGCACTTTTTGTCAAAGCAGTGGAATACGCAAGTCTAGAAGTTATTGGCTTAACAGTTTTTATTATATCATTTCTTGTCACTTTTGATGAAATTTTTTTATCAATATCTTCAGTTTGGGTAGTTTTAGGACTGATTTTTCTATCAGATTCTTCTGTTTGACACTCTTGATTAACCTTGATTACATTTCTTCTTGAATAAAGTCTGGGAAAATCATCATCTGTGGTTGTCCCTTTTTCAGCACTTTCAACGCCTATTTTTCTTATAATATCATAAGTTTTCTGATCATCACTTGGAGAGTCTAAATTTTTTAGTTTTTGCTCTGGTTTCAAATTTGAAAAACATAAAAAATTGTTTCTTTTCATTTCATCTGGTAATTCAATATCCTGTGGTGAAGTTTTTTCATTGCTTATCATTATATCATGCTGTAATTTACTTGTACAATCAATAAAATTATTTTTACGGTCAATAAAATTTGATTTATTTTCAGAATCTTCTACATTTATCTGATCATTTGCATTGGTTGCCTTTTCAACTTTGTCTATAGTTATTTCTTCCTTACTTACACCTTCAATATTTTCTATGCTATCTTCTATTTTTTCATTCATTGGTTGCTCAGGAGTTCTATTTTTTTGATTAAAATCGAAATTAATATTTTCATTTATCAAAGCAGTTTTGCTCTTCAATGATGCCAAATTTTTGATAGAACTTTGTGAGGTTTGAATTTCACTATCTATATCATTTTTTGTTTCAATTTCAATAACTTTTCCCTCCATAATAGGTTGCTCAGTTGGCAATGGACTAGGAGAAGAATTCTGTCTGCTAATTTTTCTTGAGCCTACCTCTAATAACTTTGCATTAACTGAAGGACTACTTCTTCCTGAACCTTGATTAGGACTAGACTTTCCTGAACAAGTACTACCTTTAGATAAATTTGTTTTACAAATGTCCCATGTAACTGATGTGGGTCGTTGGTATTCTGGTGTGTTTTCATAACTCCATTTTAAACGAAACCATTCAGCTAAAGAATTGAAATCTCTCAAATAGTTTTCTAAAACCAATAATACTTCTTGGCATTCAGCTAGACTTTCATGAGTTTCAACAGTATTATAAATTTCCGCTATCTGTAAAAATGTTTTTATTGAATTTAAATTTTGGTATACCTAAATTTTAATCTTTCAATCACATCAGCTGATAATAGAAAAACAATTATTTCAGAAACTTCTTTTTCTTGAATCACAATATTTGTGCTTTTAAATTATTAATATCTTAGTATTAGTACTTTAAAGTTGAGTTTTTAACCCATTCTCACACATAAACATTAAATGTATAAAGTTAACTCAAATTTTATTTAAATTTTGAACACAACTATCAAACTGAGTTGACTGTTCCAAAGTATATATGATAAATTTGTTTTATTAGGATGAATAAATATAAAATTTTGCTTGAACAATTTTGTCAAGTCATCTATGACTAACTCCCTACACTCAATTTGATGTACCTATAGTACATGACAAACAAATTTATAATTGATTGAACCGCATGTCATTTAATGAAAATGCAAATACCTACAGATCTTTGCAAATTTCCAAACAGAAGAGCCCAATAACGAGCCCTTAGCTCAGATCTTTTGTCTCTTCCAGTGGAAGCTGATCTCAAACGGTCCTTCCCCTATTAGTATGATTAGCTTCTGGAATATTTGGGGCAAGACTATCTATACCTTTAGGCATTGTAGGTGGTTTGTTCGTTACTTTACCTAAAAATATTCATCCTTGAGTAACTGTTCTTTGTCTGTACCTATATTAAAAACTCACTAGAAAAACTGTCATTTCCAGCAGAAACATTAAATGCCAATAAATTTCGAGCTTCGCGGCCTTGTTGCAGGACCAATTGTCGAACTTGCTCCATTTTTAAATCAATTTCGGAAGTACCAGAATAATTTGTAGTTTTATCAACATTTGGCAGTTTTTTTAAATAAATGACACTTGTTTACACTTTGGCTCTCGCATTGTTTTGACATATGAGCACAGAAAACAATAGTTTTAATTTTATATCACCAAAATTCTATTCACTTGAGCGACCTTCATGTAACAATAATCAGCCAGTTATTTTCATTTTGTAAACATGCTAGATGTATCAGCAACGGACTATATTTAACAAATTCTTAGAATATAATATGACACAAAACTGTTGGTGAAATTCAAATTACATAAAATATTCTTTATTTTAAATAATGAGATAAGTGTGTAAATTAGGTTTATATGAAAACAAATCGTAAGACACGTTAAATTAATAGATGTAATCCTATTATAATCCTAACTTTTAATAAAGTTTAATAGTAAGTTTGTTTTGTTGAATTTGCTAAGAAAGTGAACATATGTTCATGATATGTTTGTCAAGGTTAAAATACTTGAAATTTTCTATAATTTCAAAATAGCAATTATGGAATACGTATTTATGATTTTATATAAACTTTTCATTGTTGTTGGCCAAATTGGCAGTACCTAATTAAATTCAAACAAATTTTCAAATGTCACAACCCTCTACCTTCAATCAATTAATTCATTTATTTTAATTCAGCAATACATAAAAAATTCAAAAGGATTGTTCAATATGTCTACAGTAATTTCCTAATGAAAGGTAGCAAGGATACACAATTTTGTTTGCTGAAAATTATGATTGTCGAAAAAAATTAGTCTTTCACGCTCTCAAAAATAAATCGTCCCGAAAAAAAATTTGAGGGTATGATTTACTCCGTATTTGCTTTCATTATTTTGAAAATTATACTTTCAAAAAAATATATCAACAGAGACGATCTGGTGATGACTTCAAAACAATCAAAAGTATGTCAAATTGAAGTACATAAATATGAATTTTTAATAAATTTCTCAGTAACTCGGAACAACTGTTACGATTACGAATGCAGGTTCAGGTTTTTGCCTTTAGGTGATGTTGAAGTCTATAAATTTGAAAATTGATGAGGTTGAAGTTGAATGATGAAGTTACCTGATAACACTCAGTTTTACTCACAAAAAATAATATATCCCTCTAGGATGTCCTTTATTATATCATATATATATATATATATATATATATATATATATATATATATATATATATATATATATATATATATATATATATATATATATATATATATATATATATATACTAGCTGACCCGGCCAACGTTGTTTTCATGTTCATTTAAATCATATGCTGTAGAGGGCCATATAGATCCATATTGAATCAACAATGTATTTAAGGTATTTAATTATATAAGGATTAATGCTGTATTGGTTTAAATCGCTTCGAAAATTAGCCATTATTTGTCGCAAAAAGTATATGACAAAAAAAAGTTATTGTGGGTTATCCATAAGAGATAGACATATACCATCACGGACTTTTCTGTAGACCTTTTCAATGTGTACAATACTTAGTACATTATTTTGATAAAACTCGTAGGGTTCAGCCTGCGTTTGCAATGTAAGCGGAAAAAATGTAATTATTTACGACATCACATTAGAAACCTCAAAAATAACAGTACTTCTCCACTATTCAGTGGATCTTATTATATATATAAACCTTCCTCTTGAATCACTCTATCTATTAAAAAAACCGCATCAAAATCCGTTGCGTAGTTTCAAAGATTAAAGCGTACAAAGGGACAAAGGGACAGAAAAAGCGACTTTGCTTTATACTATGTAGTGATATATATATATATATATATATATATATATATATATATATATATATATATATATATATATATACAATACGTAAATCTCAGGTAAATATATATATATATTTTTCATATATATATATATAATATATATATATATATATATATATATATACTCAGGTATATATATATATATATATATATATATCTTGAAATTGATATATTGCCTGTTTAAGATATTTTATTTTTGAAAGTTTTTAGCAATAACAGGCTTTTTTTGATATGAAAAAGTTTATTTTTGTTGACGTTTCGTTGTTATATTACAACTTTGTCAAAACTAATTATTAGTTTTATAAATTTTTATAATTATTATTTGATTAGTTTTGACAAAGTTGTAATATAACAACGAAACGTCAACAAAAATAAAATTTTTCATATCAAAAAAAGCCTGTTATTGCTAAAAACTTTCAATATATATATATATATATATATATATATATATATATATATATATATATATATATATATATATATATATATATATATATACACTAATATGAAAAAATCATCTACTACATTATATAGTTTGAAAGAATTTATTTTCAATAAAGTTTTTTTCAATGGATAACACGATATCCAAAATTTGCTAAAACAAAATTAAATACAATGTAAAATTTCTCACAGAAATATAGGATAAAAGAATTGCATCACTAGAACTTCTTTCTTAAGTTGCTTAGGTATTATCTATTTTCTACCCCACCCTCCAGTCCTCCATCCTCCTCCTCCACCTCCCTTATAATAACCACCTCCTTTTTTCCACCCACCACCACCGCCATTGTGCCATCCGCCACCACCATTATGCCATCCGCCACCTCCTTGTTTCCAACCTCTTCCTCCCCATCTTTGTTCAGCGGTTTCAAGAGATTCTCCAACAGGAGATTGCACAGAATCTCTGACGTTGGTATTTATATCGCTTATTGATTTATGTTCCTCAGGATTGGGAAAAGCAAGAGCTATCCCAACGAGAAATGAAATGAAAAAAATTTCCTGCAAAAAGAAAGAATACCTACATTTATTTACTGTTGCAATTACAAGAGATAATTGAAATCATTTTTTCAATAGACTATAGTTTTGCTAAAAAGTTAAACATATTTATTTTCACTGATTGGATTCATTTCAAATATCAACATTATATTCAATTAAACATTCAGCTTGGTTGCGCTTGACCAGAAGAACTTCAGGCATTGGACTTGGAAGTTTATTTATCTTCTTCGCTATAAGAAAGGAGTGAGCCCGACAATATAGTGTTTGAAATTTATTGAAACTATCATTTAATTAATGACCATCAGAAGTATTTTTTTTATTTCAAAAATTTTACAAATGTGAATGTAGGTGAATAAATAACGAACTGTCAACGGCAACCATGTATTTTTCAAATCTTTAATTTCTTGTTAAAAACGAAGATAAAAAATTGAAAGGTGAAAGAAGAATAAAAACAAAGCTGGCAGTCAAAAAACTACCAAAGATTAGATAGAACAATATATACAATCCTGTGTGTTCATCTTAAGGTTTCTCCATACTATTCAATTAAGTTTCATTTTGAGCCACAAAAACCGATTTAAGGGTCAGTAAAATGTAAAAAATGTAAAAAAGAACGCCTTCAATTTTTTATCGAAGATTTTCATATTTTGCGAATTTTATAGACAGTTCTCATATAAATATCGTTTTGAGCAAAAAATCTACAGAATAAGACACAAGTTGACGCAAGTCAAGTGTTAAGCTCATAAAATTAATTTATTCTTTTCGAAGGACGCCATATCGAAATTTCGAAAGCAAATACGTATTTTTCTGAGGAAAAACTTTTATCAGGTATCATTTCGCATGTACATTGATCAACGAGCTGTAAAACCTGTGCTCGAAAAAGACCTCGCTATTACTTCAAAAAATTATATTATGATGATAAAATTTTATCATATGGTTAAGCTGTTCAAATAGTTACATCAACTACTACATCCTGATCAAAAAAAAAAAAAACAATTCGGATCAGTTTCCACCTGCTATGATTAACAGTGGATTAACTCCAGGTGTAAAAAGTATTGTCTCTGGTGATACCGGATATCATATAATCCAGCATTCAATTTGATGGAGAGGACGAAAATCGTTAAAAAACGCACTCTGATCAAGCACTACCTATTACAATTGACTAGCCTCTACACTTTAAAAACGTTCCAACTGAGCGTTTCATTGAAGCAATATCGTTCAGAAAGGAAAGGGATGATAATATTCCAGTTGATTGTAATATAAAACTTGATGAAAAATTGAGATCATCGTTTCCCTCAATTTGGTAATCTTTGACGACCATCAATATATTAATATTTATATGTTATATTCAGACTCTATTCCAAAAGAAATTGAAAGAACAAATATACAGAACGAAAATTAAAAAAAATTAAAAAAAAAACAACAATAATACATCAAAAGCTTCATATTTCACGGTCCTTGTTTACGGAGGGCATGTTTTGATAAGCTGGTTCACAAAATAAACGATCAATGGTGAATCTCAATGAACAAATGCGAGATTTTATTGAAACGTTTAAATAAGAAGAGCACAAGTTAAAACTTCAAATATAGAATGATGGAATGCAGAATCCATATTTTTTAAATATATTGTATTGGATGAAACGATTCAAATTGAAAGAAGGAACTTACCTTAATCATATTGACAAATCTAAACAAAATATTGACATCAACTGATGATATCAAACTTCATCGGTGTTTTATATACGACCAATCCTATGTTGAGCAGATATTTAATGTTTATCTCATTTGAATAAAAAAAATAAGAGGACGATCATCAACTCTATTCATATATTTTGACATGGGTAACTCCCAAAAACATAACACAGTATGGAAAAAACAGATTTAATTTGTAATAATGAAAACCTCATAAATAATAAGTTGTTTGCCTTTATTTCGAATCAGGTAGGAATTCAAATATGAATCGCATTTTATGACCGAAAACCTGTTTTGTTAAAATATCAGGAAAAATATTGTTAGGAAGTAGTCAGTAGGTAATACCTGAGCCTTACAAAAATAAATCGCAATAGTACCTAATAGGAATATGTTATTTTTTCTATTTCAAATGTAATCTGATAAACAGTGAATTTCAAACAAAAGATTATAGTTCAGGTAGGTTGAAAAGTTTATAATTTTCCTCATAATATAAATTTTTGAAATAAATTCTGAATTTATTCATTCAGAGGTGTTTTTAACATCACCTTTTTTAAGGTTATTCATATTTTGATTGGATTATGGAAATGTTTTTTGAAGATGTAAAATATCAACTATTTTTGTTTTAATTCAAAATCAATAATGTAAAAAAGGGTATCGTATATGGAAACGAAGTACTAAAACTGTCCATTCCCTTGTTTATATTTCATTATATATAAGAGGTGTTTGTTTCCTGGTATTTAAATAATAAATGAGTAAGAAAATCTCGATTACTCATTGTACACCTCTATAGTTCTAACATAATTTTTATTAAAAAAACCATACATTACTTGATGTGTGGTTTACTAAAATCTTTCGTTTGTATTGCTCAATGGGACCATGTGGACAATGCGTAATATCAACCCACTTTAAGACTGTAAAATTGCAAAGTGGCTGGATATAAACTCATTCACAAGCCATCCTCCAAAGTATTCAACAGTCAATAAAATGAACAATAATAATTGAAGGAGATACAAATATTACATTCGGAAAAATAAAAACTATCAAAGAACGATTTATCTCCCAGATCAAGAATCACTATTTGATTGATTAAAATATCAAATAGCCCAAAAATAATTTTAATATTAATGCAAGTTCAGAGATCTATAAGCTACATGTCAACAGATATTTTTGTTGGTCACCTTGAATTAGGGTTGCCAACTTTTTTTGACAAAAAAACGTATAAACGGGTTTGGATATGAAAAAATTTTAGGAAGTATTAGATAGAAAAAAAGAATTTTTCAAATTTTATGTTTTTATTGCTTTAAAAACATAAACATTTTTTTGTGCTTTAGCACATGGTAACAATTTTTTGTTGTCTTTAAATGCCGCAAAGGTTGTTTGACAACCAACATTTGAATTTAAATAAATAAACTGTTTTCAATTAAATTTATTGAGAATTTATTGAGAGAAATTAAGTTAATACTTTTGTAAAACTGATTATTTTAGCTTTTTTATGAGTCACTGGTGTGTCGCTATCAGAATTACTCGTCATTCTTAGCATTAATATTTACTTTATTTTATAATATTAATTATAAACAAAAAAAAGGACCATTTTTGTACAATTTCGTCGATAGTGAGTGACATGTGACATGCTGTGACAAATGTCACTAGTGACATCTAACATTTCGTTCAGTAATTATAAATCGTTAAGTACCCATAATCAGTATTTGTTTTACGCCTCACAGTAAAGGTTGAAAATAAAGTATTTCTGCATACTTTATTTGTATGTATAAAGAATAATTACTAAAAATAAAGTAGGATACGTTATTATAAAATACGGTTGGCAACCCTACCTTGAACCTATACTATGAGGGCTAAATTTTCTAATAACTGTATTTTCCCAGATGCAAACTAACTTGCCTTAACTAATGCCAACATAATATTAGTAAACAAATTAGATCTTCTTTTTCAATATATTGCAGAAAATAATATTAACTAACGGTTAACGGTTAGCTAATTATAGCTATGTCGATAGCTAATTATAGCTATTTCTTATTGTAAATAAAATTGAAGTAGGTATATGATTTTCAATGGTGATGGTTTACTTATTTCTTCAAGCAACTCTGTTAAGTCCTGTAATAAAAAATAGTCTTATGATGACATAAATCAATCACAAGTGATAATTTATCAGACTATTTTATTAACAAATTGAAAGGCTCAAAAATTCATATTTGATAGAATCAATGAAAGACAGTCAAAAATAATATTTTAAATCTAGTAAGTTACACTCAAATTTGTTTGTTTACTACTTTTTTGTTTAACTGTTACCGTTACTGTTACTCAACTAAAAATAAATTGTTAGAATTAGTCACTTATTATTTGCTACCTATAACAATAAACAAAATAATTGCTAGTTGCTCATTGCTATTATCTGCAGTTTGTAGTTGCGTTCTACAAAGAAGGTCATTAATTGTCCATATGTAGGATTTAAACTTTTTGTTTGAATCCTGTCGAAAACCGATGCCGTTACTTTACCCCATTTCAAGAGTTCAATGTAACACTGACCTATTAATCACCTTTGCCTTCTTATACTTCTTGAACAGATACACGAATTTTTTGAATCACAAAAAACCTAATCCAACTGAGTAATATTATTCAAAATTCATAACCGTTCGATGACTAAACACTGAAAATGATTTTTTCTTCAATAACATCAAAATGCTATTGAAGAAAAACTAGGTTCATTTTCATCCATATTTTGGTGGACGTTCTCTTTTGAGATTTAGACTTGTTCAACTTATAATTATTACTTTGTCAAACTATCTGCCTCTAGGCTTAGGTCATTGAACACCAAAAATGTTACACAAATGAACACAAAATATGTTAGCTGTCATTAAAATATTTTGAAACTCAACAATTGTTTTGCCGATTTGAAAGCCCAGCTGCCGAATGATACAATGCCCATATATCGCTTTCAGCTTACTGGTGATGGTAGGTTCGATTCTTACCGTGTTCTGGGGCCCTTCGGAATCGGAATGAAACTGTAGGTCCAACGGAGCTACATAGGTTTCTGACCTCCGCTCTTAGAACAATAATAATTATAATAATAATGAGTTCATTCTGCTGATAAAATCTCTGAATATCGAGAGTGGTCAGGATTGTTCCAATTATCTTGGGTATAATCCCGAAATATCTCAAAGAACTGGGACTCGGAAGGAATTACAGAAATCGATGCTTCTTGCCACAGAAGATCTGTCAAGAAGTTTCTAGGAAAATAACGGAAATCAACGCCACTAAGGTCGCCGCAGTGAATATTTCCGATTGGGGACCGCCGCCACGGGCCTGATAGTTTGGAAGTGTCCCCACAGAGGCTAATCCCTCTGATATGTAATATAAGTGAAAGTTCCCCTGAAGAAGGTGTGAAAGCCGTAATGCTTGAAATCAGGAATAAGTTCATTGAATACACCACTGAATAAGATACACTAAGTTGAAACTATGTTCAGATAAAGAATTTATTTAATTGCTTCATTTTATCTTCTCTGAAATTGATAAAAAAGGAAAAGTAAATTCATAGATTTATGAACAGATGAGCACTCAAGTCTAAACTTTCAAGGCTTTTTAAGGGATTGAATGACTGAATGAATGAAAAGACGTTTCATTGAGATTTTTGTTTACATTAAAATTCATTTTTATTTTTCAATTACAAGGTGTGAGGTTATAAGGTCTCGCGACCTTCTTCAACCTTGTGCTACTTAATTATATTATTTCCAACAAAAAAAATTTTTTTTTATAGATGTTCACATCATATTTCAAAGGTGCGGCTGTGGCGGACTCATCTTTACGTGCCATTCGGTCGAATGTCAGATTTTCAATTCAACAGACAATCGATGGTGAAAGAAACCACAGACAACTTTACCCACGTAATTAAGAACATATAGAATGATTACACTTATATTTATAACTAGCTGACCCGGCGAACTTTGTACGCCCATTTATTTTTATCTGAATATTTTTCAAAAAGCCCTGAAAGACATGTTCTACTATTTGTGCTACACTATCTTGCTTTTAATATTATTGATCCACTGTGGAGCCAGAGACTTACTTACTTACGAAGGGACTGCAATACTTCCTGTTATTTCAAAATCAGTCGAATTATCAAAAAATGTCTGTTTTAAGATGTTTGATGTATTGAAAGTTATTGATCTGTCCGTTCTATAGTTGGACGGCATGTTTCTAATTTCGTAGCAAGTACTTGTCCCATATATCTCATCATTAAATATATGAGATATTAAATATTTGCTGGATATAAGTCAGAAAATGTTCAGAATTTAGTCCATTCCCGGAAACCAATTGAGTAGAGTGGCTCTGGTGACTGTACCAATAGCATCTATTTGAATTGACTCTTCGCACAATATTTTGTCGCATCATTGGTAGTATTTTCTTATCTATAACAATTAAACTTTGCCTTGCAATATACACAACGTTCATTGGTCCAGTAGCAACGATTTGCTGTGAACTGTTATCTATTTGAACGTTATAATGAATGCAGGTCGATAGGAGTTTAACGCAACCTTTTCATATTGTTATTTCGATTCCATAGATTCCGTTCAACTTCATTCCGAGCTTCGAGTTGCTTGTCAGTTTGACTTGCTCCTTTATATCTTTGACTTGCTGCCTTGCGAGTTCTGCGACTTAAGTTTGTACATCTAAAATAGCTATCATTTTTAAAAACTATATTTCAACTGTAAATTAAAGAAACTATGTATTCTTCTTTTTATAAATTAAATATACCACGTGCTATGTTTGTAACGTGTATGTTAGTGTATTTAAACTTACCAAAATTTTATATTGAATTAAAGTTTTGATATTAGTGTTGATAGCTCTAAACTAACCGAAATGTGTGATAAGATATTCAGTTTTTTTATATCCTCTTTTTGAGAATCAATAATTAATTCTTACTTTCGATTATCAATTAAGTATTCTCAAATTTTCTAATTTTACACGCAATTTTTTGAAATTTTTTCCGACAATAACAAACACAACGAAAAAAATAGTGAAATCGGTCCATCCGTCAAGAAAACGTTTGTATGGAAAAAATAAATGGGCTGTTTTTAAGGTTTTTCCGGAATTATTCGAATTCTTCTAGCGAACATTTTAAAAAAAGAATTAGCAAAATTGGTCCAGGCGTTGTTGAGTTATGCGCTTACCAACACATTTTGCGATTCATTTTTATATTATAGATATTGTTACAGTAGAAAGAATATCACGCTGAAAGAATAACACGCTTATAAGGTGGGGACAAATAGTTCAAAGATGGAAAACAGGAAATTCAACTCAGGTTCTATGAACAGAACTCAGGTCCTATGACAGATCAGAGTGGCTGCTCAATCTTAACTACCGAAATAAATTCAAAAACATTGGATCAAATGAAAAAATTCATTGTTTTTCATCTTATTAACCTACAAAATCAAACTTTTTTTATGATGCTCATGTAATGGCGAAATATATAGTGAAATCACAGAACTAACTTTTTTATTCAACATATGATACTGAATTTTCACATGAATCTGGCGAATCAATCAGTAATGAACTTTTTAAAGTCTATCAAATTATAATGTACCTAACATCTGATTTATATTCAAAATATAAAATGTAATTAAAGTGATTGAAATGTTATGAATCTGAAATTATTAGACTGAGTGTTATTATTCTCTCGAATATTTACGGCCTTTACTTGATATAAATCCTTTTCAAATTCAAAGTGTTAAAAAAACACTGTTTTCTAGACATATCGCTCGTACTACCAATCGGAAGGATCCATCGCAATAGTAAAACACATCAAAATAAATCAATAAAAATTAAATAGTGAAAATCTAGAGAGTTATTATTCCTTGTCATTTCGACATTTATGATTATGACACAATAAATATACTTGATTTAATGCGTTTTAAAGTTTTAACTCCTCTACAAATGATACATATTTGATTCTATATGTTTTTTCGTTAATTGAATGTATAGTATAAATAGAATCTGTGTCATGATGTTAAATGTAGTAACGTAATCTGTTGAAGAATTCGTGAATTAAAATTACCATAAATCAACATACTGAATCAGAAACAGTGGAAATCCCAAAGTAGTGTTATCTATGAAGGACAGCACGCGATGAAAACAATCACCAAAAATGCTAAGAAGTAGGAAATGATCTGCAAAAATTTTGTTGACCATGAATCACAAGTAGCCACATTCCTTATATATATATATATATATATATATATATATATATATATATATATATATATATATATATATATGATAAATACAAAGACTCTTCTTCATATTTCATTTTTATTTTACTTCAATATATCGAAATATTTCATCAGGGAGTTGTCTACACAAATGTTGTCAACGAGAACGAACCCATCACTTTCGAGAGTGAATATTAAGAGCGTTTCGAAAAATTCATCGATCTTGTTAAATGATAATAGGATACAATTGTTTCATTATCAATATGAATCATCAGTCCATATTTAATCTATCAATCAAGAATTGATGACTTTCAACACGCCCATAGGTCCTATACCGAATTGAGGGGAATTTTTCTCAGTGTAAAATTCACATGAGCTCCCTCTATCGGAGAAAAGACGTATAAACTCTCCCTAGCGTTCAAGGTTCCTACTCATGACAACAGTAGCGAGAGTGAAAGGCTTTGTAGACATTAACACTACAGAAAATTGTCCGCAATGCGTAAGAATAGTCCCATGCCTAATCTCTCCAGATCACGCCCCGGCGGGCAAAAGTATAGCTAGTTTCAAGATTCGCAAATCATTCAATACTAGTGAAAAATTCCCCCTCAAATAGGATGTATGTGCGTTTTAAATGTTATCGATTCTTGATTGATATATTAAATATGGACTGATGATTCATAATAACGATGAAACAATTGTATCCTATTATCATTCAACAAGATCGATGAGTTTTTCGAAACGCTCTTAATATTCACTCTCGAAAGTGATGGGTTCGTTCTCGTTGACGTGTAGAGAGCTCCCTTAGAGTTTTATTTGAAATATTTGGATATTTCGATTAAGAATCTCAGTATTTACTAGTATTGAATGATTTGTGAATCTTGAAACTATATTTAAATATATAAGAAAACATATATATTAATATTTTCAATACAACATAAGTTTTAATTTGGGCGATTTTATTCATTCAAATGGGAAGAAGGTATATACACATAATGAGGGTTTATTTGTTATAATACAAACGTAGTAATAGAAACATTAAGCAACGGGATAAAGGGACACTTCCCGAAAAAAAGATAACAACTTTCAAAGATATGTCAACAGTATGTTCCAAAACGTATGTAACTACCAAAAGTCCTTATGAGAAGGCTCTTTTGGATCAAGAATTGAAAATCTTCAGCGATTGAGGTGTAAAAGTGTGAGCTATGGAGAGTAAAGTATACATTGGCCAAGATTCGTAAAGCTGCCAGAGAACTTCTAACACTAGAAAAGAAAGATTCTAAACGAATTTTTGAAGGTAATGGCTTGCTACGTCTATTAGTACGAATTGGAGTACTTGATGAAAACAGAATGAAACTCGATTACGTTCTGGGTCTCAAGATTGAAGATTCCTTGTAGCGTCGTCTACAAACTCCAGTGTTCAAACTGGGATTGGCCAAATCTATCCATTATGCTAGGGTCATCCGACAGAAGCACATCCGAGTAAGAAAACAAGTGGGAAATATTCCATCTTTCATAGTGAGGTTGGATTCCCAGAAGCACATCTATTTCAGTGCATCAACAGAACTGGTGCAGCAGCTGCTGAAGAGGAAGAAGATCAAATTGTTGTATATAAGTTATATTTACCTCTTTGTGGTTTTTATAATAAAATTAATAAGAACAATTCATTGCAGAATAACAAAATTTTTCTGAAAAAGCGAAAATTTCATCCTGTCAACTCATTAACTCGGACCTTACTTTTGAAAAGGCTATTGGCTTATGGAAAAATAAACCAATTTCAAGCAAGATTCGGTCATAGTTCGATATTTGAATTCTTCGAGCTTTTCATATAGATATTAGTAGAACATTTTTTTCTGTTTAGGACAATAGGACACCAGAGTCAATGGCAATTTGTAATGAAAGCCAAAAATTGACGTTCCAACAACTCGTTGGCTAACAAAGGCAGCAGCTATCTCTTTTTTATTTTTCTCAATGTGCCTACCATGGTGATTTTATTTTTCAACAATTCTTCTGCTAATGGAATGCTAGTATACCAATTATCACAAGTGAGATTCCTTCCAGAACCTAAAATAGACGCACATAATCGCATAACTATATCGCCTGGCTTATAGCTGACTTTGTAAGGTCCATCTGGTTGTTGACCAAGATATGGTTCACTTTGGTACGTATAAAAAGTCTTTGCATCGCATAAAGCGAAACTTTTCAAACCATACCGCCCAGGCTTACTCGGAATATATTGCCGAAAAATACAACGTCCTCTAAATTTTAGCAATTGTTCATCTATAGTAAAATTCTCATTGAGACTATAGTAGTCACCGCAATGATTGTTGAATTGCTTGAAAATGTCTCTAATCGGAGCAAATCTGTCTGTTGATTTTCTTAACTCACGAGTGTTTACATCATCGAAGCGTAGACATCTTAGTAGGAAAGAAAATCGGTTATAGCTCATTGTTTTGTGAAAAATTGCAATACCCAGTCTAGACTCATCCCATAAATCTTTCAGCTTTCTATGGCTAGATTTACACAAACCAGACAAAATCAGTAAGCCAATAAGAGCTTTTATTTCAGTTTCATCGGTTTTATTGCAATCTCTTTGACGGGCATATTTATGGCTTATTTTTTCTATGTAAATATTTGTACAGCTAGTTATTTCTGCAATCATGTCGTCAGTAATAAAGAGATTGAAACATTCGAATGGAGAATTACAAGATTTAGCCATACCTTTGGGACCTGGAGCTTCAGTAATAATATTGTGAGCGCGGGTTCTTATTGCAGTACGACCCTTGACTTTGTGCCACTTAGTTACTTTGTCTTTCCCTATGTAATAACGTTGACGATCCTCAGTTTCTGCTTCATCTACTTCAGACTCTTCAGCCGATAAAATATCCTGCTCTGATAAAGAATTATGATCAGATTCTTGAATAAAATCTTCATCCAAACTGGCATCACTTTCCACTGCAACATTGTCTTCGTTATCCGATATTATTTCTTCTAACAAAGCTGCCAATCTCGCTTGCTCTTGTTCCCAACTCATCTGGTAACAAAAATATTCGATAAAAAAATGTTATATACGAACACAGGAAGGTAAATAAAAGTTTGTGCAAACAAAAACCAATAAATATATGCTTAGAAATACATTAATATACATTTATTATAGTTGTATTTATTATTATTATTAAATAACGGCAAAATTAAATAATTTACCTTTGCAAAACAATTAAAATCACGTACCTTGCTGATAGAGTAACCTCCGCAAAAGTATAACACGAGCGCTCGCGGGGTGTCGTGACCACCCCATACAAACTTTGGCACGTCCTCACGCTACGAGCTTAAAGAACTTAATTGACTGAACATTTGACGTTAAAGGATGGTATGGTAGGTTGAATAAACATTCATCACGTTGATCCCTCGACCATTTTCTCGTGCTGATTTTAGTCTTATAATTTATTGTTCGTTTGACGATACTTTGTAAGAGCATTATTTTAGGCAATATTCAAATCATTTGCCAGATACAGTATACTCGTACTTCGACCATATTTATGTAATGTTACAACTTATGCAATATCTTAGAAATAATTCTCACTCAACTTGAAAACATTGATGCTCTCTGACCTAAATTGCATGTCGCAAAAACCTACCCAGATATGTATGAATTATATACAGGATTTGGGAACTGAGGGTGTCTTTGCAAATGATACTATAGGTTGTTTTTTTGGGGTATAGAACTTTAAATTGCAATAAAACAACGATGGATCATTCGATTGACAAGAATTTTTTTTATTCGTAAGATAATCTTGTGGCATTACATTTTAAATATAATTTCTGGCATATGACCGCCACGGCTGTTTTTCAAATAAATCGGTTGTGGCATGAGCTGTGTGACATGTTGCGCCGTCTTGTTGAAACAACAGCTCCTGGACATCATAGTTGTTCAATTCAGGAATGAAAAAGTTAGTAATCATGGCTCTATACCGATCACCATTGACTGTAACGTTCTGGCCATCATCGTTTTTGAAGAAGTACGGACCAATGATTCCACCAGCCCATAAAGCGCACCAAACAGTCAGTTTTTTGGATGTAACGGTGTTTTGACATAAACTTGAGGATTATCTTCACTCCAAATGCGGCAGTTTTGTTTGTTGACGTAGCCATTCAACCAGAAGTGCGCTTCATCATAAAATGGACGTAGTGCGCGATACGTACCATTATTTTCAAAATAAAATTGCACTATTTGCAAGCGTTATTCAGGCGTGAGTCTATTCATGATGAATTCCCAAACCAAACTGAGAATAAATCACTTCTCAGCTGTCAAATCGGTCGCCATCTTCAACAGTAATGCCAACTTAAACTTCTATACCTCTAAAAAAACACCCGTTATAAGAATTGAATGCTTTCGGAAGTTTACTATAAATGAGAGGTAATAATAAAAACTTGTCTAAAAATCACTGACTGAACAATTCTTTATTCGACTAGTTTCGCCTTTTACAGCATTATCAAGAATGATAATTCTATGATATTTATTCATAATTATATGAAAAATATGAATCACAGAGTTGATTCATCGTCCATTGAGTTTACTATAACTCTAAAGTTCGACAACATACGAGTATATAGGAAATATATCAATTTAAGGCCACTAAATAGCGAACACGCTCTTTTCTTATATTATAGATTCCAAAAATAACCGAATCAAGTGATAGATATCAATAAAATAAGACATGTATTTTGAGTAATCCCTATTTTATAAAACCTAAATGATGCTGAAGAATACATTGTTAAAAGTTGTCCAGAGTTGCAGAAGAATATATTGACGAATATATTGACAGCTACAAACTAATCAAAATATTGCAAATAAAACAATGGGGGTATTATTAGCAAACTTCAAAATCCGTAACTACAGGTCTTCAAGAAAATGACATTAAGGATGTCAGTTTCTTGAATTATTGCTCAATAGAAAAGGCACTTCATATCATCAGCTGGTTCTTTACCAAATTTGAAGATAACCGAGATAATCTAAGTCTTCATTGCAAACTCAATTGCAATGGACAAATTGTAGTACCAATGATATTACTTTTAAATATCTTCTAAGTGGTCGCTCTTTTTTCATTTGGGGTTATTTTAAGTTTTTTTACTCATTCATAATATTTTTGTATTGAATTTTTAGGTAAATTCATAAATTATAGTAATTATAGTAATTAAGGAACCATTTTTTTTCGAGTTCTTTTTTTTTCGAGTTATTTTGACCTTATTAACATAATGTGCATTATTTATGTGGAACTTACAAATAATGCTTGAGAAATTGTTGCAATCGGCTGGCTTCGTGTGAACTCCAACAATACTAATTTGATTATTATTGACATGATGGTTTTCACCATCAGTTCGAGAAAATATTTCTCGAACTGCCAAAATATTTCAAATATATTTTGAATTTAAAATCGGTTTTTACTTTAATCACAAGTGTAAACTAGGGAATGAGAATTTGAACAAAATTTTGTTTTTCGGGATAAAATATTGCACAAGCTCGTACTAGATGGCCACATTTAATGAAATTTTAAACTAAAATTTATCATGAAAGTTATCTACGTCTGATAAAACTTATATAAGTCACATATTTCATGGACTACAAAAATTTTGTACTTCATAGAGGTAATAAAACAAAATTATCGTTGAAGTTTTTCGTCTGTTCTAAGTGTTTCGAAAAATCACTGCTAAAATTTTTATGTCTATGAAGAGTATATTCAGAATCTTTTGTCATTTTTAAGGTTTATAAAGACCAGAGTTACTTTTTGAAAGATTTGTAAACTTCAATTTACATGAGTAACTATGAATTTACTACTCATCTTTGTTTGACAAAAATTGTAGGACATTAAAACCTATAGACATAGTTGATGATGTTTTAATATAAATATATTTTCAATTAATTCATTTTAATTCACAAATATATATACATTATTCAAATGGATTGTTTCATATGAAGTAGTAAGGTTAGCCTCGACTTCTCGATCTAGTCAAAAACAGCTGAGATTAGAATTATTTGCATCTTCCAGTTACTGGTTTTTCATTAACCGTAGTATCCGCTGCCATGTCCTTTATTCCAATTATAATTCCAGCCACTATTACCTGAAAGGTAATTCCAATTTCCTCCATATCCTACCGGATTTCCCCAGCTACCTCCATTCCAACCTCCTGGATATCCTGAACTACCGTAATTTCCCCAACGTCTATTTCCCCAACCTTGATTTCCCCAACCCTGATTTCCCCAACCCTGATTTCCCCAACCTTGATTTCCCCAACCTTGATTTCCCCAACCGATTTGATTCCCCCAACTACCTTGATTTCCCCAACCCTTTTGGCCTCCCCAACCTCCTTGACCGCCCCAACCGCTTTGATATCCCCAACTTCCTGGATTTCCTCCATAATATTGATTGTTCCAACCTCCATTATTTTTCCATCCTCCATAATATTGTTCAGCAGTCACCAGATTTTCATCGGAATCTTTATCTGTATCTTCTTTATTTATGTTTTTACTAAGGGAATCCGCATTATCTGCTGTCGAAAATGTAAACCCCACTATCAGAATATAACTCAAGAGTACCAAATTCTGTAAAAAAGATGAATTTTTCCTTCAATTTGAGAAAATTGAGATTGATAAAACAATTAATCCTAAAAATAAAAAAAGTTCTATTTTTTTTTTCGGATAGAACACATTTCATGGATATAAAAATTTAAATCTTAACCGATCATTAACTCCTTTAAAATTTTCAATGAAGCCGAAGACCTATCAAATGTCTCTAATGACCATGCATTGATTATGTAGGTATATGACCAGAGATGGGATTTATTTGAAATATTTTTATTTAAAATGCAAAATACCTATTTTTTATTTTGCATTTAAATACCTTTTAATAAAAAACATTTTGGATTTTATTTCAAATACCTTTAGAGATATACTTATTTTGAATTTTTTGCAAAATACTTTGTGATTAAGTTTAGCCAACATCACCAGTCAAACGAAATGAAATAAACGAATGACGCTTGCATTGCCATATTTGAAGAAATTGAAATATAGCTCTTGGTTAAATATGTTAGAATTTACAAACCCAGAGCTGAGACCATCAGGAGTTAGAAGTTGATAAAGAGATATATTATGGATGTCTACAACCTGAATTGATAAGAATGCAAAAAATATTAGCTTCATTAGAAATGGCCAACCCAGAATATTGTGGACTGTTGATTGAAAAAATGGAGGAAAGTTTTGAAAAGCGTTTCGAAAAATTTGATTTAGAAAACCCAAGATCCAAGGGCAGCATTCTGGCGGGCAGTATCTTATCCATTCTTCAAATTGAAGTGGGTGCCTAAAAATAAGAAGGAGCTTGTTCAGAAGCTATTTATCACAGAAGTCAGGTAACTTAAAATGAAAATTTAAAAAGTGGCCTCCATTCACAGACATGAGAAAAAAAAAAAAAAAGCGAGTCTTAATACATGTTTCAGGATTCAGACTTCTTTGCAACTAGTGAGAGTGGTAGTGCCAATACTACAATAGACCTGGAAACCCTACAATATTTAAAGGATGAGTGATTTTCATACAATAAAAAAATTACTTTTAAAATACAACACATCCTTACCAAGTTCAGCACCAGTAGAAAGACTTTTTTCGTACGGTTAGTTGATTATGAGACCTCACAGAAAAAAAATGACTGATGATGTATTCGAACAACTGGTATTGTTAAAAAGCGTAATAAATAAAAATTTATGTTTATTTTTTCACTTTTTAACAATACCAGTCCAGTTGTTATTATTAAAAGGAAAGTGGAATAATAATAAAATAAGAACTAGATACACAATCAACCGAAATAAATGGAAACACAATTCACAAAATGGAGCCATGGCTTTCTTTTCGTTAGTCTAGTTTTTTACATTATTTTAAAGTGAGAATTTTTACTATTATTAATAAAATAACAGAATTTATCAATACGCGAATCGATAAATATGACCAAAATGTCATGCATAAGGTGCTATATTATTGAACGTTTTTGTTTGGCTCGGCATTGTGTATCTATTTCTCATAATGAATACCTAAAATGAATCAAAATATCTGAGATATGGTAAAAAGATATTTCATTTTGAAAAAGTATTTTAAAAATACCTATTTTGCATTTAGCATTTGAAATACAAAACGATTTGGTATTTTGCAATTGAATTTGCAAGTAAATCTGAAAAGTATTTTGCATTTTGTATTTAATTGCTTTTTCAAAACCATTTTGTACATCTCTGTATAAAAATTATCATTCTCCACAAAAATATCGTCATAGATAAGGTATATGTAGGTATCATTGGTATCTTTTTTAGATAATCTTTAGCAATTTCATTGTGTTAAGAAGCAGATAGTTAGTGAAACGGTATTAATTGTAGGTGTTTGTTACAATATACTACAATTATTACCTGTAACCTAATATTTCTGAAAAATAGACTGTTCATACATATTGTTTGATGTTTAAACTTCTTCCTCACAATATCTAATGATATTGTTCGAATTAACTTGTTCAATTTTAAATTTAAAAGCACAAAATTGAAAATTTTGAACTTCCAATTTTGTTTTCAGTATCTGTTGTCTTTCCTGTTTTGTAATTAGGACCTGTCTTATACAACAGTGTATGTTATATAAATAACATAAATAATCATAATAACATATATATTATGTTATTTATAAATATAAATAACATAAATTAATAAATATTCACACATTACGAAATGTCAATTTCAACAATTTAATTCAGCTGAAATTATTTTGAGAGATCTAAATTTTAATAGATATTATCAACCGTATATAGTATATATAATATAAATTGGTGAAATGATAAATTTGTGTAGGCAAATGAGCTCTCCATTGCCCTTCCGAGATAGGAACCCAGATCTTATCATATCGTAGTTCTTACGTCCAGTCTCTAGGCTAGAGACGACTACAAAATATAAAGTACAACAAAACTGCAATCTGAGACTTCATTTTAGATTTGAACCTATGAAAATTATGAGAGCCTTGTCATAAAACTTAACAATTCAGAATTATTGCATTAATTCATTTACCGTAGTAATTTATAAAATAAAATTCAAATTGTTGAGAGAAACATTTCTAAATTCACATAAATCATCAAACATTAAACGGTTCTTACTCAACAACCGAATACTTTTTCAAATATAACGTTTTTTAAAATGTTAAAATTATCAAAGTCTATTGAAATATTGAAACCCCTGAATAAAAATAGAGGATAAGGAAATGAATATTGAAAACGCCAAATACCTGCTTGAATTCTGGGAGAATGAAGGAGAATGTTGGAAAAAAGATGAAAGAAAGCATATTTCGTGAAAATTCTCAAATTCGCATCAAGTTTCATTGTATCACAATATATCACAATTGTATCACATTGGCAGGTAATGAAAAAGTGGATTCGTTAGCCAGAGCTGCCATCAGCTTACCACATTACGATATACCTTCATGCGTTCACTCAGATATTACTCTCTCATCAGGGAGAATCTTGATAACAGGTGGAAAATATATTTCGAAGAAAAACAATAGTCACGGCATTACTCTACGATACAGCCTTTTCCTCCAAAAGTCCCTTGGTTCAAAAACTTTGGTAGAGACAAATTTCATAGAGACTTGGTTCACTCTATATCAAGACTGAGGAGCGGTCATGCAGTATACCCTGAATAGATCTACAAAATTAACAAGAGAAATGACCCATTGTGTGAGCGTGGTGAAAGAGGCTCCATAAATCATATATTATTCCAGTGTACCAATAATCACCAGGATCGCGAAAAATTAGTTAAGGCTATATATGATGTTTCAAAAATTCTCCAACCCTATAACCTGAATAATGGCCCTCAGTATAAATAATATATCTGTTTACTAGAAATTTACTTATTTTTACGTGGACTTCGACTATGCATTTGAAATGGAAACTTTATGAGGGTTGAGTTATCTGTCGAACTTCCTGTGTTCTTTATCTACGAGTATATGTAATATACCCATGTTAATCCGTGACTTTTCCTGTATGTGTATGAAGAAAAAAATCGCTTTGATCAATCCCTTAGCGTATTTTGTTCTTGTTTATCCTACTCGTCATCATCATTTAACTCTAAAGTTGGTTTATGTTATCTTTAAATTAAAATGGAAAGTCGACCAAATGTCTCTAAACATCTAACCTGTTGCAAATGTCGAAAGATATGCCATAGCCAAAAATTAAAAAAAAATGTTTTTTTTCAATCAAAAATTGATGTTGAATATTTGAAGTGGATAATTTTTTCTATGAATTTTATAAAATTCAGTACTTATACATACATTTAATTGTGATTATATTCTAATTCAAAAAACCAGAAATGCATTGAAATTATAAATTGAGTAACTTACAAAAATTGAATTTTTGTTGTTGCGATTTCAGAACTCTTAGTTTTAAAACTTTTTCGCGTCCATTTCTAAAAGATGCAAAAATAAACAAAATCATCACTCACCTCTTTCATTTCAGAATATTACATATACAAAATATCTATTAAAACTGACGATATAGGTATTCGTGAAACGCCTATTATATACTAACCATAATCCAAAGATGCCTCAAAGAATCTTGGATCGTGGTGTAAAAAATCATAAAAGCCAATTTCGCATAATAAATAACCGGGAACGTGATTCGACTGGCAAAAATCATTGTTTTTTCGGTACATCATTAAGAATTGAAATAGATGTATGAGGCATGTATTATAGTTTTGAATGTATAATGTTATGTTTTCGTCGTATATGAATCTTCCAAGCATATAAACGTGCTATAAAAAATGTTGTCTGACTGAATCAATCTCTTGGGCATGGACGTTGACTCGATATCTTCGTCGAGATTTCGGTGTAATTATGTATGAAAATATCAAGATATATTCGACCGTCATAATTATTCGTTTCACGGTTGTTCGTGATTCTTGAATATGGAAACAAAATCTTCAGATTAACTATTAGGTATACTATGATATTTCAATCTGTCAATTAGATTAAAATTTTCGTTATGAAAATATACACGTTACGCAATATTTGCGTTTCTTTCAACATATTGGTGAATCATTTATTGAAAATTCTAATTCTTTAGGAGATATTCTGTAGATTTTTTTTGATACAGAAATTTTAAATATAAATTCCCCAAAACAACATTTGATAAATCAGCGAACGTTTGAAACATGGTTCAACATGAGCAGAATAGTTTTGTTATATACCTAATGGAAATAACGAAAACATAGTAAATAATTTCAAAGGAATTTCCCCAAATATCTTTGATTATATTTCAAAACTCTATATTAGAATATACAACATTTCAATTATTAAGCCACATTTGAATGAGTAAATAGTTTGTCTAATAAAAATCATAATTATACTTTATTCAACACTACAATTAATTGAATAAACAAACCGATATTCCTTGCTTTTCATCGTGTTTGTTTTAATTATTGGGAACGCCACAACGGAAGCCATAGAAGGATTTACAATTTTTTTATGAATGATTCCATTTTGTTCTTCTTAATAAATCATTGAATTACATATATGTTCTTTATACTACTGTATGGTTCAAAAGAACACCAGTTGCCTTGTCTTTGTTTGAATCTAGTTCACTGTAACATTTAAATTTGTTGAATAATTAGATAAGTTATTTATTCATTAGTTACAAAGGCAGTTATTTATTCAAAATTCCAATAAACATATTCAACATAAAAAAATAGAATTGAGAGTCAAAACATGAGTAAACCAATGTAATATACATCATTCTATTTCAAATATCTTGAAGATATTTGAAATAGAATGAATTAAGAATATATATCACTATTATAATGTGAAGATATTTAAAGCGTTAGATAATCTTAAACCATCGCTAAAAATTACCACCAGAGCTGACAAGCAGCGTGACAGTTCTCTGTTTATCTTCTGTTCCACGTCTATGCTAAATAAATTTGCTAGAGAGCTACTGAGAATAAAAGGACTAGAAATTCACGACGAACTAATTAATAATCTAAGATAAATCAATTTGACCGTATGAAAGAAATTATGGTCGATATGGTCAATAATATTCGAAATACAGGAATGAGATATCAATTAAATTGTTGAAACAATGATAAAGTGGTTCTGTATCTTTTCAACTTAAGTAGCCGTACAAAATTGAAGAAATGAGTTAATGAAACTCTCTCACAATACTGCTATTACATTTTGAAGATTAATAATAATAATTAAATAATAAATTGAAAATAATAATTATTATTAATTGTTATTTAACAATTAGTGCGTTAGCTCATTTTCAAGACTGAAAATCTGAAAAAAACATTTAATTCGCGTTATTTATATAATTCATTTTGAACTGAAAAAAACATTTAATTCTTATTATTTTCATTTATTCTTATTGTTTTAACTATTGGTATGGCTCTTGATATTGGGTTATTAACCATTATAAGATATAAAGTATTATAATGTCCGTGAAATTCCGCCAAATGCTTTGAATAATACTTATATCCAAAAATAAGACGTCCAGTACAGAGTTATATACACTATAGATGAAGCTGATTATATGTAGATATTCGTTACCTATATGGTCAATTTATATGAATTTCATTAGTCAGACAAAATATTAAATCAATTCATCATATCATAAAAATTCATGAAACCCTCGAAAAACATTTCAAAGAAATAGATAAGAACATTAATAAAGTTTTTTTTAATGGAAATATGGTGTATCTACGAATTCTTAAATTTTCGTGGACAAAAGAAATAAAATGTGCTCCAAAGATTAAAAAAAGATTTTGAAGTAAGTATTAACTACAGCAAGAGAAAAATTAACAATTAATATGATGAAAACTTATTGTAACGGATTTAAAAAACATACATTTTTCAATTTATCAAAAACTAACTGAACATTGTTACATTGTTTTCCACAATATTAATAACTCATTGGTAAACTTTTTCTCTTTGTCCTATTTGTATTGAAAATATATAACTATGTTGTTATGTGTTTGTATGTTAGTAAAATTTGCTTAATTCAAATTGTCAATATAAATAATTTTCATACTCACCGCCGACTACGGAATTTGTGAGAAAAATGTTTAGATCTTTATTTATAGCAAAAAAAAAAAATCAAGATGTTTATTTTCAATTTTTTTATTAACGTTTTTTTACGATACTATTGAATATACCAAGTAATTGAATCACGAAAACCATAAATAAAGATTGATATTATTATTATTATTATCGTTATACTTTTTTTGTATACCTGTCAGACTTGTATTGAAACACAGAAATGCCGTGTAATAATTCTGACATCATTTATTGAAAGACAATGGTCACTCTATCACTGAAATAAAATCATCAACTTACACGGATACTACATACGAACATACTTTGAACATACTGTACTAATAAAAAAAATGGAAATAATTATTATCAAAGGTACTTTGCATGAAACGAACTCATTATGAAACTTATAAATGCATTTTTCAAGGATTAATAAATATTATAACGATATTCCACTATATAAATGTGAAAACAATTCAAACTGTTCTCTAATAAAAGTTTATTTGCAGTTTCAATTCAATATGCGTTTATGTTATTTCTCCTTATTCGTCTTGTTATATTAAAACATATTGAATTGTCACATACACAATGAGGAGTAAGTATTATTTACACAATGAGTTCTACTGTTTCCTAATAAAAAGAGATGAAGTTATGATTGAGAGAAGAAACTCAACGTTTCTTCTACTAAATCATATGTCTCCTTGTGAAGGAATGTACAGTGCGTGATATTTATTGTGTGCAATATATTGCGTGCCAAAATAAGATAATGAAGCAATTATAAAATAAAAAAATTACATAAATCACTAAAGGAAGATAAATATTAAGTATTGTCGATTCAATTCTATTGATGCTTTTCTATGTTATATCCACAAAATTTTAGCATATGGGTGTCATATATAGCTTAATTATTTGGTATCGTAATACCACACCTAGGACATAATATTCTGCGAGAAGAGACCATAGGATATCTATCACTATATAAAGATTCGAAAATTTGAATGAAATCAGTTGAACTTGCCTTCTCATCAGCAACACCCAAACCTATTATCATCCAAAATGTTTAAGGTATGTACATTTATAAATTCATTACAAAAATATTAGATATTTGGTTTAAGTTTCAATGTTTTCTTTTGTTCTGTTTCAATTTGTTGCTGTTTTATATACAACACTTCGTTTGAATAACTAAGATGAAATTTTCAACTTCTTGAGCAAATTCTAACTGAAGCTAATAAATTTCTCTTCATTTCATTCACTTTAGGTTTTCACTACAATAATAGAACGATTTCGAAATACGCACTTTTTTGCAGTTACATGATAACTCAAGGACATCATGAAAGAAATCACTTCAATGAAAAAATTCCCATCAATCCCATTTAACCAGAACTTAGTTTACAGGATGAAATTCTATTTCAACATTGATACTATTTATAAACTAAATGTAGCAACTTAGAGCATGGACTATTATTTTGCTGATGAAAAAAGAGATACTTTCTTTTGATTGAAAAATTTGATGATTTGGTGACCAATTCGGTTTGATTGGACTTTACGACGTTTCATTACACATCACATTCACAGATTAACATCTGTTAGACAATTATCGAGAATATGGTCATTTTTTGTCATCAGATTTCTGTTTCTTTTTTTTGGAAATAGATGTTTCCAAACTTAAACTATAACCAAGTCAATTTACTTTAGGTGGGGCTCCTATGTCCCATCAACATAAATGCCGAATCTGATAGAACTACTCATTTGAATTCATGAAAACTATTTTAAATAATATCTTTGTCTCAATAGAAATTATACAAACTTGATTTTGACGATTTAATCTTTATAGTTTGATACCTTTTCGCGTTATTTCAAGAGGTTTTCAATCAATTTGGGCGTGATGAAAATTAATCTTATGAAAACTTCTCTTAATTCATCACTTCAAATAATCTCTTGTTACAAGACATCAATTGTGTGAAAAACCAAAATAAAGGAATAATTAACTTTTTAAATAATTTAACTTAATAAATTAATAAAATAATTAATAACATTCATTTTGTTGAACACTTTACAAGTCTTTACTATAACTTCATGTTTCAGATCGTTTCATAAATAAAATATATGTTTCAATGATAGCCATAATTATTGTTTATTCGGCTATTTCTTTCAGATCACTATTTGCTTGGCTCTTCTGGTAGCTTTGACCAGTGCATCGTCTTCTCAACTTAGGGTCAGAAGACAGTTGCATTTGGATTACAAGTTGCTGGATTACAAGGAGGTTTTGATCCATACAATCAGAACCAATACAATACTTACAACCCGTATAACCCTTACCAAAATCAATACAATCAATTTGGACGATACCCAGGCCAGAACTTCTATCCTGGACAAAATGATTTTGCTGGTCAGGCTGGGTTCAACCCTCAAGGATAATTTGACATCTGAGATTACTCATCCGGAAAAAATGATAACTTGTATAGAATAATATTTTTGAATTAAGAATTATATCTTTTTGTAAAAAAAATAGACAGAAATCATATAAATATTTATTTCATTTGAAAAAGTTTGATCCAATCATAGCAAATTAAGTGGACATACTCAAACAGACATAGTAAACAGAATTATACCATTTTTGAACATGATTATCACAATGTCGAAAAATTATTTTTTTCTAAAAAAACAATACAAACGTAAGCGATAGTTCTTAACGTACTTTTCAAAGATAACATGTTGAGAAACATTTTTCAACTTCAGAACTTCACTTTACAGTTTAATTAATTTTTTTGCGAATGTTCCGAGCTATGGATGAAGTGAAATGGGATTCAGTCAAATCAGATATCCAACTGCTAGCAAAAAATTACGTGAAGTTGATATTTTTATAAGCCTAATTTTGATAAATCTTTATTGTTCTTCAGATTTCATGCTCATATGTTGAATTAGTTAATATTCTTTCCGTTATTTTTAGGAATTAGAAAATTGAAGGATGTAATTGGTAATGGTAAATGGTAATAGACCCTGTGTTTTCAAACATTTCTAGATTTCTTGGAGTAAAATATCAGTTTTGGCAGATTCTGCGAGAAAAGTGTTCGCATTGAAATACCTTCGACGTATTGAACTTAGATGTTTACAATAACTTCTTGAATACAGGTGTGGATTTAAACTTTTTTTCCTATATACCTACTCGTCTATTAGATTACTCTTCGTTCATGTTGTCCATGATGTTGTTAGTTTTCTGAAAGATTTCTACGAAGATTTTGAGTCTAATAGCGATATAAATGCTTTATTATGTCTTATACAGAGAACTCGTTAGTCGGACGGTATAGTAACCCTATAATGCTTACGGCCTACTGATGCCTGAAGATTGTTCGGCCGTTCGGAATCGGCGATAAACATTCACACAAGCATTAAAAATTTATGAAAGAAAACTATCATTCATTAGAATGCCTCGAAAAAAATAATAAAAATACATGTACATGTAGCCACATATGTTACTATTCATGCTGCTCAACAGCCAACTATATGACATTCATTCTAGATTTGAACACTGCATTGGAATCCAGTTTCAGAAGTGTAGTAGCAGAAAAACAGAATGACGTATCATTCACATTTGAGATGGCCCATTTTCATACCAAGACTTTTGTTATTCTAAGCTGCATAGGAATCAAACTCTCAGTAATTTCTCCAGACATGTCTTCAACTTCCATTCAGACATCACAAGAATCTTGTAGAAATATCAGAAGAAGCAACGTACATGTGCTGATCTGATATTTCAGTCTCCTAACCTTTTTCTATTCATATCCGGGCCTGGGATAGTCATTTAAAAATCTCGAATTATTTATAAATGTTGCACATTGAACAGAGCTTTTTGTTTGAATGTAAAAAATAGTCAGATATGACTTCAAAATATTGAAACAAAATTTAGCTGCAACATGAATCTTCACATTCAGATTATACCTACATATTATAATGAATACATATTCAGATTATTTCAACGACAATATATTCAATAACATCAACTGACCCCTCACACAACACGTGGTGGAACTTTCTGAAATGTATCGTCTAATTCATTGTTTTTAATATAATTATACATTTGACATAATTCGTGCTATACATTTCGGGCTATAAAATATTATCAACAGTTCGAAACTTATTGTATAAAACTGTTGATAATGTGGTGATAAGTGGAAAAGAATAATCTCCTGCAACATATTCCAGGAATAAAAGAATTATTTTGAATCAGTTTTTGTATTATGTTTTAGAAAAAATATATTTCATTTCTATATACCTATGTACATACTCTTATAGCACTGCATGTTACAACATTCCATTGGCAAAGCTGACATTTCCTTAATTATGTTTGTTTTTGATGTTTTTAATTCAATCTGAAGGTTGAAGATTCTTGACAATTACATGAATGGAGTTATTTATTCATTATGAGATTTTTCAAGTCAACATTATTAGTCTGATTAGTGAAAACACGAATGACCATCATAAGTTTTATCTCTGAAATTTTGAAATGAAACATATAATCCAGAGGTTTTATATATACGTATATATTAATAGGCGTATATTTTAATAATTATTTCAAATTCAACCACGACCACAGCAGCGCATTCCTAGTGGTTATGCAAATATCGCGTTTTACATTTGAGGTTTATGATGTTATATAAACACCAGAATAACCTGTACGTTTCTAAACATTCCCAACTTTTTTGAATTTTCATATTCAGGTTTTATCGCTTTTTATTGAAAATTTTACCTGACTAAGATACTGAATGTTCTGGGTGGCAAACAAATTAAATTTTTTCAATAAATATATATTGCATTAAATTCAAATTGAAAATGAAATTCAAATATTAGCAATCGAAACGATGTCAATATATTCTAACAAATAACTCAATTGCTTCAACTGTATGATAACTTTTTAGATAATGAAATGTCATGTAATTTCAAGACATAACAGCCGAATTTAAACAATTAACTCACACCTTAATATAACACCAACAGATTCTTGAGCATATAAGTGAATGCTCAAGAATTGATACAATTTCTCTCTATAGAAGAGAGAAATTGTATCAAATCAAATGAAATCAAAAATCGTTTATTGAATTTTGTTAATATACATTTCATGGAATACATAAACAAACAATTACAAATGGTTAGTTATAGGGTCTCGCGACCTTCTTCAACCCTTTGAGTTTTTAATATACTATGGAAAAAAAAATTTATACTCATTTTGAGTTTGCATAAATTGTTTTGCGTCTTTCGTTGAGTACTTTAGCCATACGTGTCATTGGCTCGTATAATGTTCGATTTTCAATTCATCAGAGATATTGAAGGTAAACGGAAACCACAGAAAACTTTACCCACGTAATTGACACTTGGATCTCGAGAGTTTAGTATATTATTATTGATTCAACTTATTTTGAACAATAGTAAAGTAACATAAAAACTTAAGGGTTATATACTAATATTTGAGATGTATATTAATCTATGCGTTATATATACATACGACTTACTCTATATTTCTGTCTTACAATCAATGAGAGGGTATGTGAGATTGAAATCGTTGACTGTCATTTGTTGAACGAGGCGTGAATGATTAGTACATTGTAGTACGAAACAGTGACTGTCTCACGCTTTCAACTAATGTGGGCATTGATATCAAGATTCTCTAACATTTATCCCTAGAAGGATAATGGAGAATCCAATATTATCTAACATTGATGCCTGAAAGGACAATGGAGAATTCGCATTGTTCATGTTTCACATAGTCAGCTCTGCTATACCTAATGCTCTTTTGAATAATTTGTCACAAAATTAATCCAAAGAAAATTATATAGAAAGTGCGATAATATAGCACGAGAACTACTGAATTCTTTTTCTTGTAGTGAATTTCTATTATATATATATATATATATATATATATATATATATATATATATATATACTCTTTTATTTATTTATACTTGGATTCGCGAACACAAAAAGTTAAGTTTAATAACATGCTGTCGGATAGCACGAAAGTGGATATGGGAGTACCTCAAGGAACTGTCTTAGGTCCGTTATTGTTCTCCTATTATATAAACGATATTGTCTCTCACGTGAAAAAATGTTCTATACGTTTATTCGCTGATGATACTATGCTCTATATATGTGGCAAGGATATTAAGGATATGACAGAGGAGATCAATAGAGACCTTTCTGCAATTAACGAATGGTTATGTGGCAATAGCTTATCTCTGAATGTTGAAAAATCTAACTTCATAGTTTTGGGTACAAGTAAAACCCTTAAAACCAATAAAAATGAGAATATAACAACTATAAAGATTAACGAACAAAAAATTAGAAGAGTAGAAACAGTGAAATATTTAGGCATTATGTTAGACAAATAATTGAGTTTCAATTATCATGTTGATTTCATATCATCTGAAATTTCTAAAAAAATCAATTTTTTGAAAAGAATAGGAAAAAACCTGTCGACATATGTGAAACTATTGTTGTTCAAATCAATAATAATGCCACATTTTGAATATTGCTTCACATTGTTATTTGGTTTGACTAAAGAAAAAATTAAAAAATTACAAAGGTTACAGAATAGAGCCATGCGAACCATTTTAAAGTACAATAGGTATACCCCTGTCAAAGTTATGCTTAACTGTTTGGAACTAATGTCTGTAAAACAAAGAATACTCTTTGCTTCATATATATTCATATTTGAAATAAAAAATCAGTTGCTTCCATGTAATGTAATAAAAGATGTTACATATGTCAGTGATGTGCATGGGTATAATACTAAAAATACTGATAGTTTTTATATCCAATGTTGTAAGCTCTCTAAATCCAAAAATAGCATATACTATGACGGATTTAATGCTTTCAATAATTTACCAAATATATTGAAAACTAGTACTAGTATCAAAATTTTCAAGCGTGATCTTAGAAAGTATATTTTAAATAATGAGATAGGTCTATAATTAAAAATTGACAGTTCAAAATATGTAGATATTTATATAGCTTCGCCTAAATAAATATCATTATATATATATATATATATATATATATATATATATATATATATATATATATATATATATATATATATATACAGCTGCATAGGTCTCTGACCTCCAGATTTTATTCTCAACCGTAAAATCACCCCGGGATGAAAAAATGATATGTATGAGTTTGTGATATCTAATGAAATCCACGTCCGATGCCAATTCGCTCATTCTCATAGTTTTTAACATGTGGGTGCCAAATTCCTATAATTTACGCATTTTATGACTATTTCGAAATAAAACCTCCACAATAATTTTACGAAGTTCGAAAAACTCAATCAACTATAAAAATGTAGCATACCACCAACCCATCATATATATATAAAGCTGTTACGATAGTTTTGGAATCAGACGTGAAGAATTCTATGACAGTTGCGTCTTAAAACGGAAAAAATGTTGCTCAACATATTGAAGGTGAGTAAAAGTACATTCTTACAGAAATATTTAGCTTTGAAGGTTCGAAATTGTTTAAATTTCGTTATATATACTTATTTGTTAAGTTTTTTTGTTCATAAAATCTTTCGAATATCAGGTATGAATTAATTTATTCTGTCATTTTCAGAATAATATTTTGAAAAGAATAATGATCAATCCCGTGCAATCAACCCTTCTTGAACTTCGAAACAGATTATAATTCATAAAAATTGTTTGAGTAAAAACAAATACTAAACATGAACAGAAACAGTAGTATTAGTCTAGTATGGCAATATCCTTCCTTATTGTGTAAGGAAACAGTTCGGATGTTACTAAGTTGTCTTGGTAACAATAACGAGTTTTGATGGACTTTTTTGTCAATATAAATCATTTAATTGGTGGGAAGCTTCTCATCATACTCCACTTCTTTTTGGGCAAATGTGGCTCGATCATTTTCAAATCGTTTTTCTTTATGCGATGTAATAAATTTTTGGTTTTAGGTCATTCCAATGTTTGTCTCTAGATCTTTTACATCCTATTTTACTCTATCTTTATTTGATGTAAATAAAGACGCAAAATTCTCCAGACTAGAATTCATCTCAGGATTGATACTGATTGTACTGTTTCCATTCAAACTAATCTCCACTGTTATAACAAAATATCAACCATTCAAAATCTTGAGAGGTCACAATGCAGCTTCAGTTTGGTATTATCGATTTTTTTTCAAACAATCCTGATCTTTTACAATATTTTAATAATTTTTTATGATTCTATATCTTTTCAAGAAGAATTCGTTCTGATACTTTTAATAGATTGATTATTAATTTCAAGAAAATGATTTCTAATCAAATTCAGATTTTACATTTCTAATCCGTTTTGCTTACACTAAAGGTTTGTCAGTGTTTGTACACAACCTTAACCGAGGAATATGAGCTATTTTAATTGCAGTACTTCAACTAAAGCCTATAATACAGGTTTATATTATTCAGTTCAATATGTGTTCATTCTTTAACAAAGTTTAAGTGTAGGCGAAATGCGTTTGGAGATAATACCGATAATATATTTATTATCCGATTTCAAGCCTTTCAACTTTTGCACTCCCTCAGAGGGGATCTTTCACATATCCCAGATATTATATATCAGAGGGATCTAGCCTTGTGGGGATCCTCTGCAAATTAAATGCCCGTGGCGGCGGTCCCCATGGCGACGCATGGCTATAGTCACGCAGCGACCTTCGTGGCATTCATTTCCTTAGTCATTAGTCAGTGTTGCTGTGGAAATTAGCACCGATTTCTTCAGAGATGTGCGACGAGTACTAGTTCTCTGATATTATTACTATTATAATTCATTGTTATTATCCATCATCACTTTGATGTCATCATCACTCTTAATGATTAATATCAGTGGAAATCAGTCGATATGTTCTTCTGACACAAATATATGTATATGAAAGAATAAGCTCAATTAATCAATTCTTATTTCAGGTAACCATTTGTGTTATACTACTAATTTATCTTGCTAATGGAGGCAGTTCTCACATAAGATACAAGAGACAAACATTGACTGCAGCCATCGGACCTAATGGAATTCAGACTGGACTGTCGCCTTTCGATAGTTATAATTCATTCAACCCTTACAACCCATACAACCCTTACAACCCATACAACCCTTACAACTCATATAATCGATACAACCCATATAATCGCTACAACCAAAATCAATACTACTTGGGATTTTCTGGATAATCGTAATTTATATTATAGTATGTATAGTAAAAGGGGAATTGAGAAAAAAACGTGTTGAATAAATACATGTTATTATGGACAAACCTTTTATAATAGATTAGTGAAACACTTAAATCATCATTCGTAAATAATTACCTATGTAACACTCTTTGATTTTCGTACAATTGAATCTCGTAAAATTTTATTTTCAATAAAGTTTCATTAAGATACCGACGTTATTACATTTATTCCTTACAGTCACAATATTTTATATTTTTATAACGGTATTTAATTCAATCAAGGTATCGAATATAAAAACGATTCAAACTTTTCTGGCTCCCATGGTAAATAATATTACTAATCTGTCTAGTTCCATTGATGTCAGTGTGATGAGTGAAATATCTTCGAGGCATTACGAAAGCAGTAGAGTTTGATATCATCGATAATAATAACAAATGTGGAGGAGGGTTTTAAATATTTGAACTTGGCAATGGATGTAAGGAAACCTTGGAGATTTACTGTAGTCAAGATTATTATATGAATGGCTACACTTTATAATTCAAGAGTTATTTAGTATTGAGAATAACCAGACATGATATTTTCAGGGCTTGTCTTCTGTGATATATTACAGAAGAAATTTCTGTAATATGTGAACATCTGTTTATCATCAGATGTTAATGATAAACAGTTTATCATTAACATCTGATGAAGCCACTGTGTTGGCGAAACAATATTGTCATGTTTTAAATTAATTATAGTGAAAATCAGAAAACGACTTGGAAAATTGGCTTTTCTGAAGTTTGAAATTGGCTGAATGTTTTTTTGAAATCTAAAGGAAGATGAATTACAATTTAATAAAAGAAATTCCAAAGGCGGATGATAACTATCAACAGGTACCAACGCATCCACTGCTTGACTAATTGAACGTTCATGTCTACTGATTACAAGGTCCAAAATTCAACCATTTCCGTTTAATACTAGGTATATTATGCTGTGTGAGTCTAAGAAAATTCATAAAGTTTTGAAGAAAATATAAAACTTTTGACTTTTGACTTTGAATCGCCGAGATAATAATAATAACATTAGAATTTTTGTCTTGAAGAGCCACTACGTCGCATAATGCTTTTAGTTTTATATACTATTTGCAAATTTAATCTGTCAGTGCACTGTGCTATATTGTGATAACACTGATAAAATGTTATCTGTTGACTGTTTATAGAGTAAAATTAAATAAATAAATGGTGTTCACAATGTCGATGTTACTGAATGACAATATAGTAGCAGGCAAATTTAATAGAAAAATTAATTAATGAAATGGAAGTAAAAAGTAAAAACATAAAAGACATTGCGATTTTATTAGATGAGCTGATATTCATAGGCAAATTTAATGGAAACATCCATTAAATAAAAGTTAAATGCTATTCAAGATGTTCATATTTGAAGTGAAATGATAAACAAAAATTTTATTTTTATAAAAGATTTATGAGCATAAAAGGCTCAATTTCAAAAAATAAGCTATATCAAGATGTAAGATAAGCTATATTTTCATTTGTCCATTTACATATGGCATATTTTATTATCATCGAAGGAACTTATTCCTTGCAACGTTATGTCTTTCGTTTCGAAGGAACGTTTTTTTTTGCAAAATATAGAATATAAATCTTTTGACCATATACATAAGATACATTTTAGTAATATCGAAGGAATTTATTCCTTTCAACATTATGTCTTTCGTTTCGAAGGAACGTTATTTTCAACAAAATATGGAATATAATCCTTACGTCCATATACATAAGATACATTTTAGTAAAATCGAAGGAATTTATTTTTTGCAACATTATGTTTTTCGTTTTGAGGGAACGATATTTTCAACAAAATTTGGAATATGTCCAACCTTATGTCTATATACATTCCTTACAACGTTATGTCCTTCGTTTCGAAGAAACGTTATTTTCTACAAAATTTGAAATATAAATCGTATGTTAATATACATAACATACATTTTAGCAATATCGAAGTAACTAATTCCTTGCAACGTTATGTCTTTTGTTCCGACGGAAGCGCTTCTTTCTACAAAATTTGAAATATAAACTTTATGTTCATATACATAAGATACATTTCAGCAATATAGAAGAAACTTATTCCTTGCAACCTTATGTCTTTCTTTTCAAAAGAACGTTATTCTCAAAAAATTTGGAATATAAAACTTATGTCCATATACATAAGATACATTTTAGCAATCTCGAAGGAACTTATTCCTTGCAAAGTTTTCTCTTTCGTTTCGACGGAACGGTTTTTTCTACAAAATTTCGAATATGAACCTTGTTTCCATATACGTAAGGTACATTTTAACATCTTTGGAGGAACGGTTCCGCTCAGCATCAAAGCGTTCTTTGGTAGATCCACATCCCAACTAATAATTCCCACTTACACTCATTGCGCATGCCCACTTTAATAGTTCATTGAAATAACTGTTTCGGTCGAAGACAAAATAATGTTCGTTCGTTCCGCAGTGAATAACGGTTCCGTGGAACCGTTCCTGAAAATAACGCCTATCACTACCAGGCAGTGAATTTCAGTTTTGTTATAGGTAGACTCTTGAGAGGGACTTAGTGTGATTGAAATCCAAACTTACAAATAAATAAATTGCGTTAATACATTATATTTCACTAAACTTACTAAACCCAAACATTCCACCTATTAACGTATATAGATATACGTTTCAAAACATTTGAAATAATTAAAGAAGAAGTCATATTCATAATTTTTATTCTAGGAATTATTCTAGAACTAGTCTTGAAAAAGCTTCCATTAGTTCAAAACGTTTCTCTCTTCTACATCGAGAAGATTGTTTTTGTTAAGAAACTGCAAAAATAACTGAAAATATTTGTATGAATATTGCTGGCGTTTGCTTGATGTAAATCCATTATAATTGAATACGAGTTAAAATTCAAGCACATGAACTTTTGATTTACATTTACTATTTTTTTTGTTTCATTGTACGTAATCTTGGTTTTTACTACGTAGGATTGACCAAATATTCAAGGAAATTCTCCCCCAGTTTCGCAGATTGGGAAGTTTTATTGATATTAGTCTAATGTTTTTTTGCTATAAAACATTTTGTCGAATTTGCCGCCTCTATTTGATACAGCTAATATCATTAATGTGAATGACACGTTCAATAACCTTATTAGATAGATATAAGAAATATCCATCCTCATCTGACCAGATTCAAGGTTGATATTTGATTCTTTAGCAACCTTTTTCGTTCAAGTAAACACTTCGTGCTGTAATAAATAATCAACATTCTGAAACGTATATCAAATAATGCTACAATACTATCTTCAACAATTCGAAAACTCACAGAAAATGAACCATGATTATAACCATTGGTATTAGTATATTCACTTTATAGCATTTTCTAAGTTCTCTGTAAATGATTTTTGACTTTAATATTTTCCACCGAAATAAAAGACGAATATTGCAAACACTTCATCATCTATGACAGCACATAGGTATGTCACTTGTTATTCCTGACATGTATAATTAGCATTCATCAGAATGCTTTAAAATAAAATCTTGTCATCAACATCTGAACTTAATAAATATATAAATATATATATATATATATATATATATATATATATATATATATATATATATATATATATATATATTTTATTATATTATATAGATATATTATAGAGATATTGCCTATACCTTTGATTTATCACAAAAGAGAAATACAAAGATTAGTTCACTATTTATTCAGTAAAATGTATCTTTGGTTGCAGTTTCATTGAATGAAAATATATTTACATGAGAGGTAATAAGAAATACTTGTCTCAAAAATCAGTGACTGAACAATTCTTTATTTGACTAGTTTTTTGCCTTTTACATATATATATATATATATATATATATATATATATATATATATATATATATATATATATATATATATATATATATTTAATTCAAATTCAAATTTTGAAATAATGAAATGATAACCAACTTATGCATCATAACAATTTTGTCACTTTTGTCCATGCTCTTCATCAATCCCCAAGTATAGATCTACTTTCGGGCACTTGATATACATTCATTTATAAATAGCATAATATGATATGCTTTTCTGATTTCTATAATTATTATACACCTACCCATGTAGTTTGAACTTTAAATGTAATGGTTGATTTTGTTCCTTATTTCTCGTGTTGTGTTAATGTAGAAAAATTCGTCTTGTTGGTATTTCGGCAATCACTTTTATGAGAAATGATCCTTGAATGAATGTTTTGGGATGTTTGACCTACTAGTATATATACAGAATCGCAATTTTGACAAAGAATTATGTGGACGACATTTGATTTGAATTTCAATTCTAGCGGATGTTTTGTGAGAGTAAATAATAATTGTACAGTATTTTTTTGTAATGTATTTTTTGAGCTATTTTCATTTTGATAATTTGATCAGTTTGGGTGTTAGATTGTGTATATTTCTTTATGTTTCCATTATATTGCTGAAAGCTCTAAATAATTTATCGATCAGTTTAAGTGGATAACTATTATCAAGCAGAAATCTCCTGAATATTGATATATTTTTCTGTTTTTCTGGTACAATTCGGGATGACAAATATTTTTTATACGTCTTTTGAATTCTAACATGAAATTCTTTTTCGAATGGATGATGGGAAGAGAATATATATATATATATATATATATATATATATATATATATATATATATATATATATATTATATTATATATATATAATATATATATATATATATATTATTATTATTAATGAATATTATAATTATTTATATTATGAATATTTAATATCATTTTTTTTTAATTCAGTGGACCTACAGTTTAAGGGCCGGTTCCGAACGGCCCAGAATGGGCTTGTAATCAAAGTACATTACCCAGCATATATCATTCATTAAACTACTCAAATCAGGACATACACAAACATCCATGCCTTCAGCGGGGCTCGAACCCGAGTTCTACCGCATCATAGCCGGGTGTTCTACCGACAAAGACACGGAGACAGGCCAATGATAAGTAATAAAGTGGAAACAATGGAAATTATACAAAGTATACATAGAAAATACTCGAATGGAAATATAACTTGTCTATATACTTTTTCGATCATTCATATATAGTTTTAGTTATAAGTTTTTCGAATATTACTTTTTCCTATATGTTGTGGGTGAGCTTCAATGTCAGCTTGCCCACAGAGCTTTCGTTCAGGTACATTGTTTATACATTATTAATATTATTTCTAGTTTTTTTTTCTTAAGTTGTAAACTATATTGTTTTTTCCCACTCAGTAATTGGCTGAAGATGTTGAGTGGTGTATTTTTAAATAAATAAATAAATAAATGAATATACGAACTACAGATAGTTGACATGAAATATAGTGTCAATTGGATAAAAAATATTGCACATTTCAAAGATAGAATTATTCTTGTGTTACTAATATATACGAATTCATGACAATGACTTTTTCAGTTGTACAATTATAAATATATGTGGTGCATATATTGTGTTATACTTTTTTTCAAGTCAAGCATGAAGAATCATTGTTAGCGATGAAACCGGAAATTTTAAACAGGATGAAAATTACCAATTATGCTTGCGGTTGCACAAACAATTAGTTTTGCTTGAGTAACTACTGATTTCTAGATAAACATTAAAAAACACACTTCGAGTATTCGTCTCAGCAGTAATATATAGATTGTCCACAATTATCACATACCTCTTTCAGTTGAAACATTCCTTTTCAATGGATTACAATGAATAATTATTATTATTGTGGGATATATTAATAATGAAATCTGATAGAAAATTAGCTGTAATTTATAGCTTATAAATTACAGTTAAATTTCCACTTCGTAAAAAAAGTAAGTAGAAAACCTGAAGCTATTTTTTTCAAAAAACTGTGCAAACGGATGAAAGCAAAATTTGTCCAGCCTATTTTTTATCAGTTTTATTATGAATATAAAAAATATGTATGAGGAAGAAGTGTAAGATGCTAATTTTTCATAGGAAAAAATACATCATTGGAAATAAATATTACACACAGTACCCCTTGAAAGAAAGATACAAAACTTACATACACAACTTACTTTTGTTGTCACACTGTTGATTATTTTTTTGTAGCTTAATAATTTTTTCTTCTGGTTTTATTGCATGTCAATGAGAAAAATGAAGTGATTCTTCGTATTTATGTAGTTAAAGTTTTGGAAATACAACTTAAAAATAAATGAAAGAAATCATAACGAAAGTTTATTGGTTCAATACAACATGAATAAGCGCTTTTACACAAGTCCTAATATAAAATGCATTTAGTAAAAAAATAAAAATAGCTGGAAAAATATAACTATGTATGTCCTCATATCGACAGAAGAAAAACTAGTTAGATCATATGCTGCGAAAACTCTCTGTGAACTGTATATCACATATTCTATCACAATAAGCGTAAACACATGGTGTATGTACACATGGAGTATTTCCAAAAGATTGGAAATGTTCATTAATTATACCTGTGCCAACAATTTGCAATACTGTTAAAATGGAGCAATTTCGACCTATAAATTGACTACCACCTTATGAGAAAATTTTAGTATTAGTAGTAAAAAAGTAAGTATTGACAAATTTTCTGTCATTTCTCAGTTTCAATCAGGATTAAAAAGAAATTGCTCTTTTGGGACAGCAATATTAAGTATATGTGAGGAATGGTATAGTGCTATGGATAAAGGAGAAATGGTTATAGTATTATCATGGGATTTTAAAAGAGCTTTTGAAACGTAATGTAGATCATTATTATTGAAAAAACTGAATAAACTTGGCTTTGAGGGAGTAGTAAATAATTGGTTCGGATTTTACTTGGATTCGCAAACACAGAAAGTTAACTTTAATGGCATACTGTCGTGTAGCACGAAAATGGATGTAGGCGTACCTCAAGGAACTGTCTTAGGTCCGTTGTTGTGCTCCTTATAGTATATAATGTCTCTAATAAATGTTCTATACGTTTGTTCGCTGATGATACTATCTCTATATATGTGGCAAAAATATTAAGAATATGACAGAGGGGATCAATAGAGACCTTTCTGCAATTAATGAATGGTTATGTGACAATAGCTCAACCCTAAATGAGCAAAAATCTAACTTCATAGTTTTGGGTACAAGTTAAATCCTTAAAACCAATAAAAATGAGGATATAAAGATTAAGAAACATAAAATTAGAAGAGTAGAAACAATAAAATATTTAGGCATTATGTTACACGAAAAATTGAGTTTCAGTGATCATGTTGATTTCATATCATCTAAAATTTCTAAAAAAATCAATTTTTTCAAAAGAATAGGCAAAACTCTTTCGACATATGTGACATTATTGTTGTGCAAATCAATAATAATGCCACATTTTAAATATTGTTCAACTTCCTCACTTGGTTTGACTAAAAAAAAATTCATCAATTACAAAGTTATATTGCGAACAATTTTAAAGTGCAATAGGTATACCCCTGTTGAAATTATGCCGAACGCTTTGGAACTAATGTCTGTTAAACAAAGAATACTCTTTGTTTAATATATACTCATATTTAAAATAAACAGTTGCTTCCATGTAATGCAATGAAAAATGTAACATATGTCAGTGATGTGCATGGGTATAATACTAGAAATACTGATAGTTTTTATATCCAAAGCTGTAGGCTCTCTAAATCTGAAAATAGCATATATTATGACGAATTTAAGGCTTTCAATAATTTACCAATTATATTGAAAACTAGTACTAGTATTAAGATATTTCAGCGTGATCTAAGAAAGTGTATTTTAAATAATAAGATAGGCATGTAATTCAAAATTCACTTGTTCAAAATTTGTCAATTTTTTGTATAGCTGTATTTGCTTCAGCTGAATGAATATTATCATTATTATTATTGTTATTATTATTTATTGTAATCCTAAGCGGTCTGAACTCATTGATAAATAAGGTGCGGATTTTGAGGCAAAGAGTTGTAAAAACGAAAATTAAATGAACAATGTTCGAATTTTAACCACTATACGACCAGTAGCATATATATTTAACATAGAAACAAGCTCTATGAAAAAGAAATCGAACGTATGACCTAATTTTCAAATCAAGTTTCGGGTGCTAGTTCATCCTGCAGCTTATCTGTCTGAAAGAATGTATAAAAGGCACTAGGCTATTATAATTTAGTTATCCAAGTTCTTTCACCTTTAAGTGGTCCGTGCGTGTCTTTGGTGAGATGAAGATTATTATGGTATGTTAATAAAACAATTGATAACCGTACAAAAATGAAATCACAAAAAGATATTCACCCACAAATATGATATAATTAATGCAAACTTCGAAAATTGTTTATAATTGATCAAGTTGACATATATGAACTTCGTTACCTTTAATGGTCTAATCTTCATATTCATTTTTTCAACGAGTATAAGAGTGGTGTAAGAAAATCAGAATCAGATCAAATCAAATGTAATAGTCACGAAGAGTTTGTTATAACACAATTTCTTTTTCTCTAAGCAATATAACTGTGATATAAAACAAAGGTTTTTTGAAATTTTGTATATAAAAGTAATGTATTTTTTAGATTAAAAATTGTCATTTTGGATTTTCCTGCTGAAGATGGGATTAAAATAAAATCTTTAAAATAGACTCGACACATATAGAAATATAAGTTCAATTGGAAGTTCAGTATTTCTTTTCTCATTGGGTTCTGTTGTTTCTGATCTTCATTTTCATTCAATAGCATGATGATTATTGCTAAATTTATCGGAAATCGCCTGCTCCTATCACACTTGGTGCAATATTTTTCAAAAGTACAACAGTATTTCGGTTTCATTTTTATATTTGGTGAATATTTTTGAGTTTAATGTCAGTTTCGTCTAACCACCCAGTGATTTTTTCAATACAAAGAGTTATTTAATAGGTCCAATATTCAACAAAAGGAAATTCAGTTATTTTTCGAACGATATCACATGAGAAATTCAAAGTCGTTATTACGTAGTGTAGTAAATTAGTTTGACTCTTAGTTGTAAGGGCGCTACGTAAAGTTACTTGCTTCTTTTAGTATCACAAGTTTTTTGTAACGTGTTTATAGTTAACCATTATTTAACGGATAACCACAATAATAAAACATAGGAATAAAAGTCAAGATACTTTTTTGTGTTTAACACAAAAAGATTGAATAAATTTTAGCTTACTCAATACTTTTCACTCGAAAACTTTACTCGTAGCCATAATTGACAAAAAAATTTTTCATGTAAAAATGAAATATTTATCGATTAGTTAATCAAAAGACGTGCTTTAGACGCGCTCAAAAAGTTTCGACTCTCTGGAAGAGGAAAGTATTCATTAGGTAGCAACACCTACAACTAACATCAAATTTTAATGTCTTCAGTGAACTTTGACTCAAGTTTCTTTGAATATATTAAAAAATTTCACATTGTTTCGGTTGGTTAACCCATTATCAACAGTATACCATGTTCCTGAACCCGAAAGTTACTGAAACCCAATATTACCGAATGTTACTACACCCGAAACATATGTAGAGTTTTCAATATATTCAGTGAAACTTAAGTCATGTGTGTTAATTTTTAATTTATTGTTTTTAACACAATGTTTCACCAAGAGATAAGCGAAACCTCCGTGTCATTTATTAAGAATGAAAATAAATCTTCAACAACCTGTATTACAAAAAAAGGTTCTTCTGTACTCATGATAAGAAATATTCAATAACTTATATTTATTCCTTTCGAAATTTCAAAACAATCAAGTATTCAATGCAGTTGAATATTTTGTAATGAAGTTGAAAAATTCAACTTCAGTATAAATTTTCAAAAATGTCGTTACAAATTTTTTATTATACACCTATATTATAATCAGTCATCCAGAATATTTTTTTGTTGATAGTCATCAACAGAAAACTATTCTGGATGAATGATTATCTCTATGTCTATGACTGCCATAGACAAAGAATTGAAGATTTTCATACAACCTTGAAGATAATTGATGCATCATTTAAAATTTAATAACGTTGTTAAAAGATGTAATCAAATTGGTTGGAAACTTTTTCGATTTTCATTACAAACTCGATTTTACTGCAAAAATTTATTTACTCGACAACTAATCTGGGCTTTCAACCTATTCTTCAGAGATTCACTAATGATTTGAAGAAGAATTCATCTATTTATACTACTGTTCCAATGAGTGGGGAATTCCTCAATTCTTCCTTTTCATCAGAACAATTTACTGACGTAATTCTCAATGTTCCTAATTGATTCGTTTTTTGATTTGTCCAATAACTTTAATGTATTTGGATTAGTCAGATCTACTGGTTAATTTTGATGCAGTAGTCGAACATAGACAGCTGACGATATTTTTTATGCTTATAATCGAGTTTTACAATTCAATACATCTGCAAGAAGAATTCATTAATCGATGGGGCCGATACTTGATGAGAATCTAAATACATAATTTACACAAATAAAACTCAGTAATTTTCTGATTTTCACTATAATTAATTTCAAACATGACAATATTGTTTCGACAACACACTGGCTTCATCAGATGTTGATGATAAACTAAGCTATTACATTGTGGACTGCTTGCATTTATCCAGAAGTGAGTGGAAATGCACATTGAACACTGTTCTTTTGAAGTAGAGGAATGACTACAGAAATATTTCTTTTGAAGTATGGGGATGACCCCAGAATACTTTTCTCCAATTGCCTTTTATTGGAATAAATTTAATAAAGGAGAATTATTGATTGAAACTTGATCATTTAATAAACTATTTGATTTCTTCCTCTTATAAATTTCCATTGCTTCTAACAGGGTTAGTTTATAACCTTTTCGTTCCTTATGCAATATTTTGAAGTTGTTGTTGGAAACATAATTCTCTTCTATAAGATGAGTTGCATACGTAGAATCGGTTTTATTTTTTTCAAAGCATCTTTGGTGTTCACATATTCTAAGTTCGAAATTCCTGCCAGTTTGACCAACATATACTTTGGGACCAGTACCACAACTCAACTCATAGATACCCGATTTATAATCAGGCGAAATTCTTATCTTTCGCATTTCTGATATGCCACCCCAGGTATTCGGTGTTTTGAAAACTATCGTTAAATTTCTATCAACAAAAAACTTGTATTTAAAAACGAGATTTCAAATACAGGGTTGCCTAAATAGGTTGATGTTCTCAAATTTTTGTGACTATCTGTTACTTTATATATTAATAATTGATGAGGCCGATACTTGATGTAAATCGATAAACATAATAACACAATTGTTAAACTGATTTACACATATATTAAAAATAATACTGCATGACGTACGTTTCGATGAGATTCACCTTTTTCAAATGCTACGTGCAGACTAATGACAATTTCTCGAATACATACAATATATAAACTTAAATACAGAGAAAACAGGTAGATAACAGGTGGAAGGGATGAATTCATACTGAACTACTATATGGTAAATTAAGTAATTTTGAAAAGATTGAGAAGGGGGCTTGAGGTATGATCGATTTGGCTGTTCAAAAGGTTGCCAGAATATTTGTATTTATTAATTTGAAGTGATTCTAACAAATTAAGCTTCATTCCCTTGTTTGCGGTATTCAAAATTTCAAAATCGGAATTGAATATATGATTTTCGTTAATCAAATGATTCGCATAATGAGAATCTGTCTTCTGTCTACTGTCTACTTTACTCTGTCTACTGTCTACTTTATATATATATACTTGAGAAATGGCCTTATTATATAGGGTGTTTTTTAGAGCTATAGAACTTTAAATTGCAACGATGGATCATTCGATTGGATAATCTTATAGCATTATATTTTAAATATGATTTCTGGCATATGACCGCCACGGCTGGCTCGAATGTAGTCCAATCTGGACGTCCATTTTTCGATGACTTTTACTAACATTTGTGGTCGTATATCGGCAATAACACGGCGAATATTGTCTTCCAAATGGTCAAGTGTTTGTGGTTTATCCGCATAGACCAATGACATCACATAGCCCCACAGAAAGTAGTCTAGCGGTGTTAAATCACAAGATCTTGGAGGCCAATTCACAGGTCCAAAACGTGAAATTGGGCGGTCACCAAACGTGTCTTTCAATAAATCGATTGTGGCACGAGCTGTGTGATATTGCGACGTCTTGTTGAACCACAGCACCTGAACATCATGGTTGTTCAATTCAGGAATGAAAAAGTTAGTATTCATGGCTATATACCGATCACCATTGACTGTAACGTTCTGGCCATCATCGTTTTTCAAGAAGTACGGACCAATGATTCCACCAGCCCATAAAGCGCACCAAACAGTCAGTTTTTCTGGACGTAACGATGTTTTGACATACAGCTGGGGATTATCTTCCCTCCAAATGTGGCAGTTTTGTTTGTTGACGTAGCCATTCAACCAGAAGTACGCTTCATCGCTAAACAAAATTCAAGACGTAGTGCGTGATACGTATTCCACACAGAACCATTATTTTCGAAATAAAATTGCACTATTTGCAAGCGTTATTCAGGCGTGAGTCTACTCATGATGAATTGCCAAACCAAACTGAGAATAAATCACTTATCACCTGTTAAATAGGTCGCCATCTTCAACAGTAATGCCAACTTGAAGTCTAAAAAAAACACCCGTTATAATATTTTCCTTAAAATGTTATCGACGAAACAATGATGATATCCATTTTTTTGTGCGATCTGTTTAATGATATACAATTGTTTAGTGTAATTATCTGCTGATAAAGGCATATTTATCAATCTGTGTATCATACTGTTGTACGCCGCTGATTTGTGATGGAACGGATGTGAGGACGAACAATGTATTGTTTGATCAGAATGTGAGGGTTTCAGGAAAATTGAAAACTCATATTTATTGTTAACCGATTCTACGTATGCAACACATCTTGAAGAAGAGAACCATGTCTCCAACAAGAACTTCAAAATATTGCATACGGAACGAAAAGGTTATAAACTAACCCTGTTAGAAGACATGGAAATTAATAGAGGAAAAAATCAAACAATTTATTAAATGATCAAGCTTCAATCAATAATTCTCCTTCATTAAGTTTATTCTAGTAAAAGGCAATTGAAGAAAAGTATTCTATAGTCATCCCCCATACTTCAGAAGAAATATGAACATATTTCTATTATGTTCATTATATGAAGTAGGTCATTCCCCTACTTCAAAAGAATAGTGTTCTTTGTGCATTTCCACACATTTCAGGATAAATGCAAGCAGTCCACAATGTAATAGCTCAGTTTATCATCAACATCTGATAAAGCCACTGTGTTGGCGAAACAATATTGTCATGTTTGAAATAAATTGTAGTGAAAATCAGAAAACTACTCAGTTTTATTTAAATTATGCAAGAAGAATTTTTTGAAACATTCGACCTATGTTTTAGACTACTAAACCATTAACAAGATTAAGCGATTATGATATTGTATTAAACTATTGAAAATGGATGCGTATCCCGACAATATGTCGGATATATTAAACAATTTTGAAGAATACCAAATGTTTTCAAGTATACCATACTCTGTAACGAACATTGAATTATTTGACAAAATAAAATAATGAACTATCTGAAAAGTTTCAAAATTGATAATTGTTAACTAATTTGTTGAGTAAATGATCATTCTTAATGAAGTCAATGATTATTTTTTTGAACAATATTCATCTAGTTGTAAGACTCAAAAAGTTAATTCATATTATTTATGCAAACATTCTGACCCTTTCAAAAATTTCCTCACAATCGAATATTACGTACAGTTATTTCAAATTCGAATTGTTTTTATTTCAGACATTGTTATTCGTCGTTACATTGAATGACGTTACTGCAACATTTTTCACTGATGAAGAATCAGGAACAACTGTTCAGAAGCCCGCACTGGACATTTTGAATCCAAATATGTTTTTCTATTTGGGCAGAGGTGTTGGTTTTGGCTTTAATGGAATTTACGGCAACGATTGGCGAAACGGTTTTGGTTACGCAAATCCAACGGTGGAAGTGATTTCACAGCCGGTTGTATCAAAAGTGGTTCCTCAGTCTACTATTAATACACCTTTAGGATGGAAAAGAGGTTCTGGTACATACAAAAAAGATCATACATATCAGAGCGGATACGGATCAGGGATGGGATGGAAGAGAGGTCATTCGAGTATGCTGGGATAGTTCAAAGTACAATATATTGCCACTTAATAATTCCTTTCATTGTATATAACATATAGTAATAAATATCCCTTCATTCGTTGCTCTTTTTCATTTTATACTTTGACAATTTCAGAAACATGTTTTCAATATTAAAATGTTACTTACAATTTGTTATCTAAACTTTTACTGCCAGTAGATACATTTTCGCTTTGAGACATTTTTAGTAATATTTTTAGTATTTAAGGGAGGTCAGAAACATTATAGTTTCAAGTCTGAGCTAGCACTAGTTAGCAGAAAGCGTATAGAGTTACTACACCGTTCGGCTACCCAGTCGAACATACTTTAATCTTAATATTTTATTATATCTGATTCATATCTAATTCTTATATCTGATTATATCTGATTCAAAGACATATTGATATAGAAATATGGAAAACTTCAATCTTTTTTAATTTTACACTAAACTTACATAATTTTAAAATTTGTAATATTATATCAGAGAATCACGCAACGCGGCAAACGATCAATACTAATAGCATAATCGATCATGTTTTAAGCGACATAAATTCTGGAATCTCGCATTCACTGACTATCCAAAACAATCCCCTAACAGACCACAGGCGCCTATCTTTCATGATCAGACAGATGAATGTTAGAGTATATAAACCAAAGGTGTCATTCAATTTAAAAATAGTTAACTACGAGAAATTTGTCTACCAATTTGGTAATAAAATTGAAATTACAAAAATAACAAACTTTCAAGATCTCATAACCCTAATTAACGAAACAAAAAATAATAGTGTAAATACTAAAACCCTAAAAATTAAAAAAGGAAATGAATGGATTAATCAAAATATAATAGATATGATTAAATTGAGAGACAGAGCATATAATAAAAAAATAAAAAATCCAGAAAACCACCACTTTGAGACTCAATTTAGGCAAATTAAAAATCGAGTTAATAATTTAATAAAATCCGCAAAAAATATGTATTTACGTAAAAAATGGGAATCTACGGGAACGGATACAAAAAAACAATGGAAGTTTATAAATAGATTTTTTGGTAAACAAACAGAGGCAAATGCTATTGAATGTATTGAAATAAACGGTAAAACTCTTCATGAAAGTACGGATATCGTGGAGAGTTTCAATCAATATTTTGTCGGGATAGGTGAAGCTGTGGCTGAAGAATTGAATCATGATGTAAAAAATCTGGGTATAAGCGGCGATTTTGACGAAATCCTTTGTGGCAATATGGTAACTATGTTAGATCTAACTAACAAAGATGAAATAAATGAAATTTTTCTTGAACTAAAAAAAAACTCGGCACCCGGAAACAATGAGGTATCTGTCCGAGATGTAATTAACTTTAAAAACTTTATAGTGGAACCGATCGTATCATTGATAAATCATGCTTTTACAACCGGAATCTTTCCAAAAGAGCTTAAAGTGAGTAAGGTATGTCCTATTTTTGAAAAAGGTAAAAAAAAATTAATGAACAACTACAGACCAATTTCAGCAGTTAGTGTATTATCTAAGATAGTTGAAAAAGTTATTAAAAAAAGAATAATAAAATTTCTAACAAACAATTCTCTATTTGACAAATTTCAATATGGTTTTATTCAGGGGAGCAGTGCCTTGTCTGCGACCTTTGACTTTGTAAATTTTGTATCAAAAGCTGTAGACCAGAGAAAAATTGTAATAGCGGTTTCAATTGACTTAAGTAAGGCATTTGATACAGTAAACATAGACATACTTTTAAAAAAGCTACATAGAATGGGCTTTAGGGAGCAATTTTATAACATTTTGGAAACATATATGAGTATGTGAGGATGGGCGGAACTTTTAGTTCAATGTTACCAATTAACTATGGGGTACCACAAGGTTCAGTACTTGGGCAACTGCTTTACTTGCTGTTTGTTCATAGCTTGCGCCTGGTTGGGCTTGAAGCTCAATATTTCACTTTTGCGGATGATACATTGTTTGTGTACACATGAGAAAGTGAGAATGCTTTAGAAAACCTGATTAATGAGGACCTTGACAGGTATATCGGATGGCTCTATTTAAACAAATTGAAGATAAATGTGAACAAGACAAAATTTATAATTCTGAAACAAAAAAACAAAGCGGTGAATAACATCTACTCAAAAATTAATGAAATAGAACTAGAACAAGTAACATCTCTTGAATATTTAGGATTGATTATAGATGAATATTTAAACTGGAAAGCACACACAAATAAAATAATCAGTAAAATAAACCCTATGATTCCCATTATTTACCAATGTAGAAAATATATATTCTTTAAGACAAAAAAACAAATATACGCTGCCTTTTTCTCATCGCACCTGAGATATTTACTGCCTATATGGGGAACTTGTGGAAGTGTAGATTTTGATAAAATGCAGATTTTACAAAACAAAATTTTAAAAATTTTATTCAAATATGATTATCTAACTCCAATTTGGTTCTGATTTTATTCGACACTGATTTTAGATAGAAGGAATGGTGTAATATTGTAAATTTATTTTATATTATTATTTTTGTGAAATATTTCAGTTATTGATATTCATTGTGTCGAAACAACTGATTTTACCAACTCATCTATTTATTATTCGGTCATTTTTGAATTGAAAATCATTCTATGAATTTCATTGTTTATTCATTGAGTGTTCCAGTCTGCTGTCATAATTAATGACGATGTTCAATTGTTTGTATTAGGAACCTTCAAACTGACAGTGATGAAGTTTCGAGAATTTTATGTGATACTGATCCATAGCTATACCAAATTAATCGACGTACCTTTTCTTTCTTGAAGAGTAAGCCTTGAAATGAACAAGGGGATCTACAGACTATACATAAACTCGTAATTATCTATCTGAAACAAGTTTTAAAACTCATCTTGCCTTCCTGATTCAATTCTTTGAACGTAATTGATGTGCCTTCGAGGAGTATTATTTCGTATTGTACGAGCACTGATTGCTTTTTTCGATAATTTTTCAAAGAAAAATCTGTTAATAGAAATATATTCATATGAATATATATATAAATATATATATATATATATATATATATATATATATATATATATATATATATATATATATATATATATATATATATATATATATATTAGTTTTGACAAAGTTGTGACAACGAAACGTCAACGGAAATAAAGCTTTTAACATTGAAAATAGCCTGTTATTGAGAAAAATATTAAACATGTATATATGTATGTATAAAATGGATGTTATAATTTATATTGATAATAATAATCAGTTTAGTTTCTCTGTAAAACAAAAGAAACAACAATTAATGTTTATAATTATTTATTACCTCTATTTGCTTCACTCAATTAACACTTAAAGATTTATTTATTTTCAAATATTTCGTTATATGTTTTGTTATCTTCCAAAACTTCAAATTTTCCAGTCATATTATCAATGGCTTCATCTAGCGAGAGTTAATTGAACGACGGACTTAACATACAAAGCGCGGCAAATCCAAATGATAAAAAATAGTACTTTATTTACATATATATATATATATATATATATATATATATATATTTATTTATTTATTTATATATAAATGATGAAAAATAATTTCACCAAAATTCGAAACATAATCTGCCTTTATTTGGGGATTCTATTCATTACATTTTTTATTAATCCTGTGAAACTGAAGTGGAAAACGATAAGGTATCACTATGGTTTGTTTATTAATTTATTGAATTATTAGCAGCAATTCATGCATTTTTATAGAATGGTTCATGGTTTATAGAAACGTATAATTATTAATAGATAAACTTGGTAAACCTGCATGTCAATATCAAAATCATTACATTTCGAACATAATTTGTGCAATCATTCAGATATAATTTTCCGAACAGTTTATTTTATTCAATTTATACATAAAAGATATACCGGTTGTAAATGACATCATAGCATAATCATATAACTTTTGATGGGTTCAACGATTTCAATGAAATTTTGTGGTTTATATCAGACCTTATTTTCAATATTCTGCCATACAAAATATGTCGGGTATGGTGGAAGGTTTCGCGTAAAACGATGAGCAAATTATAAATTCGAAAAGAATAAGAAGCATATTTTCATATAAATATTTTGATTCTGAAGCTTCAAACACATTTGTCATTGTCATCTCTCGAACGTCAATTCTGGCGCCATTACAATATTTTTCTCTATTATTTCCATTTTCATCGAAGGTGGCTGCGAACACATAAAAAGACTTAAAATTACGACCAAAGTAATGATTTTTAAATTTGTAAATTCATTTCTATGAACTTCAAAAATGATTAAAATTCTTTTCAAACCAGAAATTATGTTTTTTCAAATAGAAACGTTCCTGAGCCACCTTGTATAATGAATAGGCTACACACTCCGTTGTTTTCAAAATTCATAAATAACAAAGTAATTGATGACACGGAGGTTTCGCTCATCTCTTGGTGAAACATTAACATGTTAAAAACAATAAATTAAAATTAACACACTTGGCTTAAGTTTCGGGGGTTCAACCCATTATCAAGAGTATAATATTACTGCAATATTAGGAATATTGATAATGGGTTAACCACCCGAAATATATGTAGAGTTTTTATTATATTTAGTGAAACTTAAGCCAAGTGTGTTAATTTTAATTTATTCTCTTCAAAAAAATAATTAAAAATATTCTAAATTGTTAAAAACTGAGATTGAATTCTAGCTTACCACTTGGTGAAACATTATTTAATATTAATTCAAATTAAACTGTTGGCTTTCAAGAATGTAAAATAATAATAATAATATAATAATAAATAAAAATTTAAGAATGTGAAAAAATCTCACTCGATTATTCCTTATTAATTTTAACATTTTAATTTTAAAATATTATTTTAAGTTGCATTTCTTCTGAAACCAATCCTGTTCAACCAATAATAATGCATCGTAGTTCTTATTTTATTGAAAAATTTTTAAGATATAGTATTGATTGAATTTATTTGGAAGATAATTCGAAATGAATGAGTGTCATGATTTCTTATGATTTTTGTTCAGATCTTATAATTTATTGCGTATCATAATCAACTGAATATTGTACACAAACTTTCGATAAATCGTTCACAAATTTCACGAAAATGAAGTTTCAGTAAACTTAATTATAAATTACTCAATTAAAAACAGATTATTGTGTTGAAAATTTTCTAAGTACAATAAAAACTAAATGCATCCCTCAACAGTACAGAGTATATTTACCAGATATTTTGACAAATATAGGGAACATATTTAAGTATATACTGAGGCTTCGAAAGAAGAAGCTAACAATCATATTGGTCTATCAATAGTAACTCCTTCTGTAGTAAATATGTACCTACCGCAGAGATAAGGGTTCTATAGAACTAGTCTACATTTCAGACGAAAATCCCTCAGCAAAGAACTATTGCCTCTGCACACATTCTCTATTTGCAATATACTCACTCCAGAGAATGTATAGCAACAACAACAAGAAATTGAACATTCTGGTAGTAAAATCATTTTCATTTACACTCTCTCACACACCGGAATTGATGGAAACTCTCAGGCAGATGTTGCAGCAAAATGGGCATCAAAGAATGCAGACATATGGCTTCAGGTTCATACAATGGAAGTTATAAAACTAACTGAATCATACAAGCACATTGGCTACAAATAAATACATTTTTGAAGCAAATCAAACCTCACACACTTCAAGTGATGACTCTACCCAATAATCGACTGCACCAAGTTAAAACATCTCGACTTCGACTAGGCTAAAAAAGGTAAACACACGGTCACTTGCTCAAAAAAGAAAACATTCCAATGTGCACTGAATGCAACCAAAGTATAAACGACAATCACATTCTCCTGAAATGTCCAAAGTACTAACTTCAACGGGATCAAACTAGTATGCTGACCACCCTAGTGGTCATAGACTAGAGTCTATGAAAAGACAAGAATATGAAAAATTGGAATCCAATGTCAAATTTGTAGAATGCATTAATCTTCTCGACTCAACTTCAATGTCATATATAATACTCTTTCTTTTATGAAATAATATGTGAAATGTATTGAAAATATAATGTAAAAATGCACAGTAGTGACAAAGATCTGAGTTATCGAAGCACACTCTTATATTTATTATATTCTATATTATTAGCCGTTCTGAGGAGAGCCAATAAACTCGAAACGCGTGTCAACGGCTGCTTCCAGCTTGAGTTGCGGGCTATACCGAGAATTGTGTTTCTGTCATATATATATCTATATATATATATATATATATATATATATATATATATATATATATATATATATATATATATATATATATATAGGGGACGTTTAAGGATGAACGTCGCCCCATGGTGAGGTCTCACCACACGTTGAAATTTGGAGAGTTCATGAGGAAACCGTTGGCAGTCACCTTTAGCCGTTCGTTATTTTTGTTTTATCTCGAAGTTTGCTCATCTTAAATTTGAATAACTGACTAAATGAGTATAAACAAGCTCGAAACATTTGTTAACGGATACTTCTTTCATGATTTTTAGTTTTTCTGGTCAATAAATTCTTCTGTTTTCTGGCCGAAGGTACTGGCTCACACACAGGCATAAAAAATGCATGTACCTACTTATGAACACAAATAATTTAACAGAGAAAAAAATATTTTCAAATAATTGTTGAAATCAGTCGTTACAACGTGATAATGTATCATACCAAAAAAAAATTATTTAAATTTCACTACGTTTATTATCACAGAAATTAGGAATGATTTTTTGCTGCGATTGTAATTTCGATGATATGACTATTTTCTGTCAATTTGAGTTCAAAATTCCAACTGCAAGTTTTACCAACATAACGTCTTGAATTTTTCTCTTTTTCTTTATTATTCGAACTTAGAACAAAAGTATTTGAATATTTTCTCTTCACACCTTCTTTCTGATTTGAGCAAATTCAAATTTCATAAAACCAGAAGAGAATGAATAAAGTTCAACTAATTTATATTCTTGAAAATATTAATTCACAGAAGGACAACATGGTGTTTTAAAAGTCTCAGATATACAGTTCGAAAAATCAACAGTTCAGTTGTTTCTTACTGCTGTAGACAAAGTAACGATGGTTTATTTATTTGCAAATGATCGAACTGTCATTGCACTAGAGGAAGAAAATATGATATGTTTCAAAAATATGGGAAAAATCAAAATACAATAAGTCTGAACGTTCACAAAAATATCAACGATAATGAACATGATCATGTTTGTTATCATGAAAATAGTTTAATACTAAGGGTTCTATGATTTTCTTAGATAATAGGTAAACCCTCATTCATAAAACTCTATCATAACATTCAAATTGTTCTGATATGATATAAAGTGTTCTTGTTATACTTCATAAAAGGTCATGTCTAATGTACTAAGAAACCAGGTATGAATATCTCGTTGCTTTTTTTTTTTTGAAACTGCTTAGTAATATTCTAACACCATGTTTGTGGTTTCAACTTGAAGACCTCTAATCATCATAACACAAAAGAACTAATTACTTTTGGCATTCAATTATTCTAAGATTGCACACATCATTCAACCACTTCAAACCATTTTGAAAGATTGCATCACAGGTTACGTCAAGAAATCAGCAATGCAAGAAATATAAAAAGCCGCAACTATTTAATATTTTTGTAGTGCAAGTTCATCATTTATGCAGTATGAACCCATCAGAATAATTGTAATCAATCAATCAGCTGATTTACTGAATAATGATGTATTCACCATATTTTGTGGCGGTAAGTTGGTTAATATTTGAATATTTTTATTTATTCTAGTTGTTATGACATACATTTCTAATTTCTTTTTGTTTTTATATTGTTTTTCACTTCATACTTTTATTGATGTCGTGAATCATTTTTGATTTAAATGTTTCTAATATTTTAATAGCACTAATATCATTATGTATCTAACGAATGATGAAATTGCGATGCTTTAATATAATTTTTATCCATAAGAAGTCAATATTCAGATTGATATTCGCCTTATTCATGGCGGTCATTCTGACGAGTGCTTGAAATTCTAATAGCTTCAAGAGTTCATATAAAGTTGTGAAGACATCTAGACATCGATTCCTGTTGAGCCAATATTTAGAAATAAAGGTAGAAACAAGTAAACAGAAAAGGTGAATATCACTTAAAAAACTTAAATGAACAATAAGTTAATTTCTTCAATTTACATAGTGTAAAAATCAATTTTTTTTAGTGTTTTTAAATTTCAATTTCTATTAATATCCAATATTTAAATACTTACAGCATTCGAAATCAAAATTTCAAGCCCCTCCAATTTTTTATTTTTTAATATTACTCCAAAACGTATAATCATTATGAACAATATTGAAATTGACATTTGGATATTGTTCGTAATAATGTCAATCGATTTTCCTAGGAAAGTATTCTAGTCAAGTCACTGTGGTTGTATTTATTTTTCTTCAGGATCTCTGAAATTTTATTACTTTGTGGCAATTTATAAAAGTCATAGTCGATCAGTATGACAACTAACTGAGAAAAATATTCTTTGTTTTTTTAACACTATATTTTTATATTGCGACTTCTGATTATTAGTCCATTTATATGTGCAACGAAACTGCAATAATAATACAATAAAATACTACGAAACTGCAGTAGCAATAAAATAAATATAGTGATAAAAAACGAGGTGTATTTCTCCCTCAAATAATATTCATAATGAAAAGATAACAAACGAATCTATCCAATATTTAAAATGATAAGTATGAATAGTGAATGTCGAAAATAACTAACAAAAATAAGAATAAAATAGTTTATTCATTATTACAAATATTCATTTGAATATGCTCAACTGAAGAAGAAAGCTATTTATTGCTGTATTATTGGAGTTGTATAATTTCGTAATATCAAAGAGGATATTGACAAGCGCATCGAGAAACGATAAGAGTTTTACAAGACCGGATTTCTACAAAATATTGTTTCCATGCTCAGGTGCTTCATACTGATATGTTTTTTATTCATTCATGACATCGAAGGTGTGTTATGTACAAAATATATCGAGATACGAAAAAAATAAAGAGAACTTGTAGTTTTCTTCCTGTTGCACTATATAAAATTCTTTCAACATCCGTCAGCAATATTCTTCCATTATGAGAAATTTTCTGTTTGTTTTTGTATTTTCCTGTTTTGTATTTTTTTTTGTTTATAAATAAATTAACAACAAAGTTTCAAAAAGGATTGTTAACTGAATCATAGATTAAACCATTAAATTCTACAAAACTATTAAGGCTTAAAGATATTCAGAAAAAAAATTTCAATGTAAATTTAGATAATATTTTTTCCCTTACTGAACCAATTTTTTCAATATATTAAAATTTTCAGATAGTACTCGCCATTCTATCCCTTGCATCAACAATTTTTGCAGTTCCTTCTACATCAATCGAAAATGTAGAATATAGACGTGCTTTCAAAGGACTAGGAGGAGGATACGATGGAGGTGGACAACACGGTGGACACCATGGTGGACACCATGGTGGTGGGAATCAAGGGCACGGTGGACGTGGAGGTGGTGGTGGATTTGGAGGTGGTGGTGGTTTCGGAAAAGGCGGTGGAGGAGGATTTGGCGGCGGCGGTGGTTTTGGCAAAGGAGGCGGCGGAGGATTCGGAGGTGGTGGAGGATTTGGAAAAGGTTAATTTGTGTTTCAACAACAAGAAATGTTTCCGGCTATATCCCTTAGATTTAATAAAGTATGACTATTGAACTAACAGTTATTATTTTTTTTCCAATTATATGTTGTATAACTTGATGTAAGTTGCTCCATCCGGATTATATAAAATTTTTAGGTTTTCACTCTGTTGTCTACTTTGAATTCCTTAAAAAATAAAAAAAAATTTCTGCTTTTCATGAAACCTGTTCTACTCAATAATAATATTGCAAATATGTGGTTATGATTGAGAAGAATATATACATATGGTTCAAGTGAATTATTAATCTACATCTAATGGACCAGTAGTAGTAGTAATAATAATAATAATAATTTTTTTATTTTCTCATCATCACATAGAGTAGTAGAAGATAGAAATAGATTGAAGATAGAAGTCAAAAAAGAAAAAAGAAACAACAAATAATTGGTACATAAAGAAATTCATATCGTACAGATTTTGCACATACATCAAGAATAATTCATACTTTTTTATGCACTAAAATATTCTTCAACTGTATAAGGTTCAGTTTCTATAATTAGAAAAAATATATTTTTCCTGGAAACTAACAGGTTATTCTCTTTCTTGATATTCCAAGGAAAGGAGTTTTACAGTTTCAAGCCAACGTAGAAGGATAGTCTCTCGGTCAGAGCAAGTTTGTGCCGAGGATGAAAAGTAAAAAATGTTCGCTTTGTGTTATTAAAATTCCTTCCGATATAAGGCAAAGTTTGATGTTTAAAAAAAATAACAAAGTTCTGTTAATATAGTCCTAGCAAGGTAAGTTGTCAACGTCTCTTGAAAACACCTCCGCACGAGTGTCCACACCTCATCTTCAGCACAGCCCTTAACACTTTCTTTTGTATTGAGAATTCTCTCAACATGCGGGAGCGACTTCCCCAAAAAATGAGGCCATAATGCAGCAGTGATTGAAAATTGCCAAAATAAAACGTTTTAAGTACTTCTTGCCTTATTCATATTTTAAGACATTGAGACAGTACACAGTTCAGTTCAATTTATGCCCCAATTGAGCAATACTCGTCATTTCAAGCATTGGTCCTTATAAATTCATTTAATTTAATGCTTGGTAAAAGTCTCTACCTGAAGGTTGTCGTTATTGTAGCAAATGATTTCAGGATATGCGTGTTTGGATTTATCAGCAGAGGACACCACACATTCAGTATACGCGGCATTCAGCACGAGCTGATTCTCTAGACCAGTGTTTTTCAAACTGTGGGTCGCGACCCCCTCGGGGGTCGCAGTAAAAAAAACAATAAAGATTATTAATATTTATTTATTTATTAAGTAAGAGAAACAAAAAATAAAATCTAAAAAATTCTAAGATGCATGTTAATTAATGCGGAGGTTGTGCTTGTTTTTTATTAATTAATTTATCCCATCGTGGATCTGTATTTACGACACAGAGAATTAAATCGTTTTCCAAATTTAAGCGATTTCTTTGCTAACTCTTTATCTGGACCATCGATGAAAATGTCAACTCGCATAAGTACGAGGTGGCAAATGGAATCAAAAACTTCAAAGCCTCAGTTGTCAATTCCGGGTATTCTGTTTTTCTCCTTAACCAAAAGGTATCCAAATTAGAAGACTTGAATTCCAAGTGTAACATCCCATCGGCAGATAATTCAAGCAGTTTCTCTTTGACGCGGCATTCACCTCTGCCCAGTGTTCTCTGATATCTCTTGCTCTGAGAAGTAATGATTCTCTAGACATACACCAATGTTCCAACAGCGTTAGAGCCTGTTTCACAACGGCAGTGACTGCTTGAGCATGTTTTGCTTGAACAAAAATGATTGTATCATCTGCGTATATGATAGGTTGCATAGGAGTAGATAAGTCGTTAATGTATATGACGAAAAGAATGGGTCCCGGAATACTGCTTTGCGGAACCCCCTGTTTTATGACTTCCTCAGATAATATAACAGAATTATTGTTTAGTGTTAAGGGGGCTCTTTGTTCTCTATTCTAGAAATTAATATTTTTTTTTTCTATTCGAAAATGCGGTAAGAATGAATTTTCAAATTTTAATTCAATCATTTATTTAAAAACTGAAGAAATGTAACGAACTTGATTCAGAATTAAATAGTGAGAAATGGAATAATTGTTAGTAAGGGATAGTGGTGTCAAATTGACAACTAATTAACCGAAACTGAAAATTAATTATTTTCTCTTGCTATATTTTCCAAATCTGTTAGATTGAGTTCAAACACAGCTGAACTACTTAATTTCAACGAAAAAAGCAAACATTTTAATTGTTTAGTTCCAAAATACCCCAATCCATACGCTACTCAAGGTACAAAATATAAGAACAAAAAAAAATTATATGTAGCTTCATTTGCTGCCATCAAGCAGAAATTAACTAAAAAATTTACCTCGACATTTTACTTTTAACTATTTTATTAAGCTCTGAAGCTATCGAAAAAAATTCTTATAACTTTTGTATGAAGAAAATTTTATCAGATTTTGAATATACGTAATATAATAATAATAATAATTTTATTCGTACTTAGGCTACAATGAGCATGTACATGTCATATAATATGTAATAATATTAAAAATATAATGAAAAGATATAATAGTAAACAATTGAATGTATAGACAGATACATTACACTCACACAAAAAGAAAACTAGGATCAGAATTTATCTATGATGAATAGAATTCCTGAAGCGTATAAAATGCTCTACAAAATAAAAATAATTTCAGTTCTTTTTTAACTTTTTCAGAGTAGTGAAGTTAGTAATATATGCTGGTAATTTATTGTAAATGGCCACAGATATATACTTAGGACTCTTCTCATATAAGGCACTTTTGTGCTTGGGAAAAAGTAACTTGTTTCCATTTTTAGTGCTATATGATACCCCCAGTTTAATAAAATAGTCAAAATTTTGCCTCACATACATAGCTGCTTTGTGGATAAATATAGAGGGCAGAGTTAGTATTTAATTTTTTATAAAATATTTCCTACATGCTTCAGTGGGATGGAGACGAAACAAAAGCCTTATTACCCTCTATGAATAGAAGGTTTAACATTTGTAAACATATGGTCCCTTGATGTGTACCTGATTAGGTAACCTTTAATGACTTGAAATTTTACAATCTGAAACTGTTAAGTAAATAAGAAAACTTTTCTGTAACGTATATTGATATCTCTTTTTATGGGCAAAAATCTGAATAATTTATATGAACCTAGAAAAGATAAATGAAATTTCATTAATACCATCCCTATACAAGCTTTTGGTTATCTCATCTTATTGCTGTAAAGCAACGGTTTCTACGGCAGGAAACCTTTTGCAAAGCAAAACATTATCACAGAGCCCTAAAATAAACAAAAACTAGTTCGTGTGCATCTTTCATTTAAAATCATGTCATAAATAAAAGAGAGACTTGTTTTTCTCATTATTAGATTTCAGGATTCTCGCTGAGCCTTCAAGGGCTTTGCGGAGTCATAGTACTCCTCGGAGAATGTACTTACTTTGAGAATGGCTGGCCAGAGGTTCTCCAGAAATGATTCTACATAAACATATTTCAGAATGATTTTCATTATTTAAAATTTCAAGGCAATAATTACGAAGTTTGAGATTTGAATTTCCGCTGAAGAGCTGAGCAAATAAGATTCAGTATTTCTTCAATATAATTAGTGCTTCATAAATCAATGTGTACCTACTGCTTTTGTACGAGTTGAATAGCTTGACTGAAGGATATCGTCACGAATTACTATGTCGACAAGGTCACCATGATTTGGAGTCATTTTATACCTGGAGTTCCCTATACAGTGGGTGTTCATATTATTAAAGCCACTTTTAGTTTTTTTTTGAAAAAAACATACTTAGGCTTAGAGCTCATACTTAGAGATTTTCAATCTAAATATCAGAATATTTTGAATTAAACTCTCAGAGAGCTATCAATTTAAATTGATACACAAATATATTAATTCATACTATTATTGGAATCACCAGTTGTATGAATCCAAACAATCAACTTTCGATGTTCTTTCCAAACGCACCAAGGCCCTATATTTTCAAAATGAGGGACACATAGGTACTAGTGAACGACGCTTCCATCTCATCTAGGTGTAGCAGTGTCCTCAGACATGGTCAGAACACATGATGATGACTTGCAAGCGCGCTAACTCATTGTTGTATCTGTTCAGAAGATCTCATCTTTTCCAACTCTGATTAAACTTTATAAAACATATATTCGACGCATCCTTGAGTACGCGGGTGTTTTGTTATTTCCAGTAATTATACGAAACCAAAACCCTCTGGAAAGTGTACAGCCTGGGGCTACAGAGTGCCTCTGATGTTGCACGCTCGAACTACTCAGAGAGTTACAGAGTTAGTTTATAGAGTTTTTTCAATCTTCGTCTATGCCGAGACTTAATTCTAATTTTCCGGATGTTGAAATTCAATAGTTTCCTCAGAAACATGCTTCACAGCAATCGCGATTCTCGTCTCCAAGGTCATGATCTAATATCAAAGAAAGATAATAAGAGGTACATGAAAAACAAAATTTCATTACTAATAACAATCTTCTAGGACTAGAACACTTTGAATTCGCAAACAGTTCTGGCATTGTCTGTAAATATATTTGAAACAAAATTGATAAGCACTTGTTATCTAAGATTTCAGGCTAGATTACATTGAAAACTATAATAATCAACCAATTATAGGTTATAACCTCAACCTACACTGACATATAGTAATAACCAAACACGTGAGCCCCCTCTATCGAAGAAACAAACTTTGTCGTGCATAGTAGAGCGATTTCGAATTCGCTTTTATACATCACAGTAAGGCTTCATCAGATGTGGACCGATACTTGATGATAAACTAAGTAGTTTTTTGTTGAAAATCATCTACATCTGTAGGTGATAAACTGTTAATCATCTACATCTGATGAAGCCATTGTGTTGGCTAATCAATATTGTTATGTTTTAACTCAATAATAATAATAACAATAATGATTTATTGTTCTTGAATTAATACATACTCACATTGGTAGGTAGAAAGATATTGGACATGTCATTAGCACAGAAGCTCACAATTTAACAAATACAAAAATACAAAATAGCCAATATATACACACTCAGATGACAATTCTTATCAACTGATATTCACATTCCAAATACTCATCAATGGTGTGAAAACATCAGTACAATAAATATTCTTCAACAATTTTTTTGAATACTTTTTTATCACATATTAGTTTCAGTATAGGTGGTAGTTTATTATATGGTTTCACTCGTATATATTTGGAACTACTCTTGCAAACGAGACAAATTAACTTGTGGTATCATTAGACTATCTCCATTACGGATTTCATGATTATGATATTCATTATTTCTTAATAAAGGTATGTTCAACCTGACATAACAGACCACCAAAATATAAATCCAACCTAAAGGCAAAATTCCAAACTTTTCAAAATGTGTTCTACACGATGTGATAGCACTAATTCCAACTGTATTTCTTATTGCACTTTTTTGCAATTTAAATACTCTATCTCGATGACCAGAGCAGCACCATAACATTATACCGTATGTCAGCTTAAAACTAAAAAAAGCGTGATAGTACGATAAGCAGATCTGTTTATTAGCGAGCACCCTAAGTCTGAATAAAACAAAGCACATAGATGAAAGATGCTCAAAAAGAAAAAACACAAATATAAACACCAAGAATTTTTGTATATTCCAATTGTCGAATGGATTGCCCTTCAATCTTGATTAATAAGCTCCTATACGACTCATCTACCGCATTGTACGAAAAAAAACTCAAAAAATATGTCTTAGAGACATTCAGGAACAATAAATTCTGGTTTGAACCACAAGGAAAAGTCATTTGCTAGCCGTTGAATCATCTTCTAAGAGCCAGTTCTTCAGATCAGCCTTTACAACGGTATTATCGTCAGCAAACATTACTAATTTATTCGGGCCATTCATTACATATGGTAGATCATTTGTAAATATAAGAAACAACAAGGGTCGTAGAACAGTTATAGTTATAATCATAGTGAAAATCAAAAAATACTTAGTTTTATTTAAATTAATGCTCGCATGGCTTACCTCTCCAGTTCACACTCTATCGGGAAAAAGGATAACTCGTTTCGAAATTCATGAATCATTCGTATTTAGTCTATACGGATATTTAATGGAAAACCTTCAGTCCAAATATCAAGATATTTGAAATAAATTTTTTATGGACCTGTCTATACAAATGTTTAAAAAAAAGGTGTCAAACACATCGTTCATGTTGAAAATAGCATAATACTCTGTTTCGTTCTATTATGGGAATCATCAGTAACATCGACATTATTGGACTCGGACAGTATAGTGACCCTATAACTCTTTCGGCTCATTCCTGTTAGTGGGTCCGATTCCCACAGCGATCTTAGGCCGTTAGGAATCGATACATCGTTAAACTGTAGTCTCAAAGATCGGAGTTTTATAGATCTCTGACCATTTCAGCTATTTGTATAACAATAATTAGAACATTTAACCTGATATTCAAATTCATAAAATCTGCTTCACGGAAGATACACAAGTTTTATAAAACTGTGATCGACATATGTTTCATGCGGAATATTTAATTAAAAGAACAAATATCATGAAGGATTGATGGTTATAGACTTTTTTTGTCTAAATATGACACGTTGATCGTTACTACATAGTAATTGATCGTTATTTCATTATGAGCATGTGAAAAAACTACAATTCGTCCATTAGAAACGCTTCATGCAAGAAATATCAGGGATTTCCCTGCGTCTTCCTTAAAACTATATTCTTGTAAAGCTTCAAGGTCCTCTAGAGGTCAGCTCGTACGAAGTAAAAGTGTTCACTCATCATTTCTGGAAGCACAGAAGTCCAATCAGTTTTACCACTTCGAGACTAATCAATAATAGTAATGTAACCAGATCTTAGAATGATATATAAGCAGGAACAAATCAGAAACACATCAGTGTAGTAGAAGGAACCATCGAAGTATTGATGGTACCGAAATATTTAGGTTTTTTTACTGATATCTAAAATAAAAATGTTATCACCATATTTTCTGGCGGTAAGTCCAAACCAAAACCTCGGATCAATTCTTTTAAAATTTCATATATTTGTTTTTGTCATATAATTTCAAATATCAGAAAAGTATGTTTGCGCAAACTGGAAAGTTATTGAATTTTGTACAAACTTTCTGCCATAGGTAGATTAGGTATGATATTTTCTGTTATATATTTAAGCTTATCATTGCAGTGTATTCAAACTTAAAATTATTATTTCCTATCAAAATGCTTCTAGCTTCAAAATGCTATCATATAAACTCTTATTACTTTCTGAGATATTCTACACAGATATTCATTTTCGGAATTTTTAATACGTAAGTTAAATAAAATTTTAGCACTACCTCTCTTTCTGAACATAGAAAATTGTGATAATTTATATTTTTATTGTGTTTTAAAATACGCAATCCTTATAAACAATTCAATACTAATTCTCAGAAGATATCAAATCAAAGGTTAATATGTTCTTTATTGGTATGTTGGGTTGTTTGAACTTTAAATAGATATATGATTGTATGTATTTTCTAATTGAGGTGGATAATGTGGATATGCTGTAATGATTAAATTCATAATTTATTTCGAACATAATAATCCTACAATGAAAGGATCATTATGATTCCAAAATCATGTGAGTAGATTTTCAAATATTGAATGGAAATTTTTCAATGATGAATACATTACATTTACAAAAATGGTAATATCCTACAAATGAAAAATTGAGACCTCAGATTGAAAACTAAAGAGAAAATATAATTACAATTTCATCTAGGAAATATCTACGAAATCTGGATATTGGGCTATTTTTTTTGTTTTTCAAGCGTAAATCAGTAAACTTAGTGTTCTAATGAACAATGCTGAGAAGGGGCGGTTATCTGATATTATATATGCCAAAATATACGAGCATTTGAGTTTTTCTTTGATATTAGATAAATGATAAACCCTTGGTGAGTGAAGATTTACAGGTTGAATATTTTCATATAGCTCATATAGAAAATTTTTCATTGTAATCAAATGTGTTTCACCAAATACTTGTGTAAAGAATAATGGTTAAACTCATATTTTACAAATCAAAATCATATCGAATGAGAGAACATCACACATAAACTTATAGAATAAAGTCAATATTATTTATTGGAAAAATAAGAACAATGGACATGTTACAGATCGCTAATATATAAAATTGTTCTTATTTTTCGTATAAATAACAACGCATTTATTCACAAAATGTTCTATAAGTTTATGTGTAATGTTTTCTTATTGGATATCATTTTAATCTGTAGAATATGAGTATCAAAGTTAACCATTATTCTTTGCAGAACTATTTGGTGAGCCACATTCAATAACAATGATAAATGGTCTATATGAGCTATAAAAAAAATCCAACCTGTAAATTTAAATTTCTTAATACTCTTTTGAGTGAAACTAGTCTAGGACGTTGTAATTGACCAAAATCATCATTATAGTTAATGATGATTTACTTGTACATGTAAGTGTTAGCAGAAACATTGTTCCCTACGAAAACATGGAATAGATAAGAAATAATTATTATTAACAATTCATTTTGCTGCGAATTAATACTATTTGAAACCTTTGGTCGAATAAACTGCACTCTTACTGTGAATATAGGGCTTCATTACTTGTTCTCCTCATTGTCTGAAGGATAGGTCGGCATTAGCTTGACTTAGTCGCTGACATTAGTCGACATTGAAGTTAGATCACAGGACAACTATGTTCAACTTCAGCTCGCGCTGGACCATGTTGCTACTTGATGTGAGGACAATTATTTGATTTTAAATGTGCCAATGTGTAATGTTTCTTTCACAAGGAAAAGAGACCGAATTGACTGTGATTACAGCGTCGGTGGTCAGGTTCTTTCTCGTTCTGATAAGGTGAGAGATCTTGGTGTAGCCTTCGACCAGAAACTTTACTTTGTCCCACACATCACCCAACTTATTTCATCCGATGCGAAAATATATGGATTCGTTATAAGTAATGGCAAATATTTCAATAATTCCTCAACATTCATAGGACTATTTAATACCCTAATCCGTAGCAAGTTGGAGTATGGCAGCATGGTCTGGTATCCTATTTACACTTGCCATCAACGCCATCTTGAGGCTATTCAGAGAAGGTTTTTGAAATTTCTAGTTTGGAGGGAGGATTAAGTTTATCCACAGAGAGGAGTCAATCATAACGAATTATTGAGTCAATTTAGTTTGATCTCATTACAGAGCAGGAGAGAAACGTTATCACTCAAATTTTTGTACAAATTACTGCACAATAGTATTGATTGTCGTCCTCTCTTGTCTGCTTTGAAATTTCGTGTTGCTAGGCAAAATTCTTGTAAAACAGAATTATTCCACCTAGAGACTCCGAGGACCAACTCCCTAATAGAATCCCCCATTTGGTTTATAAAGTTTACAATCAATAGTGTTGCCAATAATTGTGACATTCACTTTGACTCCATAGAATTTATTATCAGGAGTTATATGAATAAAGATAATGGAATAAATGAATGGATTTAGATTGAGTTGTAATATTTCATTGAATGCTATAATGTAGTTATAAGTTACCATTTTTTTAGAATAAATTGAGCTCTTTGTTATATCTTTTCCATTTTAATCATTCAGTTATATATTCAACATTGTTATTATTTTTTGTAATTGGGTGTTATACCTGTTGGGAATAAAGAACTTATTATTATTATTATTAGCTCAGCTCATATAATTCAGAAGTGTATCCAGCGACAACACCTTTTCAGTGTAAACTGAGTTTTGGTCCACTTGAGCATTTTGTGGTTTCTAATTTGATATTGGTTATTTCTCAATTCTAATAGTTGGATTAAAAATTCTGTTTGTATCAATATATGTTTTGTGATACATCAACAATACTCATCTTGTGAAATAAAATCAAATAATACTCATCTTCATGTATTCATCTATTTCAATATTTTTCAGATCCTATTGATTGCGGTATCCCTATCTTCTAATACTTCGGGAGCACCTTCTACTTCAATTGAAGATGTGAAAACAATACATGCATTCAACGGATATGGACACCATGGAGGTCATCATGGAGGTCATCATCGAGGAGGAGGTGGAGGAGGATTTGGAGGAGGTGGTGGAGGAGGATTTGGAGGAGGTGGTGGTTTCGGCAAGGGCGGTGGCGGAGGATTCGGGGGAGGAGGTGGATTTGGCAAAGGTGGTGGAGGAGGATTCGGTGGTGGTGGAGGTTTTGGAAAGGGTGGAGGTGGTGGATTTGGAGGAGGTGGAGGATATGGAAAGAAATAACTTTATGCCTCACAAATTATTGACAGTCGATTGAAAATTAAATAAACGGTTTTGAATTTTATTGTTGTTATTCTACCACTTCAATAAGGTTTTGAGATGGTTACAAGAAATTATTCACAAATTCAAATTACATAAATAAATATATAGAAATCCAAATGTGGGTATTCTATAATCTACTATTCCATTTAATAATTTCCATATATATATATATATATATATATATATATATATATATATATATATATATGGAATATATATATATATATATATATATATATATATATATATATATATAAATATATAATAGTGCGAGGGTTACTTAAAATGATCCGAAAGTAAATAACCATAAATGCAGCTAAGCCTGGAAACGCCCGTCTTCTTATCAATGCTGTTGGTGTTGTTATTGATGGTGTTTACCAGAAAATCTTTTTCTGGTAACCACCAGCTACATCCAGTATTCCAACATTTTCAAAGTCAAAACGATGTCCTTGTTTTGCGGAGTGTAAAGCTAAGGCACATCTCTCCAGGCGAAGTCTAACATCACTTTTATGGAAAGTTATTCTTCTTTAAATGATCTTATGTAGATTATGGTCTTATGTTATTTAAATGGACATATGTAGACACCTTCACAATCTAAGCACGGAACACTGTAAATGCAATCTGATGTTAAAGATGAAGGTACTTTATCTTTAAGTCTTGCAAAAACACTTCTGCCAGTAATGAAGTTGTATTTGGCAAGTTATAAATCATCTATTGCACCGAAAATGTGACAGAGTTTTGCTGTGAGGGGCGGAAAATATGGTAAAGATCTGTATTTAACTAATGGAGCTTGTGAGTCTATGTTATGATCTATATCAAGGTCAGTTGTAGAGGTGGGAACCGGTGTTCTAATGACTGTATTACACTTTTTGTGTAGAAACTTTTTTACCAGTGTTCTTGGATATCCAATGTCAACCAAGATACCTCCCAGACGAGACAGTGATTGCTGACAGTGACAGGGATTGTTCACACGGGTTACTGTCAAAGCTCACTGTCCCGTCTGGGAAGCATTTGGGTTGACAATGGATATCTAAGAACACTGGTAAAAAGGGTCCTATGTAATACAGTCATTACACCACCGATTTCCACCTCTACAACTGACCTTGATATAGATCATAACATAGACTCACAAGCTCCATTAGTTAAATACAGATCTTTACCATATTTCCCGTCTCTCACAGCAAAACTGTGTCACATTTTTGGTGCAATAGATGATCTATAACTTGCTACAACTTCATTACTGGCAGAAGTGTTTTCACAAGACTTGAAGATAAAATACCTCCACCTTTAATATCAGATTGCATCTACAGTGTTCAGTCAAACTTCTCAGAACATTGAAAGAAGAAAAACTCTTCATAAAAGTGATGTTAGACTTCGCCCGGACAGATGTGCATTAGCACTACACTCCGCAAAACAAGGACATCGTTTTGACTTTGAGAATGTTGGAATACTGGGTGTAGCTGGTAGTTACCAGAAAAGGATTTTTTTGGAAATGGTCCACATCAATAACAACACCAACATCATTAATAAGAAGACTGACGTTTCCAGGCTTAGCTGCTTTTATGGTTATTTACTTTCGGATCATTTTAAGTAACTCTCGCAGACATCCCACAATTTTAATCGACTTTATGTGTTACGTGCTCAGTAGGACTTTTGTTGTTACGGTGATTTAATCTCTCACCTCTGTGCTTTTTCCGGTGACAATTTGTTCTGTGTTCCTGTCATATTTGCTCGATTATTTATCTATCTCTGTTGGTTAGTTCAAGATAATTTTATATTTTTCAAAAGTTTCATATAGTAGAAAATACTGAGACTATTAGTCGAAATATTTCAAATAAAACACTCAGGGAGCTGTCTACACATATATTGTCAACGAGAACGGACCTATCACTTTCGAGAGTGAATATTTAGTGCGCTTCGAAAAATCATCGAACTCGTTGAATTATAATAGGATATAATTGTTTCATCATTATTAGAATTTGTATCAGTCCTCATTTAATCAATCAATCAAGATCGATTCTTGACTTTCAAAACGCCCTCAGGTACTGTATCCGAATGAGGAGAACTACAGTTAGTGAACTATTCACGTGAACTCCCTCTGTCGAAGAAAAGACGTATAAACTCCCACTAAGGGATATAAATGAAAGTTTCAAAAAGAGATGAAAATTGGCAATGGGCTGTTTCATTTTCCTAGTACCCATCCTTACAATCAAAAGTGAGCGATGCTATTGTTGGTAAGTTATTAAAAATATATGGCAGTGCATTTCGAACGTTAAACAACTAGAACATAAATTTACTCCCATAATCAATTTCAATTGTCGTATAATTCGTTAGCAACAGATGGCACTAACTCTAATTACATGTTTTCACTGGTTAGACCTAATCAGATTTGTATATCACAGAGAAAATGATATCACAATAATGTTCTGAAACAAAATCAGCTGTAATTCAACCATATACGAACTTAAAAACCAAGTTTTCTTTTCGAGGAAGAAAGGCTAAAAAAGCCCATTGGAAATCTGCTTACTGAAAGAGCTCAAGGATGCAAAATCAACAGCCAGTTAGTTACATAAGCATCAACTAAGTACGTATCAAATCTATCGTCCACTTATAGATTATTGCTTCAGTTATTGAGTGAAATTTCGTCATTTTCCAACCCATGCAATTTTTATGTGAAACATAAAAACATGCAATTTATATGTATATATATATATATATATATATATATATATATATATATATATATTATGTATTTATATATATATATATATATATATACTAGATAAATCAGAAATTTGTCACTCAAAAATATAGAAAAGCATAGAAATCAGCTCTGCGTACATTACAAGAATGAGAATCCACTGAACAGACTACACAACCCCTCTAATAAGCTGCTGTATTCAAGAACAAACATAAAAGAAATAAAGAATCGGCTTCAGAAACTTAACTGAAAGTTTCATTCAAAACTGAACAAAGTGGAGGATATTTCAACTATTTTCCATAATACCTAGAACAGGAACCATGTACGAAGAAAATTTCAAATTGAGACGCTACTTGAAGCACTATAAGCATGTTATAAACCAATTGATTGAAATAAAATTACACTATTATATTAGGCAGAGGGGCCTAAGGTCGATTGTCTGTTGTATGAATATTTCATATTATAAAGAACTGTTATTATTATTATTAGTGAAATCAGTCTATTTTTTTGTCGAAACTTAAGTCTCTAAGAATATTGATTACGTTGATGATCAATAAATACGAGTAAGTATGTATACATTAAATTAACAAACATTAATAAAGTGATGATGTAGAAGTAGTTAGTCGTTCAATATAAGAACTAGGCATTATAATAATGAGAGATTTTTTAAGCGTATTTTATTATATTGAATAAAACACTCAATTTGCATCATACATTCAAAATTTTCATTGAAATTGATAACTTGGCCTTTGTCATTTACATTTTAAAGATAACTTCATGTAAATGTTATCTGCGGCTCTGTATCAAATGGTCCATTCGGAAGGTACAATTTTGCTTCACTTTTTCAAGCATTTCTGCCTGTATTCCACGAATTACGCGTGTAAAGTTATCTTATAAGGCTTCACAATCAACAATCGTGTTCGGCTTATACAAAAGACTTTACATAACTCCACAAGAAATGATCCAGAGGCGACAAATCGCATGATCGTGGCGGCGAATTCACAGGGCCATTTCGAGAGATAAGCTGCTCACCAAATTCATCCTTCAACATGTCCATTGTTTCACGGGCTGTGTGGCATGTGGCACCTTCTTGATGAAGCCACATGTCAACTAAGTTCAACTCGGCCAACTGGGGCAAAAAAAGTTGCTTATCATGGCTCGATATCGTTCGCCGTTGACGGTTACATTTCTTCCACGGTCGTCTTTGGAGAAAAATGGACCGATGATACCACCAGTTCATAAACCACACCAAACTGACGCTTTTTCGGGATGCATCGGTAATTCTTGTACAGCATGTGGCTGTTCATCACTCCAGATGCGACAGTTTTGTTTATTTACATATCCGTTAAGCCAGAAATAAGCCTCATCGCTGAACACAACTTTTCGATAAAACAGCGGATTTTCATTAAGCTGTTCTAAGGCCCATTCACCAAAAATTAGACGTTGGGGTAGTTCACTCGGCTTCAATTTTCACAGAAAATGAATTTTATAGGCTTTCAAACCCAAATCAACTCGTAAAGTTCTTCATATGATTGAATAGCACATGCCCAATTGCTGAGAACGGAGACGACTTGACATTTCACGTTCCTCATTAACACTGTACGCTACGGATGCAATATTCTTCTCAGTACGCAGTGTACGCATGCGAGGCAATGGTTTAATGTCCAAGAAAGTAAACTTGGTGCAGAATTTTGTGATAACAGCAGGAATTGTTGATGGTCGCAACAAATGATACACATTTGTTCACAGAGCACAAATTTTTATAGTAAATTTCAACAATTTGCAATCATTGCTCGTTTGCAAGTCTTTCATTGATGAAATGGCAGAGTATGCTGAAAACTTTTCACTTTGACAAATGACGTTGGGATGCCATTACCAACCAGTGCCGCCAACCTGAACAATTTAACTCAACTCTTAAAAAATCACCCTTTATGATAAAATCTGAAGATTATCGATGATAAATGAATTTCTTTGGTGTTTTTCTTCAAAGAAAGTGGGTGGAAAATTTTATCATATTTATGAAAGTCTTATGCATTTCTCGTACCTTTCAACATTCTTAATTCAAATAAAACATTGAATATAGGCCAGTTACATTCAAATTTTGTATATCAGTATGTAACTTCTTTCACAAGTCTACCTTCAATAAAGAAATATTCAATATTGCAAATAATCTCATGCAAGATACACGATGTACACTAACTGATGACATATTTGAAAATCTTTCTCAAAATGAATTTCTCTTAGTCAATATTGACCAACCTCCTAAAATATGGCTGTGTACAATGAACAATGGAAAAAAGTTTCCAGCTATGAAATTTTTTAACTTGTTCTGTAAACAATTTCGAGGCTTTGAGTAATCCATTAAACGTATTTTGCAATACGGATCTGATTGATGACTTCATTTGGGATTATCCTTTTCATAATTCAAAATTTAAACAGTAGTTACGACAAGAAAACATAGATAAAATTATTATATTTGGCCTTGACTTCCGACTATACGAACCATCTTTATATATATATATAACAAGTAGAAAGCATCTCTGGTGGTGATTTCTGTTATGGTCTCTCATCTAATATGAGATAGTCCGTTTGAAAATATAAGAGTTCGATAGTACGGAAAATTAATCTGTGTCAAGATGAAGGTGTCAGAATATTTAGGCAATGTAAGTAAATTTTCCAGCAAAATTCATAGATTATATTAATTTTACGTACGTAGTTTTTCATGATTGACATGAAAATGAATCTTCTGCATTACATAAATTTTATGTTTGCGGAAGCTAGAAATAGAATTGCTTTTAATACTTTTAATTGTTCGTGTTTAATATTCAATATCAATATGTTTATGACACTTAAAAATTTCATTGAAAATCATTTTTTCAAAGTAGTTACTGAGCTACAATTGTCAATACTTTTAAAAATATAGAAAAACATGAAAAAAAATATATATATATACCTATAATTCACGACAAATTTGATTTGTAGTGTCATGTTGACTTCAATGATTTAATTTCATAATAATTTTACAAAATAGGCAGATATTTTCAATATGCATTAATTCCTTGAGTGCTGATTTATTATTTCATTAAAACAAATAATTGAATCGAAAAAAGAAAGAAACTGCAACTACCCTAACCTTGACTGCACGGTTATTATAAATTAAATTATTGATTGTCTTCATAATAACTACCAGACTGTTAAAGTAAATAATTGAAATAAATGAATAATGAAGGAAATATTCCGTTATATTAAAGTGAATGTATTTATTGTGTTTCATCCATAATGTTTTCTTATTATGTTTTGGTGTGAATATCAAAATATGCTCTTAATAATTCTTTCATTCATTTTTTCTTCCTGTGTGAGCTTATTTGACATTCCACCTCAATGAATACACATTTGAAGATTTTATTTTTGTCATAATTAATATGAGAACACATATTCAAAGTAATTTTCCGTTTCGTAACATTGTAACTTAACATTCAGAGTAGCTCAGTCATGAAAAAAATTAGATATTTTCTTTGTCTTTTAATAAGTTCTAAACTGTTACACATTTGAAACTGTCCCAAACTGTGGCACGTTTCATGAGAGTTCGATATTGTAGTTATTTATCCTAAAATGTATGTGTATATAAAGTTTCACTGAATGTAGTAAGAGAATTCAGATTTAATTTCAGAAAATAAAGATTTCAGAGATGTTGAGAGTTCAAAACCTGAGTTTAAAGGTGTTTGTAAAACCAATATAAGGAAAATGTTTAGTGTATCAAAAAGTGATGAATTTACATATTGTTTCTTTGGTAATTGAGCATCAGAACAAGGTACATTTTTGAGGTCTCATTATTTCAATATACCTAGAATATACCTACCAAATTATTATTAGTAGTTCTAATAAGGAACATATATCTTTATAAATGTTGAATTTTTACACTTGTTGTCACAAATAGGTACTGTTCTAAAATTAATAATCCAGAATTGAATAAAGGAAATCCATAATACAATTTATTGATAATTTTTTTTTTGAACAGAACTTAAAGAACAAAATAAAAGGCTGCATTCTATTTTGTTACAAGATTTGTTCTAAATATTTGTTTTTTAAAAATAAGGTATTCTAAATTTACAAACAGAACTTAAATCAGGATTCAGACGATAGAAAATATCAAATGACCGTTCTTCAAATTTTGGTGCTGAAATTTTCAGAAAAACTATTAGCCGAACAGATTTCAATGAAAACTTGGATAGCCGAATGGAACTAATCATATATTTGTCCTAATTGATGAACACGATAACCAGTGATAATTTAGCTTTAGTTTAACGTTCTAGCGTTAATGTTATTTTTAAAAAAGCAAGTTTTATTTCGAAACGCGCGTCAAGGTTGTTATTTAGGATATGAGAAATTTCAAGTAGTTTTCACTTCATTTTCTATTTAAATAGGTTTTTCGGAAAGTTAAATTGACATGTGTAATAAAAATTTCAAAAAAGCGATCATTTAGACGGCTTTCAACACTTTTTATTTTATTGGTTGTTTTGGGAAATTCAATAGAAATTTATAATGATAAATAAAATTTTTAAACTATTCTGCCATCTAAAGGTTTTTAGTGAAAATTGATTCAGATTGGTTATAGATATTTCAATAAATTTTCAACTCATTATTTTCATTTTAATACTGAATACCTCATCAAGCTCAATTCTTTCTCATAACATACGTTTTCACCTTCAAGTAATCAAGAAAATTAATCTATGATGGTTATGATTACGTTCAATATTGTTGGTTATATATTAAAATGTATTCAATTTCATTTCCCAACATATTAAGTATATGGTAATATTCACAGCATTTTAAATTTGCAATTTTCTCACATTTGAATATTAATGACAAATAATTACATATCCTCATTATCACACTAGTATATTCATGACGTAACCCATGAGGATGCTTACAATCTCATTGAATATTTCGAATTGATTATGAAGAATAAAAAATGTACAAAACAATTCATCGCTATTAAAAGTGTTGAAAATAGCCCTCTTGTCTTAATGACTCTAGTCTAGTTCCTTTTACAAAATATTTGTGCTATTTAATTAATTGCACTTTTGCTATTTCAGATCTTCCTCATTCTGACCATCCTCTTATCTGCAGCCCTCTCAGCCCCACATTATTACAGAGGAGGTGGTGGTTGCTGTGGAGGTTACGGAGGTAGACATCATGGAGGTGGTGTTGCCATTATATCTATTAAAAGGATAGGTGGTGGTGGATATCACCATGGAGGATATCGTCCATATCACGGAGGCGGTTGGGGAGGCGGAGGTGGTTGGGGTGGTGGTTTTGGAGGTGGCGGAGGCGGAGGCGGTGGTGGTGGATGGGGAGGAGGAGGTGGATTCGGATTCGGAGGAGGTTTTGGACATGGAAAGAGAAGATGATGCTCACTTTATTGACTCACAAATGGCATAATCGATGATTCTGTGAAATAATTGAAAACATTATAGCTGAACTGTGTTCATCATTGTCTTAATTCAAATTACTTCTATAATTATTATTCTCTGCTACTTTCTTTCGTATTGATTGTATTGAATTTTATATTCTTATAATAAACTCAATCCTTTTTGTGTTGCAAGTATAATAAATGTATTACCAGAAGAAAATTTTGAATTTTCTTATAAATGCAATCTCGACAATTTCATTTTCATTTATATATATATATATATATATATATATATATATATATATATATATATATATATATATATATATATAAATATAAATATATATATATATATATATATATATATATATTATTATTTCGATTGTTCCCCATGAGGAGAGCGACTGAACTTGAATTCGCAATCATTAGGAATTTTGCTTCATCTTTTTTGCCTCCCAAAAACGCTTCATCCTCTCTGAAAGTATACTATAACTTTCTTTCGATACTTTTTTGACAAATTATTCAAACAAACATTATAGCAGAGTTGGCTATGTGAAACATGAACATTGTTATGTCTCCAATATCCTTCTAGGGATAAAAGTTAGATAATATTGAAGTCGATGCCTTCATTTATTGAAAGCGTAAGACAGTTAACTGTTCCGTACTACAAAGTACTATTCAGAGATGTACATTAATCTATTATAACTGAATATTCAAAATCGTTTAATATTGAATATTGAACTGCGATAATATAGCGACAACTATTGAATTATTTTTCTTGTAGTAGATTTCTTTCATGTTTCAAGTAGTTACTTCAGGGAACTTTGGTTAATGATTAGAAAGCGTTTCTACAACTGCAACCTAGATGGCATTACTTCAACAAATTGGATGAAATTGTTCAAAAACTAGAGTTGTAAAATGTAGTATCTCAATTGATGAGGACGTGTGAAATTTTCCATGTTATATTCATGTGCTTCTCATAGATTCCTAAGATATATAATAACTAAATATGTATTGATTTGAATGACATCGATTCAAATCAAAAAGACCAACAATTATGAGAAGGGACTAAATAGAAAATACTGATACGAGAATGTAGCATAAGAAAGAACAATATTATATCTTTCCATCACAGAATTGATAATAAAATTAATGTATATAGAATTTTCTCATAATTCAATAAATACGCATGACGATTAATTATTCGAAGTACTACTTCTTTATCAAAGATGAAAATCATCAAACTCAAAGTAATTTTTATTCCTGACTGAGATTGAATTCTCGCTTAACTCTGTGAAACATAATTAAATTTTAAATTAAGTTAAACACTTGGTTTAATTTTTCACGATGATATTTAACAATATCAGTTCGTCAACATGAGCGTGAGCTCATCTTCACGACTGAGGCAGTCTTGTGTTTGAGCCAAGTGTTTAATTTAATTTAATAATTTCATTTTTATTATCAGATTTTTCGTAGCTCCAGAAATGATACTTTCTGTGTGAAATATACTTACTTTCTATTGCAGCATGTAGGTTTGATGAAATCGTACTTGAAAAATGAAATCTTGAATACTAAATTTGTGTTTATCTCTATAAAATTTATACAAAAGTGTTGCAACTATAGATTATTGTATGCGAAATATTTGCCATATTAATGTTACAATATATTTTATACATTTCAATGATTAATGTGGGTAAAATAAACATAAGTAAGCATTATGTTTCGGTTTGTAAGAATGGTTTCAATTATAATAATGCTAATTGAACACCATCGTTTTAAACATCCTGTGTACTGAATAAAAGTGGAAAAACTGTAACGGAAAATAAGGATACTTTCTCCGAATACAGTTACAGATCAACAATGGCAATATCTAAAAATAAATGTGCGAATTGTACAGACAATATTGAATTTTACTGAACTGGGATGTACCTTATAAATTGCAATTGAAAGTTAATATAGCAGAATAATTAAAGCAGCTAGGTTTCAGTTCAGTTCTCAAATTTAAGAGATGCATTTATTCATATACTCATCGGTAAGTGAATACAAACTCACTACAATATGTAATTAATATATCATTTTTCCATTTTCACTCATTGCATAGAGATTTCATAAAGAAACATTGTTTACTATTACTATTAGGAGATGATTCTCGGAGTAGGTAAATCAATAAATCATCACAAAATCATAAGCTCTAAAAAATTATGTCATTTCATGATCGAATTTTTCAAGAAGTTTTAAAGAAGGAGATTTAAAACCTTACGGTTCATTTATATGCACCAACTTTTTGTTATCACTTTCTGGTTGTATCGAGATTTCCACGTAGAACACATTTCGAAATATCGTTTGCTTTAGCAGCTAGTTTGATTTCTATAGCTGCTATTTTCTATGGTATAATCAGTTGAAATTTGAGTGAAACATAATGATGAAAAACATAATAGCACTCTAAATTTATTTCCCCGAGTATTCTCTCAGCAGCCACTAGAGTTGGCTAACCTAGAGGCTACTAACCAGCCTCATGGCTAACCAATGTCTAAACAAGCTATGTTACGAATTCACATTATATACCGGTCAATATAGACATTTAAAATAACAAAAATTCAATAACATTCAAAATAACAAAAAAGTGGGAGAGCCAAATATTGGTGGACAGCTGGGGTTTTCCATTACAAATTATGTTTTAAATCCCTATCAATCCTATGTGTGCTATAAAAGTTATTCGGGTTTTTTTTATTATAGGTTTTAGAATTTTTTTCGAACACAATAAGTTTTCTCAAAAAAATATCTAAGCAAAGTTGTAGATCTTAAAATTCTGTACAAAAATGGTTTCCATAATTTTTTCCCTAAGAGTTACCATTCTTGGGATATCGCGATTCTAAGAATCACATTATACATGATATGCACACATTTCCACGCCACTTGCGAGGTAGCGTACTCGGCGCGTTTTTTCACCGTGGTTTCCTCTGTAGGCCTACTCCACTAACTGTCATGACAATTTTAGCATAATTCAAGGGAACAATACCCGTTAAGTTATAGATATTATCTTATTATTGATATTGATTATTGATATTGTGATATTGCTATTGATTATTTATTATTAACTATTGTTTTGATTTTTTTTAGATACTTTAATCAGATTCATACTCTTGAAAGTCTACTTCAACCGTCATGTCTTCTTCGATTTCTTCTACTTCCTCTTCTTCTAGCTGGATGATCATAAATTGTTCAAATGTGGCTGAATCATTGGTCTCTTCATTAAAATCACAGGAATCATTTTCTATTGTACTTTACTGGACATTTGAGGAAGATTGACCTTGGCAATTGGTACACCCTGCAGAACACAGCAACCCGACTTTTTTACAGCCACATTTGGCACTACAACCTTTTTGCAATTGAAAAAATAGTGTTGAAAAAGTTTTTCTGGAGCAGGTGGGAGTAAAGTTTTAATCGGTTCCCGAGTATTATCTGTCAATTTCCAACCCCAGTCTTCTAGGTTCAGTTGATTTCCTAGCCATGTTTGAACGTGATAGTATACTCGATATAAGGGTTGAATAGCAGATGCCGATGTTGGAGGAAGACATGATAGTTGTACTTGTTTCTTGATTCGCGTATTTTTCACAAAAGTCAAAGCAAAGCAAAGTTTTTATCAGAGCAAGTAATTTTTTTTGGAGCTCCATGAACCGCAAGAAGAAAGCGAATGCCTTCCGTAATTATTGTTTGAGGTCTGAAACCAATTTCTACTTCAGCGCAGTCATTCAAATCATTTTTTCGAATAATTTTAATACTGACGTTTTACCCCTTCTGTATATTGCTGACAAAGTGTCGCAGTCGGTTATCGCATGTAACAATGAAATATAGTTTTAGCATTTGGGATAAGCACATAAACTTTTTGAAGAATATATTTCTGTTCGCTGTTGAACCCCTCCAGTTTCCAGAAAATAAATAATGTTGTCTATTGGAGTCCTTGCAGTAATTAGTACTAACAAATCAACATCTTCACCAACTACATTTGTTGTGTTTTAGTGCCTGATATGTATATACGTGGCTTATATGTGCATATCATGTATAATGTGACTCTTAATAATATTAGAATCGTAATATCTTACGAATGGTAACTCTTAAAAAAAATTATGGATACCATTTTTGTAGAAAATTTTAAGATCTACAACTTTAGTTCGAGGTTTTTTTCGATAAAACTAAATATTGATACGAAAACGAAAAATTCTTATCTCATTTTATACATATAGATATTTCTTTTTTGAATGATTTCAATAACACCGGCTCGAATCATTCATAAACAAATTAACAGTTAACCCAGTTTCCAATTAATTGATATTTAAATTATCAAGATCAATAAGAATTTAAAAATCATTCTTGTTATGGGTTATATCCTTACTTCACTAAAACGATGAATTTTTACAGATTCTCTTAAGTATATTTATCACAATCGAAGGTGATTTCATACTTAATAAGCCACCGTTAATTATCTTCGGAAAGATGAATAAGAACCTAACTAATTCAAAACTTGTTCCTACAATCAAAGCGAACACCAAGGTCAACCACAACGACGATACAAAAAAGGTTAACACAAAGGACAGAATTATGTTTGGAAGAGCAGTATTCTTACCATTCTTCAACAGACCTATTCGACCAAGGCCTAGGATAGCGTCATTTATGAGAAGAACTGGGATAGCTGAATATCATCCTCTTCATAAATATTGTTTGTATAGAATCTATAGATATAAGAAAAGATGAATAAGTAATTTTACAAGATTAAATAATTTATTGATGATTTAAAATATAGATATGTCATAATTAGAAATGTACAATTAGAAAAATCATATATTTATACAATCATTCTCATAATATTAATGATTATTTCGGTCTTATTCAAATAGTGTGAGGCAACGTTTCGGCCTTGAAAATGCATTAAGTTCGAGGTTTACTCGAGAAGTTATGTTTATTATGTGGAGGTGTTGAATGTTGACCACAACGTATACTGAATGTTAGAATCAATGAATGAGTATTTTATCGTTGAAACTTCCAAGATTTCACGACTTTTCTCCGTATTATGTTTTCTTATTGTTCTAGGAAACTATCATTCATGAGTATGTGGGAGATTATTAAATATACTTTTTGAAATGCATTAAGTGCAATATTTGTAGTTCAATTCGTAATAATTGCTTTACCATTAATAGAAGAAATAGTCTAATAAGATTAACAAACACAGAATATTTTCGGAAAATTTTTTGGAAATGTTTGAAAGGAACATAACTCTATATTCCCGAATATAATAGTTATATGCTGAATGTATTTCGTAAATATTTTTTAAATAAAACGCCAATGTCTTAAACTCTAAGTCTCTCATTTTCCGTAACCACCGTATCCCCCTCCAGCACTACTTGCTGCAGCAGAGGCTCCCCAAATGAAACAGAAGCAGCAGCCGCTGCTGATGCCACTCCACCGCCATGTCCGTATCCACCATATAGGGGTTGATGTGGTATGAAGAAGGGTTGGTAAGGTTGATAGTCTCTATATTTCGAACGATAGTGATGATGTTCTTTGTACTTGTAATGGTGAGAATGATGAGGTTCCGGTGCAGGTAGAGAAAATGCAAGTCCTACTATACCAGATAGAATCAATATAGTAATTATCTGGAAAAATCACAATTACCTAGGTATTTATTATCGTGAAAACTTGTTAAAATTCATGAGTAGGGGGATAGTAAACACTATTAAAAGATAATTACATATAAATCAAAGATTTCAATCATATAACCAAATGAATCTATGATATTCACACACTTGACTCAAGTTTCACTATATATAATAATATATAGTATATAATATGTTATATATAATATATAATACATAATATATTATATATAATACATAATATATAATATATAATACATAATAATATATAATAATAAATATATAAATATCATTAACCGATTGGGCCGATACTTGATGAAAACCTCAATACATAATTTAAATAAAACTAAGTAGTTTTTCGATTTTCACTATAATTAATTCAAAACATGACAATATCGTCAGTTTATCATCAACATTTGATGAAGCCACTGTGTTGGCGAAACGATATTTTCATGTTTTGAATTAATTATAGTGAAAATCGAAAAACTACTTAGTTTTATTTAAAGTAAATATATAATGTTTCACCAAAAGATAAGCGAAACCTCCGAGTCATTTACTATAATATTCATTATAGGCCATCTTTTCTTGTGCTTCGGTTTTTGTTTTGTCTTTTTATTGCAGCTGTTCATTATTCAACTTTAAAGTCCTAATTTTAACATTTCATTCTTATTCAGTCTCAAACCTTCAATTTTGATAAATGATCACAAGGGTGGACTTTTATGGTTACGAGTACACTTGATTTTCTAGGGTATTTTAAGAATTAGGCACTGAAAAGTATTTAAATGACAACATGAAAAAAAACTATTTGAGACATGAAATATATTTAATGATATATTTCTAAAATGCTATGAACTTATCAAATAATGCCCTTGCTACCAATATTTCAAAATATTTCAAAAGATTTTGTAGAAAGATTGAGGAGTATAACCAACAGTCAAGAAATTTTAAGAGTATTACTAAAACCTCAATAAAATTACATAGGTTATTCAGAAAATTGAAGAAAACCTCAAGAGATGAATAGAGTTTTTTAAAATAAAATACTAAATTTTCATGATTTTCTGATGTTTCTGTGAAATATAGAATTTTCGTGATATTCGATTGAAATATGAGAATATTATAGAATTGTTCATTTGAAGATGTTGGGCAATGAAGAGATTGTTCATTATTTTGTCGGACTTCCATTGCCTATAAATCTAAATTCAATTTCTGAAACAAGGCTTTACATTTATGAAGAATTAAATGTTAAAATTCATTGGGGTGAACTGAAAAAACTGAAAAAAGATTAATGAAAACTGTTTCCACTTGAGGTCTGTTAGTGATACATTATTAACCAAAAAGTCGGGTGAATTTCATTTCTAATTCAACCCTTTGTTCGCTCATCAGCGATAAGAATTTATTCATTTCATTTTATTCTTACTTTTATTTTATTTAGAGCTTATCTTATTTTAATTCATTGTTATTTCCATTTCCCAATATTTCTTCAACTAATTTAATTCAACTAATTTTCAGGATACTAATTACTATTTTATCGCTCAATCATAGCCTTTTTTTCAGAATCAAACATAAATATAAACAATGGAACTCCGTCAAAATAGTGAATTACAAATAATACTGCATTTCCATATAAAACAAGCAATAAACCTTTATAACCTTTATGTTCCGTATGCAATATTTTAAAGTTGTTGTCGTTCTCTTGGTTCTCTTCTGAAAGATATGTTGCATACGTAGAATCGGTTTTATTTTTTTCAAAGCATCTTTGGTGTTCACATATTCTAAGTTCGAAATTCCTGCCAGTTTGACCAACTTTTACTTTAGGATAAGTACCGCAACTCAACTCATAGATACCCGATTTATCATCAGGCGAAATTTTATCTTTTGCATTTCTGATGTGCCTACCCACGTTATTCGGGGATCCAAAAGCTATCGTTTAATTCATATAAAATCATATAAAATCTTCAACAGTTTTGATACAGGGTTGCCTAAATACGTTAATGTTCCCAAATTTTTTATGACTATTTGTTACTTTCGGATAGACTTGAAAAATGGCCTTATTATATAATCTTTTTCTTAAAATTGAAACAATGATGATATCCATTGTTTTGTACGATCTGTTTAATGATCTTTTAGAAGAGAACCATATCTTCGACAACAACTTTAAAATATTGCATACGGAACAAAAATTTTATAAACTAACCCTGTTAGAAGCTATGGAAATCAATTAGAGGAAGAAATCAAATAGTTAATTAAATGATCAAGTTTTAATCAATTATTCAAACTCCTTTATTAAATTTATTCCAGTAAAATGCAATGGAAGAAAAGTATTCTATTCCAGTAGTCATCCCCCAAAATTCAGAAGAAATAAGCTCTATATTCATTCCCCTACAAAAGAAGAGCAGTGTTCTATGGTCATTTCCACACACTTCAGGATAAATACAAGCTGTCCACAATGTAATAACTCAGTTTATCATCAACATCTGATAAAGCCACTGAGTTGACGAAACAATATTGTCATGTTGTTGAATTAACTATAGTGAAAATCAGAAAACTACTTAGTTTTATTTGAATCATGTATTTAGATTTTCATCAAGTATCGGCCCAATCGAAATGATATCTGTGATCGTTGAAAGTTATAATAATTATGAGAAATTTAAGGACTTCTTTTATGAATTTTTGATGATTAACTTTTTGAGTTTAATTTTGAAAGTTTTGTAATGATTTATTGCTCTATATTAGCGTTGCTTAACAAATTAAATTTACTATCAATTCATTATATCTACAGTATTTCACGGTTACTGCTGGAGATTTCAAAGAAAATAAAAGAGACCGTCCAAAATAGAGAATTGATTTTCGTTTTGATTAAATCAATAAACATAAACCTACCTTTCTTTCCTCGTCCAAAGCCATTCTCTCAAGTTTTTAATTCAATGGTACACGAATTAATTAGAGCTCTTCAAACACATGTGTTTCACTGTCCACCCAAATATTTAACTGACCATGGCTATCGATAACAGATTTTTATATTGGTGAATAAATTCAAGTTTAATTCATTTTCCTTTTCACAAGGTTCTACGATTTTTTTTGGGTAAAGTAGTATATCACATACTTGACCATAAATTTTATTGCGTTTTATTAGCTAGTTTCGGCATGATCAGCTCTTCTATTTTCAAACACATGAATTGGAAATTACAATTTTAAGAACCATAAAATGTTGTTTTTTCAGATCAGAGAACTGTTTTTGTTGTGATGTTGAACAGTAGTCTTTAAATTTTTATCTTTCATGTATTGAAAACGAATTTCACTTGAAATTTATATATTTTTATTTATTTCACCAATGTAACAAGTTTGTTTTGATACTCTGCATATATGTACATATGTAGATATATATATATATATATATATATATATATATATATATATATATATATATATATATATATATATATATATATTATGTATATGTGTACCTCAAAGAATTGTCTCAGGTCCATTGTTATTCTCCTTATATGAAATTACTTTGTATATGGGTCAAAACTATTAAGAATACGACATAGTGAATTTATTATCAGGAATTATGTGAACAATGAAAATTGACTGAAATGAATTGATTTAGATTGAGTTATTTGAAATATTGAATTCTATAATGTAGTTATAAGTTACTATTTTTTTTTAGATTAGATTGAGCTCTTTGTTTTATTATTTTTTTTTTATTATTTAGTTAAATCTTTTTTCTATTAAATTAAATTGAACTCTTGGCTTAATGTTCCACGATTATATTTAACAATATGAATTTGTCAACATGTTTCGAGCGTGAGCTCATTTTCAAGACAGTCAAATCTTTTTTCTAATTATTTAGTTATATATTCAACAATGTTATTATTTTCTGTAATTGGGTGTTATACCTGTTGAGAATAAAGAACTTATTATTATTATTATTATTATTATAGTGGTTAAATATTGGCGGAATTAAGGACGCTATTTCGGTACCTAGTTTCAGATCTAGATGAAGTAAATTTTTGTTGTTAAATGTTATTACAGTCTCAATGAGTTTTTGTCAGAGTAATGTTCAATTGATTAATTAGTTTTATTCATTAACTTGGTGCTGGTTTGTAAACCCGTATATTTTCTTTTTTTTATATGACGTTTTCTACAATGTATTTTGCATTCAACAGAAATAAAGTATCTATCTATCTATCTATAGAAATTTCTCTAATCAATGAATGGTTGTGTGACACTAGCTCATCCCTAAATGTGCAATAATCTAACTGCAATGTTTTGGTTACTAGTAAGACCCTGAAGAATTCATTAACTGAGGATATAATGATGAGACTAATAAACAGAAAATTGGAAGAAAAAAATAGTAGAATATTTATACTATATTAACTTCAGTTTTAGTGATTTAATTTTTTCCATTTCATCGAAAATCTCGAAAAAAATTAATTTTTCAAAGATTTTCATCAGTTTGTCATCAATTATTGTTATTATTATCATTATTATTTATTTGTGAATTTTTGAATCGTGGAAAAATAGCTTCAGGGTAGTAAAATTCTTTTTAATATCATTTCTGGGAAACTTTTATTTAATTAGGAATAATTCAAGGAATTATGCCATTCTATTAATTAACGGCATTTTATTCGTTAGAAATACAACCATACGAACAAACAAGTACGAATGAGTATATTTGTTCTTACTTTATCATGTATTCATATAGACAATTATTTATGCAATTCGAATTGTTACATTTTCAGCATATATACAAAGGGGGAAAATTAAAGAAAACAAAAAAATAGTGATAGACAAAAATCAAGAAAGGGTTAACTGAATCCCCGGTACAGAATCTATTAAAAAACCATCACAAGAGGATAGTAGTTCTATAAATAACTCCTACAGACTCTACAAAAACATGTGTATTCATAAATCTAATGAAATCTAATAAAATCTCATCTAACACAAGAGTAGGATCTCTCAGATTAATTCTTGACTAACGAAATGTTAATAATATTTCTTTCTCCCATATGGATACGTGATCGAAATGTTTGAGGACCACTGGTTTAGAGCGTTTAGTGTTGTAGTTTATTATTCTAATTGGCATCTTTAAAATATTAGCATAATTATGAAATTCAACTTATTTTTTGAATTGATATGAATTGACGCAACTGGAAAATAAAAATCCCCAGAGCTGTAATCTTTAGTTTTTCCGATAGGCGAATTCTAAATATCTTCTAGGATACAATACAAATTTGTTAGATTCTTACAAATATCTACTGTATTTCAATTCACGGCACTTTAAATTTTACAAAATAATTTTCAATGAGTGCTTTCACCTAAATAGTTTCAATATATCATTATGTTTAGACAAAAAGGAAAGCAAAATATATCCATGTTTACCAAAACTCTCAACTCCATATTTAAAATGACTCATTTCAATAATATATTTATAATACCTTGACAGCAAAAGAAATGGTAATGACCTATATCTGGACTGGAATTGCTGCTGACGGATATCGTAAAGCAGTTTCTGCATTGTATTTCTTATGATTGGCAAAAGAATTCAAGGCAGAAATATCAATATCTTATTCAAATAAAATAACGAATGAAACAATGTGAATATATATATATATATATATATATATATATATATATATATATATATAGGGCCGGATTTAAATTTGTGCCGCCCTGGGGCACTGAAGAAAATGCCGCCCAATGACTCAAATTTTATTTTGATAGTTCTGATATCTTATTTTTTTTAAATTATAATAACTGGTTGATTGCAAGAAATTTATTATGTATTTTATATTATTTATCATACATTATGTTTTATTATTAGTTAATTATATATTGTATACAAAATTCTTTCTCACTTTCCAAATTTTGCCGCCCTAGAAAATTTGCCGCCTTGGGCACTAGCCCCGACTGCTCCTAGTATAAATCCACCATATATATATATATATATATATATATATATATATATATATATATATATATATATATATATATATATATATATATATATATATATATATATATATATATATATATATATGTATATGTATATATATATATAGAAAAATGAAAAAAAATTTCAAATTAATCAAAAGATAGTAGAGCTAGATATGTGAACGTGTACAATGTGATACCTCCATTATCTTTCAAGGGATAAATGTTAGAAAAAAATTTTTGATATTTCAATAATTTAATCATTTCAATATTCCTCTAACATTTATCCCTACAATCATTTTACTCATCAACAGTGACACTAATCTGTCTTTACAAAGTCATATGTATCTACAAAGAGCAATTATGCCGTAGTAAAAATAATTTACTCAGGTAAAAGGTATATAAACAAACCAGTTTCATTAATAAGTAACGTATGTATTTCATTAATTGTGTAGGCAACTAAGCTTACAATGATGTGTATAACGAGTGGACTAATTTTTATACTATGTATAATGTATACATAGTATATAAGTATGTATATGTATGAACATACTTATAAAATATTCTTAAATAATATTCTTTTGAATTATACACTAGCGATGCAACTTTTTTTATATTATATTTTGCTGCTAATATTTTAATGTTGTTTTCCATTTCTTCTGAAAAAATTTTTGGTACTACAATTTTATCGACAAAATATCCAGAACCGAACCCAAATAACTTGTTAACTACTTAATTATTTGTTGCATTTGTCAAGTATTTCGAATTATATCAAACGTCAATTTTATTCAATAATGAAAATTTGTACAAACACATATAGGTATTTATTTTCTAATATAAAATCCAAAAATCTGTCGAGTTTTTTTATTCTTTATAAAGTATAACCGAAAAATATTATCTACGAACTTTTTACTGGTTTAAATTCATTAAAGCCTTGTTTCGTATAAGCAGCGATAACTTCGAAACAAATTTTAATAGGCAAATGTTAAGAAATTCAATAATTCGGAATAATTCAGGTGAATGAGGTCCAAAGTAATATATGTATTGGAGTGCTACTGATTCAACTACTTGATTCATATTGATAAAATTTTATTCGCAACATAATTCTGATATACCAAAATTTTCCAAGATTTCATAATTCATAATTCATTCATTCACTTCACAATTTTCACATATCAGGAAAGAATACATGAATAAATAAATGAAACAGAGGTTAACTGATATGTGGAGTTCACCTGTTTCGGTAATATGTATGAGCATAAGTGACTAACAAAATTTCAAAACTAAAATAATATTTCCATATTTTACATATCAGAAAAATTGTTTAACATACTAAGAAAAAGTAAATGTATCGATAAATAAACCGAAGTTGATCATTTCGTTTAGAAAATATGAATGAATTACAACCACTTAATTTCAAAACTACAACATATCTCGAACACCAAAGCACCCTTTCAGATTGATCTTACACTTCCAGTTTTTTATACGGCTATGCTAAAGTCACAGAATCACTTTTGCTGTCTTATCAGAAATGACTTTAGTCTACTTTTATATATTGAGAATTTTCATTTCTTTAATCTCGATCTGGGCACAATTGTAAATCCGTATTGTGTGAACCAAAATGCAAAAGAACATCAAAATTGGATGAAATTTATACTCTATCAATATAAACTATATCATAATAAGTTATTATAAATATATAATAAATAAATATGATAGATATCTATTAATCAAAAAATTTTCAGCTTTTACTTTCAAAGCATTTTTATACCAAAAATTTACTTAATATTTCATAATTCATTGATTCATTTAAAACTTTTCACATATCAGGAAAGAATACATGAATAAATAAATAAAACCGAGGTTGACTGATATGTGGGGTGCACCTGTTTCGGTAATATGTAAGAGTATGAGTGACAAACAAAATTTCAAAACCAAAATAATATTTCCATATTTTACATATATGAAAAATTGTTTAACATACTAATATAAAGTAAATGTATCGATAAATAAACCGAGGTTGACCATTTCGTTTCGAAAATATGCATGAGTTACAACACTTAATTTTAAAACTACAAAATATCTCGAACACCAATGAACCCTTTCAGATTGATCTTATACTTCCAGTTCTTCCTACATCTATGCTAACATCACAGAATCACCTTTGCTGTCTTAACAGGAATGCGCAACCCAAAAAATAATCTTTCAAATTGATTATTCAAACTTTCTTGGATGATTGCACAAATACGAACAAAATATACTCACAATTGTTTCTATAGAAATTACTCCCATTTGAGGTGAACCAAAATGCAAAAAAACATCAAAATTGGATGCAATTTTTATTCTATCAATATAAATTATATCATAATGAGTTATTATAAACATATAATAAATATATATCGCAGATATCTATTAATCAAAGAATTTTCAGCTTTTACTTTCAAAGCATTTTTTATATCAACAATTTTCTTAAGATTTTATAATTCATTTATTCACTTAAAAATTTTCACATATCAGGAAAGAATACATGAATAAATAAATGAAACCTAGGTTAACTGATATGTGGGGTGCACCTGTTTCGGTAATATCTATGAGTGACTAACAAAATTTCAAAACTAAAATAATATTTCCAAATTTTACATATATGAAAAATTGTTTAGTTACAACCACTTAATTTCAAAACTACAAAATTTCTCGAACACCCATGCACCCTTTCAGATTGATCTTACACTGCCAGTTCTTTAGACAGCTATGCTAACATCACAGAATCACTTTTGCTGTCTTAACAGGAATGATTTTAGTCTAGGTACTTTTAAATAGGTATATCAAGAATTTTCTTTCTCTAATCTTGATCGGGACACAATTATAAATCCTAATTGTGCGAGCAAAAAATAATCTTTGGCAGATTGACTCAAACTTTCTTTTTTGCACAAATACGAACAAAATATACTCACAATTGTTTTTATAGACATTACTCCCAATTGAGGTGAACCAAAATCTAAAACTGATGGTGAACGTTGGCAAAACTGTATGTGTTCATTTTTGTCAGAAGGGCAATGGAATCGGTACCTTGAATGTTAAATATGGGAGCAACACCGCCCCAATCCCAATCAACTAAGTATCTTGGAATATATGTAGACAGAAATTTGAGATGGACAACACACATTGATGTTTTATGTACAAAATTGGGTAACTCATTCATTGCAATCTCTAGAATAAAAAACATTGTACCTAGAAACTATGTAATGAATGTGTATTACAGTCTTGTATATAGTCACCTAAATTATAATATTCTTCTGCAGGGCTGCTCTACAGAAATAAATAGGGTTTTTATATTTAATAGTGTTGGCGTTTACTTGATGTAGATCCATTATAATTGAATATAAATTAAATTTAAATTTAATTAAAGATTTGCTTATTAAAAATAACGTAATTATAATAGTTCAATCTGAAATAATCATGTTATTGGAAATTTGTTTGAGCCAAAATTACTTTATGTTCAATGATAAGAAATTCAAGATTATTCTGTAAGCATCTGAAGAAGTCGTTTGTAACGACGAAACGCGTCATGCTATGTAGTCAATAAAGTGTAAATCATAAGTTCAAGTGTTTGAATTCAAGTTTATATTCAATAAATAGGGTGTTTATTACACAGAAGCGAATACTTCGATTATTATTCAACATTCATCAACGAACATCTCGTAACCCTATCTTCAATAATTAGATACTCACCCTACCTTGTTTATATATTTATAGATGTTTACTATATGTTAAAGAAAATGAACATAGGTTTATTAAATAGTAATCATGAGTACTCAACAAGGATGATGAGTGATGTGCTACTTATTCCTAAGCATAAAACAGCCAAATTTGAGCACTCATTCTATTATCAAAATATTAAAATCTTCAACCATTTACCGTCAAATTTGAAATGACTGAAAGATCATTTGTTTAAGAAGAGAGTTAAGTCATTGATGTAAACAAAGGCATACTATAGTGTGGCAGAGTACTTCAATGATTCGAAAGTAGGCAATCATGTATGAATCAATTTTTTGTATCATATGTTTATTTTTTACCACGAATCTCCCTCACCGTGTGAATTGTCTCAAATGTTCAATATTTTTTTAATAATAATAATAACATCTTTATTAGCTAGTAGCTGTACAATTTTCTTCTCTTTACATGTATAAGTACATAATTATATTTTAATATTTTACCTGCATATTTACCCTATTAAACTGTATTATATTATATTATAAACTGTATATAAAGTAATTACATTCTATTCAAATAATAATCAAATAATTGTTTGTTAAATGATTTAAAGCTAGTACAGTCCTTGATTTTTTTTGGTAAACTATTATACTTCAATAGTATAATAGTTTAAAATTTTAAAGTATTTTTTTTCTTTTCTTTTCGAATATAGTTGTATATCATTGAGAATATAAAATGAACCAATATTATTGTTTGAAACAATATTTTTTTGGAGTGCTGAATGGAATATCAGACTCAAAACTGAATTCGGTCCTTTTGAGAGCATTCTTCTTAGTTGTAATTATTGTATCAATTGAATGCATGTAATTTTACAATGAAAGGAATTTCGTCCCTAACTGCGAGAGACATCTTCAGTGGCGGCGAGTGCTTCGACGTAGTGTCGTACTGGGCGACGACTCTGGAGCAACTGATGACCTGTTGACTAGAGTGCCGATATTTATAGGTCTTCGTGGCTCGGCAATATGTCCGCTTCGCTCTGATTGGTCCACCCCAACGCGTTCGTTGTCTGCTGTTGGACCAATCAGCTTCCGTTTCAGTGCAGGGTGCCAAATGTTCCTTATTCTCATGGTTTCTTCTTTCCGATTGAAATTGTTGCGATGCTTGTGTATCTCGATAGCCTCTCGTTGGAGCCTGGCGTGGTAATTTCGATCCGTGGAGAGAACCTCAGCGTCGTCGTATTTGATATTATGCTCCAAGTTGTTATAGGCATGCTCTGCTACAGCTGACTTCTCAGGCTGAACTCGGCGACAATGACCTTCATGTTCCTTGAGGCGTGTCTTGATGCTACGTTTAGTTGTACCAATATAAACCGAACCACATGAGCAAGGGATTTTGTAAACACCAGCTGAAGATAGTTTATCCCGTGGATCCTTCGCTGACCGCAACAAATTCCGAACTTAATGGGTTGGCTTGAAAATAGCCCTCACTTCGTGGCGCTGAAGTAATCTCCCGATTCGATCCGTTACTCCTCTGATGAAAGGCATTATTGCCACTCCTTGTTTGGGTTCCTCCGTTGGTGGTACTCCGGTTCCCTTTCTGGGCCTCAGTGCTCTGGTGACTTCTTGGAAAGAATATCCGTTGGCCTGAAAAGCTTGATGTAGATGACTCTCTTCAATTTTGAGTGATTGTCAATCACTCAAAATTGAAGAGAGTCATCTACATCAAGCTTTTCAGGCCAACGGATATTCTTTCCAAGAAGTCACCAGAGCACTGAGGCCCAGAAAGGGAACCGGAGTACCACCAACGGAGGAACCCAAACAAGGAGTGGCAATAATGCCTTTCATCAGAGGAGTAACGGATCGAATCGGGAGATTACTTCAGCGCCACGAAGTGAGGGCTATTTTCAAGCCAACCCATCAAGTTCGGAATTTGTTGCGGTCAGCGAAGGATCCACGGGATAAACTATCTTCAGCTGGTGTTTACAAAATCCCTTGCTCATGTGGTTCGGTTTATATTGGTACAACTAAACGTAGCATCAAGACACGCCTCAAGGAACATGAAGGTCATTGTCGCCGAGTTCAGCCTGAGAAGTCAGCTGTAGCAGAGCATGCCTATAACAACTTGGAGCATAATATCAAATACGACGACGCTGAGGTTCTCTCCACGGATCGAAATTACCACGCCAGGCTCCAACGAGCATCGCAACAATTTCAATCGGAAAGAAGAAACCATGAGAATAAGGAACATTTGGCACCCTGCACTGAAACGGAAGCTGATTGGTCCAACAGCAGACAACGAACGCGTTGGGGTGGACCAATCAGAGCGAAGCGGACATATTGCCGAGCCACGAAGACCTATAAATATCGGCACTCTAGTCAACAGGTCATCAGTTGCTCCAGAGTCGTCGCCCAGTACGCCACTACGTCGAAGCACTCGCCGCCACTGAAGATGTCTCTCGCAGTTAGGGACGAAACGTCTGGAAGAGGAGGAGTTCCAGTTGACCACGGCCAATCAGCCCGGAAAATCATTTCACCATGTTTCACAATGGACACCGGCCGTGAAAGCCTACACGATTTCAATGAAAGGAATGTTTCTCAATAAATTTTATTATCATTATATATATATATATATATATATATATATATATATATATATATATATATATATATATATATATATATATATATATATATATATATATATATATATATATATATATATATAAAAAACAAATTGGATGCAATTTTTATTATATCAATATAAATTATATCATAATAAGTTCTAATAAATATATAATAAATAAATATGGCAAATATCTATAAATCAAAAAATTTTCAGCTATTACTTTCAAAGCATTTTCATTTGCATAATTCAATTCAAGAGAGCATTTTTCATTTTGCATAAGTTTTCACTTTTCAAGCTATGAGTGGAAATGTATCTTCAGATTTCAAACTTCTGTGGTAAGGAACTACATACATGGGATAGTAGTCTACTCGACGTACAGGGCGGTAAAACCGAATTCTCGGCATAGATCTTCTAAAATACGGCCTAAACACCATTGCATGTGCCGTTTTCATAATTTCATCCTTTTGATTTTCATTTTCTTCGTCGAAAGATGCAATTATTGTTTCAACTGGGGCAATTTCGCTTTCTGTTCTTTGTTGTAGATTGTCAGGAACCTGGTTTCTCTGATAATCCCCATAATTCAGTTCTTGAATCTGATTGGGGTTTATTGGCACTGATGTTGTGATATACAAGGCAGACATGAAGAAGAACACGCAGACATTCTGTAAAAAAAAATTGCAATGAATATTCGAATTTTACGTAACTTTGGCACGTTGCCCTCGCCAGCCCATAATGAATAATTTTTCATTTAACATACACTCTTCTACAGGACAGGACCTAATTCCAAAACAGGATTTTAAAATTCAATTATAAAAGGAAGAGTTTGTGATATGAATCACAACTGATAAAATGAAATAAAATTATAGTAAAACAAAACTGAAATTCTGACCAAACTTATACATACATGTAAAAATAAACACACACATACATTCACATATTAACACTTTCACACACATACAAATATATGAGTGAATATGAATCATGTACGTGAATACACATAAATGATTACTCTAGCAGAGATTATGCATATTAAGGAAACTTGCCTTAATATCAGTAACAAAACAGTTGAAAATATCCACCTTAGCTCCTAAAATATTACATTGCTCACACATTATGTGCTATGGAGAAAATTTTAGAGCTATTCGTTCTAGGAAGGTAGAACGTGAATTCGCTTCTGGAAGAAACTCTTAGAACAATAAAGTTAAGCTTTCGCAATAATTCCTGACATTTCACTTTCGTGTTAATTATTGTATGCAAGAAGATTATTGCATGGCATTTCCTTCGCGCACTGAGTGTGTCCACATTATGTCGACTTGTAAGTGTTTCATGTTGTATGCCTATAGGTGAATATATTTCATCAATTCTGAAAATCACTCAATATAAACATTGTAGTGAAAAAATTTAATTTGATCACCTCCAAGAGATACTAGATACTAAAATAATCCAATGGAAGTGGTGTTCATTTTAGTCATAAACAATTCGAATCCTATCGAGAGAACATAAGCCTCTGCTTTTGAAGACATAGCTATAAGTTTATAATACTAGAATAAAGGATCATTTTGAAAAACAAATTATTGAAACATACCATATACCACTTAACTTTAACATGAAAAAATCTACACTACAATTTACACTTGAATTTCAAGAAGTTATACTTGAAATTCAAGAGAATATATGGAAACAGCGGTAAAATCGAAACATACAAAAGAGCAGTCCAAATTAGTGCATAAGCAACAAAGACGCCTAAATAGATTGATGAATAGAAAGCTATATGAATGAGATTGAATGCTCGCTTAACTCTTGGTGAAACATCGTTGAATATTAAAATAAATTAAACTCTTGGCTTAATGTTTCACGATTTATTTAACAATTTGTATAGTCAACATGTTTCGAGCGTTAGTCTTGAAAATGAGCTAACGCTCGAAACATGTTGACTATACAAATTGTTAAATAAATCGTGAAACATTAAGCCAAGAGTTTAATTTATTTTAATATAGAAAGCAATATATTTTAATGATCATGAGCAAATATTTATTGTAACGGTTGTCCTCTTTGAAATCAATTGAGTATACATAATATGAATTAAGCTTAATTTCAATCAACGGATTACAAACAACTAATTACTTATCTCCAAAAGCTCCAAAAGACATAAAAATATCATGCTCCACATTAGCATCAGCAAGATACATGATTAAACCAGATTCTAGTAAAATTATATGAAAATAATAAGTACTTACCCATCTAGCCATTTTGTACTTGTTGCGTTCGAATCAATGCTGACAAACTGACAAGAGATGTAGTAATTTTGAAGTGATAAAAAATCAAGAAGATCATAGCTTATATACTTACTTTGACATATTTACAAATCTTCTAAAGTAAAGAAATAGTTCCTCGAAAGTTAATTACTTATTTATGTATGTACTTTGGTACTAGTTCACACATTGTTATTCATAGTATTCGCACGAAAAACGTTATTCATAAATTAGCAAGTCATAAATTAAGTCAAAAACGTTATTTTGAAATATGCATCTCAAAAAGATTCACACATTCAGTTTACTCTGGTTATGAATGGAATATAAATTAGGGCAACCTAATTCATAACTTTCAGCGAATATGGTGTCGAATATTTGAGCGTTCCGGAAAATTATAGCAGAAAGTATTTATTGGTAGTTCAAATACAACTTTAATGTTTAGTGGGAAATGCAGCCGTAAAAAATTTGGCATGATTCAGTTATTTAAGTGATTCAACAACAATGTTTATTTGTCTATTAACGACCGTGATTCATAACGGTGGATGCAAAATAATTAATGCGAATACAGAATACATGAGAAACTTCTGTCGTTAATTTCCACCTAGGGGTTGAATAATATTTTTTTATTCAAAAAGAAATGGCCTTTTGACTTGTAACGGTAAGTTGGCATTACTGTTGATGATGGCAACCGATTCGACAGCTGAGAAGTGATTTATTCTCAGTTTGGTTTAGCAATTCATCGTATTAATTAATTCATTAAAATCAATTGGTCGAATGGGCCCAAAACGAGATTGCCGTTGTTCCCGATTTTCATATGCGAATTTTGTTTAGCGATGAGGCGCACTTCTGGTTGAATGACTACGTCAACAAACAAAACTGCCGCATTTGAAGTGAAGATAATCCTCAAGTGTATGTCAAAACACCGTTACATCCAGAAAAACTGACTGTTTGGTGCGCTTTATGGGCTGGTGGAATCATTGGTCCGTACTTCTTCAAAAACCATGATCTCCAGAACGTTACAAACAATGGTGATCGGTATAGAGCCATGATTACTAACTTTTTCATTCCTGAATTGAACAACCATGATGTCCAGGAGCTGTGGTTTCAACAAGACGGCTCAACATGACACACAACTCGTGCCACAATCGATTTATTTAAAGACACTTTTGGTGACTGCCTAATTTCACGTTTTGGACCTGTGAATTGTCCTCCAAGATCTTGTGATTTAACACCGCTAGACTACTTTCAGTGGGGCTATGTAAAGTTATTGGTCTATGCGAATAAGCCACAAACGCTTGACTATTTGGAAGACAATATCGCCGTGTTATTGCCGATATACGGCCACAAATGTTGGAAAAAGTGTTTTTATCTGTAAGTATACAGATATAAAGCAGTATCAACAAAGCTAGTCACTAGACAAATAATATGTTCCCTTTGAAAAGTGGAAGAAGCTCAGCAAAAAGTATTTTAGATTTCGTCTAGATATTCATGACCTCTTCAAAAAATTCATTGTGGCAATCTTATTTTGTTAGATTGTGTGTACTTATAATATAAAAAGTTAACCTTTCCGATCTTATCATAAAAGTACTAAATTTGTCGAATAGAACATTTGAAGAGAAAACAGTTGAAACTTAAGAAATCATGAAATTCTAGTTTTAGATTCGGAAGTCGGATTTTCATTCTATGAAATATTATATAATTTACTGTTTTGAATGTAAAACAGTTCAGTATGTTTCTACAATTATTTGACAATTGTTCAGTGTTTCTGAGAAGAAATCAATATATACCGAATATTTGAAAATTACACACAGATTACAATGTATTATGTTGTCAAAATTGTATTAAACATACGTTTTGATATCAATTACACAGTATACTTATACAGATGTATACACCTTTAGGTGATTTTGTATTGTCAATTAAAATTAAATATATTTCAATTTGTCTTAATGAAACTTCAAATCAGTTTTACAATCTATAAAGAAAGATGTGTTGTTCAGTAATTTGTGCTGATAAATGTATCCTTCCACTTCCATAAAAAACCAAGTTTCATTATAGTAAACAGAATCAAATTCGAATAAAAATTCCGCTTGTGAAAGTATTCTTGGAATACGTTTCAAAATGGATTCTGCATAGGTTTCGGACTGTCAAAGTTACTCCTACTGTCAAAGTTACATAATATGGAAAAGTTGACAATAAACAATTAGACTGTAGGGAATGGACAATGGAGTTGAATAAGTGTTACAAATTTGAAATAACCTAAAACCAACTAAAATTATCACCAAGGCATTTTTGAAATTTGCACAACGCACTACGTTTCGGTTAATATGTTTTTTAATACATTTCTACCGAAAATTTGGGGTTGTATAGGCGTAATCCAAACAAATTTTTGCGTCGGTTCATAACTGTTGATGAGACTTGCGTTCATCACTAAACTCCTGAAAATAAAGAACAGTCAAAACAGCAGGTTGGAAAGGGGGAGCTAACTCCAAAGAAGGCAAAAACAATTTTATCGGAAAACAAGGTTAAACTGTTTTTTTGGAATGCGGGAGGAATTATATACGTTGATTATCTTGAAATGGGTGAAACTATCACTGGTCAATACTACGCAGACTTATTGCAACGTTTGAAGGACGAGGTGCAAATTAAACGACCTCATTTGGCGAAGAAAAAAATTTTGTTTCATCACGAAAACGCACCAGTGCATTCGTCGATTGTTGCCATGTCCAAAATCAACGAATTGAAGTTTGAATTGATGCCGCTTCCTCCCTACTCTCCAGACTTAGCCCCCAGCAACTATTACCTGTTTCCTAACCTCAAAAAATGGCTTGGCTGTAAAAGATTTAAGAGCAACGAAGAAGTTATCGAAACTATAAATTAGTATTTTGGGGAGATTGACGAATCTACGTTTAAAACTGGTATAACTAAATTAGAACACCGTAATGAGAAATGTATCAATTTTGATGGAGATAATGTTAAAAAATAAAGCAAAAAAAATTTTTTTCAATTCGTTTTTCTTCGTCACCCGGAAACTTTCCGCTCCACCCTCGTATCGTATAGTTACGAGGGTGGAGCGGAAAATTTCAAAACAAACCGTTGTGAAGTGAATTCAATAAACTTTTTCACTTGATAAACTATAATTTATCTATCACATTTTAAGAGAAATGTGAAATTCATCCTCATAATTGAATGTTTGTTTCCAAATCGAAATTCAGTATTTACAACACATATTGAATATAACTCTTTTTGTCAACAAGCGAATCATGTTAAGAATGCAATATTGACATTCGAAATATTCAAATATGCCAAATCAATTTTCGGAAAATATTCGATCATTATGCAAAATTCAATCGAAATGAATAATGTAAATAACATTTTCAGTTGACTCATTCATATTCGATGAATGAAGTAGTACTTCGCTAATAATTATATCAACCTGTTTATGCATCAATAAGTTCTACAAATAAATTCCAAAGATCTGAAATATTCGAAGCGCTTAATGCATTTCATGATAATTTCAATATGCAAAGTGTCCGACTTATCATTTGTGGTTATCTCATTTGAATAATTAAGGTGTATAAATTACATCAGGTCCGTCTGAATATTATTAGTAATATAAAAGTGAAAGTTTTCATTTTCGGATATTGTTACCCATTCAGGAACATTACCCCTCATTAAGAAAGAGACAAAATTCAATGAAAAATTACAAAAATTATATGTGATAGGCACAGATTAATCTTATATATCACTATATAATCGAATGGGACAACACTTGATGAAAATTACTAGCCATATTTTACAAAAACCAAATAAATTTACATACATACTTGAATGATTTTCACCACGTATATCTAAAATTCTTTCGCAAATGCATTAGCTTAATCAAATATGTATGCTATCAGATAATCAGACAGTGAAGAAGTAGAAGCATGTAGTTCAAAATAAATGAAATAAAGAAAAGTATATCGATGATTTGATGAACAGATAAACACTTGAGTTTATAGGTCCATAGTAAAGGAAACTTACATGGAACGAGAAAAAATTAATCAGGTCTGTTGTTTTTATATTCAAAATAATATGAAAATATGAAACGAAGATTTATCTCTAAATATTATCTTTATAAATACATATATACATATATATATATATATATATATATATATATATATATATATATATATATATATATATATATATATTTATTACCAAAATTTAGAAAACCGTTCCATGTTCTGGATACAAGTCATCTGACAGTGGTTTATAGAGCGCTGGTAGAGACACACTTGAGATATGGAGTCATTGTATGGGGTGGCGCTTACAATAATGTTATGAGGAAGTTGGAAATACAACAGAAGTGGCTACTGAAGATTAAACATAGCAAAGATATAAGATTTCCAACGGAGCTGCTGTTTCAACTCTCTAATGTATGGGATGTGCATCAACTTATTTGTGCTTCAGTGTTGAATTTTACTAAGAAAAATATAAATAAAAACGTTTTCATAGAACATAAAGCAGGTACTCGGTTTAGTGAAAGTTCACTGTATGTACGTAGATTTAGTAAAACGGTTTGTCAACGCAGTCACTTGTATAGGATTATACCTATTGGTCCAATAACGTACAATGAAATACCTCTGGACTTGAGAAATACTTCTAATTTAAAAAAGTTCAAAACTAAAACAAAAAAATTGGATTAAAACAAGAAGTAGACATTATATCCATAAACTGATGGAAATAGCAATTGGTTAACGGGATGAGCGTAAAAATATTTTATATGAAATTTGCCTGCTCCCTTACCTCTGCCTCGACATCACCATAACTCGAAATCTCTATCCCGAGGTATTTAAATCTCATTTCCTGCTGGATAGATTTACCATCAACCTCAAGCTTGCATCTCAATGGTGTTTTTGATGTAGTCATGCACTTTGTTTTAGAAGCAGAGATTATCATATTAAACGATTTGGCTGTACGGTTGAACTGGTGTAGGAGGCGCTGTAAATCGTCTTCATTTTCTGCAATCAGCACAGCGTCATCGGCGTAACACAGAATGGATATCCCTTTGTCCCCCATTTTGTAACCCCTCATTCCTCTTACTTTTTTGATTATCTCATCCATGATGATGTTGAACAGAAGGGGCTTAACGAATCTCCTTGACGAATACCACTTCTCACTGGTATCTGTGTGGTAAGCTCCCCGTCTAATCTTGCCTGGATCTTATTCGCAGTATATATATTTTCGATAGTCTTTATTATATTACGTGGGATTTGCCTGTTGTAGAGCAGATATAATGTCTGATAGTTGGACCCGGTCGAAAGCTTTGAGTAAGTCAATAAAGCACATAAATGCTGGCTTATTATATTCTATAGACTTTTCTGTTACTTGTCTTATGACAAATACGGCGTCGGTGCAAGATCTTCCAGATCTGAATCCTTGTTGTTCATCAGCGAAAGAGGTGAGGCTATTAATTTTGTTTGTCATAAACTTCGTAGTAAGTTTCAGCGTGGTGCTCAGCAGATTTATTCCCCTGTAATTCGAAGGTACTTTCTTGTCTCCTTTCTTGAACATAAGAATAGTAGTGCTTGTACGCCATTCATCTGGGATCCTGTGATGGTAAAGGATCTTTTGAATTAAAATTGTCAACTCTTGAGTAAGACGTTGTCCGCCATATTTGAGTAGTTCGTTGCTAATTCCGTCCTGCCCGGCACTTTTCCTATTCTTTAATTTTTGTAGGGCTAACTGTACGTCACCCACATTAACTTCAGCATCTTCGCTCACTACTATTTCCGGTGTCCTTAGGTCTTTTTTTGTATCCTCTGCCGAATATAGTTCAGTTAGGTACTCGATCCAGGTCTCGTTGGTTACATGTTTTGTTTCAACTAACTCATTTATTTCTTTCCGTTGTGATCGGATTAGTCTCCATATTTGTTTTTGTAGCCCATAGAAGTCATTCTCCATTTATATGAAATTTTTTACCTAAATTGAATTGTATGTATTGAGTTGTATTTAGATCTGAATGCAATATTTTTTAAGTTAAGTTCACCACAGGCCCTGGTCTTCGTGAGCTAACCATTTATGGTATATTTTCGTTTTTATTCGGGAAATGTTATTATCTGATACCCATTATATTGAAATCATTTCTAAATATTATTGTATCCATCGATTATTCTTGAATAAAAATATTATTATTATTATTACTATATATATATATATATATATATATATATATATATATATATATATATAGTGGAAATTCGTTTGTTGCGTTTTCTAGCTCACTAGCTCAGTTTCAACAAAATGATGTTAAATTTTTCCAATTACATTTGATTATTTTTTCGACCTTTATCAAATAGATAAATGTCATGTGATCCCACAAATACAAAAACTCAGGCACAAATATTCACAGGTGACAGAAATCACAATATTAATAACTTCTTATTGTTTTTGAAAATTCTATTTCCAAATATTGAAGTATAGCTATCAATTTAATTGTGATTTCTGTGACATGTGAATATTTGTTCTTGAGTTTTTTTATGTTTGAGCGATCACATGACATGTATCAATTTGATAAAGGTAGAAATAATAACCGAAACGTAATTGGAAAAATTTAAACACATTTTATATCTATAATATAAAAATTAATCGCTAAATGTGTTGGTAAGCGCATAACTCAACAACGCCTGGACCAATTTTGCCAATTGTTTTTTTAAAGTATTCGTTGAAGTCCAAGGATGGTTTCTACTCCAAGAAAAATTAGAATAATTGCAGGGAAAACCCTAAAAACAGCCCATTTCTTTTTCTAATACGAACGTTTTCTAACTAAAATGTAGAGTCAACGGCTGGACCGATTTCACAATTTTTTTTGTTGTGTTTGTTATTGTCAGGAAAAAAATTTAAAAAATTGCGTGTAAAATTATAAAATTTAAGAATACTTAATTGATAATTTAAGTGAGAAATAGTTATTAATTATGACTTATCACACATCTCGGTTAGTTCAGAGCTATCACTACTATTATTAAAACTTCAATTTAACATAAACTTTTGGTAAGTTGAAAAACTTATAGCTATTAGATGTACAAACTCAAGTCGCAGAAATCGCAATGTAGCAAGTCAAAGATATAAAAGAACCACCATCAAATGTCTGATGAATTGAAAATCGGACATTTGACCAAATGGCACATAATAAATAAGCCGGCCACAGACGCAAAATAATTCATGTAAACTGAAATGAGTAAATGAGTGACCAATGAACGTTGTGTGTCAATATTGCAAGGCGAAGTTCAATTGTTGTTGATAAGAAAATACTACCATTGATGCGAGAAAATATGACGCGAAATAGACGCTATTGGTACAGTCACCAGAGCCACTATATTCATTGGTTTCCGAGAATGAACCAAATTGTGAACATTTTTTGACTTATATCCAGCAAATATCTCATATGATCAATGATCAGATATATGGGACAAATACTTGATACGAAATTAGGAACTAATTGAATTCCGTTCAACTATAGAACGGAAAGGTAATCACTTTCAATACATCAAACGTGTTAATATAGGAGTTTTTTCATACTTCGACTGATTTGAAATAACATGAAGTATTGCAGTCCCTTCGTAAGTGAGTAAGTCCCTGGCTCCACACGAGATAAATATTAAAAACAAGATAATGTAGCAGCAATTTTTTTTGTAACAGCCGTTAACATATGTTTCGAGCTACTGGCTCTCTTCAGAACGGCGCAGTTCAAGTTTTATATGTTCGAAGTTAGAAGTTAATCAAAAAACACGAAATTCTACGTGAAAAATCGACTTCTTTGTGGCTTGAAATGTATGTTCTGTTGGACTCTGTTCTGGAGACTGAATCAATTATCTGCCAATGAGGCGATATTTATACCTTCCGGAAATTTTGTACTGAAAATTTAGATAATTCAAAAAGGTTCATACAGGTATATATTATGAAAATAGAAAAAATAAACTTACGGTATAGACCTGCAATTAACAGCCGTTGACATATGTTTCGAGCTATTGGTTCTTTTCAGAACGGCGCAGTTCAAGTTTTACCTTTTTAATAGTCTTGGCGTTTACTTGATGTAAATCTACTAAAATTGAATATAAACTTAAATTCAAACACTTGAACTTATGATTTACACTTTATTCACTACATAGCATGACGCGTTTCGTCGTTACAAACGACTTCTTCAGATGCTTACAGAATAATAACAACATTTTGAAAAACACAGTATACATATCAGGGAATTTGTGATTCTATGACTTTGGGTGTTTAATATTAATCAAAAAGTATAGTCCTGCTTAAAGTCCATTTTATTTAAATAAACAAGAATCTAAAACTTAAATGAAAATTTTTAAATTTGATATACAAAATTATGAATACGGAAGACTGTAGTTATCACCACACTTAAAATATGACATTCAAAAACAATATTTGTGATTTTAGACAGAAGTGAAGTACGCTATAATGACGTTTCACTCAAACGCCAAATTTCAAGTTAACATCCCAAATTCTTATAATCCTCAATACTATCGAATATGAAACAAGACGAAACTTTCATCATCCCTCAACCCATCGGAGATACTGAACTGCACCAAAACACCCCTGCGGTTAATACATCTAACAATTCACTGGATTTCAAACAAATGTCAGAACTATCTCCAATATGCAATATTATGAAAGAAACCTCCCAATTGAAGTCTCAAGAGAAGATAATATACGAAGTTCAGAAATCCAAAGTAATGAAATTTTGAACGAAGAAACAAGAGATCTTAAAATAGTCATAAGAAACATATACCATTTCGCCTCAAATGCCGTTGCTTTTTTAACTAACAAGGTCTTGAAAGATTTTCATTATCAATAATTATTTTTAAATATAATCTGATTTTTTGGCGGTCGACTTATTTGTTGTTTTCCATGAAATTGAGATAGTTTTTCATTGTTTCGTTTTACATTTCAGGTAATGTTGCCATTTGGAGAATACTTATTAACAAATAGTACTTTATGGGTGGTACTGAAATGTATAGTAGAAGTTGTGTTGGAAATGCTTTTGTACATTATCCTTGCGATATGTTATGTGTTCCTCAAACTGATTACACAAATGGAAGAAAAGAAAAAACTAAAATCAATTCCTAGTGAACATGAAAAATCTGTAACCCCTGGGTAATTACCTTTCTTTGTTAATATTATCAAACAATATTTAGAATTTACCCATATTTAATACAAATACGCATGACGTACTACTTTATCAAGTACTACTTTATCAAATGCTGAATTAATACTTAGGTGTAATTTTAAAAACTCAATACTTATAGCTGTCCTCACAGAACATATCAGGTATGTTCTATGACTAACTTGGAATAATTCTAAATATTGTTTCATTACGGATATTAATGTTCTCCAAGTATCGGCCTCATCAATCATCCATTCTTATTAATTTGATTTAGAACTCCTTAAGAAAATCTTAGAAAGTAGATACCAAAATCTTCAATATGGGAAAAGAAGAATCATATACCAGTATGTTGTAGGTATTATTTGAGCATCAACATTAAATATTTTCGAATTTTTGACCAGTAACATAGTTTTACGTTGAGTTATAAAGTTTTTTTGCCATTTTGATTGCTTTTGATCAAAAATAATCGATTTTTAGTGAGAAAATGCATTATGCATATCTAAATGCAACATATCATTTATCTAAATGCAAAATGGCATTTTTCGAGAGAGCTGTTGTCATCTCAATCCAGCGATGTTCTCATCAGTAATTCTCAATCAAAATTGATATTTGATGAATGTGTGTTGTCTCAAACATAAAAAAGCAAGGAAATGTTTTTAATTATGGCTGCTTATTAACTCTGGAAAATTTTGCTAAAAACTTCACGTGAAAGCTCGCATTTCTGTGTCATAAATTCTTGAAAATCGAATTAAATCAAACGTTATTCTTATATATTGTAATTTTTACTCAAGTATACTGAACAAGAAAGACCACGGTTTGGTGGAACCACAGAAAGGCATTTATGCTAAATTATACGCTATATGATGGTTCAACTTTATCTGTGGATGCAATTAATTCACCTTGAATCGAATAATAAAAGTCGTTGTTTTTGGAAAATAACATTGCCTTCATCTAATGATTTGCTATTTTTCAGAGCAGTATTTCAAGAGTTGTCCAACTGTTGAGTTTCATCGAAGATTCTATGATGCCAAATTAAAAGTGGTTATTTAAGTGGTTATTATAATAATACAGTAAATATTTTCAGAAATAAAACAATAAAACATTCATATTTTTTTGATATACTGAATATTCTCAACACTTTTAGTTAATGATATGTTTTTTGTCAGATCAATGCTTCATAAGTAGTTAGTTTTTGAATTTTTTAGGTGAAAACCTATAAGAAAAATTCATAATTCACACAAAATTATAGAGAAATTCTTTAAATTTAACAAATAGCAAGTGCTCTCTGGTAATAACCTAGCCCTGCATGATAAAATGTGCCAGTCGTTTAAAAAATGTAATTTCAGTGTAATTAACTGAGTGTAATTGAAGAATGATCTATTACACTGGCTAGATATGCAAGTATGTATAACATATGACATTATATATATATATATATATATATATATATATATATATATATATATATATATATATATATATATATTATGTTATGTTATATGTATGAACAACATATAGACAATGAATGTTGGGATAATAATTCATCATTATTCAATTTCATTTAGTGTGATTTCCTGAGAAAAAAAGTGCGAAATTTACAGAATTTTAAGTAATAATTGCATATTTGCGTGGCAATTATTTTGGGGTGTTCTCGATTTTCAGAAATTAAACTGCAACTTCCAGTATAATTTTTCGAAATGGAAGAAACAATTCTTAAACAAATGATAAATGAAATTTTGTGATAATTCTGGCATATAACCGCCACGGCTGGCTCGGATGTAGTCCAATCTGGACATCCAATTTTCGATGACTTTCATAAGCGAATTTTGTTTAGCGATGAAGCGCACTTCCGGTTGAATGGCTACGTCAACAAACAAAACTGCCGCATTTGGAGTGAAGATAATCCTCAAGTGTATGTCAAAACACCGTTACATCCAGAAAAACTGATTGTTTGGTGCGCTTTATGGGCTGGTGGAATCATTGGTCCGTACTTCTTCCTTCAAAAGCGATGATGTCCAGAACGTTACCAGCCAATGGTGATCGGTATAGAGCCATGAATACTAACTTTTTCATTCCTGAATTGAACAACCATGATGTCCAGGAGCTGTGGTTTCAACAAGACGGCGCAACATGTCACACAGCTCGTGCCACAATCGATTTATTGAAAGACACGTTTGGTGACCGCCTAATTTCACGTTTTGGACCTGTGAATTGGCCTCCAAGATCTTGTGATTTAACACCGCTAGACTACTTTCTGTGGGGCTATGTAAAGTCATCGGTCACTTGATCATTTGGAAGACAATATTCGCCGTGTTATTATGGTCCAACATTTATGGCCGATATACGGCCACAAATGTTGGAAAAAGTCATCGAAAATTGGACGTCCACATTGGACTACATCCGAGCCAGCCGTAGCGGTCATATGCCAGAAATCATATTTAGAATGTAATGCCACAAGAGTATCTTTCGAATAAAAAAAAATTCTTGTCAATCGAATGATCCATCGTTGTTTTATTGCAATTGAAAGTTCTATACCTCTAAAAAAAAACACCCTTTACATGAAAAGAGTCCAAGTAAACCCGACTAATGAAAGAAAATGAGTCACTGTTGATATCGCATTTGTCAAACACATAAAAGTATTATATATTAAATAAAAACACTTGGCTTGGTTTCACAAAATTAATAATAAATAAATTTATTTATTTAATATATTAAACAATGTGCAACCAAAAGATCAGCGAACATTCAATCAACTTCATTAAAAGTAGTATTATAGCCATGTTTATATTCAATCGGCTTTAGTGATATATTTTCCAATTTCTTTTTGAGTAGGTACCTATGTCATTTCAATCCTATGTTTTTAAAATATAAGGTTTGAGATTAAAAATGGGTGATCATGATACGTAGTTAAAGGATATGTTATTTTTTCAAATTGTTTAATCAATATGTTTTCAAAATGTTGTCAACAAATCAATATGATTTTTGGTTTTTTCATTATCGTCATGAACATTCAGAATGTACATTAAACAATTCAGTGGTTACATGAATTATCTTCCTATTTGTTACTAGTAAATTCCTATTCAATTAATTTAGAAATTCACGTAAACCAATAAAGGTTTACATTAGTTACAATTAGAAATCTGTAACTATCGCAATTCTTCATAGAGTTTTGATGACTTCCATGTATTCCAAACTGACCAACTACTAATGGCACCCTTAAATACCTGACGAAATTGATTTTAATGACTTTGAATTTCAAAATAGACTATAAATATTGGTCAGTTGAAATTTGCACTCATTAAGTTTCTGACTCTCAAGATGAAAAATATATTTTCCACAATGCATATTCAAGTGTGTTTATTTATGGTAAGTATCTATCACTATTTTATATCTATCACTATTTTCGGCAATTTCGAATAATTCCAACGTGATCACAAAATAAAATAATCTATTAGAATATAAACTAACTAATAAAATATGATCATTTTATGATCTTTTTCGAAAAATTTTTTGAGGTAAATGTTTAGTAAGCATAGAACAGTAAGTTAGTAAAGTAAATATAAATACACACTATGGTCATTTTACTTTATAAAGTTCATTTTGATAGTTTTTTTAATTTGTTTTGTTGACATTAATCCGACATTTTCAAAAAGTTGTTCTATTATTCTCCATTCATTTATCTTACATACTTGCAGCTACATAAATGTCTCTTCATGTATAAACTTTATTTATACAATGCTAAAGTCATGTATACCTAAATAGTCATTTTTCGCAAATTCACTAAATATAGTACGTTCTCTCCAAAAATGGAGGGCAATTTAAAGATTATAAATTCAATCGGATGATTTTGAAGTCCTATAATAATCTGCATATGTTATTTATATATATATATATATATATATATATATATATATATATATATATATATATTTTTTTCTTGAAATTGATTTGTTGCCTGTTTAAGATATTTTATTTTGAATATTTTTAGCAATAACAGGCTTCTTTTGATATGAAAAAGTTTATTTTTGTTAACGTTTCGTTGTTATAAGTATCACAACTTTGTCAAAACTTTTGAAAAATTAGTTTTGACAAAGTTGTGATATAACAACGAAATGTTAACAAAAATAAACTTTTTCATATCAAAGAAGACTGTTATTGCTAAAAATATTGAAAAAATATATATATATATATATATATATATATATATATATATATATATATATATATATATATATATATATATATATTTATATATATAATATATTTATATATATATATATATATATATATATATATATATATATATATATATATATATATTATATATATATATATTTATATGCAAAAACGAAAGTTGCTATTTATTTCTTACTTTTCGAGTTTGTGGAAATTCTGTTTAACAAAATTCAAAAAACATATACAGGTAAATTGTGGTAATATAAAAAATCTTATAAAAACTGATATTTAAATTTCCTAAGTGAGTAAAATATAAACTTCAATAATTAGTAAAACTGAAATACATTTTATACGGTTGAAGAAAAAATATATTTAATTTTTAATTCTCGAAATATTTTTGTCAATAATTTGTCTTCAGCAAAAAGCTATAGGTACCTGTACAAATTTAGTTGTTTGCATGTTATTATAATTCCAAATCTTTGATTGAAATGTATCAAAGAATGATTCTATAATCTAAATACTAATTTTCAAAATATCAACAATTAGTGGGTGTACAAATTCTGTACTAAAGTGACTAAAAGAATATGTAGAAAAATGATATGAAATCTATATATTATAAACTGTATCAACAATTCTTCACAATATACACTCTGATTTCTAATTGAATGTCAATATCTAAGGAAGTGATTTTTTGGTCAATTTTAAGAAGGAAACTTCATATAAACTTATGTCATAAATGTATTGAATTTTGAGATGCGTGGTAATATTTTTGAACAACATAAAAACAATATACAACATATTTCAATCATACAGTAACACTAGCCTAGATATTTCAATTAAATTTGATGCACAGGAAAAGAAAGCTTTTTACTGCAGACATTTTACTGTAAACATTTTTTCGAATTCCACCAGTAGGATCTGACTTGCATATTTTGACACATATTGATAGTACGCCACTGATTCCTCATAATATAAAAATCATGCTTGAATTACCGGTTCATTACTAAGCAAACTTGATCAGACTGTTTTCAGTCCGATGTACGGTTTTTGCTTAAAAAATAATGGATAGCATTTCTTTACATGACCATAATATCGTTAATATTACATAATTGTCACGAATAATAATTATTATTATCCATATTATTATTTGATATTGAAATGGTGAGAAATGCCTTTTATTTTTCTTAGCAAAAACTCTACATCGGACTGAAATCAATCAACTGATCAAATTTGCTTGAAAATAAACGAAAATTTAAAAAATTATTTTCATTTGCATTGTCGAAATATACAATTCAGACTTCGCAGACATTCCATTGAATCAATATTCTACATTAAAAATTGCCTCTTGATAGATATTTTAATGAAATATCTAGACTAGTATTAGAGATATGATTGAAAAATGATTCATTTTGAAAAAGCCTACCACTACCTACTAATCTAAGACGTTTAGGACATACGTTCATATGAAGTTTTCTTTTCAAAATTAACTGAAAAAGTACCCCAGTAGATTGGAACATATGTTACAGAACGCCTTGTATATTTTGAGCATATTACAATGTTCTTCCTGAAATCATTTACATCTATTAATTTCTTTCAAGATTCTTATTGCTACATTCGTCCAAGCCAAAGCAGTAGCATCTGCAAGAGGAGATGGAAGTCTTTTGGATTCATTGATAGCTCAAGGTTTATCGTACAATGATTTAAAGGTCATTGAAAGAGCAATAACTGACAAATATGGCCCCCCTACATCTTACAATTCACCTTCAGCATCAGAATCAACAGTTACATATTCTGGTGCAGTTCCAGTAGGTACAGTTTCAAATGTTGGATTTTCAGCCGGTGGAACAATCACACCTGAAGGAATTATAAGACCACAAGTAGAAATTCTCAAATTGCTGGAGAATCTTCTTGTACTGAAAGGGGAAATCGTCCCGAGAATATACGCTATGGCTGTTGACAACTGGGATCTGATACAGTCCGTTTTTTATACCGTGGTTAATAACGCAGGGCCTCTGCATGCTTTCACACTCAAAGGAATAGTGATTTTGAGAAAAATTTTGGAATTTGCGGTGCAGTTGTTTGGTAGTTGGCAAATAACTGTTCCAAATGTGAGTTTAGATTTTTCGTCTTTATTACGCGAAGGAAATTACAATCTGTAATCAAAGAAATTGTAGAATGAAAAATAATTTCTTTGATTAACCCAGTTTTTACTTTAATTCAGTACACATCGTGAAGCATTTTGTACTCAAAAAACTAGATTTAGTAGCAATATTTTGCGGAATCAGTATTTCCTTTGCGTTCATTTCTAACAGAGAAATTATATCTATTGATATTGATTATTGAATTTTCCATATGTAATTGTAAATTCCAAAATAATTTTTTCTTTCAAAATTGTAAAGTTCACTTTTCTAAAGAATAATTGATTTGATGAGTAATTACATTGATATTTGTTAGTATAGTTTCGTAATTATTCTGTATATATTATCTAATAAGTCAATTGAAATTTAATTAATATTCAAATTCTATGTAGTAAGGCTCTAATTATTATTCATGGATGAATAAAGAACACTAAACAAGATATCAGAAAATCTTATTAACCCATATAAATAAAGTTTCATATTTTTGAATTATAAATTTAAATATTATAATTGAAATTGTAGCAGATAAATCTCTATGGACTGAATATTATCTAAAAGAGAACATAGAAATAATATATATATATATATATATATATATATATATATATATATATATATATATATATATATATATATATATATATATATATATATATATATATATATATATATATATATATATATATATATATATATATATATATATATATATATATATATATGTTAAAAGCTTTATTTTTTTTCACGTTTATTACATCATCATGTGATATACGTTGTATATCACAACTTTGTCAAAACAAATTTTTATTTGTGATATACAACGAAACGTAAACAAAAATAAAACTTTTAACATTAGAAAATAGCCGGTTATTGCTAAGAATATTTAAAATAACTATCTCAAATAGGCAATTTATTAATTTTGAAGTATATATATATATATATATATATATATATATATATATATATATATATATATATATATATATATATATATATATATATCTTGAAATTGATTTATTGCCTGTTTGAGGTATTTATTTTGAAAGTTGTAATATAACAACGAAACGTCAACAGAAATAAACTTTTTCATATTAAAAAAGCCTGTTAATGCTAAAAACTTTCAAATATATATATATATATATATATATATATATATATATATATTTATTGAAATATATATATATATATATATATATATATATATATATATATATATTTCTTGAAATTGATTTATTGCCTGTTTAAGATATTTTATTTAGCAATAACAGGCTTTTTTTGATATGAAAAACTTTATTTTTGTTGACGTTTCGTTGTTATATTACAACTTTGTCAAAACTAATCTATATATATATATATATATATATATATATATATATATATATATATATATATATATATATATATATATATATATGAATATGTATATTCAGACCTCATTCGAGACCTCGGTTTCAAATAAGTCTTATGGAGTTCTAATCTATATAAATTCTAGCTTTCTCAAAAATTTGAAAGAAATAATTGGATAAAAAAATGATGGCACAAATAAAAATTTTCAATTTTTGGTCTCTGCTACTACTAAGAAAACGAATTTTGAGTAAAAATATAAAAATATTTGACAATAGAAATATGGAAATATCGCAATAGACAACATCGATTACACAAATATTACAATTTCGAAAGCTAACCTTTGTATGAACAATGAAAACATCTAGAGTATAAATACAATATCTATCATGAATTGAATGGATAAATATGGGAATAATTCTCGAAATATATGTTTTTATTATACGACGGTATTACATTTATTTGTAAATATTTTTATTTTATTTTTATACTAATTTAAACGTTTGAAAAAGTAAAATTCGTATACTTAGTCGATGTTGTCTCATGATATTTTCATATTTCTATTGTAGATACTGAAGAAGAGAGTGCTGCTCTTGAATTATTTATCAAATGATTGTCTCTTAATTAATTTGAGGTAGTTGCATACCTGGAATAACAAAAACAAGCCAAATATCAAAATATGAATGCCATGGTAACGAAAATAGTGTTTTAAGTTTCAAAATTAATTTCAACTCTGAAAAACTGAAGCAGAATATATTTATTGAGATGAAACGTTCCTTTTTGAAAAGCTTATAGCAATTCAAAAATCATAAAAACGCAAAAAAAGAATAAGTGTTCGTTATTCAAATATAAGTAATTATTTCAAAATAAAAGGTTGTTTGTAAACATTGAAAGAACAGTTTATTATTTTGAAATATTTCGATATTTTCGTTTGTCATTTATTTCATCCATTTTCATTTGTCATTACTGAATTTTCTTCCTTCGGTCCAAGTTTCTTTAATGTAGCGTTTGCGCACCATGCACCTTGAAAAGCTTGCGCGGAAACTGGAAAATTTAGGTTACTAATCAGTAGCAGAGCAAAATGGATGTGAATTTATAGAATTCACCACAATGAAATTTTTATTTTCCCCCTACAAATCCAGAACTTTATTTACCCGTATATTGAAGCAATATGAGGAGCGTTGCATATAACTAGATTAACAAAAATCAATATCACAAAAAGGGAAGGAGCGCTATGAATGAATAAAACGATGTAAATGAGATCAGATGATATGTGATAAACATCAACTATCTGAAAATGACGATGATATCAAAGTTCAAGAAGCGTAAGTTTTGCCATGAACATGCAGGATATACTGATTATTAATAATTACACATTTCAACATTTTTTTAATTCCAGTTGTTTGTCTGTTATATGAATATTGTTCAGTGGAAAACTGCTGCTAGATACGAGTTCTATTTTTGAGATTTGTAAACATTGATTCAATAAACAATGTCGTTCATCTCAAACTGTTTCAACTGTTGTGGTGAGATACGAGATGTCGCTGACAGTTTCATTCAGAAATGCCCTGGCCCAACTTGTAAGTAACATGCATTTAATGATATCTAATCTTATTGACAGTAATATTTCGTATTACTGCTTTGATTACACAATGTATTAGTGTTAGAGATAAAAGTCTTTCACAATTGAAAAATTATACAAAGAAAACTAAAAGAAGAGAGAACCAGGCATAGACTATAGAAAATGTTAACACACCTGTATATATATATATATATATATATATATATATATATATATATATCGATATATATATATATATATATATATATATATATATATATATATATATATATATATATATATATATATATATATATATATATATATATATCGACATATATAAAAATATATATAATATATACAAATATAATAAATCAATTTCAAGAAATATATATATTTATATATGTATTATATATATATATATATATATATATATATATATATATATATATATATATATATATATATATATATATATATATAAACTAAAAGTTAAGATTTATAGCACTAACAAACCACAAAATGATAAAATTTTGTTTGAAGTTGAAATTTCACTACAATTTGAAGCTTTATCATAATTTGAACGAATAAAATAAGGACTCAAGATAAAAATTTTCGACTTCAGAGTCTGTTGTTATTCCTAAAAATATTAATTTTTAGATGAAAAAGAAATATAAAAAACGAAATTTTCATTTACAATTTGAAAAAATATATAAGTTATAGAATTATGATTTTTATGCTGAAATCAAGTGGTTATGTTATTTGGCGATAGATGTGATACCACTATTGAATTCCTTTTAGAAGGAAACAGTCCATATTATGCTTCCATCAAGCGTTGCATCGTTTCAAAATTTTCTAACATTATCCCTTGAAGGATCATGTTAGAGGCAATGAGTACATTATACCTGCTCATATAACCAGATCCGCTATGACATTATTCTTTCGGTTAATTTCGATTTTTCAAATGAATGTGCCAGCTGGTGTTTTCACCAGCACATTCATTCGAATTATTTTGTAAGTGACACATAATATTTCAATATTTTTTTAATTTCATTTTAATCTCTCGTTCGATTAAACGTTTCAAATATAAATTTCAACCGTTCAACAAATGTTTTTTTTTTTCATTTGTTGAAATTTATATGAATGATAGCATTGAAACGTAAAGATTTTTGATGAAATATACCTATTCATTAATGATCTTGTCTTTCTTATCAAAGAAGTCCAGAGTGTGAATAAGATGTAGTTCTTTGATTAACAATCGGATGTTAAGATATATTGCATTATAAATTACATTTCTGGTATCATTCTGACATTTTCAAATTAATCGTTTGTACTATTGTAGTTAGAAACAATCGAATATCATATTAAAAATTCATGATTAATGACTCGATTTTCACATTAGTTATCAACTCGTAATGTATGATATTTCATTCGCAATATTTGGTGATTAAGAAACATGACATACATTTGAATACGTCGAAGAAATATTCACTTTCAGTTTTAATAAATGATCAATGACTATTTCTATAAATGTCAAATTAACGCTTTAACATCTGACATCTGTAATTCGAATCATCTTTAATGTTACGCTACTGGTACTTTGTTCATGCCTTTTTCTCCGGCGTCCTTGCCTAAATGTCAACTCCAGCTGATTGAATCTGACAGTCAATATTTCGATAAAATGTTCATAACGACAGTACAGTCAATAGACTAAGTAAATGTAATTAATGACACACTGGCTATTTATATTTAAGTCTAAAGTTGACAAATTCCAATTTCAATTCCAAATCATTCCGGTATACCATAACTCGTCCCTTTTCGCTGTTGCGAGAAAATATTGACAGTGCTATAACTTCATGATTGCACCTGAACTCGTAGAATGAATTATCTATAGTGAAACTTTAAAAAATAATATTTCATATAATCAAGTAGGATGTGCACTGGTAACTATTAATTTATATTTCAAATAAAAAATCTGATTAGCTGGCTCTGTCTCCTTTTTTATTCAAAATGTATATGTTTGAAGGTTGTTGTGGGTGCTGTAGTGCTTTCCGGCCGAGGTACAAACGTTTGGTGGATAATATATTTCCTGTGTATCCACAAGATGGGTTGGTCAAGTCTAATATGGAGAAACTTACATTTTATTCTCTCAGTTCGCCTGAGAAATTGGACAGAATTGGAGAATATTTATACCAAAAAGCAGCAAGGGATATCTACAGGAAGAAATATGGGTAAATCATATTTTCTGCAGCTTTAAATTTATTTATTTGTATTTGCCATAAAGAGTACAAAAGTCATGGTCAACATAAAATCTAGGAATGAATATTTTCACTTGGTATTCAAGACGATGATGTATTGAATATTTTTTATTTTCCACTCTAATTGATTCACATGAAATTTTGTAAAACCATTCCAAATTAATTATAGGAATCAGTCCAAATAACCATTAAAGTTAATGTATTACTTCCAGCAAACAATTTGAATATGATTATTTCTGTTATTCTATAGTCAATTAAAAAATATAGGTAAATCCTGTTTTCTCAAATGTTATGATATCAAAGAAAAGTAGCTTGTTTAATGAACTTCTTTATTGTCTTCTCCAATTGATTCAAAGTAATTATCATTTAATTCAAATACATCATGTTAACTGTTGGCACACACGAATTTTTCAGGAAATCATTTCTTAAATGAACTTAAAAAATAGTTAAGGAATTCGTTTTGGTTTCGCTATATTACATTTCTATATATTGCATACATTTTTCTAAAAATCCTGGGATTTTGTTAATTCTTGGGCAGATTCAAGTTGATCTAAAATTGTAAAAGTATCTGGAAATACTTAATTGTGTTCATTCTGAACTTGTGCCAAGGTGAATACCATACTCTTGATAGATGCTTCACAAAATTTGTTGAGTGTTTTTATGCAATTCTTGCAAAAATCTTTTTCTGTTACTATTTGATAACATCTGCAAAAATATATTGTCAATTTAAACACCTACTAGACTCTTTTCAACGTACCATTTTCATGGAATTCTTCTTTTTTCTCAACACCTATATGAAAAATATAATTTTCTGGTACATTAAGTAGTGCAAGCAAGGCTTATTGCCCTCACAATATTTAGTTCCAAAATGATATTTATAAGCACACCACATTTTCTTCTTATGATGAAAAGAATAAAATTTTCAATAAAACAGCATATTTTGGATTAAATAATTTCATTTATTTAATGAAAAAAAGCCTGCATTCTAAGAAGAGAGGAAGGTCCTCAATATAAGTTCTCTTGTTTCTTCTTCCTACTATTTGTATTAATTTTACATATCTTATTGTTTATACAGACACTTCAATGATGATGCTACTATTTTGTAGTTTTACTATGCGATGTCTACTACATCCCTTTGCTTCTGTTGCTTCAAAACCAATGAACAATTTTTCAATTGTTTCAATTGTTCATTGGTTTTAAAATGAAAGAATTGATATCAGATGTAAACGAGAGTCATCTATAGTTGAAATATTTTAAGGAAATATTAATCTTTCAATGAATATCAAATTTCTCCAATTATTGTCGCATCAATCAAGTTCATTATTGTTTGTTCATAATTAATTCCAAACTTTGATTAATTATTAAAAATTCATTTTACCAAATTTTTGGTTCTTGTAGGTTGTGGTAAAGGAACAAATACATTTTAATAAGAAAGATGGTTAAACCACTAAGCGAGATTTGAAGTTTCAGGCACCAGCACCGATACATTAGTAAAAGCAATTTCGGTGGCATTTTAGCACATGTTTTCTTTTTTTCAATAAATGTCATCAGAAAATGCAAAATTCCTTTCAACCCGTTTTCTCGAAATTGAATCTTTAAACCATTTATATATCCATTTATATATTTATATATCAAGAAAATGTTGATTAATACGGATGGAATTTTAAAATAGGATTAAAAAGATGGCATTATTTGGAAAGTTATGTTATTTATTTCATTGGTACAGCATGTCGCACTATGAATTATAAAAATGATATTCAGTGGCCTTATCAAATTGATAATGAAAATTTCTGAAATTTCCAACTAAACTTTGGCCCAAGTCTCTTATAATTTAAATAAAACTAAGTAGTTTTTCGAAGCGTTTGAAGCCACTGTGTTGGCGAAATGATATTGTCATGTTTTTTAATGAATTATAGTGAAAATCGAAAAACTACTTAGTTATGTATTTATGTAATTATGTATTTAGATTTTTCATCAAGTATTGGCCCAATCGATTAATGATTTTTCTTATATGTCTTTTATCTCCCAACTAATGGAGTATGCATTTCAACTTTATTTACCAGAAGTTAAATGATTACAAATTTATCAAACACATTTTTGTTTGTTGAGAGTATCGATGAAAATAGTAAGTATATGATTAAACGAATATCGAAGGTTTTTTATTTAATGCTGTACAACTTATACTTCCTGCATTATAAAGATTATAACCAGCACTAGCATTACATTGATGAGGCAATCCCCTAAGTATTCAGCTGCATTTTAAGTATTTCAATGGCAAAAAGTCGACTCTCGAAAACCTGGCGATGAAAACATTTTTGACAGTTACTTTAAACAAGTTTGCAAGTAACTGACAAAAAGTCAAAAATGTTTTAATCACCTGGTCCCTCTCAAAGCTCACGAACAATATTATTCACATTGTCTTCATCGAAAGTAGCAGTATAGTCAATATGTGATAAACACTTCACCATATATATGTCTCCTGTCAATATCTCTGTTGGTAAGTTGCCTAGGATAGTTTTCAGCCCTTACCAAAAAATTTGTTTGTTCTTCCCTAAGCAGTATTGAACCTGGACTGCACCCAGATGACCCAAACTGCGAACTTTAGAAATCTTAAATTATATTGATTTCTGAAACCATAAAATGAGATAATTTGTCTAAGCTTCGCCGAATTTTTAATCTTCTCATATCTACTCTGTTTTTTTAGGCAAATCTTGTATATAATTACGAAAAAATCAAAATTATATAGCACTTATATAAAAAAAAATCTTAGCTATAAATTATGATTGAATTATCGTTATCGTTAAAAATAACTTTCAATCTGGTTATTGCATTCAAAATATTCCAAATTAAATTTTTTTAAATATTGCGTACAAATAGTGCAGTAAAAACTCGAAAATTATAAGTTTTGAATGTCATTTATCAAATTTTATAGTACGTAATAAACTAAGTAAGCGAATAATAATAATAATAACCTAATAAAAATTAATTTGAATGATGTATTTCCATTTGTGAAGGTAAACTATTAAAGTGCAATGTAAATTCTCTCTATATTCTAACAGTCTGAAGTAATATCGATATTACAATTATCAATAATTTAGGTTGTGCATATTGATGTGTGCTATTGGAATATGCCTGTTCTAAGTTCTGAAATTTACGATAATAAGTCAGAGTGAAAATATATCAAAATGAAGAGCAGGCTTGAAATATTAGCGAACAGTTAATGTTGTTTGTTAAATATACATATTTTTAAAGTTTTCCATAAATGTATGATTTTAGTCATTCATTAATTTGAAATTTTCTCGTAATGATCATTTTAATGTTTTAAATAAGTGTTTATGATTTCACTTCATTCACAAAGTATCAAGTTCAGTATTCTTTTTTTTTTTTGAAAAATATTATGTTAATACCTATGAATCTTATTCTCAATCTAATTTTTCTAAATTTCCATATCAATATGCGTCATGTTTCAGAAGGTTTCTTGAATAATTCGCAATCGGTAATTTAACCTTCATATTTACATCCATTTTTCATATGACCTCAATTTTCTATTTTTAACGTAATATCGATTTACTAGTGAGCGTTCAATCCTCAATGAGCTTCTAATAAACACCTGTAGCTCAAATAATTACTTCCTTTTGAGAAAATCGATTTTAGGTCATTGAACTACTTCTCACAATGAATACCTTTGTGCCCTTTCAGATTTGTCGTCATTGCGATGGAGGCTATGGATCAGTTACTGTTGGCCTGTCACGCTCCGACCCTGAACCTTTTCGTTGAAAGCTTTCTGAAGATGGTACAAAAATTACTCGAATCGACCGAACCCGAATTGCAAATTTTGGCAACACAATCGGTGAGGACGTTTATGATTTTTGTGTATATACGTGTTTAATATATACAATTTCAGAATACGTATGTTAACAACTTTCCTCCTTAACAAACGGATTGGATGATTTTTTTTGTACCAACAGGAGGTTTCTAGCTGAAGTTTACCTGATAGATGGCATTATGCCCAGATTCGAAATATATTTGAAGTTTTCTGACAATATATATGAATATATTCTATACCTACCTCGATTTTCCTAAATTTTGTTCTTTAAAAAAAAATCGAATCAATAAATTTAAATATTTAAACTATCGAGGTTTCCAAAACTCACAATAATGTTCCAACATAATAGGTAGACATACAAAAAGAAGTGACCTTCAGGATCGCTTGACTTGCCCCTCTGTAATGTTTTTCTTTCATTTTATCGCCACTTGCCTAACAACCAGCTGAAAAGGCAATTCGCGAAGATACTGATAAGCTAGATTTGCATATCCAGTTTTTCAAATTGATCTCAGTGCCAGTTGAACTAAAAATGCTCTTTGATATATATATTTATATATATATATATATATATATATATATATATATATATATATATATATATATATATATTTAATAAATAATGTTAATATGTTAATAATAAATAAAGTAATTAAATAATGTTATATTAGGAAATATTTCATTTCAGTTTGTCAAATTTGCAAATATTGAAGAAGATACTCCATCATACCATAGGCGTTACGATTTTTTCGTTAGTAAATTTTCTGCAATGTGTCACAGTGGTGAAGAAGGGGATAAAAAAAATAATATCAGAGTAGCTGGTATCAAGGGACTTCAAGCGGTTGTGAGGAAAACTGTTTCTGATGAACTAGTAGAGAATATTTGGGAATCAGTGCATATGGACAAAATTGTGCCCAGTTTATTATTTAATATGCAGGTATAAAATTATTTAATATGTGACTCATTATTTAAATGAATAACATTATTAATTTAGGATTCTGGTTTTCATTCAAATGAAAAACCCAACGAAGATATTGTAGAAGATGAGAATGAGCCACCAATGTTGGCGGAAACTTGCATGAGAGAACTTGTTGGCAGGGCATCTTTTGGTCATATTAGAACAGTACTCAAACCTGTCTTAAGGTATTTAACCAATATTTATTATATGAATTCCCAATTTATACAAGGTTTAATTGTTGTAATGTGATGTCCTATAAATAAAAAGTTTAATTTTCTTCTGAATCATGTGCTTAGAGCCAACTTGAATTACCTGAAGAATGTGGTTTATTTGAGGTGAAAAAAATTAGAATATTTGAACACAATAATTTTAAGAAACTCCTATATTGCCACACAGGACGTATTTTTTTCAAGTATGGAAAATGTCCTATCAGAAATATCTCACATGCTTTACTCTCTAGAGTTACTACATCAAACGAAAATATAAATGTTGGAAAGATGATTGATGTAGAATTAGTCATCTTAATCAAAAAATTCATAGTAATTTTCTTCTCGGTAGTGACCATAGCTTCATATTAATAAAAATGTTTCACTATATGCTTGGGTCTTTAATATTGAAAATGAAATGCTTCAAAAAAAATTAATTGAAATATAATACCAAATTTCCAAAATCCAATAATTAATTCTGTAGCTTTGCAAAAAATTATCCTATAAATCAAGGGATATGATACAAACAAATAATTATTTAGTTTCAGCAGAATCCAACTAAGTGTAACCTAACAATGTTTTTTGCAGGCATTTTGATTTACATAAACTCTGGGTACCAAATCAGTTTGCAATACATACCTTCAGAATAATCATGTTTTCAATTCAAGCCCAATATTCATACACAGTAGTAGAATCCCTTATGGCACACTTAGATGAAAACTCCAAGTCTAGTGCTGCAATTAGAACTAGCATAGCTGGAGTACTGTCAAAAATTATAGCAATTGCAGCTGGAGAAAGTGTGGGTGAGTTTTCTTTCAATTAATATTACAGTTATCTTAAATAGTATTATACATGCAAAAAGATAATAGACTTAGCTAAAAAAAAGAAAAAATATCTTAACAATATCTTCAATTGATATAATAATGCAGGGGTGAGTAAAAATTGTAATAATCACTGAAGATTAAATAAAATAATTGAAGATAGACACACAATTACATTTCATATTTTATTCTCAGATTACAGAATTATTACTATTTTTAGATTACATTCTCATATTTTTTGTAAATATATCATTTTGTTAAATTATATGACAAACTTTCTGATAAATCTCTTTTTCACAGGCCCCACAGTATTAGAGATAATTAATTCACTATTGAGCCATTTGCGAGATTCTGTAAAGAATTGTGTATCACAGTCAGAAGAGAAACAATATCAAGAGGCTTTAATTAATGCTTTGGGAGAGTTTGCTAACCATCTTCCTGATTATCAAAAGATTGAAATTATGATGTTTATTATGAGCAAAATACCATTCCCATTGGTAAATAATCAGACACCTGCTGATAATTTGTTGCAGAGCATTTTATTGAAAAGTTTATTGAAAGTAAGTATTCATAACCACTTTATAACCACTACTGTAAGTCTCGTCTGTACAGTAGTGGTTACTTTTATTCAGGTTAGTGAATAAAAATCAATAAACTCAGTTGTAAAAATATAATGAACTTAATTTATTTGCTTAATTAATTTAAGCAGTATAATATAATAATTAATTATTTACTTAAATTTTATTACAAGTTAGTTTTCACATAATGACACCTTAAAATTTTCCTTATGTAGGTTGGAACCAAATATCAAACAATTCACCTGAATACAACTTTCCCAGTGTCATTTCTTGAACCACTTCTAAGGATGTCATTAGCTCCAGATTCAGATATGAGATTATTGGTACAAAAAATTCTTCATACTTTAATAGACAGGCATCACAATTTGGAAAAACTCACAAAACCGACGTAAGTACTCCTATAATGTAGTGAGGTACAATAAGAGAACAAATCTTTAGGATATAAAGTTGTATAGTTTTTCCAATTCGAATATTCTTGTCTTACACTTGATTTTTCTTATACAGAATTTATATTTTTGCATAAAGTACAAAATATAATTTAGTATTCCAATTGAAAATATTTTATGTCTGCCTGGGAATAAATCGCTGCCAGGTCAAACGTGTACAAAATATATCAACGGGTTTCAGACTTTATGGCGATGTTTTGAATCATATTGTGTTTTTCAATAATGTTCCTCCAAAATTTCATGTGTAGGTTTATATATACATATATAACCATTTTGTTTAAAGGCAACATAGAAGCACACATTGATCATATAATAAAAATTATATGATCAATGTGCATATCAATTTATTATACATTTTAATTATATAATGAGAATTAAATTTCATTATTCAATTGCATATTGAATAATTAAAATTATTGCTACAAACCACAAGTAGAAACGCTTTTACAGGGAGGTCTGTAGTATATTGATGGCTTGTGAACTGTATTCTATACAAGATTTTTATGTGCACTGTAATTTTTGTTGTACACATAAATGCAACAACTATTTGAATTAAAGATATATGATTGTTATTAAACCAATGTGTAAAATTTAGAAAAAATTTTAATACTAGATAATGAAGAAAGCTACAGGCCGCTTTTAACATTCTGATGTTTTATTAGGATTTGAAGGCGAGATTTTTAAGTGAAATTAAAACAAAAATCATTATTGAATAACAAAATAATGAACTTTTTTAAATTTTCTATTTATTGTGACAGTACAAACATGAAATTCATTCAGATAATTGCTATGCCTAAGTAAAAATTTCATATAGTACCATGTTATGTTTAAATTTTATTTCAGGGTAGATATAGCCGATCTAGACTTAGTTGTCGAAAAATCCTCAAGACCTGATTTAATTTTTATAAATAAGCATGGACCAATCATTTATGATGCGCTCTACACCAGTCTGCAGATTGATACGAATACCCCCGAAAATATAGAAGCTATTTACACAACTTTGTCATTATTGTGTGTAGAACTGTCTAGTGCAGAAACTGTCATCGACTTACTTCAGCTGGTCTTAGGGTAAAAATTTCATTGATTTCTCTGGTTTTCATCATAATTGATGAATTATCATCTCTTTCAGGATACAAAATTTGGCACTTACGAACAATTCCCTAACTACAGCTCAAAAATTCAATTTACACTCTCTTGTTATTTGTTTATTAGTGTTAATCTCTAATGTAGCCAATTTAAAATCTTTGGAAGAATATGCAAGTCAGATTGTAGAAGCCAGGCGACAAGAAGCTCCACATCTTCTACCAGAATTCATGGTGCATTATCCAAGTAATAGTGAAGGTGCTGGAAAAGTACCTCACTTATTGATAGATCAAGTAAGTGGAATTTGTAGAATTGACAACTAATGATATGTAGTGTTGAATAAATTATTTTTTAAAATTTATGTATGAAACAATGTATGATAAAATTAGAAATAATAATATAATAATAATAATATTTATTTAGCTGAAGCTATACAAAAATCTACATATTTTATTTTGAACTGTCAATTTTTAATTATATACCTATCTCATTATTTAAAATATACTTTCTAAGATCACACTTAAATATTTTAATACTAGTACTGGTTCTTAATATATTCGGTAAATTATTGAAAGACTTAAATCCGTCATAGTATATGCTATTTTTGGATTTAGAGAGCTTACAACTTTGTATATAAAAACTATCAGTATTTCTAGTATTATACCCATGCACATCACTGACATATGTAACATTTTTTATTACATTACATGGAAGCAACTGATTTTTTATTTTAAATATGAATATATATAAAGCAAAGAGTATTCTTTGTTTTACAGACATTAGTTCCAAAGAGTTCAGCATAATTTTGACAGGGGTATATCTATTGCAATTTAAAATGGCTCGCATGGCTCTATTCTGTAACTTTTGAATTTTTTCTTTAGTCAAACCAAATAACAATGTGGAGCAATATTCAAAATGTGGCATTATTATTGATTTGAACAACAATAATTTCACATAAGTCGACAGCCTATTCTTTTCAAAAAATTGATTTTCTTAGAAGTTTTATATGATATGAAATCAACATGATCATTGAAACTCAATTTTTCGTCTAACATAATGCCTAAATATTTTACTTTTTCTACTCTTCTAATTTTTTGTGCGTTAATCTTTATAGTTATGTCCTCATTTTTATTGGTTTTAAGGGTTTTACTTGTACCCAAAACAATGAAGTTAGATTTTTCAACATTCAGAGATAAGCTATTGTCACATAACCATTCATTAATTACAGAAAGGTCTCTATTGATCCCCTCTGTTATATTCCTAATATCTTTGCCACATATATAAAGAATAGCATAAAGCAAATGTTCTATACGAATAAACGTATAGAACATTTTTTCACGTGAGAGACAATATCGTTTATATATAAGGAGAATAACAACGGACCTAAGACAGTTCCTTGAGGTACTCCCACATCCACTTTCGTGCTATCCGACAGCATGCTATTGAACTTAACTTTTTGTGTTCGCGAATCCAAGTATGATCGGAACCAATCATTTACTACTCCCTCAAAACCAAGTTTATTCAATTTTTTCAATAATAGTGATCTACATAACGTTTCGAAAGCTCTTTTAAAATCCAATAATACTACTATAACCGTTTCTCCTTTATCTATAGCACTATACCATTCCTCACATATGCTCAATATTGCTGTCTCACAAGAGCAATTTCTTTTGAATCCTGATTGAAACTCAGAAATTACAGAAAATTTTTCACATAATTCTAAAACCTGTTTTTTTACTACTAATTCTAAAATTTTTTCATAAGGTGGTAATAAATTTATAGGTCGAAATTGCTCTATTTTTACAGTATTGCAAATTTTTGGCACAGGTATTATTAATGAACATTTCCAATCTTTTGGAAATACGCCATATGTCAGTGATGTGTTAACTAAATCTAAAAATCTATTTCCAGAAATGTCAAAGGCATCCTTCAGTATCTTGACTGTTATTTCATCTTCGCAACTACCTGTATTTTTCAAACTTCTAACGATATTTTTCAAATACTTCATATTTATCTTCTCAAAATTACACATTTTCACCATTTTCGGTATAGATTGTAAGACATATTCGTAGTCATGTATCGGAATTATAGAATTAATTATTTGGTGTACACTCTCTACAAAGTAAAGATTGAAACTCCAAGCAATATCTTTATCGTCTCGTACTATTTCGTTATTAACCACGATATATGGTGTATTATTAGTTTGATTTGGTAATAATTGTTTCAGATTTTTCCATAGTTGTTGCGAATTTGTTTTATTTGTATCCAAGATATCTATGAAATATCTTTTTTTTGATTCTCTTATCATTGTTACAACCTCATTTCTCAAACTTTTATATTCCTGCCATGACTCAAGCGAATAATCTAAAGCTGCACATTTATACTTATTATCTCTTTCTCTCATTTTTGTTAAAATATCATTAGAGATCCATCTATTTTGATGATTGTTACTATACCTAACTGTTTTCACCTTTAACATTTCCTTCAAAATGTTATTTATTGGGTTTATCAAATTGCTAGCTAATCTATCGACATCAACAATAGAATTATTCCATTCTGTTTCACGCAAATTATCAATTAGTTTATCTTTATCATACGCAATCGTTTTTAATATTTTATTTTTACTAATTTTTGACTTATTACTGAGTGTCAATGAAATTATATTATGATCTCCTATCTTTGGTGTGAGAAGCACCTGACAATTTAGTAACTGACAAAATTAGTAAATTCCATACAGAAATTCGCCATTCCTATTAAGGAATAGGATACAAATTACTGCGAAAAATAAAACTTCAGAGTTTTTGACAAATTGGTTGAGGCTTTCGAGGCCAGTCGTTGAAGTAGTGTTGTCCTGGTTCGGGTCTAAGGGCCGTCGTCGGTTGGAATTTCTTCCTAAAGTTTCGCTAGCACGAGTGGCGAGCTTCTTCAGAGATCGTTCCATTTCTGATTCTGGAAGTAGACATGAAAACAAATGTACAATTTTTGTTATCAGAGTTTTTAATGGTATATACATTAAAAATATCAGCTTTCACAATTATATTTTATCATTTTACAGTGCCTCTTCAAAATTATCATAATTCTAAGTTTTGCATGGGAATATTAACAGAATGTTCAACTTCATAGTTATGTCTTTATTGATAAAAGATTATTAAATCAACATGTTGAATAGCATTGCAGATAAGCAAACATCATTTGTCAGATTTTACTTTAATACTGAATGACAGTAAAATTTCTATTGAAATTAAGAAATTACTTATAGTGATAATTATATATTTTATAATATATAGTGTAGTTATAATGACAAAATATGCAGTTTCATATGGATAATATGGATTTTCCATATTATGGTGTATCCTCACTAAATATGTAGGCATTCCTATTTCCTATCTGTAAGGCTCTTCTTCTATTGTATTTGGAACGTCCATTATGCTTACTATATAGCAACTGCTTTTTTGAATTAGAAATTATTTTCTTTCTGTTTTTAAAACAATACTTGTGAAATGTATTATAATGTAAGTGTCAAATCCTAGATAGATTAAATTTTTTGACAATAAATAAATTTAAGTTCTCTATTGATGTGCAGTATAACTCCATGATAAGAGAAATGGACGATTCAAATTAATTGCCCCTACTATCAGTGAGAAGATTTTAAGTCTTCTGAACAAATATATTCTGTTTCTTATTCAACTTTCTCTGCTTCATATCATTTTTTTGATTTTCTAGATGGCTGTTTGTGAATATGTAAAGAGTCACGGAATCGATTCATCTAGATTACTTCAAACTTCTCCTTATGGCGCAGGTGGTCCGGGAATTGTGGCTGCTGGGACACATAGAAACAGTTGGATAGACACCAGCAGAGGTAGCATCACAGAATTGGCTGGAGTAAGCGAAGTGGACAGCGCTGCCAGTTCACCTGGCGTTCTCAGGTATACTCATTGAAAAAACATACAAACCTTAGCTATTTAATATACAATACAAAGTTACATGTGTTATAAGGAATGCACATACTTAAATTTATCTGTTTAGTTTTTTGAAACGCCATAAAGACTGTTTACTATATATACACACACACACAGATATATATATATATATATATATATATATATATATATATATATATATATATATATATATATATATATATATATATATATATATAATATATTATATAAATATATAAATATATATATTTTTTTATATATATATATATATATATATATATATATATATATATATATATATATATATATATATATAAATATATATATAAAAATTTCAATATTTCTTAACATTTATCCCTTGAAGGATAATGGAGACATTCACATAAAATTTTTCACATATCTAGCTCTGCTATAACATTCTCTTGATTAATTTCAATTTTTCAAATGAATGTTCTAGTATTTACTTTCTTAAATATTTCATTTTTTATTTTTTAGACAAAATTTTCATTTTTATATTTATATATATATATATATATATATATATATATATATAAATTTTCACCCTTCTACGATCAACCCTTATTTTTTATAGCTGTTTATTTCTTTGGCGGCTTGATGATATTGTTGGCAGGCGATTTCAGGCAGACGTTGCCAGTAATTCCCGTGGAACGCCTGCAGATGAATTGAATGCTTGCCTGATGGCATCACCTTTATATGTTACCGTTATTATGGAATAACGTAAAAACATTATCTGCACAATTTTCCAAACAATTATTAGCTGTTGGAAATTGAAAAGTCCCAGTTGATGCGACATCTGGATAAATTACTCTTACCAACAACTTTTGCCGATTTGTAGACTCTCAATTAGCTTTTATTGAAGATGTTTTCCAAACATTAGTGAGAATTATCAGAATTATACTTAGTTAAGTCAACGAACAATTCTTGTAGCAAAGAATAATGATATACACGCACTGAATTTCACCATTCAATCAAAAATTGCAGGCGATTTGGTGACATACAAATCCGTTGATTCCATAACAAATCCCGATGATGTAGTAAATTATCCAACGGAGTTTTTGAACTCTCTGGAGTTACCAGGATTTCCAGCACATAACTTGCAACTCAAAGATGGTACAGTTATTATGATATTGCGTAATTTGAATCCACCGCGACTTTGCAACGGTACTCGACTTTCGGTTAAAAGACATGCCGAATTTGATTGAGGCAACCATTATTAACGGAAAGTACGCAACACGGATATAATTCAGTATTTACTTTTGATTCACTTTCATTTACTTAGAGACGTTCAACTAAATAACACTTCATTTTTGTAATCGAAATGAATTCATTACTGTTGAGAAACGAAATAAATTTTATTTCAAATATAAAACTTTTAATCATATATATGTTATATAAAATATATATGGTGGCGAAACGGAGTTCGCCGGGTCTATATATATATATATATATATATATATATATATATATATATATATATATATATATATATATATATATATATATATTCATTCTTTAATTGGGATTGCAGTCCAGGTCGCGAAAATAAGTTACCTCTTAAGTATTTTTCAAGCTAAAAATGATTATTTTCTTCTTCAGGGCTAAAATTGTACAATATTGACAGTTTATATAACAAAGTACTATCGAAAATTTTTCTTACAAAATTACTGTGAAGTTAGTCCAAAGGTACATTTCTTTCTTGAATTTTAGAAATAAGTATTCCCAAATGCATTGGATTTGAATATTACTGCATTTTACGTGTATAGTGGTTGAAGAAAGCAACGACATTATCGCAACGAAATTACATAACGTTGACCAAAGTTTTTATTGAATATAAACTTAAATTCAAACACTTGAACTTATGATTTACACTTAATTGACTACATAGCATGACGCGTTTCGTCGTTACAAACGACTTCTTCAGAATTATTATTCTGTAAGCATCTGAAGAAGTCGTTTGTAACGACGAAACGCGTCATGCTATGTAGTCAATAAAGAGTAAATCGTAAGTTCAAGTGTTTGAATTTAAGTTTATATTCAATTATAATGGATTTACATCAAGTAAACGCCAACACTATTAAATATTTCAAAGTTTTTATCGTTACCGAAAAGAGAATTAATTTCTTTAGTGTATTGGGAGTGGATTTTTTGGTAAATGGGATAATAGAATATGAGCCATCAATCAGAAGAAGCAATCAGATTTATATATGCTTAAATTATCTTATATATGCTTAGATTATTATATTTATATATTACTTAGATTATCGGTGTAAGATTTTTTATTGATACAGTTTTCGGTCTTTTTGATATGTATTAATTACATGTAGTAAATACTAATAATAATTAATTAAAACAAACGCCTTTTCCTAGAAATGGTTCATATCAAAAAGTCAGAAAACTGTATTAATAAAAAATCTGACACAGATAATCTAAGCAACATATATATAAATCTGATTGGTTCTTCTGATTGATGGCTCAAATTCTGATATCCCATTCACCAAAAAATCCACCCTAACACATACACTTAATAAATTCATGCTCTTTTCGCTAATCATAAAAACCTCGCTAAACATTGCGTAATTTAAGAAACGCGTGGGGCGCTTGAAAAACACATCTGGAAACAATCCACTCGAAAAGGTGAATTGAAATTCAGTCAGTGTCCTCATTGCTTCCTCCAACCACTATACACGTAAAATGCAGTAATACTCAAATCTAATGCATTTGGGAATACTTATTTTTAATAATGAAACAATATTTAGAATTTTTTCATATATTAACAATACTCATGACGCGCTTTTCGAAGTACTACTTCTTTTTCAAATGCTGAATTAAAACAGATGTAATTTTACAAATATAATACTTATAACTGCTCTCATATTACATTACACTTTACAAATACAAGTCATTTTTTTTGAAAGAGCAATATAAATTCAATGTGCAATTTATTTGGAGAACAATATAACTACAATGGCAACTTTATATTTGCAGAAAAATGCCTGAAGAGGAACTTACATTTGAAAGCATGAAAAGGGTACTCACTGAACCGCCAGAAGTACGCAAAGAAGCTGAAGCAGAACGAAGAAAAATGCTGAGTCACACATTTAGAACTGCAACATTCTCAGAGCTCATACGAAGAACTCAGCCAAAACATGACTTACTTCAAAACAAGCTAAATGATATTTTCAAGTCTTTAAGTGCCAATGAGGCTAGAAGCCCCTCAGAGGAAGAAGAAAAGAGACCTAGTATTCCAACTTATGAGCAAAATTTTCCAGAATTGTTCTTTTACTAAGCATTTCATTGATCATTGGTGTTGTTCTTAGCTTTTTTAGCCTGGTTTTAGCAGCATCCTTAAAGATCTGAATTCTCGATTTTGGAGATTTATAAGATGTAAGAAAGGATTTATCACAGATATCACAATTCGGAAAAAAGTTGATCTAGGTCTCTTTATTTGTCTTGTGATACATATAAGTTAGCATAGAAAAAATTTCCTAAGAAACTGCAGTAAATGAACATCAGAAATGTTTACATTAAACTGTAACATAGAAGATTAGAAACGTAAATTGAAAATCATTATCATAAATACACCATCAATATTTTCTAAAATAGAGTGAACTCTGAATTGTGTGGATATCATTTTTAGAAAAATTAAATTGCATTTTGAAATTATTGTGGATTGGCAAGTGTGTCATCCAACTTTCTGTATTTAACTCAATTATTTTGCGTACCTTGATTTGAAAAAATGAGGATATTTCTTAAATGATTATGTTGAGTAATCTTGATTTAAGAAGTTTTTTCTACACTTTGAATGAGGATGCTGCCTAATTCGTAATATATAAAAATTAGTCCCACCAAAGAGTTTCAACAACTGAAATGTTGTCTCAATACACAGATCACCAAATTGTTGGAAACCTATGTATCAGCTCTTTGATTCTATTTTTCTAGAGTATGTTTTAAAGTGAAATATTTTAATATTCTGTTGTTTTTGTGAATATACAAATAACTCTATTTCAAGTTGAAAACTTAATAAATATATATATATATATACAGAGACATACATTTATTTTTTCTTATCATAAGGTGGAAACATACTTATGTTTAAATTATTTAATTTGAACTAATGCATTTACAATGCACATGGCTCAACTTGATTTGTATAGGGAACATAGGAAATAAATTCAAATCCATTTTCACAGAACGGTCCCTAAAAACAAAGAGAAGATTCACTTCAAACATAAAAAAATCTACAATTACACAAACCGGATTAATTACTACACATCCTTTATGCGTTCCTTGATAGGATTCAGACTTATCTCCAATAACTACTAAGTCTGGTAAGGGATGAAGCCTTAGAGTATAGTCAAAATCCCAATGGACTGGTTGGGAATTCAAAGACAATGGAGTTAAATGGCCTTGGCTGATAATAGTTCTTGTAATCTGAAATAATGTGGTCATATTAAACTACTTTTAAGACTAATCATTGATGCCTTACTGGATCAGCATGACTTCAAAGAATACTATTTGTAATATGCCCAAATACAATGCAAAATTGATGTTATAAATAGGTAGAGTACTTACACTTTCTGCAATATTTTCTTTTTTTGGTTTGAAAAAAGTGCCTTGCAACATTTTAGGCAACAGATCTGACCGAAAGACCACTATTTCTCTATGACAGTATTGGATTCTGCAGGGATTTGTAGTAAAAATGGTCTTTGGTATTGCTTTAGCCAAATCTCCAGTGATATAAGAAGGTAAGGGCAGTCTGAGAAATATATGGAGTGATGATATTAATAAATAAATGATGATATATATATATATATATATATATATATATATATATATATATATATATATATATAAAAAGTGTCGAAATATCAAGAATTGTAATGAATAAATGAGATTTTGAACACTTCACCAGACCGATTATTCCTGTTTCCCAAATTCTACATAGATAGTATATATGTATATATATATATATATATATATATATATATATATATATATATATATATATATATATATATATATATATATACATATATATATATCGATCTGGTGAAGTGTTCAAAATCTCATTTATTCATTACAATTCTTGATATTTTGACACTTTTTTGTGTCTTGTGTCAGTAAACAGTTTAGCAATATGTAGGGTATAAGTGGAAACAAAAAAGAGACATTTGTTGAATAATGTTAGTTCTGTTATCATCACTTAATAAACTCCAATTTCATTACTTTGCAGCTTGTTTTTCTCCTGAAGAAGACACAAAAAAATGTCAAAATATCGAGAATTGTAATAAATGAGTTTTTAAACCCTACATGTTGCTAAACTGTTTAGTAACATGAAGTGATGCCATTCTAGTAGTAGATTTCTGGTTATTATCTTCCTGATAAAAATTTCTATTATATTACTTTCATCAACTATGGATGACCACTTTCAAATGCGTGAATATTACAACATATGCAATTATAAAATCATGAAAATAGCTCACCGTGGGACAATATGAGGTGTAGCAGGATCTGTCATACCAGGAATAAATACAAATTGGCTATTGTCCATGATGTGCGGAAACCGAATGATTAAATCTCCAAGCTGCTTGAAACATTTTTTCAAAATATCCATTCTTTCACTTCCATGTGATTCAGAAATAAAATTACCCAAAAATATGAAAGCTATTGGAGGGTCATTTTGAAAACCTTCAAATAAAATTTCTAACTTTTCAAAAACCTGGAATTATAAACAATGATATAAACAATTAATATAAAAACTATGTTTTACCATAGGATGGTCCAACCAAATATCAGAAAAAAAAAGCATAATACCATCTGGTTTTTTGGCTGCATAATCTTTCAAATTTGTAGAATCTCTTAATGGGATTCTTGATGGACCACCAAAATAGTTCAGATTTGCAAAAGAAGGCCTTGAATTAAATTAAAAAAAAATTATCAACATTTGCACTCAATTGGTGAAAAAAATTATCTAAGAGAATATTTGAAATAATATTCAAACTGAGAAATACAACACATAAAAAGGTAATTATAAATATTTTATGAAGAAACAATAATAGTGTTATACCGAAACCTGAAATAAACTGTATTTGCTCTTTCACATTGAATAATACATCACAGTCAATATTCATTTTTATTTGAAGGTATCTTGGCTTGACAAAATTATTGCTCAAGTTGATGTTTAAGTGACTTTATTAAAAATTATCTAATATATACTAATTACCTCGATTCTTGATATTCCTCTCCTGGAGGCATAATCATGGTAGAAACTGTTAAAATTTTATCCTCATAAAGTCCGTTTACCAAAACAAAGCTATTTTCAACGAAGAAACCACCCTCAAATCTGAAAATAAATGAATATTCTTGAAAATTTTTCAATTTCTTTTACAGTATTTATCAGCAAAACCTGTCAAAAATTACTACCTACATATTCAATTTACATAACAACCTCATATTAAGAAAGAACATTTATTGGATACTTTCAAAAGGCTATTGATCTAAGTCTTCCAGCCAGTTATAGAAATTTTACAGTGGTATTTAAATAATATATACACATATATAAACTCATAATATCGAATAGGTGTTCGAATAAGGGAGTGACAGGTAGTTTCCTCTTCAGTGGATTGTCCCTGTTGCACTCCCATGGAGAAGTGATAGGATTATATGTTGGTTATTTCCAAGAGAGATGAACTTTTTGCTAGTCTATTTAGCCTATTGATTATGGGTTCTATCTGCGTAGCCTCAAACAGCAACTCATTAGATTGTTTGGATTGCGTATTTTTGTTATTTTACTAATGTTCTTTCACCTATTTTTATGTTCGTCAATAATGCCTAACTTTCATTCAAAAAAAAATGGATGTTCATATACTAAAAGGGGTCTACATATCATTTTATATATTTTGCTTGGCATGGTAATGCTAATTCCGTCTTTTTTGTATGTTAGTGACCTGAAGTGTTTTGCTCTACTGAAAGTTGCTTGTTTTTCTTATCTTGTTTCGGATTTGAAGTTCAGCTTATAATCTATTAGGATTCCTAGATATTTACATATGCTTGTGTGAAATAAAGTTTGTATTGTAAAGTTTGACATTTGGAGAATTTGCGTTTATCTTATGATTGAATATGATAAAATTTGATTTTGCTGGGTTAAGTTAATTCTCCATTTTTGCATTGAAGCTGTAGTTTTGTTTGCTAAATTTTGCAGTTGGTTTAATGATTCTTTCGCTGTATATCCATGGGATATTAGTGCTGTATCATCTGCAAATTGCAGTATATATGCCTTTTGTTTATTTGTTTGTCATTTCCAGAGAAATGACTATATATGTCGGCACAGAAGAAGTTATAGAGCCATGGAGAAAGGAGCGAGCCCTGAGGTGATACGTGATTTGGGGCAAAAGCTTCTGAATATTCTCCTCTCACTTGAATAGTTCAATCAGATAGGAAACTGTCTACCAGCTTTATTAGATAAGTTGGACATCGTAACTGGAATAATTTGTAAATTAACTCCTCATGCCATACACTATCAAATGCCTTTTTTATATCCATAAATATAACGGCGGAATGATTATCTTTTTTTTAACAGATTGAATATTGGAGGTAAGCGTAATTAGTGGATGAATTATTGATGTGTTGTTTCTGAAACTGAACTGGTATGAAGGGCTAACTTTTCCTGGACTATTGTTTAATCTACTTTTCATTATTTTTTCCAAGTTTTTCCCAACACTGGCAGCAAGGTGGTTGGTCTATAGTTTTCTAAATGTTTGGAATATGTCTCAACTTTATGTATAGTAATTAATATTCCTTTTTTGTATTCCTTGGGAGTATATGAATTGAGTAGGAAAAAATTATGAATTCTCATTATTTCTAGATGTATTGAATCGTCTAGTTTCTTCAGCCTTGGCAAGTTCATAACCTGGAGCACTATTTTTGCATTGATTAAGTGCAACAAAATATTCTTTTTCGTTTATAGGTTCAATCATATTTTCTACTTGTGTGCTTCAAAGTTATTTTGGTACCATTGATGTATATAGTTTTTATGATCTCACTCAAAATCCGAGTTGCAGCTGTGTTCAACCTCATATTAATATTTTAATGATTTCACGCTTATGTTCATCTACAGATCATCTGCAGTTATTTAAAAAATCTTGTATATTTTCAGAATAAATTTATAAAAATTCCGCCAAATCAAGGTGATCAAATACTTCCATGATATAATATTTTATAGATTATAATATAGTCGACAACTGTTCACTATAAATTCATAACAATGTTGTTCTAAAATATACTTTATCAACTCTGGTTGAAATTATCATTTACACAGAAGATCTCTACATAAATTCATGTAAAATGTATTACATACTTTCATAAAGAGGCATCTAGAATTTCCAGAACACTTAATTTTTCCAAAAGTTAGACTTAATTATTTCCACATACAGTATATTCAATGGAAATATATCCTTTGGATGAAACAATTAGAGATTTAATAGTCTTTCAATTATTTGAAATTATAAGGACCACTTAGTTTTATAGGACAGCATTATATCATAGTACCATTCTTTACGAGCCAAATTAATTCCTGCATTTCTTTTTTTGAAAATTTGACTTCAAACGAGTGATGAAATCTACAAGGTATTTTAATTATAAATTGACAAGTTTATAAGTTTAAGGATAGATGAAAAAATTTGATGTTCAAAAAAGACAATATTTCACATATACTATGGGTTATGATATAGTATATGTGAAGTACTTCATGTACTATTATAATTTCCAATAATATTCACCCCAGAAGTCAATTGATAACTCATAAGCCTAAATTTGAATATGATTCAAATAGTTTATTAATTCAAAACTTAAAAATTACTACAAGATCATATATCTAACTTACTTCGCATGACTCAAGTCCAACTGGACAATACCTGTAGGATCTTCCAAATAATATTTTCCCTCAGAAACTTGTAGAATCGACCCTAATACCAATGTCTTCTTTAAACAAAGATTTGAGGATGTCAATAAGAAATCTACAGTTTGTAAAGTAAGTTTTTGATTGGTACCAGCACTTGCAGTTTTAAGAAATATTCTTTTAGTCCTTTGCAGAATTGTTTCATATCTATCAATAAATATTATTGGCTTTGTACCAGCTTCTGAAAGAAGTGTTGATTTCCTTTGAGACAAAAAATAAAGCTTTCTATCTGGGTTGTATTCAAATTTTGGAAAATCAAATGCCCTTATTACTGAAAATGCTGTCTCATTTTTATCGTGACCAGCATTCAAGAATATCTGTAAAAGGAGATAAAATCAGATTATCACTGCACAAATAAATTAAGAATACTATAAACCAATGAAGTACCTCTACAGCTCTAGCTACTTGTTCCTTCTCTATACTTTGTCCTGCAGAGCACTGATTCTCTAGAGATGTGCTTAAACTAACTAAACAATTTTCAAATGATTCCTTATTTCGCAGATCTATTTTGTTTCGAACCAACTCATCTACTATTATATTGCACAACTCCCTAAAAAACAAATGGTAAATTATCCTTCGTTTTGGTGAATTCTTAAACATTCATTACCTTCGTATATTAAACCCTCCTAATTTTAAACTATTTTGAACTTTTCTAATTAGTTTATCTTTATCCATATTTAATACTCATAAATTTCAAGGAAAATCAACAGATTTCATTATTTGAATTTTAATATAAACACAAATACAAAACCTAAATTTCTTTTATACTTCAACTTAAACTTAGTATTCCCGCCATTCAGAGTTAAATTTTTAATAACGTAAAGAATTCATTCTTTTTCTTCAACAGAATCAAGATAACTGAGATTGAATTCTCGCTGACCTCTTGGTGAAACATGATTAAATGAAAATTTGAATCAAACTCTTGGTTTAATGTCTCACAAATATATTGAATAATAAAATTATAATATATTATTTTATTTATTTGGGGTGTATATTTAAACCACCCCATATTTTGGGGTGGTTCAGCATATGTAGAGAAAATTTTTGTCGTCCAGAAATGGGCATTACGCACAATTTTAGGTATAGGATACAGGGACTCATGTCGAACCTATTTCAGGCATAATAACATCCTGACTATATATGGCCTATATATCTATCGACTGCTTATATTTCTCCATAAGCATAGTCAGTACTTTGAACAATGCAAGAACACAAATATTACCAGACAAATTTCTCCGTATTTATATATTTCCGCAATTCACTGCTCTGCATTGAGAGAGAAGGGGCACAATATGCGGGTATAAAACTATTCAACAGATTGCCAAAGTCGATTCAAAAGATCGAGAACCACCGACTGCTCAGGAAGTCTGTTTACAATTTGATTTTGAAATGTGAACCATATAGTATTGAAGAATTTGAATTTTTTTGTAGAATTGATGTAGTATAGGATCTAACTTCTGGGTGATTTTGTAATTGTTTTGTAAACGAATTTTGACTTTTTTCATTTTCATTGTTGCACCTTCAACATTGATATGTGTAGCAATAATTATTGAAAGTAAATATTATTATATTATTATCATTATTTTTAATATTATTATTACAACTTTGATTCAACATGTTCCCAGCGGTCAGCTCATTATCAAGTGATAATGAGCTGTGAAACATTAAGGCAAGAGTTTGATTCAAATTTTAAAAAAATTAAAGATATTCCTGATGTCACCCTAAAATAATTTCCTCTTGAAGTGTTGTGACTTTTCTAGCACTTTCAATATTCAGTTACTTACATTTTATTATTAAATTATACACATTTTTAAGAATTACAAAAATATTCTTTATATTGTCCTCTATCATATTGTTTGGGTAGTGGACAATATTTAGATCAATATAGGACAATACCTTCATCAGATGGAAGAAAACTAATAATGATGAAAACCAGTTTTCACAAACCTAATGACGGTATTGTATACCGAAACAATATTGTAGTGGACAATATATAGAATATTTTCGAAATTTTAGAAATGTATTTAATTTATCAATAAGTTGACATGGAATTTCAATAACTATCTCCATCCTCAACCAACACTGTTTACTGTCTCTATATGTAAAAAAAGAAAATATGATCGGATAACACCTCACTTCTCATAAATTAATTGGTTGAAGATGAAATAAATGATGATAATAGTGTAAATTAAATCAAATTAAAGCGTTTAAATTATCACATATTTATTATAGTGGATTTGCATCAAGTAAATACCAATACTATCCAATTTCTTATAATTTCAATTGCAATTAGATAACTCAAAGATTATAAACCAGCAAAGTCATTATGAGATTATAATTATAAAGTAAAGAATGATAATTATCAACTAAATTCCTATTTAATAAACAAATGACTATTGTTTGGGAGTACCTAGTTCTCATATCAAATTTTATAAACACCGTTTTAGTAAGAGAGCTGACAGACATTTTTAAGCAAGTATTTGAGGTGCCTTGAGAGTATGTTAAATACGTTTTCTGTGTTATTTAAACACAATGCCGACGCTTGGCTATGAAGTTTTGGATATTGGCCGAGTGATAAGGAAAAAAATCACTCATATTCATAGCATGAAATAGTATTTAAAGAGTGACTCATAGGTACATCAAATTTTTCAATTGATAGAACTTCTTTGAACTAGTGAAGAGAATTGAAATTATTTGATGTGAGATTGAAAATATTCAATTCATTAAATTAACAATGAATTCCGAATCAGGCCATAAACCAAATATTATTGGAAGATTGTTATAAACACTTTATTGAAAGTAATATGTACGATTCAGCTACAGTTTATTCAAATAGACATGTTCACAGGTTTAGTGGTGCTATTATAATTACTTCATCAGATTGTCAGAATATCTATTATCACTTAATATATTTATAGCCAGTCCTATGATTTCTATGGACATTACAGATGTATTCATCGCGTAATTATTAGGTAAAATGCAAAGAAAAGATAAATAATCGTTATAAAAGAACAAAACATAGAAAAAAATCAGAAGCTTTCTCTGTTATTATAGGAAACGTCAAATTTTGATATGTCCAAATTTAGGTTAAGTTTTCAAAATTTAAACAAAATATAGAAAAAAATAATAGTGCAAAAGGTAAAATGTGGTCTTTCTTTTCCCGAGACCCATCTAAAGATTTTAACTTTGAGATTGGTGAATTAGTATCACGCTTAGAAGATAAGAGTATATGGAATTTGCATAAAGGCAAGAGGAAGGTCAGATGACGAATGCATATATGAACATGGAATTATTATTATATCAAAAATTTTACAGGTAGGATCTGAAGAGGTCTCAATCTTTGTATTTGATGTTAAAAGTGGGTCTGAAAGTCAGCTGGATATTGCCAAATCTGCAGTGAAACGCTTGAAGACTTTGCGACATCCAAGTATACTTACATTTTTAGATAGTTATGAATCTGACAAAGTAATATACTTAGCCACAGAATGTGTGGAGCCTTTGGCAGTACATTTGCAGAAATTGTCAATTGAAGGACCCCAGAAAGATCTATATATAGCATGGGGCATTTTTCAGATAACAGTAAGTGCTATTTATGAAACTATTGTAATGAATAGAAAACCCTATCTTCTGAATTAATTGACTATTCCTCAAAATATAGCACATATACAGCGGCAATGAGTTTGACAAAATTATGAGAAAGTTATAAGAATAGTGAGACATATCTGGTGCTCACATGTTTTTTCAATTGAAGCTATTTCTTGAAACTATTTATAATAGATTTTCGTTCACAGAGAGCTCTTTCCTTTCTTAATAATGATGGAAATTTGAAGCACAATAATGTTAATATCTGGTCAGTATTTGTTAACATGTCTGGAGAATGGAAACTGGGAGGAGTCGAATATGTATCAGCTGCTCAAGATAACATTGGTTTTCCTTATAAAATATTACCAACTCTAGATGTCTATGATCCACCTGAAAAGACTGATCCCAGCAAACTTCGACTTGCTAATAAGTGGTGAGTGCTGCATATATTATGTTTTTGTTATATTTATGCTATACATATATTAATTCTTCCAAGTTCGGCCGATATGTGGGGTCTTGGTTGCCTCATCTGGGAAGTGTTCAATGGCTCTTTGAATACTCAGTCTTCCCTGAAGATTCAAGAGAATGTAAGTTAAATTTTTTTGTTGACTTTTTTGTTCTTGATTAAAATTTTGAAACAACTCTGTAATTCATATTTGTAACTAGCTGTATATTAATAATATATTTGGTAGTGGAGTTATACCTGTTACATTAATAATCTATTCATATTGAATGAATTATTGAATTCATCAGTTTTTATAAATTACATTTCATGTTGTCATAATATATGTTTGTTATTTTCTATGTGTTCAATATTATTTCTTTATATCCTTACTCAGTTTTTTCACTAAACTGTCATTGTTTTTAGAATGAACATATTAAGGAAATAGAAAGAGAGTATTTGTGTCTTTTTTCATTTAGTGTACATTTGCATAAAATGTTTTGGTAATAACTTCGTCTTCTTTGATGAATGGATTGATAGTATGAATTGGAATAATAAGTTTGTCTATGTGAAAACTCTCCAATAAGTAAAATACCTATGTGACATAATTGTACTTTTTGATCTTGATGATGGAAATATTTCAATAAATATATTCAGAACTTCAAATTTTAAAGTTAAAGAAAACAAATAATTCTACCTAAAAGTAATACTATCCATATTTCACAATAACTCCAGATTTTCCTTTCATTGTGTGATTTGACTAATAAAGGTTTTTGGAGAGTTTCTAGTCACCCAGAAATCTCTAAGGGTGACACCTAAAATAATTGGGTTCGGCTTCTCATTATGCAATAACACAAATATTGAAAATGTAAAATATTCTATATATATATAAAGTTTTCATTATTGATCAGTTGTGCTTGTATTCTGACTTTTTGTTGTATCAATATTTTTACAGATACCCAAACAACTGGGTCCATTATATTGTGAACTTATAGGAATAACCCCTTCTTCAAGGCCAAATCCAGCAGATATTATTACCAGATGTAGAAAACTAGGAGGATACTTCAAGAACGATTTAGTAGATACTTTACTATTTTTAGAAGAAATTCAAATAAAAGATAAAAATGAGAAAAATCGGTTTTTCTCGAATCTTACACCTCATTTGGATAATTTTCCAGAAAATGTTTGTAAACACAAAATTTTGCCCCAGTTAATAACAGCATTTGAGTATGGTGATGCAGGCTCAGCAGTTTTAGCACCTATGTTCAAGGTAAAACCTTATTTGAAAATATACTATTTATATATAAATTAATTGTTATTCCCTGCAGCTGGGAAGATTACTGAAAGAAGTAGAGTATCAAAATAAAATTGTACCATGTGTTGTAAAGTTGTTCAGTAGTAATGACAGAGCTACAAGATCTCGATTGTTGCAACAGTTAGAACATTTTATAGGCCATTTACAAGCTGGTACAGTAAATGATCAGATATTTCCCCAAATTGCTCATGGTTTTATGGACACCAATCCTACTATTAGAGAACAGACTGTCAAAGTAAGAAAAATTTGATTTTTCTTCAGGCACTGAATTTTGATAAAATGATGCCTATTACTCATTTGTTTCAGTCTGTGATACACCTAGCTCCTAAATTAAGTTATAACAATTTAAATGTTGAAGTATTGAAACATTTTGCCCGTCTGCAATCCAAAGATGATCAAGGTGGTATACGAACAAATACCACTGTCTGTCTTGGAAAAATAGCACAACATTTACATCCCCAGATTAGACAAAAAGTATTGATTTCAGCATTCATTAGAGCAATGAGAGATCCTTTTGGTCCTGCAAGACAAGCAGGCAAGTGATATGTAGATAATATATAATTATTCTTATATATGTTATTATATTATAATATTATTTTATATATATATATATATATATATATATATATATATATATATATATATATATATATATTTATTTATTTAAGGAAATTAAGTTTTTGTGCTTATGGCATTGAATGAAATATTTAGAAAAAGAACGCTAGAACATTCATTCGAAAAATTCAAATTAGCCTCAAATTAATTCTAATTGATTCACTTATGACTCCAAGTGGAATACCGTCAAGTAATGAATAGAATTCGACCTATAGGAATCAATAGAAAACATCTCTAGGATCATAAACACTCCGAGCATCGAACATTCACACTACTTCTATATCTGTAGGTACCTACTAAATTGCAACGTCTATTTGACAAATGTCATCATATGATGTTTTCAAATGTCAATAGGTAGCGACAGTAGTACGCTCGTGATTGTTCCTGTATTTCAGGGGCCTATTCGGCCCATGAAATTCAAGGAAATTAAGTTTTTGTGCTCATGGAAGATTTTGTGCACCGAATGAAATATTTACGAAAAAATATTTCATTCAGTGCCATAAGTACAGAAAATTAATTTCCTTGAAAATATCGCCGAATAGGCCCCTAAAATACGGGAACAACCGCGAGCGTAGCCTCTATCTTCTATAGACGTGCTGCTATAGAGTTTGACTGACGAGTTTCTTACATAACGAAGCAGCTGTCTCGCGCTTCTATCAGGTGTAGCATCGATCTCAATATTTTTCTAACATTTATTCCTTGAAGGATAATGGAGGCATCACAACGTACACGTTCACATATCTAGCTGTACTATAACATTCTTTTGGTTAATTTGAATTTTTCAAATGAATGTTTTAGTGTTCTTATATGTTTTTTTCTTGACAGTTTTCCTTTCTGTCAAGCGTTTTAATAAAAAATTATTCAAAATTGTGATTAGTAACAGACAGTGAAAGTAGGAAAATTAATTTCTTAATTTTTTTTTAAAAGATTTGAAGTAATAATGAATGATCAACTTCAATCATTCCTAAAGATAAATAATTTTTTGTCACACCAGCAGTTTTGCTTTAGGAAAAACAAATTTACAATCCTTACTATAAAATCTCTTCATGTCTTCATTTTGGACAGTCTTGAGGAGTACCTGATAACATCACTCAACTTCTGTAATTTATTAAAAGCATTTTATCCTATTCTTCTTTGCATAGAGACAGACGAGCAAGAAGTGGAGTGTATCACTTCACAACTTAAAAATAATAAGTCAGCGGGTATAGATGGACAGAAAGCTGAAAGTTTGAAAAAAATAATCGATAATATTAAAACAACAATTGTATTTCTCATTAATAGGAGCATCGTCAGTGGCATATTTCCAGAAATACTGAAGGTCTCTGTAGTGGTGCCCATGTATAAGGGCTCTGATAAAACATATATGCAAAACTACAAACCGATATATTTAACCTCTTCTTTATGGAAAATATTTGAGAAAATTCTTAAAAAGTTGATGTGTAGTTTATAGAACGATACGGACTATTGTCGAAAAAGTAATATGGGTTTCAGAGAGCAAGGTCTACTCAGGATGCTATAGTAGAGCTTGTGACATTGATATCAGAGGCCATTGAGAATAATGCTCCTGCTATATACGTTCTTGTCGATCTTGCTAAAGCCTTCGACATAGTAGATCACGCACAGCTTCTGCAAACGCAATAATCTGGGATGGCGATCAGTATCTCTCGAGCTGATGAGATCTTATTCAGTAGATAGAAGACAACGTATCTAAATAAGAAATGAATTAAGCGAAATAGATGTTGTATCATGTGATGTTCCTCAAGGTACCGTACTTGGACCTCTGCTCTTTCTGCTTTATGTTAATGAGCTTTTCTCGATTGACGTGCGGGGAGAGGTAATCAGCTTTGCCGATAATACGGCAGTCTTTTTCACGGGACCTAGTTGGGAGCTCTTAGAAAGTAAAGTACAGAGAGAGAGAGAGAGAGAGAGAGAGTTTGGTTATATCATGGATTTTTTCACAGAAAAAAAATTGACTATGAATATAGACAACATTTTCTACCATTCACGAGTTATGTCACTAATCTTCCAAGCTACAACAGGATCAATATTGCAGGATATGAAGAGGAAATTACTAAAGCTGATAACGTTAAGTATTTAGGGATTACAATTGTTAATTATCTGAGATGGGACACCCAGGCGGAAAAAATTGTGAACAAAATGAGAATGCTGTTACCAAAATTAAAATTCTTGAAAAGTATCTGTAATGAACAGGAACTGAAGACAGTTTATCGTTGCTTAGTTGAACCATATTTGAGTTATGGTGTTATAGCCTCGGGTGGATTATCTGATTGTTATTACGAACGAGTTGAGATCATGCAAAAATGGATACTTAAGGTTATGTTTCGGGAGAAGATCAGATATTCATCGGCGAAGCTGTACGCTCGATCTTAAGTATTCACGGTGCGGCAGCTATGTTTATTGCCTTCTCGTGAGACAGTTTCGTTGGAAGATGCAGAATTTCAGAAACCATAGCTCTAGGAGTGGCATCAGTATGCCAACACCATAAGTAAGGAAAACTCTAGGTCTCAGGATGTTAACCTTCCTGGGTCCTCTTATGTATAATGCGCTCCCTATTAATGTCAAATATATCACCTACATTAACGCTTTCAAAAAGCGATTTATGGACTGGATTAATAACTGTGGAGAAGAGAATATTGAATTTCTTTTGAATAGATGAAATTTTACAAGAGCATGTGTCTGATGTCGTTCGTGTTGTTCTTCATGTACAGTTATTGGTTAAGTTTATCTTACATTACCTTGGATCAGGTTTTTTTAATCATTTTTTGAAGTACAATAAAATTGTAAAGTGAAATAGAAATATAATTGAACTCACCTCACACACAAGTTTCATACTTTTTGTGAGTGAACTATGTTTATTTATTTGTAGTATTTGTATTATTCACTTATTTTCAAATTTCCTTTAAGTTTGAAATTATGTATTATCTAAATAAAATTATTATTATTATTATTATTATATGCTCGAAGAAGTTGGAGTTCTACGGAGTAAAGTGCACTTCACCTTTTTCAGCCATACTTGGACGACAGAAAACTAGAGCATGTTGTATTTGTTATATTTATCGATGACTTACTAAAAAATATACGCGGCTTCGTATCTTAAACGCGAACGACAAACCTTTCGCAGTTAGAGCTAAAGACACGTTGCAAACAACAATACAGGCAAATTAAGAAAAATCAACTAGTGCACTAGTAGTATACTGTACCCTAATAAAGAAAGAACTCAAGATGTTATCTTTTCAGCATCTATAAAAATGCCAACTAACTCTGGGAATAATTATGTACAGAATATTTGGAATCAGTAATGTACCCAATTAAAGAACAGTTTGTACAGTACAATAACGCCATAACGACGAGCCAAACAAATTATTAGTCACACTGCAGCCAAACAAAGTTATCACGCTTCGTTTCACTCTAGATTAACTTATGGTGTTGAGATATCGCTTGCCATGTTAAAACCCCCGTTTTATCTTTAAATAACCTAGGCTAGCTGAAAACAAGCTGTCACACATTCGGTCTGATTGACACTCAGTAAGAAAAAGTTAAAATGTATGAATTTACCAGATTTCTTCGTATTTACAATAAAAGAAAAGAATTTATCTATATAATTCTATATAGATGTTGGATTCACAAGTTTGTCCTTTGATATATAGCTTGAAGCTCCAGCGACGTGTTTCTAACGCTCCAATCAAGATAATTTTGAGGCTCTAGCCAAGGTGTTATTAAGGTTCCAGCCAAGATTGAATTATAGCTCAAGCCATTTTTACTTTGAGAGCTCAGCGTAGGTTGAAATATAGCTCCAGCGAAAGTAGTTTGAGAGCTCCAGCGAAGGTACTTTTAGAGCTCCAGCGAAGGTACTTTTAGAGCTCCAGCGGAAGTTGAATTACAGCTCCAGCGAACGTACTTTGGAGCTCTAGCAAACGTGACGTCAGTTTAGACGCTACAGATAATTAATTAATCCACTTGGTATTAAGATTATATTATAATCAAAGTAAAAATCTACCAAATCTTATTTGTAAGATTACGATTTCACTTCTTAGATGGATAATTGACGAAAAAAGAAACGTGTAACGAGAATTCGGCCCGCTATATCTGCATTTTAGATGTGCGCAGGTTATCGTCGCAACTGGACGAGTTCATTCATGAAGGGGTGAACACATGCATTTAATGCGAGGAATGCAAGAGTCCAGCGACGAAGAACATAATAAAGTCAACTGAATCAACAATTTAGTGGCGGTGGTAGTGTGGGGAATTCACACGTTACAATGTACAACAAATACTTGTACCTATGCAAAAGAAGCAATCTGGACCTTGAAAGGGGGCAAATACACAACCCATTGCAAACCACTGTTGGTTAAATATAAACTGTAGTAGCTCTATGATGAATGTTATTAATCACTTAGAATCTCATGTTATTAAATTTTATAGGCAGTCAATTGCCATAATCTGAGTACAAATGGCAATTTAAATATCTCACCAACAACATTGTCAATCCATTCAAGAAGATCTTTACTATAATGAAACAATATTTAGAATTTTTCATATTTGATACAAATACGCATGACGACGTTTCGAAGTACTACTTATTTATCAAATGCTGGATTATTACTCATAAAATTGATAAAACTATTAAAATAATACTAATAAAATTCAGTATTAATCCTGCATTTGATAAAGAAGTAGTACTTCGAAACGTCGTCATGCGTATTTGTATTAAATTATGAGAAAATTCTAAATATTGTTTCAGTATTAATCCAACATTTGATAAAGAAGTAGATCCTTACTAACTAAACTTTACAATGAGTTATCAGCACTTGGAAGAAAACTTTGGAAAATCTTTCACTTGAACGAACATTCTCCTAAATTTTTTATTAGAGACTATATTATGAATTTCAATTGAATTTTGTGTTTTGAATTGATTATTCATGTAATTTAAATATAGTTTTGTGATTCCATTGTTACCTTCGACTACTTCAACTACAATTGTTTCATTATTTTTTTAGGCATTCTAGCACTAGCAGCTACTCAACAGTATTATTTACTTAATGAAGTGGCATCTAGAATATTACCAGCGCTTTGCCAATTGACAATGGATCCTGAAAAATTAGTGAGAGATTCTGCTTTTCGTACTATTAAGGGTTTCTTGGGAAAACTTGAAAAAGTTTCTGAAGATCCCAGTTTGCGCGAGAGTATGGGTAAGAAGTTGAAATTAATGGTTCAATTTTTTTGTATATATATGTTTATTTATCTAGAAGCTGACGTCAATACTGCAACTCCGAGTTTAAGTAATGCAGCTGCAACCTGGGCTGGATGGGCTGTTACTGCAGTAACTGCAAAATTCTACCGAAGCCAGTCTGATACTGTGAAGTCAATGAATCCAGTAACTACCAAAATGCTCACTAAACCTGCCTCACTTGGTAAGGAGTAGTCTGAAAATATTATTCTCGTATCTGTGTTTTGAATGAACTCAACTTATTGTCGCCATGTAAGGGTACAACTTCAAATGCCGTCGTCCCCTGTATTACACGTTTTTCTATGCTCTTTAGTAAAAGTCGCCTTTTCCAAAAAAGGCGACTCCAAAGTTCCTCAGGTCCTCCGCATCCCCTTTCTTCTAGAGCAGAACCATGGACGCGTTGTTCCACGATGTGGGAATGTTTCTGTTTTTCAAACAGTCACTGAAGAGCCTCAATAGAATGCGGTGAAGTACTGGGCCCCCTGACTTGATAACGTCCACTGTGAGATCGTCCTCACCTGAAGAGGTACCGGCATTCAAGGATTCAATTGCAGTTCTCGTTTCTGATGCCAGAACTTCCGGTGGCTCTTCATCCGATATTATCTCAACATGATTACGATTATGGCTATAGAGTTGTTTGTCGAACTCATTGGCGACTTTTAGAATTTCGGATTTCTTCGTAATTTTGTCTCCGTTTGAATTTTGAGCGCGATTATCTGATGTTTCCCTATCATGTTCTTGTGGATAGCTTTCTTATAGCTTCTTGTATCTTCTATAGCCTGCCTCACTGTTCTTGTGTTGTATTTCCGGACATCCCCTCTGACTTTTCTCTTTACAAGTGCACTCAGTGATGCATATTCGTTCCATTGGCTTCTAGTCCTCAGTGAAGCTTTCATGTTCTGTGTTTATCTTGGGCTGCTTTCGTTTTGTCAGATAATTTAAAAACTTTGTGACCAGTTTGATATCCTCCAACCTCGAGAGTCTCTGATTTAATATCGTTTAGCAGCGCATCTTCTGTCTCTGTCGGTCTAATCGGCTGGTTTGAGATTTCCCTGTCGAATTCGTCGGATTTCAATCTTAGGTTTCCGGTGTTAACTCGCTTCTCTCTGCACTTGAAGAGATTTCTCCTCTCCAGCTTGCCATTAAAGCAGACTGCACATCTTACCATGCGGTGACCACTTCCTGCGTCAAACTGGTTCAGCACACCACAATGTTCAGAAATATATATATGCCTTCTGTTCAGAAATATGTGTCAAGTTCCGTTTTGATGTTGTTAGGCCCATTCCAAATCCATTTCAGGGATGGCTTCTTCCGAACAATGCTATTCGCTACAACAAGAGAACAAGCCTCCGCAAACTTCATCATTCTGCTTCCTCGATCATTTCGCATGCTATATCCGGAACCTCCAACCGACCGCTATGCGGGTTGTTTTTCTCCAATGTGAGCATTGAAGTCGCCTATAAGTTGTATACAGGAGTAAAACTCAAAGGAGTTTTTTTCTATTATATGGAAAATATGTAATCATTTATTCCTTGTGAATTTTCTGAAAAATGATCACATTTTGTTTTCAAATTTCCAGAACAGCCATCTAGTAGCAGTATATCAACTACAACTTCAAGTGTAACCTCCATGACATCTTTGGAAGAGGGTAGTAGGGCAAATGATTCAGTTTCAGATTATGATTACGATCATTGGGGAGATAATGACTGGGGTGATATGGAAGTAAGGATTAACACAAAGGAACGGTACCTTATTCTGTAATATTATTTTTTCTAGGCGCATGGTCAGATGGCCAGTAGCAGTGGGAGTGGCTGTGGCGATGGTACAAGTGACCCAATAAGTCCCCCATCGCACTCTGGCCAAGGTAAAGTGACAGATGGTTGGGATAATGAAGAGTGGGGCAGTCTGGAGGAAGAGGCAGTAAGTAATCTTTTTGATAGATTAATTAAATGAAACTATGTAGAATAAATAATTTGGCATATATTTCGCTTATATGCCAAATTATTTAGGTATATATAAGCGAAATAAAAGTATGACAATGAAACTATTTAATTATCTTCCTGGACATATCCAAAATATTAGCAAAAGAGAATAACAAAAGTCATAAGAATTATTGAATTGTGAACCTTACTCGATAAACGCATTGCTGTGTAAATTACTTAAATAGTAGCACAAAATTGTTTATTTTGACGTTTTTCTCTATTTGATGAAATTTATTCACCATCTCTCCTCTTCTAACTTCTGCCGAGTTGGTCCCACCAGATACCGAGCATGACCTTGGAACCGTGAATATTCGGTTTAGCCGCCGACGTGCAAGCATGGCCGGGATATCACCATGATTTCCTACGCTTGGGATTATCGCCATGAACCCATTTTTGGCCCTCAGTCACAATGCGATGCAGAAATACCTTCCGTCTTTGCCTTGCAAGCAGCTGTTCACAGGCAAACAAACGCCGTTCAACATCTCTTTGGCTTCAACTCGTACGGCACCCAATTTCCTTGTTTATGAATCATTCCCATTACTTTCAGGCGTTTTGAAATGATTTGTTGTGTCACTCCAAATACCCATCCAATTCTTGTTGCGTTTGACACGAGTCTTGATCAAGTAATGCCTCCAATTCTGCATCTTCGAAAACCTTCTCTCTTTCACCGCCATGTTGGTTTTCGGCGTCAAAATCGCCGGTCTTGAAGCGTTGAAACCACTATCGGCACGTTCTTTCACTAATAGCGGCCTCACCATAGGTATTTGAGAGCATTCGATTAGCCTCAGCCGCAGATGTCTTCATATTGAAGTAGAAAATTAAAACCTGCCGCAAAAAAAGAGAATTTGGTTCGTAAGCTGACATGTTTAACCGAGAATAACTTTATGATGCAGACACAAATCAACTAATATTTCGATGGCGTTATATTTAAAAATACCTAACCTTATCGAATGACATCTACGATCTATTTATTTCGACTATCACTTACCACTGTAGCCATCTATTGCAAAACGGCGGAAGCAATGTTGTACACCTTATATATATATATATATATATATATATATATATATATATATATATATATATATATATATATATATATATATATATATATATATATATATATATATATATATATATATATATATATATATATATATATATATATATATATATATATATATATATATATATATATATATATATATATATATATATATTACTAAGCTATCGAATTTTGAATATCTATCGATCAACCAATTCAGAGGAAAGACAAACATGAAAATATGAAATATTTTGGGGTGACAATAGATTGCCATTTGCGATGCGATTTCGCGATTACTGCTGTAATCGCAAGATTTCAAATCGCAAATTCAAATATTGGAACAAAATCTTCAACCTGTTTTATCTACTTTGCACTCCTACAGAGCAGAATACAGATTTGTATCCTTGCATGGGGCAGCTGCAAGTAAACGACGTAATAAGCTGTAAAGAAAAAAAATACTGAATAGTATTTACAACAGTAACTTGCGGTAGCCTTCAGATTTAGTATTGAAAGAAAATGGCTTATTCGATGTTCGACAACTCTGCATGTACAATGTTGGAAACTGAACAATTTTTTATTGTTCAGTTTCCAACATAATGCCGGTTTCACACTAGGCAGAGAGTTTTGGAAAACAGTATTGTTCTCAAAAAACAAAACAGAAACATATTTTGTTTTTAAACTTTTTTACAAACAGACTGTTTACACTGAACTGACAAGTTTTCTGTTTCCAAAACTGTTTTGTGTTTTGCTGTTTGTCCCGTTTTGTTAGTACGACTTTTCAACCAGTACTTTTATTTGATTTTAATTGAAAAAATGTCCGACGACGAATTCATAATTAGCTGTGGTTTTTTTTACTACAATATTTAATAAATAGAAGAAGACGGAGATATTGGGTCAGTTCTTTATTAAAAAGGATATGCAATTATAGTATATTGATTATATAATAAATGATTCACGACCAAAATGTGATAAAAAGTGATAACAGAACTAAACTGATAACAACTTGTTGAATGTCTCAGAGTTGCGTTCACACCAGACAGACAAAAATTAAGAACAAAACTTGTTTTTCCTTTGATCTTTTTTGATTTACCGACTCCAGATGGGAAAGAGTTTTGTTTTCAAAAACAGTTTTTATAAATAAACATGTATTCAAAACTGTTCACTTTTTCAAGAACAAAGAATATTTTTGTTCGGAAAAAGAGTTTTTGTTTGTGTTTATTGTTTTGTCCGTTTGATGTGAAACCGGCATAAGGAAACAATTACATGATATCGAACATACACATCTCACACGTTGAAAAGTTACTCCAACTTCTGTTTCTACTTATTTGAAAAAAGCAACCCAAAGACATTGCTGTCACTTGAAGTTCTTCAACTCATTGCCTCGAAATTACAGACTTTATATGAAGAATATCAATTCAATCTTGATCTTGAAAAATAATTCAAGAGTCATTTGGGTACTTAAGAACGATCTGTGCCACACTACTTTTTTTTGTGAAGTGTGTTTATGTGTCTTGAGTCTTGTTTGAATAAGGGACTGATTTTGCTGGTTTTTCACCTGAGCAGTCGTTTTTGATGTTCTGATTATGTGTCATATTGAGTAATTAGAATTGAAACTTTAATTAAAATTAGAAAATAAAAAATAAAATTAATTGAACTCAATTTGAAATTAATTGACGTATGAGAAACAAACTCACACTCGTCCATTTTGGACATACTGAGATTTTCTCTCAACGAATACTGATGTCGATAGAATATTACAATTATGAAGTTGTTGAAAAAAATGATTATTATATATTTAATGCTTATGTACTTGACAGGAGGGTGATGCTGATTTGACGTCTCCATCAGAAGCGTGGAGTCCAAGTGAAACAGTTCCAATCATTGGCGAACCTCTGAAGGATATGAATACAAATATGTCTATCTCACCTAGAATGCAATCCAGAAAAAATCAAGAGGGGTGGGATAAAGCTGAATTCGAACCACTAGAGGAAAATCCTGGAACGAATCCTAAATTAGAAGAAGCAAGAAAAAAACGAGAAGAGCGGAAACTCATGCGTCAGAAGGAACTTGAAGCAAGGAGAGCTAGTAAGACGATTACTGGTCCAATGAAGCTAGGTTCCAAAAAATTATAATATCGAATTGAAGAAGAATAAGGATTACACAAGTAATTTTTGAGAATATCAAGTACTGAAGACATTGATCTATTGGTTTACAATATATATATAATATTGTAATACATATATATATATATATATATATATATATATATATATATATATATATATATATATATATATATATATATATATATATATAATATACTGAAGTGGAGACGTAACTTTTTCCAGAGATCGGTGGGATTTATAAACTCTATCATTAATATTCCTTAAGTTTTTCTCAGATCTTAAACTTCTGTCACCACAATACTTCAGATCCTTGAATTCTCTTTCAAAAACATATCCTATATTCAGTTACATATTTTGTTACAAGAACCAGAAATGAAAAGTCTGAAAAACCTGTTCTTCAAGGCATTCCTTGGTTTCTATTTATACTAAACACTTGATTTAAAAGATTTGAATTTTTGTAAAATATTCGCCTTATGGATAATATGGAATTAATCTGAAACATGTGATATCTGGGTGGCAATTCCATATTTAGAATTTGATATTTTATTAGTTGCTATCAGAAGATAGTTGAAAATGGAGTTTTTTCAATACTCACTCTTCCTTAACCATATGTATTGTATAATCTATTACAGTTTGTGTAATGAATGAGTAATTTGCGTATTAAAAAGAATCATTTTTCTATGTATTGAGATAATTGAATTTATTCTTCTGAGCATAAGACTCTGTTTTACGTTAAGTGTGTCAGTTTGTTTTTTGAACAGACCTATTTAATTGGTTTATTTGCTGTACATGTGATATCTTTGTTGTCTGTAATCTCTGAAGGATGTTTAGACTTTCTTTAGTTTTTGCCATTCGAAACCATGACATGTACTATTTTGTTCTATCCTCCAGTTTTTGATATACTTCTGATTCAAGTTCAAGTATATTATCTCACTAGTGGTTTCTGTGTCAATTTGTTTATTATTTTCAAAATTATATTAGTTCAATCATATTAGTTTCAAAAAGATTTTGAAACTATATGATTGGCGTTTTACTTTATTCAATTATTTTACTTATAATAGGCTATATTATCCAAAGAAATTCATTTATATGATTGTATTAGAATGTACTATATTACACAATAGCTTGCAACTATTAAAGTCAGTTTCTCTCTGAAGATTTATTTTTATAGATTGGTAATCTAAGACTCGACATATAAAAAATAGTTAATTGCTGCATTTAGTAATGCATTTCAATTATAAAAGAAAATATTTCATTGCTTCCTAGGTAACTTACTTTTATGTTCATTCACTGATGAAAATTTAAGTGTCATATATGAATAATATTTGTGGATTTTAAAAATATTTTGACGAGGAACATTTTATTATACCTATTTGGAACACTGAAACTTGCAGTTTCATATGTTTCATTTGAGAAAAAAAATTCCAGACCAGAAAACTTGTGGCATTCAAGGTTATTTTTACTGGACAAAAATAATTTTCAATGAATTATTGATGAATATTTACCATTTTTATGAATTAATAATAGGCCTAACATGCATGTGTAATTTCTGTAAATAATTTTATAATGTAAATTTTCTTATGTGTAACTCATAAGTGTACGAGGTGAATACGCCAAAAAAATAATTTTTTCTATGTATATAATCATATATTTCAATTATTGCTTGTTGAAATGAACTATAAAATAAATTCTCAAAATGAAAAAATTCTTTTTTTTTTACACATATACTTGGCGAAATTTTCTATTTGTTTTTTTTTGTTTACTTTGGAAAGTGTGATCAAAATATAATGTTTGATTAACACTTGAATCTTTATTAAAGAAAGCAAACATATAATTTTATAGGTAATTTATTATTGTATTTAGAAAGATTATGAGTGCGAATTAAAAAAGTAATCGATTTTAATCATTCAGGATTTTGAAGAAATATTCTAACTCAAGGACGGTATCTTCGGGCAAATCTGTACAGTGGATAGCATTTCTATATTTATCTTTACCGAATTTGGCTCTCAATGTATAGGGTCTAATTTGTCTAGCAATGTCTGGATCAGCAGGGCCTGCAAATTCCCTGAATTCTTTATGTGTGTTCATGCCTTCGTGTTTACTAGAAATTTCCATAGCTATTAAAGGTCCGTCTAAAAAACTTAAAAGAAGTGCGTGAAAATCGTTGACAACTCCTTTGTATATTTCTAAAAATTCATCAGCGTTTTCATTGCTGAGATAAAACATTTGCATAGCTGTTATTGCAAAGCCTGCTTCGTTTATTTCGTTGAGAATGTATCCTAACTTTTTTTCTTGTATGGCATGAGGTTTTACGACGCAGCAAGTAGAATTTTTGAGAACAACAGTTGTTTCCGGAGGTTTCTTATCGATACCTGTAAAACACAATGCATTAGAGTTTTTCAACCAAATTCTCTAAACATAGTCAGTAGGAACAATTCAATATACCTTATAAGGCATTTCTAATCAATTATTGACATGAAACAGATGCAGATTTTGTGGGCGCCACTTTTCAGACTAGTTCGATTGCTGAGAATTCCTTAGCTTTTTCCCTCTCAATAGAATAACTAATAACTTCTAACTCTAAAATCTTATTACTTCTTACACTTTCTATCTCCTGAAATATTTTGTTAGACGATTCGGTATATTAAAACTAAGCTAAAACTAGATTGAAAAAATATTCTAATCTGTTATTGTCCGCGAATGATTTTGTATACAAGCTAAGAAAATATTTCACGTGATTCAATAGGAGATAAGCCTTATTACCTCCAATAATATTTTGAGATTCATTGAATTAAATTAAACTCTTGTTAATTCTTGGTTTAATGTTTCACGATTATATTTAACAACATGAATTTGTCAACATGTTTCGAGCGTGAGCTCATTTTCAATTGAAGACAAAGACTGAAAATTTTCAGTCCTGAAAATGAGCTCACGCTCGAAACATGTTGACAAATTCATGTTGTTAAATATAATCGTGAAACATTAAGCCAAGAGTTTGATTTAATTTAATATTTAATTATGTTTCATCAACAGTTAAGCGAGAATTCAGTCTCAGTCATTTTGAGATTTGCAATTATTATTGTTTTTCTACATACAAGCCGCTTTCTTCAAGTTTCAAAGCAGAATGACGGTACACGGCATTACATTCAATCGGATATTTATTACTCAACTTCGCTTAATGCCATGAAATTGGTTCAATTGTAAATACGAAAGTTATTGTAGCACAAAACAGATATCTAATGCACGATACAAGCCAGTTCAACTTATGGCAAGGCAGGAGTATAATCTTACCTTGAGGAAAGAAGAAGCAAGCTTCTCTAACTGCTTCTTCTAAATTTGGCGAACAGTGAAAACCATTCGATGAACTTTGATGTCCATATTTTGCTCTCAAACTATTAGGATCCGACTTTCTTGCTTCTATGGGATCATTCGGTCCAGCTTCTTTTTCAAATCTCTTAATGGCATCGGCACCAACTAGTTCTAAGGCTATAACTGAGCCAGATACTATGTGTTCCAATATAAAGGGCAGAAAAGGATCTCCTTTCTTATTTTGGTACAACTCCAGTGTCTGCTTCCTGGAAAGTTTACACATACGCAAGCGGGAAATCTGTGAAAGAATGTTGTGCTCGGTTGTAATTACATTATTTTCTGGAATAATTAAATGATTACGAATTCATGTCATTATGTATATATACAAGTATATATAATAATAATAATAATAATGTTTATTAATTTCAAAGATTATCTACAAGTACTGAAATAGTACACAAATAAATGTGAAACAAGTCACAAAAAAAAGTAATAAAGATAAGACTCATTTAGAACAGTACCTAAACCCTGAACTCCTCGACCGAGTAAGGTTCACATTGCACAATAAACCTGTGAAGCATTCCCTTAAAGGTCCCGTAGATACTTGTAGATATTTCGGCAATACATTGAATAGCTTGAATGTCATGTATTCCGTGCCTCTTTCCCGAAAAGTAGAAGAATGGATAGGAAAGAAGTACGTAACACGTTGCCTTGTATTATTAACATTATTAAATTCTACAAAATAATTTTGATTTCTTTGGAAAAATGTTAATATCTCATATACTTATAGTCCATAGAAAGTGAGAACATTATGTTAACTAAATAGACCACGGCAAGACTGCCTATAGCCGAGTCTCAGTATAGATCTAAGTGTCCATTTCTGGCAAATGAAGAGGCTACCAGAGTGAATGGAGCATCACCAGAAAATTAAACCATAAGAAAGTAAAGATTCGTAATTAGCAAAATATAGAACCTTCAGGACATGCAAGTGGACTTGATCTCCCAACATGAAAAGAGTAAAAGAGACTGAATACAGCTTCTTTCTAAGCTGATCAATATGTAGGTCCCATCTCAAACTCTTGTCTAAAGTAATACCAAGGAAACTCACTGAATCTCGTACCGGTATATGGTTCTCGGCATCACCAACAAACTTCGGGAAAACAATTTTTGATGTATGATCGGAAAAACACTCTCAGTTTTTTATAGATTCATTTTGAGTTTGTTGCTACGGCTTGTACGGCTGTATAGGGTTGAAATATACATATATATATATATATATATATATATATATATATATATATATATATATATATATATATATATATATATATATATCATATGTAAAACATACATAGTTGTATGTATGTTTTTAGCAATAAGAGGCTTATTTTAATATGAAAAACTTTATTTTCGTTGAAGTTTCGTTGTATATCACAACTTTGTCAAAACTAATTAGGTTAAAAAAACAATTGTTAAACTGATTTACACATACATTGAAAAGAATACTGCATGACGTACGTTTCGATGAGATCCACCTTTTTCAAATGCTACGTGCAGACTAATGACAATTTCTCGAATACATACAATATATAAACTTAAATTATGAATACAGAGAAAACAGGTTAGATAACAGGTAGAAGGGATCAATTCATACTGAACTACAATATGGTAAACAAAGTAATTTTGCAAAGATTGAGAAGGGGGCTTGAGGTATGATCGATTTGGCTGTTCAAAAGGTTGCCAGAATATTTGTATTTATTTACAGGTCAACAAAAAATCAACAAAAATAAAAAATCAGGTGTATATAAAATTAACTGTGGTAGTTGTGATAAGTTTTATATTGGTACGTTTAGAAGTTTTCAAATAAGAATTTCGGAACATAAACGTAGCTTTGATAATCAGAAGACAGATTCACATTATGCAAATCATTTGATGAATGAAAATCATATATTCAATTCCGATTTTGAAATTTTCAATACCCCAAACAAGGGAATGATGAAATAGTTGTTAATATATATTTTACAAAATATGAAGTGAATAAAAAAATATATATATATATATATATATATTATATATATATATATATATATATATATATATATATATATATATATATATATATATATATATATATATATATATATATATATATATATATATATATATATATATATATATATATATATATATATATATATATATATATATATATATATATATATATATATATATATATATATATATATATATATATATATATATATATATATATATATATATATATATATATATATGATTACACATATGAACACACACATATAGTTTTTGTGCTAATGGTACTGAGGAAATATTTAAGAAAATGAAAAAATGAATACTAGAACATTCATTCAGTTATTATAGTTACACCCCTGAAAAAATATTGAGGAGTTTTTAGTTCCTGAATGTGTTATAGAAATCGAAGCCAGCTGTAAGTGAACAATGATTACGTTAGTTTAGTTCGAACTTCGTTGATCTTTAGCTGTGCACGACTGAAATACAACAAGGTTATAACGAAAATTTTCTATATTAAGATTCGTCGGTCTGTGTTCATTTGTTCGTTTTTCACTATATCTCACAATGTAATACATAGTACTACGAGTACACTTTTTTAAAATAATAATGTTGAGTTGATTGAATGGTTGCCGCTCTCTTGGTGAAACATTGTTTAATGTATTCGATAAAAAATACTTAGCTTAGTTTCACAAAATTATATTGATTGCTTGACAAAATTATATTGATTTTTTCATCTGCCTCGAAAATATATGGATTCAATCAACATTCATAGGACGAATTAATGCCCTAATCCGTAGCAAGCTGGAGTATAACAGCATGATCTGGCATCCTATTTACTCTTGCCATCAACACCATCTTGAGGCCACTCTGGGAAGGTTCTTGAAACTCTTAGTTTGGAGGAGGATAAAGTTTATCCACAGAGAGGAGTCAATCATAACCAATTATTGAGTCAATTTAGTTTAATATCATTGCAGGATAGGGGAGAAACTTTATTACTCAAATTTTTGTACAAATAACTGCACAACAGTATTGATTGCCCTCCTCTCTTGTTCGCTTTGAAATTTCGTGTTCCTAGGCAAAATTCTCGTACTACAGAATTACTCCACCTAGAGACACCAAGGACCAACTCGCAAAATAGTTATTATTCAACATTATGTTATTATTTTCTGTAATCGGGTATTATACCTGTTGAAATAAAGAACTTATTTTTATTATTATTGACAATTGTTTCGAGGTAATACCCTAAAATTAAAAAGAAATTATTATAATGTTTTGAAACTAACCCAAATGTTTTTTATTCAACATGTATAAAAATGTTATTGGTTTCTAAAACACTTGGCATTTTATCTGAATTTTAATCGTCTGCAGCAGTGAACTACTAATAGTACACTCTAGTTAATAGAAACTACACTCTAACAATAGGTTACATATAAAACAAGATTACAATTGAGAAGGAATCTGCTGCAGAAATTGAAAATTTTATTACAGGGATTATATCATATTACCCCGACATTCTGTTGAATTTATTTATTACGGAAAAATACATAATTTTAGTATAACTGAAACCATTGTGATTAAGCAGATGTGTCCAATAAGCAGTAGCGAAGCGTCCATGTAACCACTGTTACCATTGGTAACAGTAAAAATGCGAATAAATGTTTTATGACTACTTTGAAATATTTTACTTATTTTTTTACCAACAGCTATATGTAATAATAATTTTGTAAATAGCCAATTAGCCACATGAAAATAATACTATGACGGTCTATACTCTATACTAAACATTTTTGCAAATAAAGAAAATCGCCGAATTGACTTGAAATATAAACAATAGTTTTCAAAATATGTTTTTTCAACTTTACGAGAAAAAAGAATACGTTTGTATTCTTTTTGTAGTAGGATGGTATATTTAGTTTTTTTATTTTTTGTTTTATATATTGTTTGAGAAAAGTGATTTGTTTTATTTTATCCCACAGGCTTGGATTAGTCATAGCGTAAGATGACGCCTCAGTTCACTAATTTTTACTTTAAATAATTTTGAAAATTTTCAAATAAAATACCTAGAAATGCAAAAACCTATTTTTGGGTGATTCAAATTAAACTTTTTTCTTTAATAAGATTTTTCATATCTGGTTTTGGTAACACTTTAGAAAAAGTCACGCGTCGCCACTGCCCATAAGTATAGTTTCCATGAAAATATATTATGACTGACTGTCGCCAATAATAACAATCTTCTCCCATCAAGTTTGTACTCTGTCAAATGAAATCATTGAATTAATCACAGCAATACTGCACAATATTCATAAACTTTAAAACAGTACTGAATAGTATAACAACCTCTTCAACACCCCGAATTGCTAACTCAATTTTATTACCTTGCCTATCGACAATTTGAGTTACGAATCACTGCCATAAAAGTATTTATTGCCTTTATGGAGAATATTTCATATTTAAATACTGCATTGGTCAGAACCAAATGTAAAACGTTATCATAAAATGCATTCATGATTTTAATTGACGTCTTGTTCTATATATAAATGCTAAAAATTATATAAATATGCCCCTTTAGAATAAATCATTTCTAAATAATTCATTTTTTAAAGAATATTATATAATATGGGTAAATGTCACTGTTAATAAGAACTTTTGATTTTGAGTTTTTCAAATAATATAATAGAGATATGAGCAGTTGCCTTATGACACTAAGGGTGAGGCTGTGGTCAATATGATTAATTCACAGGACTGTTCTGATATTTTTGGCATTGTTAGATTAAACTGAGTTTCAATACTTTCGAACTTGAATTTTTAGCGGAGAGTGCATCGTTAAATTTATTTCTTCATGCGATGAAAAGGTACAACATCAGTCAGCACTTTAAAAACATATCTGATATACATATGTCAATATTAGCTAGGGATTGGTATTTTGAAAACTACCATTAGAAACGGGTGTTTTTTTAGAGGTATAGAACTTTAAGTTGGCATTACTGTTGAAGATGGCGACCGATTTAACAGCTGAGAAGTGATTTATTCTCAGTTTGGTTTGGCAATTCATTATGAATAGACTCACGCCTGAACAACGCTTGCAAATAGTGCAATTTTATTTCGAAAATAATGGTTCTGTGCGGAATACGTATCGCGCAGTACGTCCATTTTATCGTCGACAAAATCGTCCATCAGAGCAGTTAATTCGATTAACCATGGAACGTTTTCGCACCACGTTTACTCTTATTGATAACTCGCATCCCCAGAGACGCCGTACGGTGCGTACAGAAGAAGCTATTGCTACTGTAGAGCGTAGCATTTAGGAAGACCCGAATGAGTCCATCCGCCATCGAGCACAGGAATTGGATCTGTGTCCATCCACTTTATGGAAGATTTTGCGGAAGGTTCTTGGTTTGCGTGCTTACAAATTCCAACTCGTGCAAGAGTTGAAGCCAAACGATCATCAAGCAAGGCGTAGATTCGTCGAATGGGCCCAAAACGAGATTGCCGTTGTTCCCGATTTCCATAAGCGAATTTTGTTTAGCGATGAAGTGCACTTCTGGTTGAATGGCTACGTCAACAAACAGAACTGTCGCATTTGAAGTGAAGATAATCCTCAAGTGTATGTCAAAACACCGTTACATCCAGAAAAACTGACTGTTTGGTGCGCTTTATGGGCTGGTGGAATCATTGGTCCGTACTTCTTCAAAAACGATGATGGCCAGAACGTTACAGTCAATGGTGATCGGTATAGAGCCATGATTACTAACTTTTTCATTCCTGAATTGAACAACCATGATGTCCAGGGGCTGTGGTTTCAACAAGACGGCGCAACATGTCACAAAGCTCGTGCCACAAGATTTATTGAAAGACATGTTTGGTGACAGCCTAATTTCACGTCTTCGACCTTTGAATTGGCCTCCAAGATCTTGTGATTCAACACCGCTAGACTACTTTCTGTGGGGTTATGTAGAGTCATTGGTCTATACGGATAAGCCACAAACGCTTGACCATTTGGAAGACAATATTCGCCGTGTTATTGACGATATACGGCCACAAATGTTGGAAAAAGTCATCGAAAATTGGACGTCCAGATTGGACTACATCCGAGCCAGCCTTGGAGGTCATATGCCAGAAATCATATTTAAAATGTAATGCCACAAGATTATAATTCGAATAAAAAAAATTTTTGTCAATCGAATGATCCATCGTTGTTTTATTGCAATTTAAAGTTCTATACCTCTAAAAAAAACACCCTTTAGATACTCTGTGTGAACTGACGAAGCAATGATAAGCGTCAATGATTTAGTTGTTTATAACATTCGTTCACATTTGATTCAACATAATATCACAAACGCTTATTAGCAACCTCTAGTCATCTAGTGGATTGATGCAAGGAAATTAAACGTGTAAGGTGCATTAAAGCTTGTGTATGTCCAACCAAATCATATATGCCTGAATTACAACAGCAATGGACAGTATTTGACTCTCAAGATGAGCCGAATAGAAGACATTTTTTGCAGCTCCTAGCAGCGAAATTGCTTTCCAGTTTTTTTGGTATTGTTGGTAATTATCTAGCAGTCTCGCTGGAGCAACAAAAAAGCGTGATTTCTGAATGTTACGTGATCAATCATTTCCTCACTGCAGCGAATGTTGCCTGTTTTTCGGAATTTTTGATCATGCAGTAGTTGAACCGTTAGAGCATCCTAAAACGATATTATAGTATACAATACTTGTTCTACAGCAGTGTTCAGTGGTTACAACCATATTGTTCTCATGTATGAGTTCAATCAATTGAAATAAAAAAATTGACTAGGTAAAACATTGGACTTTCACATTGGGCGTACTTCGCGTAGTACATTAATGAAAAATTGAGAACAAGAGCTCGGTGCATTCAAAACACTTGAAGGTATTACTGCAATTTCAGTTGAAAATTCACTTTGTAAATTTATTGATTGGCTGAAACAAGTGTGCCAATGCATGTTGAACTTCGTGGGGATTTTAGGATGCTTTAGCCATAAACACTTATGGCTAACAACGAGCACAATTCAACAAATCGAGCACATATCCAGCAAAAAATAGAACATCAATACTTCAATACAAAAGAACTAAACTACGGATAGATAATAATAAATAACAACGGTAATAAATAAACATATTGAATAGTATTGGCATTTGCATTTTACAAATCCATTATAATAACAATCGGATAATTCAATCACTTGAAGTGACGTAACGTGACGCGTTTCGTCTGGTTACCGACTTCTTCAGCGGTAACAGAATATTATTTAATTTGTCACATTATGACAAGTGTAATTCAAGTTCAGATGTTTGAATGGTCCTATAGTTAAATACGCAACTAGTTTGAATGTAGATAAATTGAAGTTCGAATGATATGTCATTCATATTAAAAAATATTTGAATAGAGAAAGTAGAGGGAGAAACTACAAAGCTATTATAGTGTTTTGTAAGACAAACCGGAACACAATAAGAAGAAGATGCGAAATGACATAGTTGAAGGAAGGAAGAAGAGAAAAAAGGAATGGAATGATCGTGTTAGAATAATGGAGACCAACAGAGTAGTGTATATATAACGACAAGTAAGAGGAAGTGGAAGGACCAGGGACGACTAACGAAAAGTTGGAGAAAAAGTTTTACTTATCAAGAGTAAACAGGAATTAATATCTAACTTCAACGAGATGAAGAGGGAGAAATAATTATATTAATGATTTGATGAATGTATTGTCGAGTTTGTGGTAGTGTATTTTACTGTGGTAGTCTATTCTAAAGTAATGTTGTCTCTTTTACAAGGAAAATACACCGAAGTGAGTGTGATTATAGCGTCGATGGTCAGGTTATTTCTCGTTATGATAAGATGAGAGGTCTTGGTGTAGTGTTCGATCAGAAGCTTTCCTTTGTCCCATACATCACCCAATTTATTTCATCTACTTCGAAATATATGGATTCGTTTTACGGAATGGGAAATATTTTAATAATTCCTCAACATTCATAGGACTATTTAATACCTTAATCCGTAGCAAGTTGGAGTATGGTTGCCTGATCTGGCATCCTATTTACACTTGCCATCAACGCCATCTTGAGGCTATTCAGAGAAGGTTCTTGAAATTCTCAGTTTGGAAGGAGGATAAAGTTTATCCACAGAGAGGAGTCAATCATAACGAATTATTGAGTCAATTTAGTTTAATCTCATTGGAGAGCGGGAGAGAAACTTTATCACTCAAATTTTTGTACAAACTACTGCACAATAGTATTTATTGATTGTCCTCCTCTCTTGTCCGCTTTGAAATTTCGTGTTCCTAGGCAAAATTCTCGTAATACAGAATTATTCCACCTAGAGACCCAGAGGACCAACCCCCTAATTCAATCCCCCATTTGGTTTATGGAGTCTACATTCAATAGAGTTGCCAATAATTGTGACATTCACTTTGACTCCATAGAAGTTATTACTAGGATGTTATGTTAGGAAGTTATGTGAACAAAGGGAATTGACTAAAATAAATTGATTTAGATTGAGTTCTTTGTAATATTTCATTAAATGTTATTATTTAGTTATTAGTTACTATTTAATTTTTTTTTAGATTCGATTGAGCTCTTTGTTATTATATCTCTTTCATTTTAATTATTTAGTTAGTTTTCAACATTATGTTATCATTTTCTGTAATTGGGTAGCTATTATACCTGTTGAGAATAAAGAACCTATTATTATATATTGTTATTCTAAATACTTTTTGAATATAATAAAACACGTCTCAAAATCGACTGAAAATTTATATTTTACTACTTGTTTCGCCAAGTTGTACAATACAAATTACTACTACATACTTAAACATACAATATGAATAATTACTATATACTAGATAATACCGTAATAGGCGAAACTATTTCTAAAATATAAACTTTCTTTGATTTAATAACAACGAAAAAAATATTCAAAATTTTTTCAGTATGGATATTTTTTCTTAATCAATACGTGTTTCAATTAATAGGATCAAGGACCGGCTGCATACTCAACTTCCCCTATAAAATGCATGTTATGGAATACACATATATAGTTTAGATGAGCTTTATAATTAATGCCATATAATTCGAATTGTGTTTATTACCTGAAAGTCTCGATTCTCGATGTCGATAATGACATCCCCTAATTTCTCCATAGCTGAAGGCTTGATCAGCACGAAAGTCCTCTGTTTGGTTTTCCCGATGATTTCTTTGGTACGGCAGTCTCCATAATCTGTTAGCATTATTTGGCGACCATATATTCTCACCTAAAATGAGAACAGCTCATTTACTTGTGAATTATAGAGATTTAGATATTCCAAGAAAGTAATTTTCGCCGAGTTCTGTTTTGTTTAGACAAGCAACACGCAAATTCCCTTTACGATCTTGAATTTTAATAATTCAATCTTAGCTACTTAAATTATTCATACTTTTTCAGCTTTGTGTAGCTGAACTTTTCAGTAACTCTTGCTACAATTTGTTCAACTATTTTATCAACTGATTCAAAACGCCTCTCGTTCAAACCATATTTATAAACTTTATCTAAATTCGAAACCAATAAGTTTTTTTGATAGAAGAAAAAATTTTGTCAGACTGAAATATTGATCAGTGAAATTTATAATTTACTTCATTCATTAATATTTTAACCTATACGTTATTCTCATTAAACAATTAATTCAAATCTTTAATCGATAAAGCATGACGCAGGAAAATTTTGGGGTTTTTCTCTCCAATAAAAAATTGCAGCCTTGTAAAACAATACTCATTTCGACATATTGTTTGATATGTTTATGTAACGGGCTTATTCAACGAATTACAAGAGAAATAATGAATAAAGTAGTATAGAATTCAAAATATTTTCTTCTTCAGTCTTATTTGCAGTATTAATACGATGTACCAACTAATGGAATAAATTTGAAATACTGTAACTAAACTGAACTGAGAACCTTATGTTTCAAATTCGTCATTACATGCAATATGGGGAATTTAACAATTCCCTACCAGTTGTAAAATTTCAGGAATTAAGTACACAAAAACGCAGGGCTAGTAATTTTTTTGCCTACGTGTGCTTTAGAAGCTTATAAAGGGTGTTTTTTTTAGAGGTATAGAACTTTAAATTGCAATAAAACAACAATGGATCATTCGATTGACAAGAATTTTTTTTATTCGAAAGATAATCTTGTGGCATTACATTTTGAATATGATTTCTGGCATATGACCGCCACGGCTGGCTCGGATGTAGTCCAATCTGGACGTCCAATTTTCGATGACTTTTTCGAACATTTGTAGACGTATATCGTCAATAACACGGCGAATATTGTCTTCTAAATGGTCAAGCGTTTGTGGCTTAGCCGCATAGACCAATGACTTTTCATAGCCCCACAGAATGTAGTCTAGTTGTTAAATCACAAGATCTTAGAGGCCAATTCACAGGTCCAAAACGTAAAATTAAGCGGTCACCAAACGTGTCTTTCAATAAATCGATTGTGGTACGAGCTGTGTGACATGTTGCGCCGTCTTGTTGAAACCACAGCTCCCCGACATCATGGTTGTTCAATTCAGGAATGAAAAGTTAGTAATCATGGCTCTATACCGATCACCATTGACTGTAACTTTCTGGCCATCATCGGTTTTGAAGAAGTACGGACCAATGATTTCACCAGCCCATAAAGCGCACCAAACAGTCAGTTTTTCTGGATGTAACGGTGTTTTGACATACACTTGAGGATTATCTTCACTCCAAATGCGGCAGTTTTGTTTGCTGACGTAGCCATTCAACCAGAAGTGCGCTTCACCACTAAACAAAATTCGCTTATGAAAATCGGAAACAACGGCAATCTCGTTTTCGGCCCATTCGACACTATTTGCAAGCGTTGTTCAGGCGTGAGTCTATTCATGATGAATTGCCAAACCAAACTGAGAATAAATCACTTCTCAGCTGTTAAATCGGTCGCCATCTACAACAGTAATGCCAACTTAAAGTTCTATACCTCTAAAAAAACACCCGTTAGAAGCATTTGACTGTATCCTCAACGATAATTTGCCCAAAGCAGTAAAATTTTTGTCAACAAATAGTATATATTTAATAGTGTTGGCGTTTACTTGATGTAAATCCATTATAATTGATTATAAACTTAAATTCAAACACGTGAACTTATGATTTACACTTTATTGACTACATAGCATGACGCGATTCGTCGTTACAAACGACTTCTTCAGATGCTTACAGAATAAGTTGCTTACAGAATAAGATGCTTACAGAACAAGAAGTAAGAACAGAATAATTATTCTGTAAGCATCTGAAAAAGTCGTTTGTAACGACGAAACGCGTCATGCTATGTAGTCAATAAAGTGTAAATCATAAGTTCCAGTGTTTGAATTTAAGTTTATATTCAAACAAATAGTATATTCAATAAATTATAATACTTCTTTAAATTAGAATGCAGATGAAACGAACAAAAATAATTCCAAATTATATTTTATATAATCCGCGTATAATTTTGAAATTTCATTATACAAATTTTTTATATTAGTTTGTAACATCAAAAAACTTTCTCCATTGTTCTCATTCTCATTTCCATAAGAATTTGATTATTTTACTCACCATATTACCTACAAACATGTCCCTTTTTCCAATTCCTTCACACAAAGATCTTTTGAGAAACACCCTGTTCATTTCCCTATCGAAGATTTCAACAGTGTCATCGCAAGGAAAATAGCTCACGATGAACTTCTTATGTAGGTGAGCTGCATGGTCAAGGTATTCGCCAAAGAAGACTAACTTCTCATTGTAGTCGTGCTCAGAGAGATTCCTAGACATTTTCTGAAATACGTAAGAATAATTAACTGCCGATAATGAAATCACAGTAAACGAGTGCAGACTTATTTGACATATATTTTGACATATAATACAACACAGAATATTTCCGGAAATGAAAATTATAGCATAGTCCAAGAACATATTATTGAATGATTTTTATGGAATTATGTTGCATTTTACAGGTTATAGTGTATTTAAAACGCATACATTTCCCTGGATCTCCTGAAGGATTCATTGTCTTGTTTATTATCAATAAATAACAATCAGATCAGGTGGAAAATTGGAAGATTTTCAGGAGTTTCGACATTATGCATTCAAAGAACTTTAAAATTTTTTTTGCTCTTATTCCAAGGTATGGTAGTGGATTTTATCTAGCCAGTTTTCTACAAAACTTGTAAATAACTAAGTTAGTGATATTATTGGATATTATTAGTGGTATTATATGGTACAACCTATAAAATGTTTCACACAAGTCTTGAATATGAAAACAATTGATAAAGAATATAAACATCTCCACATATACATCCACAAAAGAAAAACAAATTATATTGTATATTCAGAGGAGCTTATGAGAAAAAACTTCAAAACCGTAAACAATATTTTCGTCAAAATAATTTTCAATGAACTTATGGATAGACAGAGTCTAGATTTTTCGAGGTAAAGCATTGAAAAATTTCCAACACCAGTAACTCAGAAGTAACCGCGATCTGCCCAATCTCCCGAAATTCATGTTAAAACATATTTACATCTGGTGTCATAGTGGTGAATACTAATTCGAAAAAACCTAGAGTCTTTGGTTTTTCGTATGGATATAATAAACAATCAGAACCATATAAACACAGGTAGGAGAGTATGCGATATTCTCTGTAATTATTTTTACAACATGCTCTATAATCTGAGATCAAGTTCATTATAGTTCCCTTTCTCCGTTGTTTAAATGTGGTCCACCTAGTTCTACTATAATGACCTCATACCAAAGAGCCATATCGAAACAGAGACTGTAACAATGAGAAATATGCGAATCTCAGTACCCCAGCCACACAAATCCGACCAAACTCAAAGCATAAAGATGCTTCTATTCAGTCTAGCAGCAGTATACTCAATGTGTGGCTTCCACGTAAGGCTAGAGTCAACATGCATACCAAGGCACTTGGTGTCATCAATCATATCATGATAGTTAAAGCTGAAAACCATGCACTTTCTTTTACCTACACAGTAAGCAATAAACCAACGTTCAGTTAAAAAGTAAAACGAATATTAATCAAATAATATCCACTAATAGAAACTCTGCTGTTATTTGTGTATACTATTATCTGTCTTTACTAAATTGCTCTACTATCACTAATCTATTGGACTTTTTTGGATATTATGCATTTAGTTGCTTAAATCGCTACGCCGCGCCGTAGATAACTGTACGAAGGAATTAAAAACATGTGTACAATAAATTAGAATGCTTGTAAGGATGTTTATTTCTGTGATGAGAATAGCTTCACTCTACTGATCTCTTAGTCTCAGTTACATTCCATGTTTTGTGGATACGCCCTTTAATATATGAGCAATATTATCCACAAATTGTATCACAAATCAAAAAATAATTCACTTCAATATTCGGATTATACTAATCCATAATTAGATTAGTAAACTGTTCAAACTCTGAGATTCAACTTTCAAAACATACAATGAACATCATCTCCAGAGATTTGAGCGAAATGACTGAGAAGTATTTATGGGATAACATAAGACCGAATAAAGACATAACATCGCTTAAAAACAAACGCGGAAATAAAAGAATTCTACCAAACCCCAAAATAATGAAGAAAAGTTATAAAGAAATTAAATGAGAGGTTGGCCAGTCTCCGTAGCTTAGTCGGTAGGACTCCCGACTATGGTGGTAGAACTCGGGTTCGAGCCCCGCTGAAGGCATGGGTGTTTGTGTTTGTCTATGATTTAAGTAGTTTGAATAATTAAATATGCTGGGTAATGTACATCGATTACAAGCCCAATAGCCGTTCGGAACCGGCTTTAAACTGTAGGTCCACTGAATTAAAAAAAAAATGAGAGGTAATAATAAATACTTGTCTAAAAATCACTGACTGAACAATTCTTTATTCGACTAGCTGAACTTATTGAAAGATAGGGTGCGGATTTTTTGAGCCAAACTATTGACGAATTTCCAATACCAGTAATTCGGAACATTGTGGGACCTAAAGATTTTATACATATACTTATTCTACATTCGGGTCACCTGTCTACAAATCTGATCAACTATCATCTAACGTAATCATCAGGACGGAGTCACAGTGTTTCATCAAGTAATTTTGGAAAATTACTTATTTCTATGAAGACCCTTTCAAGTCACCAGTGGGGTTTGGACCAAAGGTTGAGAACCACTTCAATATATAGATGACCCATCAGCATCATGATTGAAAGTTTAAATAACAGGACATCCATTGAAAATTTCATTTCAACTGCATCATGAACATAGGTGGAAAATACAGAGGAAAACTATAATTATCGATTGTAATATTAACTCATCCCTTCACACGTGGCAATTTGGGACTAATCATTTCCTAACTACTAACGAACTGAAAGGTCCTCAAATTATATACGTGATAATGGCAATATGATACTGAATTAAATTTCGTACTAGGAAAATCGAATGGAAAATTGGAGTTTTCAGTAACATACCTTAATTCACAGAATAACAAAATCTTTTTTATATAAATAAATCTGTGAATGGAGAAATTTACTGAATATGAATGTATAATATATGCCACTAACAGGTAATATTTTATTTATAGTATATATTGGCTCAATATCGACTGTGTTATTCTATAGACTTAACATAGAATGATTTTTTTTTCGGGTCACCACCGAGTGGACCATATAAAATCCCATTCATGTTCAGTTCTCAGTATTTCGTTGTTGAATGAAAGTTTCATCAAGAGAAAAACTATGAAAGACAATTATAAGAATGTTCACCAACTAAAGAAAAATTCAATTCATTTAAAGAAATAGGATACGTTTCCGAAAACGACTAATATTCTCAAATGTCAAACATATACAGTTTTCTTGTAATTGTGCCTTAATTATCGATATATATTTCAAATTTTGCGTTTCGATTCAACATTTTTATAACTACCAAAAATATCATTATTTTAATGATTCAAATTTTTGTTTCAATTTTCTTTAGATTCATTATTTCAAAGTTATTCGACGTTAAAGTTAAATTCAAAAGAGATTTATCGTTTTTTTTTGGGTCGAATAACTTTGAAAGGAGTGAATTCAATGAAAATTGTTAATGAATTTTTTTTTAGAGTATTAAATTTCCTTCAAATCGAGTCATCATAAAAATATTGCTAATTTAGTAGTTACAAAAATCAAAATTCGAAACGCAAAATTGGAAAATCATATCAATTCAAGGCACAATTACAAGGAAACGGTTGGATTTTTTCTGAGAAATTCAATTTCATACATGAAAACGTATCGCTTACATTTTCCATATTGATCATATAGGAGTTTTGTATGAAAAATGCGATTACTTAATGCACCCCTTAATAGAAGTATTAAGTTTTCAGCCTAGCACGATCATTTCTTTTATACCGTTAAAAGAAATTGTAGTGTGTTGATTCAGTCTAATTATTATCGAATACATACATATTCGAGCTTGATCTGGCATTAAAAAATATTATTTAATTTCTCACATCTACTAACTTTGATGCAACTTATAATAAAATAATAATTATCGATATTCGACAAGAACTGAATATAAAATCCAAGTAGTCGTTATATATGACCCCTGAACGTCATTTCCTGAAATAATATCCATAACGGATGCGTGGGAGCAAGTGCTTGAGATGAAAAACTGTTTGGTGCACTTAGGTCATTATTTGCGAATGTTTTTAGTTTTGATTTTTCAGAATGCATTTAGCCACAACTTTTTAAGGACGTTTTAACTTGTTTTGTTCTCTCATTGCCTCGTAAAGATACATACTTTGTATGTACTTTGTACATTCGTCTTTCCAAATTTTCCATATACAACATATAACACAAATATATTCAAAAATTGAAATATGTATATATGAAAAATCAGAAATCTTGAATCATAAAATGATATTATTCATTGCAATGCATTTATTACGATTACGCAGAGAAAAACGTAAAACCAACATTATAGAACATTTGATGAAATCAGAAAATCATTGTAATCAGACTTCAATATCCGAATATCGGTATTTTCCTACATAAATTTTCTTTGCGGTCTTGTGAAACTTGGACTATCTGTGTACACATATCGAATACATATATTTTTTCAACCTAAAAGTTAGTTCCATGAAAACTGACATAACACAATTTTTTTCAAAATAAATTCAATGTCAAATATTCTTATAACTACAGAAAAATATTCAGAACTGATGAATAATAAAATAATAACACAGAATATGTAGGCACTGTTCTTTGACCGCTCTATATTGCCAACTATGCTGGCACTTTTTGAGTGTATCTCTTTTCCCGCTTATTCTGTTTTTGAATTGATGAGATATGTCTTCACTGCTCAGGATTAGTTCATAGAATTGCTTCATAGAAGATAGAATAGAAATAGAAGATAGAATTCACTCCTGGGCAAGGCGTGAATGTTTGAGTCCGTGAGTTTAAAATGTTATATATAAAATAGGGTGATTTTTTTAACGTAGTTTAATATAATAAGTTTTAATCGAATGAAACACTCAATTTTCATCACATATTCGAAATTTCCATTCAAATTGATGACTTTGCCTTTGCCATTTACATTCTAAAGATAACTTCATGTGAATGCTGTCCGCGGCTTCGTATCAAATGGTCCATTCGGAAGGTTCAATTTTGCGTCAATATTTCGAGCATTTCGGCCTGCTTCCCACGAATTACGAGTGTTATGTTATCCCGTAAGGCTTCAATCGTGTTCGGCTTGCCCACATACACTAACAACTTTACATAACCCCACAAGAAATAATCCAGAGACATCAAATCGCATGATCTTAACGGCCAATTCAAAGGGCCATTTCGAGAGATAACCTGCTCACCAAATTCATCCTTCAACATGAATTCTGAAATCATTTTCAGTCTTGAAAATGAGCTAACGCTCGAAACATGTTGCCTTATTCATAAAATTAATTTCAATTACGATTTTAATCAATCGTGTTCGGCTTACCCACATACACTAACGACTTTACATAATCCTACACAAAATAATCCAGAGGCGTCAAATCGCATGATTTTGACGATCAATTCACAGGGCCATTTCGAGAGATAAGCTGCTCACCAAATTCATCCTTCAACATGTCCATTGTTTCACGAGCTGTGTGGCTTGTGGCACCGTATTGATGAAACCACATGTCAATCAAGTTCAACTCGGCCAACTGGGGCAAAAAAAAGTTGCTTATCATAGCTCGATATCGTTCGCCTTGATGGTAACGGTTCTATCACAGTCGTCTTTGAAGAAAAATGGACCGATGATGCCACCAGCCCATAAACCACACCAAACTCTTGTTTTTTCGGGATGCATCGGTAATTCTTGTATGGCTTGTGGCTGTTCATCACTCCAGATGCGACAGTTTTGTTTATTTACATATCCGTTAAGCCAGAAATAAGCCTCATCGCTAAACAGCGGATTTTCAAGTTGTTCTAAGGCCAATTCCCAAAAATTAGACGTTATGGTAGGTCATTCGCCTTCAATTCTTGCAGTAGTTGAATATTATAGACTTTCAACCCCAAACCAACACGTAAAATTTTCCATGTGGTTGAGTCACACATGCCCAATTGCTGAGAACGGCGACGAATTGACATTTCACGATCCTCATTAACACTGTACGCTACGGCTGCAATATTCTCTTCAGTACGCACTGTACGCATGCGAGACAATGGTTTAATGTCCAACAAAGTAAATTTGGTGCGAAATTTGGCGAGAACAGCACGAATTGTTAATTCACCAGGCTATTATGACGACCATAAAATGGTCGTAACAAACCATACACATTTTGCATAAGCAAATTTTGATAGTAAATTTCAACAATTTTCAATAGCTGATCGATTGTAATTCTTTCCATGATGAAATGGCAGAGTATGCTAAAAACTTTTCACTTTGACGATGACGTTTGGATGCCATTAGCAACCAGTGCCGCTAAACTCTTAAACTTAACTCTTGAAAAATCACGCGTTACCAAAAAAAATTTATAAAATATAAGTATCATATAAAATAAAAAATGCATATAAATTCATATGAAAATCAAATACCCAAACAGAACAGGCGCTTCAAAGAGGAAAAACTACAACCACACTAAACCTCGAATTGACAAAATGCTTCAATTCAGTGTATAGTCTTATATCTTACTGAAACAATTGTCAGTTTCATAACAATTATATAATTACATAATTGAATTCAGTCTAACTTTTGATAATATGTTGAACGCCCGAAACCATTGTCAAGTGAATGAATAAATTGAAGGAAACTTTAACTGAAAATCGTCACAAAAACTAGTAGAGATACGAAAAAAGATCTATTTTAAACTCTAAATGAAATATAATTTCACGTCTTTTTACTTCAATATTCCCTCATTTTAATTTTTCATGAATCTGGAAAAATATATTAATACTTTATTGGGATAACAATTGACGAGTGCAAATTTTGGAACTTTTGATTATTTTTAACTTAATACTCTGAAATATTCAATTTCAGAAGATATAAATGAGATGATATGAATAAAAAAAAATAAAAATAAACAAAATTTCTAGTGATTTTGACAGCAATGAAAAATCAAATTATCCTCTATATCCTAAAAAATAATAATAGTATTATATGAGAATAACAAAAATGATTTTTTTGTTGTTACAATCATACGGTGGTTAAGAAAATTGGCGCTATTTTTACATTCCAACAAGTTTTTTAAAAGGGTAAACCCAACTATAAGTCAATAAGGTTATACCACCTACGCAACCCTAATTTCCCTTGTCTCTATAAAGGATATCGTAATATCGTAGATGGAAATTTCGAAGCTAGAAAAACAAAAATATATGAAAAAGCTTACGACATCTCCCACATCAACAATTTTCCCGATACGTCAAATTTTGTATCCTTCACAATAACATGCGGTCCTCTATAGCCCCCAACCCCTTCAAAGGAATTGGAGGCGGTCCAGAGAAGCAAAGATTCTGCGCGATCCCTTAACAGGTAGATATATAAAACACAAAATTCAGCCAAAGACTCATCAGGCAATCTTGGTTTAGTGGTTCAACACTGCAAGATATTTTCCGAAAGTTTTAGTTGTTACGCATGATATTGAATGGATTAAGGTCTCCTGTTCAGGTGAGCTACTCTTTTTCCGTTTTATCCTCTTAGCTGATTCTTCAAAATTTGAAAATTTCGAATATATATATATATATATATATATATATATATATATATATATATATATATATATATATATATATATATATATATATTAGGAAAGTATGCTTTCGCCTGTTTAATAGTGTGAATACTGCAAGCGTTTTAGCTCAACAGGCTTTTATATGATATTTTCTCAATTTGCTGACGCTTCGCCACGAGATTCGAAACTTTTTCGAAACGTTGTGTTTTTCTAAGTTTCGAAAAACGCACGAATCTTCTAGCAGCACCTCAACAAATTAAAAATATATAAAATAAAATCCTGAAGCGCTAGAATGTTTCGAGTATTGAATAAGGTGGTAATATCGAAGAAATTTTCGCTAAAATTGATTGAAATCTTATTAAAATACTTTATTAACAAACGAACGTTAGTTTTGAAATTCCAATTCGCGAAAATATTCAGGTAACTTTGAAAGTGTTGTAATATATCACTCGGATACAGTCAAAAGTTGCAAAGAAAACTCTAAAAAATTAATTGATTTTTCAATATTCAATTGCATGAACAATGAAAACCTAAATAATAAAGGTGTTATATACAAATAGAATGAATATTGTATACTTTTCAAGGAAAAAAAAATTCCTAAAGTTCTGGATACGAGAGAATCATTTCGAACATTTTTCGAATATATAATAAATGATTATATATGTATATATATATATATATATATATATATATATATATATATATATATATATATATATATATATATATATATATATATATATATATATATATATATATATATATATATCCATTTTGGACATACTAAATTTCTCTCAAATAATCATTTCTATCAAATATTGTAATTATGTAACCTTTCAACTGAATACAGATTATAGATTATTATATAAATTATTTTGAAGAATGATGTATACATTTCATTGCAATGAAAAGCTCTGTTTTCTTCAGCATACTGTTTTATTCTTTGTTTCATTCTATGGCTTCGAAATTATATAGAAACTTCATTGACGGTACGTAAATTCAAAAGTTTGAGAATTCTTTCTCTAGCGAAATTTGAGTAAAAAAGACTGAATATGTGCATAGCAAAAAGGATGAGATGCATTTTCCCTATTTGAAATAATTAGGTATTAGATGTTTTTGTCATGTATAATTTTGTTATGAGTATATTTATTTTTGATACATTTTTGAAGTGCTTTAACCTCTTAATTCTATATTAAGACAACTTGGCTGAAGTAATTTCGTTTGAAACTTACGGGGTCAAAGTCAAGAGAACTTGAAAATATTTGAAACAATTTTTGTAAAAATTGTGCTAAGATTTGTTTTCCCAAAACATAGGACATAGGTGCCAATTCTGGACATTATTCAACAAATTCTTGTGAAAAATGTTATACTTTAGCCTTTCACGTTTACGCTTTCTATCGAAATTTTTTCAACAAAATTATTTTCTTCCTTCTTTGATTTCAAAAAATAGAAAAAAGTATGTTTGAAGCAAAATTTTGAAATATGGAGATATGAATTCAGTAGGAATATTCAATGTTCAAGATCAAATATTTTAAATCAGAATAATAGTAGTTTATAAAATTGATAATTTACTGAATATCATTACAATAATTTTTCACCAGATGATGATAATAATTATTATTTTCAATCTTGAATAAATGTTCAAAACTAAACTTCAGGAAAATAATAACATGTCAAAATACCCAATTATGCTAAGTTTTATTATTCAGTATATTCGAATTTCTCATAAATATTTGTATCGTAATAATTTCAATAAAACAGACGACCAAAATTATAACCGGCTGAATATTTGCTTATATAGGTCTCTTTCTACCAATAATTATATTTGTCGAGACGATGCAGAACTTCGATAAATTAATTACCACGAATATTTCATAAGATGTTCCACAAAATCAAGAGTTCCCTCGCTGAAACGTTTACGTAGAATAACATGATTTTATGATGAATATGAATTGTGTTTCATTCACGTATGAGAATTATTTTTGAGATCTGAAAAACTTGAATTGAAAAATATTTCAATCCTCACAATAAACTTTTTGAAAGAGGTGTTCTTGAAATTTTATTTTTATAAATAATTCCTCGACTTACGGAGTATTTTCAAATTCATAATTTCATTTTGAATGAATTTTTGAAACAACAGTAAACAGTATAACTAGTATAGAAATTCTAGTTTTGTGAACATCAGTGCCGGTAAATGTTACTTTCTTGTTTTAAGTTGAGTGCATTTGGTTTGTGGATAAAATATTAAGTATTGTTGGAAATATTATGCAAAACAATTACGTTACAAGAAAAAAAACAATTTTGAAATAAGATGTGCTTGAATTTATTCCAATCAATATATATGCATCTCCGAACTAATGTCAATCACATTAGGCCAACTTTTAAGGATAACTCAATGAAGAATGAAATTACATGAAATTTTACATAATAACCTAAAACAGTCTTACATACATCGGCAAGTCCAGTTGAGTCCAAAAACTCAAATCTCTTCTTTTTAAGTATAACATCCACATTGCTTACCGTACTGAAAATAACTTAGGAAAACATATCAAAAATAACAAATATAAAGTCAACAAAAATAAAAAATCCGGTGTATATAAAATTAACTGTGGAAGTTGTGATAAGTTTTATATTGGTAGAACGTTTAGAAGTTTTCAAATAAGAATTTCGGACATAAACGTAGCTTTGATAATCAGAAGACAGATTCTCATTATGCAAATCATTTGATTAATGAAAATCATATATTCAATTCCGATTTTGAAATTTTGAATACCGCAAACAAGGGAATGAAGCTTAATTTGTTAGAATCACCTCAAATTAATAAATACAAATATTCTGGCAACCTTTTGAACAGCCAAATCGATCATACCTCAAGCCCCCTTCTCAATATTTTCAAAATTATTTAGTTTACTATGCAGTAGTTCAGTATGAATTCATCCCTTCTACCTGTTATCTACCTGTTTTCTTTGTATTTAAGTTTATATATTGTATGTATTCGAGAAATTGTCATTAGTCTGCACGTAGCATTTGAAAAAGGTGAATCTCATCGAAAAGTACGTCATGCAGTATTATTTTTAATATATGTGTAAATCAGTTTAACAATTGTTTTATTATGTTTATCGATTTACATCAAGTATCGGCCTCATCAATTATTAATAACCTAAAAGTTGAAAACTAGAAATTTTGGACTACGTTTTCGACTGGTTCTGAGGTAGAGATAAATGAACCACAAAAATTGTTTCTACATATGCTCGTTAAAGACTTTGTATCCACATTAACATTTAACTATCCACATAGATGCCTCAGACCAGATTCTTTAGAAAGGCATTGATGAGATGATGGTTTTGGACCGAAACGGTGCATTAAATTCATTCAATAAAGTCAATTATCGATTTCTCACATATCAAACATTTGATCACATTGGTGTTAAGTTGGCGTATAATATAGACATGACCAGAAAAACAGTGATCTTTCCTTCCTCATCATAAAATATCGAACATTGGAAAATATCGAAAACCACATAATTTTTTGAAAAATATTTGTTTTTCGTTAAATTCAGTTGAGATTTCCATTTTTGTTTGCAATTTTAAGTTTTCATTAAAATGTATTTCACTCTTCGAATGAAAATGCACTAAAAATCAAAGAATTGGTAACTTTTTGGAAGTTTGGAATTGGAAGACAGTTCCTATTTACAAAATAGGAAAGACAACAGATACTAAAAACAAAATTGGAAGCACAAAAGTTCGAAAGTTTCAATTTTTTACATTCAAATTTGAAACTTCAATTTTAAAAGAAGGAGTTTGTGACATGAAATCACAACTGATAAAATTAAATACAGTTATAGGAATAAAAAAAACTTAAATGATGACCAAATTTATACATACGTATATACATAAACACACATATCTACATATACATTCACATATTGACAAATATACAAGTATATTTGTGAGTATGAATCCTGTACGTGAATACACATAAATGATTGTTCTAGCAGCTATTATGCCTATCAAGGAAAGTTGCCTTAATATCAGTAACAGAACAGTTGAAAATATCCACCTTGTGGCTCCCGAAATATTACACACATCGTGTGTAAAAGACAAAATTTTAGAACATTAGTTCTAGCTGTTGGAAGGTAGAACGTGAATTCTCTTCTAGAAGAAACTCTTGAAACAATAAAGCTAAACTTTTGAATAATTCCTGACATTTCACTTCATTGTTAATTATTTTATACAAGAAGATTATTTCATGGAATTTCCTTCGCGCACTGAGTGTGTCTACATTATGTCGACAACCCACAAATGAAGAATCTTCGTTATAAAAAACGTCATCAAAAAGAAAGATGTGGAACAAACTGCCAACTATTCGATACAGTTTCTTACCTCATTGTAAAGGTCTAAAACGTCACAACAGATCTCAACTTCGACAGTTGGTTCACCGTAGATGATATTCGCAACTTAGATTCATCAAAGATATGCAAGGGAATGAGATCAGTTGTTTGAAATCTATCGCGAAACTTGATTGAATGAATCATCAGCGGAAAAAGGTTAAGGAGATGTGCTGATACCAAAACTTTCAATGATTTCAGCCGATTTGCCCATAGAAAACTATTGTTAACAGTTTCACTGCATTTGGATTTCTGGAAGGGTTGTCGCCCATCGATGAGTTTTCTAATAAGCTTTTATTGTTTTTCTTTATATTGATATTTCATGTTAATATTCAATCAGTATTTCCGCATAAAAAAGAATAATGGCTAACTGTTGTCCTCTTTGCCAACCATATCCGTTGTTCAGACGAAAATTCATCATCAGAAATAAGAAATAAAAATAATGGCAATTGATTTTCTTGAAAAAAACAATGAGTTCAGTGATTTAAACAATTTTTGTACAATATCACTATAACTGACAAATCATACTAGACAGAATAAATATAAAGGATAGAGCAGTTTCAACTTGTTATAATAAAATAAACTTGAAAACTTGGCTTTAAGAAGAGAACAGGCAGAAAGCGACTTCAAAATTTTCACGAGTGTACAAAAATATTTTGTAGAAGTTATTGATGAAAATTTTATTTTATATCTCCCGATATATTTTTTGACAAATTTTCAATTTTCGTTTTGAGAAGTTTATATTACCATTTTTTTATTATAATTTGAAATTCTCATAAATGTCCCCCTCATAAATGATTTGATTGATTCCCCATTGATAATTTTGTTTTTCATCATTTAATTCTTTTTCTATTCTGCTATTATTGTGAACATTTTTTTCACTTTATACTGCTATTAAGAATCTTAATTTTCAACTTCTATAAGGATTTCATTTTTTTTACATTTGAATACACATATTTATTATTATCATTAAAAACCAACTACAATTTTAGGAATAGTATTTAACGACTTGGAGTAAATTCTATGAATTAATCAGTTATTACCCAAATAAAATTTTTCGAATTTTACAGGATATAAATTTGAGAGAAATGCATTGCATTGAAATAAATATCATTAATATGGGACGAAAATGATGAGGAGAGCGAATAAGTTCGAAACACGTGTCACCGGCTGCGTCCAATTAAGTATATTTTTTGCCTGCTTAAGATAGTTTATTTTGAATGTTTTTAGCAATAGCAGGCTAATTTTAAAATGAAAAACTTTATTCTCGTTGACGTTTCGTTGTATATCACAACTTTGTTTAGTTTTGTCAAAGTTGTTTTATACAACGAAACGTCAACGAGAATAAAATTCAAAACATTCAAAATAATATATATATATATATATATATATATATATATATATATATATATATATATATATATATATATATATATATATATATATATATATATATAGAAATAGTATATATAAGAAATAGTTCAGTGAACACTGATGATTGGAAAAGAATGTTATCGATTCAATTCAAAAGCAACTATTTTGAACCTACTGAACTATATACAAAAACTACACTACAAAATACTACAAAACCTATTGAACTATTTCAGTAGTTTTGCGTTCATTCAATAATACTATGGACAGTATTTTTACAGATAGACCTTTACCTGTACTTTTGAAGAGTACAGGTTTAAAATTAGATGAAAATTTCAGGGAGATATCAATCAACAGACTTGAATAATGTAGAAAGAATGAAAGAGGCAGTAGACCATAAATGAATTGAAACAATTTAAAAATTCTCTTGGAAAACTGCAAATGAATTTATGTCAGTAAGATTACAAAGCAATCAACAAAGTTTTATGAAAGTTTCAGAAATTTGAATTATGATCTTAACATGAACTCTGGAAGGATAGCGAACACATTTGCATGTAGTTAAAGCGTCATACAAATTCATGTGCAATATTAAGAAACTGAGAAATAAATAGTTTGATATAGAAACTGAAACTGAAATATTAATTATCATTTGATTTCAATTTTCTGAAACAAATTTGGCAATGTAGATAATGAATATACGAGGTTCAAAATTTTTGATTTGAAGTTTTTTGATAATATGCAACTTTTTTAAAATCGTTTTATTTGAATTCAATTTAATTACGATAAAACTCTATATTTTTGTCGAGATGAGACTATACGTCTGTAATTAATGATAGAATATTATTCATTTGAAATAAAATCGATAGTCAAATAAACTGTAATGAAAGGAATTCATCCAATATAAATTCTTGTTGATATTGTCGATTTACCTCTCACAAAACATTTAATAAAACAATGCTTCAAAGTATAGTCCAACCTATGACAATTTTTCAACATCTCGAAATATATATCCAGTATATATCTGTTAAATTTGGCCGAGTGTTTGAAATGATAATTTTTCACTAATGTTGAAATCTTTTCTCAATTAACACCTGTTTCGTAGTATGCTCATTTTCAGTATGACACAATGCGAAGGAGTCTCAAACTACTACATATTTCTGTAGCTCTTCTGCGGTCGTCCATTAATCACGCAAGGTTTAAAAGGAGAGAAGGGGGTTCAACAAAAATCACGAAATATCACAAGGCTGAAGGGGTGTAGTGAGAACAATATCATATGTATTCAATAACAAATTATGATGAATAAATTTAATGATACAAACTTTATACCTGTATTTAAATTGAGAATATATTCTGATTTTTTCAATATTTGTTTCGGAAAAAATAAACGTTATTTTGGGTAGGCTAGTGATTTTTCCCAAAACTCAACATATATCACGAAGGTGGTAAGGGCTCAAATATTTGCTGAAAATAGTCACGTGATTATTCGTCGGCTCCTTATTCGAAAGTTTTCGGTATATATAATGCTAATATAATCATATTAGAAACAAATTCTTAACACTCGATCAAACTGTATCTAAAGTGCACTTAGGTAAGTGTAACCTAGATTAACAACTGCTAATCTAATTCATAACCTACATATTTTGGTCTATAGATTCATTTTGGAACGACATTCATTGATGCACTTCTACTGTTCTATAAACTAGCACATTTGAAAACAAGTTCAAAAACTTCACAACAAAATATTTGTTTTGATATTTTTGTTTTTCCTCAAAGTTTGTCGCTAGGTGAATAAGTCAATGGAGTTTACGCCAAGAATGCACCCTTTAGCAAAATTGAAGTAGGGGTCTGAATTATTGCAAGAACATGTAGATTTGATTTCGGGAGAAGGTAATAATAGCATAAACGAAATACTATGGGAATACTTAATGAGGAAAATTAATATTTTTGTATCTTTAATTGAAAAAAGTCACTCATACTATGTGGTATTCAAAAAGTAAATATTTTATTTCACTAAATAGCAAGACTTCATTCGTTTTATCAAAAATGTATGCTTTTAAAACATCGAGATATTATCTAAACTTTTTTCCTCAGGATTGCTCCCTGCAAAACATTGAAAACATTGATGCAACCTACATAAATATATACGATTCGTTCGAAGCCTTAGAAAAATATAGAAAATCTAAATACATAATTTAAATAAAACTAAGTAGTTTTCTGAGTAGCTTCATCAGAAGTTGATGATAAACTATTTATCATAAACATCTGATGAAGCCCCTGTGTTTGCGAAACAATATAGTTACTATTTAGTTTTATTTAAATTAAATATTGTTTTGCCAACACAGTAGCTTCATCAGATGTAGATGATAAATTAGATGATCATCTACATCTGATGAAGCCACTGTGTTGGCGAAACATAACAATATGTTTGATTAAATTAAAGTGAAAATCAAAAACCTACTTATTTTTATTTAAATTATGTACTTAGATTTTTCTCAAGTATCGGCCCAATCGATTAGTGGCAAAAAAGTGAATTTTCCACGATTCTTAATTCTCACTAAGAAACCCCACTTTTCTTAACTTTCAAACTATGTAATGGGTGTTTTTTTTTAGAGGTATAGAACTTTAAGTTGGCATTACTGTTGAAGATGGCGACCGATTTAACAGCTGAGAAGTGATTTATTCTCAGTTTGGTTTGGCAATTCATCATGAATAGACTCACGCCTGAACAACGCTTGCAAATAGTGCAATTTTATTTCGAAAATAATGGTTCTGTGCGGAATACGTATCGCGAGAATTTTGTTTAGCGATGAGGCGCACTTCTGGTTGAATGGCTACGTCAACAAACAAAACTGCCGCATTTGGAGTAAAGATAATCCTCAAGTGTATGTCAAAAAACCGTTACATTCAGAAAAACTGACTGTTTGGTGCGCTTTATAGGCTGGTGGAATCATTGCTCCGTACTTCTTCAAAAACGATGATGCCCAGAATGTTACAGTCAATGTTGATCGGTATATGATTGCTTACTTTTTCATTCCTGAATTGAACAACCATGATGTCCAGGAGCTGTGGTTTCAACAAGACGGCGCAACATGTCACACAGCTCGTGCCACAATCGATTTATTGAAAGACACGTTTGCTGACCGCTTAATTTCACGTTTTGGACCTGTGAATTGGCCTCCAAGATCTTGCGATTCAACACCGCTAGACTACTTTCTGTGGGGCTATGTAAAGCCATTGGTCTATGCGGATAAGCCACAAACGCTTGGTCATTTGGAAGACAATATTCGCCGTGTTATTGCCGATATACGGCCACAAATGTTGGAAAAAGCCATCGAAAATTGGACGTCCAGATTGGACTACATCCGAGCCAGCCGTGGCGGTCATATGCCAGAAATCATATTCAAAATGTAATGTCACAAGATTATCTTTCGAATAAAAAAAATTTTGTCAATCGAATGATACATCGTTGTTTTATTGCAATTTAAAGTTCTATACCTCTAAAAAAACACCCTTTATTATACTCCGTCGAAAATTTTCTTCAGTTTGAAATGATATTCATAAAACGTCTTCCATCCACGTGGGTTATGTTTATTCAATTGGCTGTATCGAATTTGTCCTTTAAAAAACTGACATCACAGTCGAACATATTTTCTAGCGAATATAGTAAAATAGAACTGAAGCAGTTATGAAAACTGAGTTTTCCGTTCTGAAATTCGTACACTGCATTATTACATTACCTATTCAATAACTGACACGTTCCTTTCCTTATGCGTAGGTGAGTTTTATTCAAGGGAGACCAAGCTTCAGAATAAAATTAATTTAAAAACAATAAGTCTTTATTTTTCTGCAAGTAGAAGAGATCGACTTACAGTAAATATTTCACAATAGCCACTAATATTAAAATTTTCATCAGTAAGAGAAAATGAAATAGATAAACAAATATGAATACGCACAGAGCGTCTCCCTTTTTAGATATCTATGACATTCATAGTCATAGATAAAGGTCATAGATCATAGACGAAAATGAACGTCATAAATATTCCGAAAAAACATTGCTGAAGAACCTACGTTTTCAATTGTTCAGTATGTCATTCACTTTTACTCGAGGGAAGTACGAAACCGTTTCATATAATACTTGAAAAAATGTTAATAATACTCCAAGTGAAGTAATATTTGAATATCCTCATAACGATTAATTACTGTATAGTAGATCTCTTACTAAAAAAATTTGAGAAAGTTAATATAGTTTAATATTTTGTTTCAAATATTGTTTAATAACACATAGTATATTTTATCTCGTAATACCAAAAATATTGATAAAATTGATGTTGATTAGGGATCGTCCTTTAATCACGTTAGGCTCGAAAGGTAGGGGAAAGCTTCGGGAAAAAAATCACGAAATATCACAAGGAAAAAGGGAGGTATTGAGATATCACATGTATGTATTTTTCGTTGAACGCTTGATGAAAACGATGTTTACCAAACAATTCTATTTAATATAATAATTGTATAATGTATTAATTAGTTGTGATATACATTATGTGTTCATGCGATGGTCGATTCAACCTATTTTGAAACAAAAGATATCTAATATTGATATGGCCACTATAAGATGATTTTATGTTATGTCCTGAATAAATTAACAGGCTTAGTATTACATGAAGTCTTCTTACATCGTGTACTTTTCGTCCAGAAACTTTCCTTTGTCTCACACATCACCCAAATTATTTCATCTGCCTCGAAAATATATGGATTCGTTTTACGCAAAGGCAAATGCTATAATAATTCCTCAACATTAGGACTAGTTATACCCTAATCTGTAGCAAGTTGGAGTATGGCAGCATGATCTGGCATCCTATTTACACTTACCATTATCGGCATCTTGAGGCTATTCAGAGAAGGTTCTTGAAATTTTTAGTTTGGAGGGAGGATAAAGTTTATACATATAGATGAGCCAATCATAACGAATTATTGAGTCAATTTAGTTTAATCTCATTGCAGAGCAGGAGAGAAACTTTATCACTCAAATTTTTGTACAAATTACTGCACAATAGTATTGATTGTCCTCCTCTCTTGTCCGCTTCGAAATTTCGTGTACCTAGAGTACCTTCAAAATTCTCGTAATACAGAATTATTCCACCTAGAGACTCCAAGGACCAACTCCCTAGGTTAGAGTTGCCAATAATTGTGACATTCACATTCACTCCATAGAAGTTATTATTAGGAGTCATGTGAACAAACAAAATTGACTGAAATGAGTTGATCTAGATTGAGTTCTTTGTAATATTTCATTGAATGCAGTTATTAGTTACTATTTTTTTTAGATTCTATTGAGCTCATTGTTATATTTTTTTCATTTGATTATTTAGTTAGTATGCAACATTATTTTATTATTTGCTGTAATTGGGTATTATACCGTTGATAATAAAGAACTTATTATTATTGTTATTATTATATGAATTTTTGGTTTTTATATTATATCATTTCTTTTTGTAGATAGTCTTATATTATGAATATAAAGGGAAACTGATTCATTAACTGCAAGTGTAACTTTGTAATTCTATATATTTATATGGAATTACAAAGTTACATATTCAGTTGGTGTATCTAGAAGTTTCGACTGAAATTACAGAATATTTCAGTTTTATCTTGATTCATACAGTGAACACTAATTATATTCTTAATTTCAAGCTTCCAAGTCTGATATGAGTACCACGGCCGACTTTAATCAGGCCATGAAAAGCGTAGTCGGGCGGTGTTGCCAAAATTGAGTTAGTGGTCTACTCTCCTAGTCGGTTGTTCCCAAAGTTTCAAGCATTATTTCAACTATTTTTGTATGTTGCGAACGAACAAGAAATATTATTCGTACTTATAACATATATAATGGAATAATATAACATATAGCATTACTAATTATAAGCACAGGGAGAAAGAGTGTATAACATGAAAGACATAATTATTGTATCAGACGAGTATCGTTTCTTCTTTGGAAGTAATAATTTTATTTGATCAATGAAAATTCGAAGGTTATTTAAACAAGTAGCCCTGTTTTCTGAAAAATCTTCAAGCATATCACAACTAATTTTAATCAATGCCTCATTTAAATGACATAAAACTTTTCTCGATTAAATATGTGAAACGTTGATCCACACTGTCTGAAATATCTTTTTATCTTATCAACAAATTTTCTATTTGAGACCACCTATCCAATTTGAAGTCAATACGTAAAATCCAACTCAAATCAGTGTACAAAAACTTTTTTCCATTAAAAAACACTGTTACTAACATGTCTTCATTTACTGTAATTTGGTTACTTATGGTAATAATTTCTTCACTTAAATTAAGAAGATAAGAATGAATTTTATTGTTAACCGAACCCATTGTTACATTCCAACAATCAGAAATATTTATTTTACTGGAGCAATGAAGAATTAAATCTTGAAAATGACAATTAAATCTGACTTTTCAAAAATGTTATTCTAATTATCATTGCGAACTAAATTTTATCCGCCTTTCATCTGGGCTTTTCCTAGGTCATATTTTCAGGAATGCAACAAGTTTCCGTCATTTCAAGAAAATATACTTATTAGAAACTCCCATATTCCAAGATTGAAACTTACTGAATCATCTACGGAATACCTATCCTCTACACTATATTTCACAAAAAAATTATTTGCAAGTAATCCGTACTCAAAACACAACACAAATTCGATTTCGATTAAATCGGTACACACAAAATACTTCGTTTTTATAATTTTGATGTTATGTTATCCACAAACTATCATCACTAGCGCCTAAATTACACTATAGAAAATTGATGAATAGAGGTTATAACATGTTTCACTGAAATCGGTAAGCACACTAAACACTTTGTTTTTTATAATTTGATGTTGAGATTTCAACAAATTATCAACATCAACACATGTATTACACTGTACACAATTGAAAAATATAGAATTTATACCAAAAGCTCAAATTATTTAACTTCAAACTGCGAAAGTTTTGAGAAGCGTCCTATTTGCATTAGTATACCAGCTCAACTAATGGCGGGATTGTTAGACCACTAGGATACCGTGGCAGATACTCATTTCATGGCATGATTAAAGTCGGTGGTGGCAGTGCCTTAGAGTTTTGATTATCGGTCAGTCAGAGAGTGACAAAATTAAGAAATTTTGAGTAGTTATAATTCTTGAACTACCGGCTCTAATTGAATGAAATTTGAAATATACCGTGTTTATACATTACATTCTTGGTTACTGAAAATTCCGGCTCCTAGTATTATCCACACAAGTTATAGGATGTCGAAAATTGTATGAACTGAGAAAAGGTTAGTACGGCCGTACCGTAATTTAAAAAAATTGCTAAAAATATCATGAGATTAATGAGCGACCCCTCATTGACAAGACATCTAGTATAAACTAACCAACTCTTGTGCCAACTATTTGAATTTGAAAGTTATTTGAGTTGTTTAATTGAGAATACTAATCAATGTATTTTATCATCAGTTCATCATAATATCAATTATTAATGGATGAATTATGCCTGCCTCCAAACCCAATTCCCAATTAATGTCACGCTACAAATATGGCGAAACAATGATTTTCAAAATTAAAAATGCAATCTTGAAATTGAAAATGAATAGATCAACAAAATCTAACGGAGGTATTATAAAAACACAAATTCCTGGATATTTTTTGTTTCTTTAGATTTATTTTTTTAATTGAAAACAGTAAGTTTTTTTTTCAAGAATGAATTGCAAAAGATAAAAAATTTCTGAATAAAATATAAAATGGGAATATAAAATATAAATTGTTCTGAAGTCAGTTCACATAATATAAATTATTTATGGATGAATTGTTACAGTATACCGTTTCATACTGTCTCCCTTCATACATGTATGTTAAGAGACTGAAAGTACACATTCATTGTATTCGAGTGAACAATATTCGGAATTTATCACAGAACAAATAGGGAATACATTAGCAAAATTATAACTATATCTCATACGTCTCATAATTCAAAAATTTGTCTGCTACCAGACACTTCGCTTAGAAAACGTTTAAGACAGGTGACTTATCAGTTGCTATAACTATCTATCACACATATTATGACACAATTTGTAATGACATGAACATCTTAATCCTAATATTTCAAATTTATGAAAAACGATTGTTGTTTCTAGGCAATAACTCTTCACCAAATTATAAGAGAGTAGCATTTTCCACTTTACACGTAACAGCCTTCATATTCCTTTCCAGTCTTCACTGGTTCATAAATAATATGAGCAAAACACAATTCTTCATTTGCAGGTGCGACTTAGGTGGTTGGCGTGCTGAACTTATAATTCGGTGTCAATAATGTTCGATCGCATGTATCTTTTAGCTCTTAGGAATTATTAAAAGCATTGAACAGGGGTATGCAATATTTAATTATTCCATTTTTAATGGAACTGATGGTTTCCCTGGAGAAAATATTGATGTGATCAACAGATCTGATCACATTTGTTTGACATAAGACTCTTTAATCATAATACATAAAATTTGCTTTTTTAATTCTATTTCAATGCAATCTTCACGAATAATCTCAAGTAGATATTCTTAAAAAAATTGTGATATATATATATATATATATATATATATATTATATATATATATATATATATATATATATATATATATATATATATATATATATATATATATATATATATATATATATATATATATATATATATATATATATATATATATATATATATATATATATATATATATATATATATATATATATATATATAATATATAAAGATAATCGTATATATGTCCGTTTATACTTCGTTAGACCCAGCAGCATATACAGATATTTGCTTTCTAAAAATATCAATTATGTCCTTCCCGTAGAACCAACTCCTCAGTAATGAACGAGATTTCCCAACTATTAGAGATTTTATTTATTTTTCAAGGCTTTTTTGTGTTACTCACTTTTATTTCTTGAGTGTTCACATTTTTACTTTCTGTGTTTTTCGTATTTTTACGTTTGTTCCGACAGTCCAGTTTTTCACTCTTTTATGATTGTTAAATAACCCTCTCAATTTTTATATTTTATAGTAAGCATTTAGTTTTGTACATTACTAATATGATTGCTCAAATTTCAAGCACATTTTGCATCATATTTTATTACTTAACGAAAGGACATCAATTTTCGATTTAAATTATACGGCATATATATTGTACAACTCTATCCTATTTCAAGTTATAGTATATATATATATATATATATATATATATATATATATATATATATATATATATATATATATATATATATAAGGAATGAAAAATTTTCTTGCGGTGAAAAGTACAAATGACAAAAACACAATTATCGGTATAGCCCGCAACTCCATTGGAAGCAGCCGTTGACACGTGTTTCGAGCTTATTGGCTCTCCTCAGAACGGCGTAGCTAAGTTCAAGGTGTACGAACCTGGAGATGGAATCCACAACAAAAAGCCTAGCCTAGCAGTGGAGACTTCCTTTGCAGGTGTGTTTTTGTCATTTGTACTTTTCACCGCAAGAAAATTTTTCATTCCTTATTTTCTCAGTCGGTTGAAGACTCCGTAAAGGATAAATAGTCGCCACATTGGCGATACGTTGACCAAAATATATATATATATATATATATATATATATATATATATATATATATATATATATATATATATATATATATATATATATATGAGATAATTTTCCGAGTACGTTTTTCACGTGTTCACGGAACAACTGTTACGATGTAAATACTTCTCGTAACGTCAGCGTGAAACGACAACACTCGATGGCTTTGTAACTTACACAGGGTACCTCGATCTGAACTCTATCCGTCATTGTCACGTCAAACAGTTTAAAAATGATTGATCGGAAATATTGATAAATTCATAAGTGTTCATATTGAAGCCAGATCATTATTTATCACACGCATTCAATACGATGTTGTCGAATTTTAAAGAATTTGAAAAGGAAAAAATGCAAGATGCAACCGCAATTTACAGTGTTGGAGTCATAGTGGATCCCGTTTGCGGTTATTTTGTACAATGCACATCGTCAATTCTAAGTTTGATTGGCAAATATCTTATACGTCTGTATTTCAGGTGGACGGAGTAATGCATATTGTTTATAAAGTAATGAGTAGAAGTGCTGAAAATGTTAGTTTTGTAAAATAATAATAACTGTTATAACTCGTAATTATAACATAAATTAAAAACTCATTTTTTTCAAGTGGTCGATGAAATAGTGAACAAAATTAGTATGAATTATTAGTATGGTCTTCTTAAAGCACTAATGTAGAATATAAATACGATATTGTTTGAAGCAACAGCAGAAAAAATAAATATTTTGAAAGAAATCAACAGTTGACAGACAATGCTTGTAAATATAACAAGAATATTCCGAGCCAGTGCGATGATGAAATAAATGATTAAATATATAAAAATTAATCCATATTCAAAAACATTCTCTTCAGCATGGTGCTTACTATTCACTAGGAAACCAGCGAACTTCGTACCGCCTAAGAGTTAATGAAAGAAGAAACACCATAAAAATCGCATAAAAATACCATAAATCCGCATAAAAATCGGCCCAGCCGTTCTCGAGTTTGTAATGCCGCAGGCGTACAACGTACAAACATCCATCCTAATTTGAAACCTTATTCCATATGATTGATGATATAGATCTGAGCTCCACTTACATTGATTTCCAAAACTGATCATTTTAACTTCTATTATAAAAGCATAATTTTATATAGTCTATAATTGTCCTTATGAAGTTTGGTAACTGAACACAGAAAGAATAGATATATATAGATAAACAAATGTTCGACATGATTTTTTAAATTGGCATTACTTTTTATTTATGAACCCATTGAAATGAAAAAACAATAAAAGCTGTTAAGTGAAGCTAACCACAATATAGTAATGAAAGCCTTATTTGAATCGGATAAGTCGTCTCTAAGATTAGCATGCACAGAACTCACGTACAGATAAACGGACAAAAATTCCAACTATCATTGTTTTGCGAGCTATTGCGTTGATAAAGGTGCGAAAAATATTTTTTCTCATATTTCTTTTATGAACATATAGCGATGCCTTACATTTTATTAGATGTATAGAAGTATAGTATTCACAAGTTGTTGCTACATAAATGTGATATAGGATATAAAAGTGAAAGATAGATACCTCTCTTGGTATTGTTAACTGCAGAACGAACCGTTTACTTTGATTTATAACATATTGTTCTGATTTACTATTTAATTATATTTTATTTTTTTTTCGGTTGTGTGCGCTGTACAATCGATGAAGGTACTCTTTGAGTCGGGTAGTTTTTTGTAACTTTTTTTAACGTCATCAATATTTATCATCAAATATAAAGGGTGTTTTTTTAGAGGTATAGAACTTTAAATTGCAATAAAACAACGATGGATCATTCGATTGACAAAAATTGTCAATTTCAAATCAAAAATACTTTGTCAATAATCTTGTGGCATTACATTTTAAATATGATTTCTGGAATATGACCGCCACGGCTGGCTCGGATGTAGTCCAATCTGGACGTCCAATTGTCGATGACTTTTTCCAACATTTGTGGCCGTATATCGGCAATAACACGGCGAATATTGTCTTCCAAATGGTCAAGCGTTTGTGGCTTATCCGCATAGACAAATGACTTTACATAGCCCCACAGAAAGTAGTCTAGCGGTGTTAAATCACAAGATCTTGGAGGCCAATTCACAGGTCCAAAACGTGAAATTAAGCGGTCACCAAACGTGTCTTTCAATAAATCGATTGCTGTGTGACATGTTGCGCCGTCTTCTTGAAACCACAGCTCCTGGACATCATGCTTGTTCAATTCATGAATGAAAAAGTTAGTAATCACGGCTCTATACCGATCACCATTGACTGTAACGTTCTGGCCATCATCGTTTTTGAAGAAGTACGGACCAATGATTCCACCAGCCCATAAAGCGCACCAAACAGTCAGTTTTTCTGGATGTACCGGCTGTTTTGACATACACTTGAGGATTATCTTCACTCCAAATGCGGCAGTTCTGTTTGTTGACGTAGCCATTCAACCAGAAGTGCGGTTCATCGCTAAACAACATTCGCTTATGAAAATCGGGAACAACGGCAATCTCGTTGCAATTATTAATTGCACTATTTGCAAGCGTTGTTCAGGCGTGAGTCTATTCATGATGAATTGCCAAACCAAACTGAGAATAAATCACTTCTCAGCTGTTAAATCGGTCGTCATCTTCAACAGTAATGCCAACTTAAAGTTCTATGCCTCTAAAAAAAACATCCGTTATTACAGTTATAATAAAAGACAATATTCTTATTTCCACTGATATTCACAGTATGAGTTCCTAACGCTTTTCTCTAACATTGTAACTTTGCAACAGATTTTTTCGAATTCAGTGGTCCTTCATTTAACGCCGGTTCCGAACGGCCGATGAACTAGTAATCAATGTACATTTCTCAACAATTATGATCATTCAACTGCTTTAATCGTAGACAAACACAAATACCCATGCCTTCACCGTGACTCGAACCCGAATCCTACCGCACCATAGTCGTGTGTTTTCTCGAATACGCCACATCCAAACAGATGTATTAGAACTGAACAATACGATCGGAGCAACTGATATTCTTTGAACATCGAGTACTAACGTTTTCTTTTCATATTATTAGCTATCTCAGAAGTTAAAAGTGAAAAAAAATATTATCAACGTTTCGCTATAAATATAACTTTGTCAAAATATCGAAATAGTTAATTTTCACTGATAATTGAATAATAAAGAAATCTTTTAATTAAGAGGACTGGAGTATTTCAAAATGGCAGAAAGTATCAAAAAGAATAGAAGTTATTAAATTTTTTCTATAGAACTTTTTACCCTTAAAAATTCACGCCCTTTCACTTTACGATCTCAGAATGCCCTTTAATTATTTTTCTTTTAATTTTTGTTATATTCTTTTCCTTTTTCAATCGTTTCTATCCTACGGTAATGTTTTTGGTTAAGAGATCGTCCCTGGTCGTAGTTTAAACGAAGTCACAATTGGTACCGTAACTTCAACAATAAATATATTTTTCCACGTTTACGGACTGTTATAGCTAAGAATTTCAATAATAAATATTACACGATTATTCTTTGAAACATATGATAATAGAGAAATTCAAATTCATACTATACATATCAAACTGATAAATCTTTACTTCTATTGAATTCTTATGTTGAAGTTTATCGATATGAATGAATATCAATGGCAAAATACCCTACAATTAGTTATTCTGAATTTATCCTTTAAGTGGAATGCATTTGAAATCTTACCTGGCACTACTTTGATCAAACTTTGGACCTTTGATCAAATTTTCAAAGGAGCCATTAACTAATATGGTAATCAATAATTTCCACCGCCTTCTATGAATGGGCCACCCTAATTATGCATAATTCATATTGATGAAGTTTGAGTTTAATTCCTTATTTTCGGATTTTTCAATATGTATGAAATCGGCCATATGATGTTATAATAGGCGAAATTTATAATTGGCGAAATATTTAATATAATAAATACTAAATTTGAAAATATGTGGGAAAATATTTGAACGTCGCCAGGGAAGTAGACTACTATTAGTCGTCTTTGTTCATAATATCATAAATTGCAATATTTATTTCAATTTCATATCAATATTGAAGTTATCAAGTTGTTGTCAGAACAGGAGCAAAATAAGCGAAGAACTTAGCTGAAGCCCGCACTTGGATACAGACTTTGATAAGTTTTTTCACCTTGCTGACCAACATACTCCCATAACGACGTAGCCTGGTTTCATCCACTTTCAATATTCTTGATGGTCTTCGAGGTTCTGATGAGAAACAAAAAGCTCCAAAAACGTGACAGAGGCTGCTTCCAAGTTCGGGATATACTGCTTTCTTGTACTTCAGATCAAAATAGTCTCTTAATTCAGCAAAGGACTTATTCTTATGACGGGTATCTTGTAGATATATGGTCTGTCTTTGGCTCCATTTCAATATTCTCTCATATTAGTCCCTTCAAGCGTTGTGGTTGAATTACATAGTGGGTACCTGCTCGTGTAGCCAGTTCCAATATGAAATTTGAAGTGCCATGGAGCAGAACACATCTCAAAATAGTGGATTTATTGGTACTAGGTATTTGATAAAATTTAAGTCCGTTATTTTAACGCAACGTGAATTTCGTCGTCGTTTTTTCTGTTGTCGTCTTCCATGTGCTCGAACAACTGCTTGACTGAGCGCCTCGTGCATACCGGATCCACATCAGTTGACTACAAGAATTATTCGGCCTCGTCATATATATTCGAAAGAGAACATCACCAACACAAGCACCAACGAAACGACGATACATATAAGTATCAGCTGATGTTCGTTGGAACCATTTGTGGTGATGACTCGAAAATGTTTCCCATACAAAAAGCAAACTGTTCTCGAATAGTTGCCTGCTGACTGTCGGGTATGGTTTACTTACAGCTAAACTCTGTTGAACTTGGTAAAAGAAGAGGATGACAACATGTTAAAAAACGAGTTTTATGATTCTGGGCCACAGCAATCCACATGCAATGCAATAACATCGAGAGCACGCCTTCAAGGCAACTGTTTGCTGCAGCACTAGCAGTGCAAAGGTGAATGGTACGCATTTTTTGTAGACGCCGGTGGCATTGCCCAAACCGTAAATAGCGAGCGTTACAGGCAGTTGATAAACATTCAAAGCAGTTGCTGCACTGAATCTCGACCATTGTTGGTTTGAATAGGACGGAGCAACTGATCGAGTAACTGTTTGATTTTCAAACACCAATATTAAGATCTAGTGATCTCCCGTTTTCGAAGATTCAACTGGTCGTCCAGATCGCCAGATCTAAAGCACCATACTGTTCCTTTGAGACATTTAGGAATTCAACTTTTAGCATCACAGAGTAAAACCCTTGCCAGGCATGAAAGCTAGCATCGAAGAAGAAAATAACTTTTGATGAAAACAGAGCTTTTTTTCTCTTATATCAAAATGTTAGCCAATCCAAACGATGCCATTACCTTTGAGCCACTTTTATATATAATACTAATATATTTCTTCAATTTCAATAAGTCCCATCAGTTTATGGTCATATATACATTAATGAAAATTTTCTGAATGAACAATAACTGTTTTGTAGATATAAATATCAAACTACCCACGCAAAATTGTTCATTCTGCGTCTATTGAACTTCCAACTCCAGTTATAAGTATTACGGAATAATTGTAACAAAAGGTTTGTGATTGAAAAGGATGTCATTATGCGATAAACAAAACGTACATGTTATATATCTACGCTAGGGTCGTTTTTTTCATTCAAACATCATTCACTGGAAATAAATGTCGCATCAACAACCTTTCAGAAGTTAAAAATGCATTATTTTGTCAACGAAAAAATTATTCATTCATACGCGTATCGAATTATTTCATTTGAATGTGTACAAAGACCACTGGAATCGGAAAGATCATAAAGCAAAGCAGCAATTCATTAGAAAAATTCAACATCGATTCCAAAAATTTTAGCGTGTCAAAGCATGATATTGGGATCATTAAAATAACGACTAGTTTTAATATATTGAAACGTAAGTTGGCAATATTTATTTTAAGTATATATTCTTACCCAATATTTATGAAATATTGGGTAAAAATATTCAGTTTTCAACATATGTAAAATGTTTAAAATAATTAACATTCTAACATTTTCATTCGTAACGTTTTTCAAATAATCCTTATTATCATAAGACCAGGATTGAAATCTTTGAAAATAGTGAAAAATGGTGAAAAATCATTGTAACTGAATAAATAAAAGGAAAAATAATTTATGGGCGATCTGAGTTCTGGAAATGAGATGGGATGAGCTTTTAAAAGGTTTATCTTGATTTCCGGTCCAACTACAAGTACATTGGAAAAAATTTTAATGGCAAAGTTGTACACTAAAAGAGACTTTTGTATTTATACAAAAGAACACGAAAAGAACTTTTGCATTCACACTTTTTTCACACAAAATCCAAATTTATGTAATGAATTTCAATACCCAAGATTTTGGTTTTTATTTTTCAAGAAGTTTGGTGAAAACTGACCATTTTATGTCCTAAACACACTGTAATTTTTTCAATTCAAAATATCTGTTTTTTTGTAAAGGGCGGTGAGCTTTATGGTAGTTGAAATATCTACTTAGTTGAAATCTCTACTAAAAATATATTTACCTACACAACCAGAGTTAATTACTCTGTTTTATTTCGTAGCAGCTGTAAAAACCGTTAGCCAGTATTCGAGATACAGAGCAGTGAATAGTGTTGTTTATGAAAATACACTTGCAAGCTGAGTAACTCCAAAAGAATAGAGAAAAAGTTTTTTAATTTTCTAAGAAAATTCACCAAAGTGGAGTATTTTACCATCAGAAAATAGAGACTTCAACTAACAAAAACCCAACCAATCTTTCAAAAAGCAGATATTTTGACGTGATAATTTTCAATTGAAAATTAGGGTGCTTTTTCGATATTGAGTAGAAATAAGGACAAAACATTGATATTTTGAGGCAAAATAATTACAGTTTGTTTTGGACATGAGGACGTTGGTATTCATCAAATAACGTGCAAAATAAAAATTTTATGTAAAAGATAAAAATGAAAAACGAGAAACTTATATAGCTATCATATTGTTATGAATTTGTAACTTCGATTGATAGGAAAATTTGGATTTTTTACATTTTTAGTTTTTCCTGACACCGAGATAAACCGTTTTTTACCCATAAGTAAGTCCCCTTTCCCTTCCCGACCTCATATCGCCGTGAATTATTTTTCCTCTCATTTTTGTTATATTCTCCGCCTTTTTCAATGACTTTCATTCCACCATAATTTTTTTCGTTTAAAAAACTATCGGGCCTAGCCTATACAGCCAATTTCAGGCTTTATAGTTTTCACAAAAACATCGAAGTGATGGATTCCCAGACTCTTCCTCGAGAAGATTCCTCGAGATTCCGAGGTAAAAAGCCCGTAGTAGTGGTCTTTTTGGCGGCGATTTCTGTTGTTTCTAATGAAACAACTTTATATAGTTCCTTATAAAATTCACTCTGAGCTCAAACTTTCAGTTCTTATTTTTCCGATCCTTTTTTTTGTATTGTTACCGTAAAATTGCTACTTCAAAAAATAAAAATTTCTGGCTAAAAATTTTTCAATTCCGCTGATGCAATAAATCTTCATTATCCTACTAGCATTTACATTCGTATTTATTCGTAGACTAAAATAATATATAAGCTTTAATGACATGTGGATATTATTTTGAATTTTGTTCGAAGACCTTACACTTGTTCTTGTATTTAATGCATTAGAACGAAAACTTGCCGCAAAAATGATATGTCATTTGTAATTAAAATATATCTTCGTTAGGTCGAGGTTACATAATTGACGATCTATGAATTTTTATGATTTCAATCTGATGAATTATTCATTTTAATTATTCACTTAAATCTGGATTGCAGAATATTCCAGAATTAAATTCTTCCCCTGTTTTAATTGACATTTTTGCTACGCCTTCAATTTTTTTCATTCTATCAATAATAATTCTGATATTTCATTGAAAACTACTTTTCAGCCTACTGAATATTGATATATATTTGTTGTTATCTCAAAAATATTTTTAATAGTTAATAAGATGAATAATACAGAGAAGCACTAATAAATGGAAGTAATATTTCGAGAACAAAACCAGAAAAACTTAAAACTTGTCTTAATCGGATGGATTCGGAGTTGAAAACCAAATAAGTAAATAATAAATACGAGTAAATGACAATGTTATGTGTATATATATATATATATATATATATATATATATATATATATATATATATATATATATATATATATATATATATAAACATTTTAACAGAAATAGAATGAATTTAGTGTCTGAAACATATAATATTAAATTATCAAATTAAATTTAACTCTTGGCTTAATGTTTCACGATTATATTTAACAACAGTAATTTGTCAACATGTTTCGGGTTCATTTTCAAGACTGTCTTTAAAATGAGCTCGAAACATGTTGAAAAATTCATGTTGTTAAATTTAATTGTGAAACATTAAGCCCAGAGTTTAATTTAATTCAATATTTAATTATGTTTCACCAAGAGTTAAGCGAGAATTCAATATCAGTCAATAAAAATGCTAGCAATGCATATCTCGCTATCCTCTACAGAAAAGTACTCATCAAATTTAAATCTTGCGATATCTAACCACATTTGGTTCAACAAGGAGTGTCTAAAGAAAAAACTAACACGAAGATATATGAAGATTTCCTGCAAGCACAACTAGAAAAGGAGATGAAAAAATGGTACCGACAACGATACAACTTAGGACTACATCTGAAAATCATATTTGTGAAATATCGTACAGATTATATGCAGTAGAATTTGACACCCTAGATAATAACATAAGGGAGGAAGTGAGAAATATATGTCATTTACAATATGAGATGAGTCTTGAAAATGAGCTCACGCTCGAAACATGTTGACAAATTCATGATGTTTAATATAATCGTGAAACATTAAGCCAAGTGTTTAATTTAATTTAATATTTAATTATATTTCATCAAGAGTTAAGCGAGAATTCAATCTCAGTCATTAGAAACACATAGTTTCGTATATCTACAGAAGAATGACGAATGTCCAATTAAAAAGGTCTACAATTCCATAGCATTACATAGAAGAGACTCAACTAGGAATAAATTAACATCTGTTCTTGAGCACTTTTTTCATGAGAGAGCATTCTTCTCAACATAAACAAAGCCTTTACATGTGGCAAAGCCTCAAAAGTTATACAAGCTACAATAAATTTCAAAATTCAATTCAAATATTGTATATATTAAACCAAGGTGTTAATTATAAGGTTTAGACTTTGCGTTTTTATGGGTCATAGTAAGGTATTTTTATGTTTAAGCATTTTGTTTTCGACTTTTCATGCCCACTTGTGCTTTTGTGTAACTTTGTTAAATCACTGGAGTCAATAAATATAACTATCTATTTATAAATACAAGTATACAAGTATATATACAACAAAGATAAATCTTATATTTAATAAGTTTAGAATTCTGGTGAACGAAATTCTGGTGGAAAAAAATGTTTGGGGTGCTTCTAGTTGTCAATTTTTATAAATACTTTGACAGATATTCCTGAAAGTTCAGGAAGAATAACCACACCTCACTCAAATTTACGAGTACTTTTCAATTCAGTTTTGTAATAGAATAATACTGACAGTAATAATAAAAGAGAATAGTTCAAAATCATTCTTGAATAAAGAGAGTTTTTAATTTTTTTAAGTAGGTATTAGGTATTCAGATTGTCGTAGTGTAAATTTCATATACGTCATAAATACTCATGCCAGCATCTAAAATCAAGAAAAACATTTGAATTTGGTTAAAATCGTGCTTTTTAATCTCAAAAATCCATCAATGAGTTGAATTTGTTACTATTTCCTGTTACGCCTAGAACACCAGAATTAGCCCTTGAATAATTTTCACTCTTCAATTTGAAAAAAAATGCGCCATAGAAGAAGATGAAACAATGAAGGGATGGATATGCGATTGATGGCTATTTTTGAAGAGTTCAATGGACTGACAAAAATTTTTCGAGTTGAATTACGAAAATTCTGAGAAATGAAAATATTTCCCTTAACTTTTTTGTATTTCCTTTGTTAAGTCGGATACATCGATATAAAATTCGATTTGTCACCAAATATCAATTGAAAATCGAAACAATTGAATATATTAACTCAGGAGCAATTAAAATGTGATTTTGAATTATTGCTAACTTTGGGAACAGAATCTCGCGTCTTCATTAATCCCAAGAATAGAGTGATTCCAATTAATGAGACTTTTCCAATTTAACACTCACTGGGCAATTAATATTCTCGTAAGGTTTCGACAAATTGAATTATTCGATTCGGAAATGTTGATTAAGAATTTCGAAATATGATCCATTGGTATGATAAATAGTGATCTTAGTAGGAGATGCAGTCATTCAAGGATTAGCAGCATATACGTAATTAGAAGAGAGGAATATTTGAATCTAATCTAGAAGTTTACATGCTTATTTGCAAGTGAAACAGCCCACACTTCATATTAGGTACCTATAACAAAACGTCAATAATTTGTCTGATAAGTGGGTCAACAAAAAAAAACAATTTGCAATACAGGATACACAAAAAGATGTCTCCTTTGAACAAAGGAGAAGTATATTTTTACTAGAGGCAGTTGGTATCATAAAAATATCGAATCAACTTGAACAACGAAATTTAAAATTTTAAAATATTTCTTATAAAGTCAATAATATGGATAATCATGGAAAACAGGTTGTTGCTAGTTTTTAATTATGTGTAAAATGATAATTAATCATCAACTCTTAATATGATTGTAGTAAAAAAATAAATTTCAAATGAAACACGAAAATTAAAAAATACATCATTAAACATTTTGAATTATTATATATTTTTAGAACATTTTCACAACGAAAACTTCTACTAGTAAAAAAAGTCTATTTAGTTATGAGACGTCTCAAAGGAAATCGACATTTGCTGGGAATTCTGTTGCGGAAAAGGCTGTGTGAAACGTTGTTTCTTTCGATCTTTGGCTATGGATTTACTTTACTTTATAATTGCCTGTATGCTGTGAATAGGAAGAGAATGCAGAGTATACAGAATGCTTGTTATCATTTTGTTTTTGGCTTGCGCAAGTATCATAGAACATCTACAGCAATTAATGAGCTCAATTTGCTAAGAGTAGATAACCTTTTTAAGTACTGTAGGGAATTGTCATTGTCAGTCGATTTAAGAAAACATATTACAGAATAGTATAACTATTCTGTGATCACTTTGGGACACCCCACCATCAACTGTCGACATGTAAAAAGGGCTACCAACTTACAATCTCTCTCTTCTCTCAGTGCTCTTCTCTGACAGTCATTTCTATATTCAACAATCTGTCACTTTCACTTCCATCGGGTAACAACAATAACAACCACGTGTTCAATAGTTCGTTCCTTGTAAATAATCATGAATATATATTCTTAACGTCGTTTAATATTTCCACGCATAGAATAATATAGCAACCCGCTATAGTACTATACTGGTACTCTAGTATATTCTCTGATCTTGCATTCTTCTTGCTCCTACTTGAGAGATAAGCTTGTCACTCGTAGTGTTCGAGGAGGACGTTTGAGATTTGGGCACATGTTAGAAATTCCTAAATATTATTTGATGGATTCTAGAAGATATTTCACTTATAATGCCAGGAACTTCAGTCAAATGTCAGTTATGACATTTGGCACCTCATTTTCTTTCAAGCGTTTTCACCGTAGTTCTTTGCAGGTGGCTCAGCGTGGTGCGAGAATACTGACATCATTTTTCTTTATTTGAAATAACTTGTCTGGACTACTTGGTCATTGATACATGGTACAATTTTTACAGTTTCATGTAATAACAGTGTTAATGCTACAGATACATAAATATAATTAACAATATATTTGTAGTAAAATTAGATGGAAACTGTATTATTTCTAGATGTGTAAACTACACAAGGTTGTATAATCCGCATTTCCCGATAAATTTTAGTGTAACTTCAATTTTTGCCGTTGTGCTCAGAATGTTTTGATATTGTGTTTTAGGCCTAGTTGCTTACGAACTGCCTCATGTTCAACTGTAAGAGGGATATTATCACAGTATTCGCACTTAGGTTTTTCGCCTGATGTTATCAAATAACTGTGGGTCAGTTTCGTATGACCTTTTCTTAATCTCCTAGCTACTATTTTGTCTTGTGTGCTGAGGGATAATCTTGTTTCTTTGTGAATTTTCGGTTGAATTCTGTGCAACTTGCTGGTATCATTTTCCCATTGAATTTGTCATTTTTTAATGATTCTATTCTTTATTGATTGAATTAAATCTGTATGAACCACAACGTTTGTAACACCAAGATCAGAGGATTTTGCAAGCTTCGCGGATCGGTCCGCTGCTTCGTTCCCTTGGATACCCACATGAGATGAAACCCAGATCATGGTAGCAGAGATATTCCTATTGTTTTTCAGAGCGTGGCATCTTTCTTGGATTTTTTATACAATTGGGTTTTCGAGTAAATGTCAACTATGGATTGTATGGAGGAAAGGGAGTATGTAACTACTGCAACATTGTATCCTATTATGATAAGACTGGGAAGAGATCTATAGATGGCATATAATTCAGCAGTGTGTATGGAACAGTTAGTTGGAAGTTTGTAGGATACAGGTGTATTTTGCTCGTTAATGATCGAACAAGCAACTCCTTGTTCATCTTTAGAGGCATCTGTATATCTTATATCATCAAATATTTCGTTGCTCATCATTTCTCTGATTGATTGCTTCAATATGTCAGGGATTTCGTGTTTGAAATATCTGTGCAATTTTTCATTCAGTCTTGGTTGATGTCTGATCCAAGGTGCATTTCTTACAATGATGATACAATTCATTATTATTATTATTATTATTAAAAGATTTTAAACGACCAGTTCAATGTACGTCGATAATTTAAAATTGAATTTTAATACAACGTATTTGCTTGCCTTTTATCTATTCGTTACTGTACAAGTGTATTAGCACTTATTTCTGTCAGACCAAGAAAAGAGTTTAAAATGTGGTAGAGTCAACATTTTTTCCTGATAGTTTTACACATAAAGTGATTTGTTTCATTATGATATAATAATTATCAGTAATGAGCGATATACTAGAGCACAGAAAGATCGAACCAATATCGAAAATCGTAAGACATATTACCGAACTTAGTAACGAAAATGAAAGTAATATGCGTGTAAATCGAATCTATATGTTCACGAAGAAATTCCGATTAAAATGGTCTATTATCGAATGCACTAACATCGGTTAATTTCGGTGACATCCGTGATGAAGGAAGGGCGCAACAGCTATATATCCTCTAAATATATTTAGCAACATAAATTCTTGTGAAAGTCGAAAGTAAGGGACGTACTTAGGTACGTATCTGTTGGTCTAAGCTCCACAGTCAAAACGAATTTCGGCGAATAATTTGATTTGGTGATTAGAAATTAATGTCTAATAATATTCAATGTTCAACAAAGAATACTAAGATGGCGAATAATGTAGACCATAGGTTTGTTCGAGGTGCCTATTCATTACCAGTTTGAAACAATTGCTCCTGAGCTTTAAGCATTTAGACGTTGGTAGAAGGAAAAATCTTTTTTTCACGTGTTGGTGGTAAAGCTCGAACTAGTTCAGAACCGATTCATAACCAATGAAAGCGGTTCCAGGATCAACTCGAGGATAGCCGGTCTCCGTGGCTTAGTCGGGAGAACACCCAACTATGGTGTGGTAGGATTCGGGTTCGAGCCCCGGTGAAGACATGGGTGTATGTGTTTGTATATGATTCGAGTAGTTTAGTGATGACCATTGTTGGGTAATATACATTGATAACAAGCTTAAACTGTAGGTTCACTGAATCGGAGTAGCGATTGATAGGTGCAATTGTTCGTTTCTGATTTTAAATGCTGATGTACCCGATTATTATTATTAAGGAACCTATTATCTTAAACTTTCAGAGGAATTCTGTGATACCGTTATTCATCTTTAAATGAATAATCATTTCTCTTCAAGCTACAGAAATGAGGAAGATATTGTTGATTCAATGATTACCTTATTGTTGATTACTGGATATTGCTTCATCTGGAGTGCCCCAAGGTTCCATCCTTTGTCCTTGGCTTTTTACAATGTTCATAAAAGATATACTCGATATCATTGATGTTGAAGGTTTATTGTTCGCAGATGACTTTAAGATTTTTCATTATGTTTCCAGCATTGGTGACTGTGAACACATTGCAAGAAACTTGCGTAATATTGTAAATTGGTTTGATTTCAACAAATTAAATCTCAACATCTCCAAATGTCATGTTATGTCATTCTCCACAAAATATAACTTGAAAAATTTAAACTATGAAATTGGTTATAATATTTTGGGAAGACCTAATACATTTATTGACCTTGGCGTAACCTTTGATTCTAAACTAACTTTCGTGCCACATATCAATGCTACAGTAACCACTGCCTGTAGAGTATTTGGTTTCATTATTCGCGTTGGAAAGGAATTTAGCAATATATCAACTTTGGAAACATTCTAGGTATTGTGCTTTCTTAAGATCTAAACTCGAATACGGATCAACAGTCTGGAATCCTGGTTATCAGTTACACATTGATCAATTGGAGTCTATACAACGAAAGTTCCTGATTTTATCAAGATCACTTGATTAAATCAGGAACGTGTCAATCAGGAATTTCCTACGTGTTTCATCACTTGAAACACGTTGGAAATATTTGGGAAAAATGTCCCTATTCAAGCTGATAAGGTTTTCTGTTGGTTGTTCTTTTCTTCTTTCCTTCATAAATTTCCGTGTTCCGAGAATAACTTGTAGAAATATGAACATTTTTTATCCACCTTTGGCTCATACTAATGTTCTGGCTTTTTCACTACTTCACAAAATTTGTGGTGACTTTGAGCCTTTTCATAACGTCATAACGGTGATATCAGACGAGCTCTCGCCTGACTGTTTTTCAGTTATAAGTTTTTTAGATATTAGTTTTTCCTGTAACTTGTGGGTGAGCTTTAACGTCAGCTTGACCATAGAGTTTTCGTCCACGTGTATTGTTTGTACATTATTGATATTATTTATAGTTTTATTTTTTTATAAGTTGTGAACTATATTGAATTTTTCCACTCACTAATTGGCCAAGCTGTTGGGTGGGGTAATTTGTAAATGGATAAATAAACGAATAATTAAATAAATAAATGAAATTTCAATATCAAAATTCTTTTTTAAATTCAGTGGACGTAAAGTTTAACACCGTTTCTGAACGGCCAATGGGCTTGTTATCAATGTACGTTACCCAAAAATTATCATCATTAAACTACTCATATCATAGACAAACACATACACCCATGCCTTCATCTGGATTTGAACCCGAATCCTACCGCACCATAGTCGGGTGTTTTCCCGACTAATCCGCGATGGACATTTGCTGGAAATTTTAGGTGTTTCCCGTTGTTGTTGTGTTCTGGACAGGTTCCAAATGACTCATGCGATTACATCGTCTGATAATTTGTATGTAATCAGTTCCGAACTTATAACAGTAGTCCCCGCGAACAAACCTCATATCTGTTATTGCACTGTCACTGGAAATTGGCGTATTTAAAAGTAGTGCATATGTCTTAATGTAAATTGAATTCTCGAACAACACTTGGAAGAATATTGTTCGAAAAAATAATGAAATAATGCAAAACACTCACAAAAATTTGTTAATATATTCGACATACGTTTTGGGCTACTGCACTATTCTCAAGATTCCATACAACTACACATAGAAGGTAACCCAACAGTCGTTCACATTTTTATAATTGTTGGGTTACCCTCTCAATGTGCATTAATTTGCTATCTCAAGAATTTTGTGTTCATATATCATCGTTTGATTTTATGTTGTACTAGCTGACCTGGCGAACGTTGTACGTCCATTTCTTTTTATCTGAATATGTTTCAAAAAGTCGGAAAGACATGTTTTACTATTTGTGCTATACTATCTTGTTTTTATATTTATCCCGTGTGAAGTAAGGGACTTACTTACGAAGGCACTTCAATACTTCCTGTTATTTCAAATTAGTCGAATTATCAAAACATTCCTATATTAACACGTTTGATGTATTGAAAGCTATTAACCTGCCCGTTCTATAGTTGAACATCATGTTCTTAATTTCGTATCAAGTACTTGTCCCATATATATCATCATTAATTATATGAGATATTTGCTGGATATAGTCAAAAAATGTTGAGAATTTAGTCCATTCCCGGAAACCAATGAATATAGAGTCTCTGGTGGCTGTACCAATAGCGTCTTATTAATTGACTCTTACGCACAATATTTTGTCGCATCATTGGTGGTATTTTTTTATCGATAACAATTAAACTTTGAGTTGCAATATTGACACACAAGGTTCATTGGTCCAACAGCAACGATGTGCTGTGAACTGTAATCTATTTCAAAGTTATAATTGAATGCAGGTCGATAGGATAAACGCAAATTTTTCAAATTTTTAATTTCGATTCCATCGATTCCATTCAACTTCATTCCAAGCTTCTCGTTGCTCGTCAGTTTGACTTACTCTTTTATATCTTCAACATAACTTCGTACATCTAATAGCTATCATTTTTAAAAACGAAATTTCAACTATTAATTCAAGAAAACTATGTATTTTTCTTTATAAGCACATATACCAGGTGCTACGTTAGTAACGTGTATGTAAGTCTATTCAAAGTTAATAAAATTTTATATCGAATTGAAGTTTCAATATTAGTCGTGAAAGCTCTGAACTGACCGTGATGTATGATAAGTTATTCAGTTTTTTAACATCCCCTTTTTGAGAATTGATAATTATTTCTTACTTATATTATTAATTAAGTATTCTTAAATTTTCTAATTTTTTACGCAATTTTTAAATTGTTTCCCTGACAATAATAAACACAACATTTTCGATAGAAAACGTTTGTATGGGAAAAAGAAAGGGGCTGTTTTTAGGGGTTCCGGGCAATTATACGAATTTTTCTCGCCGTAAAAACCATCCTTAACTTCAAGGAACATGTTAAAAAAAGAATTGGCAAAATTCATCTAATCGTTGTTGAGTTATGCGCTTACCAACACATTTTGCGATTCTTTTTATATTATAGATAAGATTACCTCAACTGTACCACTGCTTTATACATCTTGGTCCAATATTCAGCTTGAGTTAGCAGTAAAATATAATGTAATATTTAATCATATTTCATTGAATATTTGTCCATTGTAGAGTCCTTATGAAGAATATAACCATATTCGAATTAAAACAAAGTTAACAAACTCATTTTGTATTTCTCGTAGTGGTCTTTTTTATTTGCCGAGAGCCCAAAGACTTTTTATACCCAATTCATTTCATATCCTTATAGGTACTTCATCTGAACTCAATCAATATGTTGCATATAATATCAAAGTTTTATCTTCATAACCACTTCGAGGAAAATTTGTCGAAAACTTGACTTCGTACTTTAACAGAAAACGGATTTCAAGGAAATACCGCTTCAGGATGAATTACTTCCGCCCTGAAAACAAACATCAGGAAAAATGCAGCAGAGGTTACACACGAAAAATAACAATAAAAATTCAGCGGTTGCTTCTTGATAATTTATCGCAATGAAAAAAGATGCTATATAGGCTATCTTTGTAACTATTTAGGAGTAATACGAACTCTAATGCATTTAGAGATTTAACTATCTCAAAATATCGAATTCTTGATATCGTCAGGTTAGAATCGGAAGTAGAAATAGCTCTAGAGTCTAGAGAAGCGAACTACTCGTTCTTGTTTTTTTTTTTTAATTCAGTGGACCTTCAGTTTAACGCCGGTTCTGAACGGCCATTGGGCTTGTAATCAAAGTACATTACCCAGCATATATCATTCATTAAACTACTTAAATCAGGACATACACAAACATCCATGCCTTCAGCGGGGCTCGAACCCGAGTTCTACACCATAGTCGGGTGTTCTACCGACTAAGACACGGAGACAGACTCGTTCTTGGTTTTTGGTTAGGAAGCAATTCCAATCAAGAATTTTATACCTTTCATACCCGAATATGAACAATGGTTCTTCGATTCAAAAATCAGAGAACTTCATAGGAAATAATTAGATAGTCAATTAAACAACCTGTTCAAATTTGAAATGAACATAAGATCGATAACATCCGCATTATTTGGGAAACTTAGAAACTCCTCTAATGAAAAAACATTCATCTTATTCTAAGGGGTACATTTACATGTACCTATGCCAAAAGCAGAATTAGTATGAACTTCTTCAACTTAGCAAGATTGTTACTATCTCCAAAGATGGACATATGTCCTAAACGGGATTTATTAATCTTCTGATATTGTTTTATGAACTGATAAATCTAAATATTTAGACATAAAAGACCAGAAGGTGGCGAATAATTGAAATTTTAATACCATTCTAGAAAAATTATTGAATAATAATGAAAGGAGTATTTCATTAAATGAATATATTGGTGTTCATGTTTTACTTTTTTCCAATTGTAACACATCTCACAATCAACTAGTTATATATAGTTTTAAATAAATCAATAACTGAGATCTGTTTCTTTTCAACTTGTAGTTATTGTTTTTAAACTTGTACTGGCATATTTCGAATAATTATAATGTCTTCAGCACATTCAGTTTTTTATGTCATGTTATGCAGGTATTGAAAAAATTCAATGCTTTGACTGGTTTAACTTTAAAAGTAATTGTAGTTGGCTCCACTAATGATACAAGGCCATTTTTGCCAGGCCAGATTGAGATTATTTATGTATATATTAGATATAATACTATATTATATATATATATATATATATATATATATATATATATATATATATATATATATATATATATATTTCAAATTGATTTAATGCCTGTTTAAGATAGTTTATTTTTAATGTTTTTAGCAATAAAATGCTTTTTTCAATGTGAAAAACTTCATTTTCGTTGACGTTTCGTTGTATATCACAACTTTATCAAAACTAATATTTTTATAATTAACAATTAGTTTTGATAAAGTTGTGATATACAACGAAACTTCAACGAAAATAAATTTTTTCACTTTAAAATAAGCCTATTATTGCTAAAAACATTTAATATATATATATATATATATATATATATATATATATATATATATATATATATATATATATATATATATATATATATATATATATATATATATTATTTCGAATTTTTAGCAATAACATTTTTTGATATGAAAAACTTTATTTTTTGTTGACGTTTCGTTGTTATATTACAACTTTATCAAAACTATAATATAACAACGAAACGTCAACAAAAATAAAGTTTTTCATATCAAAAAAAACCTGTTATTGCTAAAAACTTTCGAAATAAAATATCTTAAACAGGCAATAAATCAATTTCAAGATATATATATATATATATATATATATATATATATATATATATATATATATATATATACATATATATATATATATATATATATATATATATATATATATATATATATATATATATTTCTTGTTAACGCTTCGCTACTCTGTAAAAAACGGAATAAGATAGGTATATTTCACTGGTTTTTCAGTTTTTGTACTTGGGTACCTTATTTCTGGACACCATTTATAACGATCCATTCATATATTGTCACGAATGAGTCAATAATTCAATAAAAATCAAAAGTTGCACCAATAGAACTTAGATGAATTTGATAGAAAATACTTTCCTTATTAATAAAATAAGTATTTCAGTCTTCCTTTAAAAATACTTATTCCATACAACTTCTAATGGTGTTACCAAACCACCTAATCTGAAATAAGGTGCTTCATAGCCTAATCAGGTGCTAAATTTTTCCATTATGTCTGCGTTATGTCTAACTTGAATATTTATTGTAAAGCTGGCCTTTTTATTGAAATTCACGAACCTCGCCTGACATACGCTGCAAAAATATTTCTTCAACGAGAGTTTTGTACTTAGATATTAATTTTAATATTCATGGGATAAGCAAGAATTTCTCAATTTCTCTTCATTTAATGACCCTCTCAATCAAGAAGTTCAAACTGTACATTAAAATTTGATGAGCATTTTGTACACAGCATATAGGTAAAAAATCAGGAAAAACTCATTCATAAAGTTTATAATACGAAAACACTTTCATAAAATTTATGACATCTCCGAATGAAATTAGGTTTAATCTAGAAGCCAGGAAAATTATAATGCGCAACTTAAAATTCGAAAGCAAAGAAAAAACGTTCCATACACTTCAAAAACTTATATATCTAGAACAGGGGTTCCCTACCAGAGGTGGCGCGCCCCACTTGGGGGTGTAGGATGACCCAAAGGGAGCGGGTTGAGGCCATATGAGCCCAAGAATTCTTCAATTGGTTGATAAAGAACAGCACAATGTTCTCACTAAACATTAATAGTATGTTGTCCACTTATGATTGATAAAGTTCATTGACGTTTTCATCCTTTGTTTTATTGCAATCGTAGTTGAGTTATTGGGCGTATTTCAGCATGAACTTGAGGGGGCGCACAGAATAAATGATCGATCAGAAAACCTTCTGATAGATCAAAAGGTTGGGAACCCCTGATCTATATTAATGAAACATGGGACAAACCGTTTTAATTGCTATTGATTTTATTTGTTTTGATTCAATCTGTTGGCTAGTAATCTAAATGGATCACTTCTTGGACGGCCACTTTCAATAGTTCTACATTATAGCAAATAAATGAAGCAGATTGAATTCAATGTTTTTTTTATTTATTTAATGAAAGAATGGCCTCGACAAATGTCATTAGCCAACATAATTCAGTCGATATGGTAAATTTTATGAAAACACAAGCAAACGAAGCAAAATTTCTTGCAACGAAATATCAAATTTTTAGGCCAATAGAAGTAACGTGACTCAATAAAAGCTTATAAATCTATATGTTGTGGAGCGATAATAAAAAGGCTACGTTGAAAGGCTGATTATACTTTATCGTTTTCTGTATATTCTGTAGTAGTGTTATGCATTCATGTCTGTAATTGCTACAGAAGAGTAGCAAGTGATCTGTGTTGCCAATTTCTCCACAAACGCACAAATTATCTTGTTTTATACCAATTCGGTGTAAATAAACGGGCCTAAGAAAATGACCACTTCTTAGTCGACTCACTGTCTTGATAAAAGCTCTTCCATACTGGGCGTCTTCGAACCAAACTTTTGTTAACGGATTTGGCTGTATGGACTTGTAAAATTTGCCTTTATCTATTGAATGAAATTCATCTCTCCATTTCCTCATTGTGGAGATCTTATGTTTGTGATATAGATCTGTATAACTAACTTCATAGGGGTGATTCTGTCTTTACAGGCATCTTTTGCTGCGTTATCTACCATCTCATTTCCTAACACACCTTGATGTGATTTAACCATGAACACTATTTGGAAATCTCTCGAATTCAATGTTAGTAGCTGCTTGCAATTTTTCTTCAATTAGGCATCTTTAGAGACAATAATAGATATCAAGTTACTCGTCGGAATTCCGTTGTAACTGATAATAATGTACACTCCATTAACTAATTTCTGTAAATAATTTACTTTCGTGTTTGAACGAGATTTTTCGAAATCTTCGAAGAATTTTTCGTAGAGCTTGTATCATTCGTGAGAATCCTCGAAAAACCGTTTCGTTTTCGAGCGTAGAAATATGTGTGTAGTCATATATGTGCTGAAATGTAAAAAAAAATACCAGCGTGATCACCATCTAAGCCCCCTACATCATGTCATCAAAAATAAGCAGAACAAAGACCGCCTGTTCCCTTATAGTCCCCTCCTACTTCTCAAAAGAAAAATTCGCAATTATTATTTTGAAATGAACTTTCAATTAAATTGGCTCATTCTAATTTTTCACCTTACATTCATAAAATTAGCTAAGCAACAATTTGAAATTTATAAACTCATTCGCAATAGTTAGTTACATTGTCCAAAAACTATTTTAATTTCATTAATTATTTTTTAATTGCCATTTAATTCGAAAAAAAATGTAAATACATGACAGATATTGTTATTATAACTAGAAAAAATACATAATTTAAATAAAACAAAATATTTCGATTTTCACTATAATTAAATCAAAACATGACAATATCGTTTTGCCAACACAGTGGCTTCATCAGATGTTGATTATAAACTGAGCTGTTACATTGTGGACTGCGTATATTTATCCTGAAGTGCGTGGGGTGGGAATGACCATAGAACACTGTTCTTCTTTTACAGGGGAATGAGTATAGAACATATTTCTTCTGAATTGTGGGGGATGACCATAGATACTTTTCTTCGATTGCATTTTTACTGGAATAAATTAAATAACGGAGAATTATTGATTAAAACTTGATCATTTAATAAACTGTTCGATTTCTTCCTGTTATTGATTTCCATGGCTTCTAACAGGGTTATTTTATAACCTTTTCGCTCTGTATGCAATATTTTAAAGATGTTGTCGAAGACATGGTTCTTTTCTAAAATATGTGTTGCATACGTAGAATCGTTTTATTTTTTGCAAAGCATCTTTGGTGTTCAGATATTCTAAGGTTGAAATTCCTGCCAGTTTGGCCAATATATACTTTGGGACAAGTACCGCAGAGTTGCGGTACTTGTACAGTTTATTAAATGATCAAGTTTTAATCAACAATTCTCATAATATACCCGTAATTGATATTTTTACATCTGTTGTAAACCATTAATATCGTTAATATATTATGAGGATTACACTGGACCTACGACCGTTCCTTGAGGTACGCCAAAACCAACTCAGGTTCTGTCCGAATGGACAGCATTGAACACAACTTTTTTATCAAGTTTTAATCAATAATTCTCCGTTATTAAATTCATTCCAGTAAAAATGCAATCGAAGGAAAGTATCTATGGTCATCCCCCACAATTCAGAAAAAATATGTTCTATAGTCATCCCCCTGTAAAAGAAGAACAGTGTTCTATGGTCATTCCCACCCCACGCACTTTAGGATAAATATACGCAGTCCACAATGTAATAGCTCAGTTTATCATTAACATCTGATGAAGCCACTGTGTTGGCGAAACAATATTGTCATGTTTTGAATTAATTATAGTGAAAATCGAAAAACTACTTAGTCTTATTTAAATTATGTATCTAGATTTTCATCAAGTATCGGCCCAATCGATTGATGATTAGAAGAAATACGTTTACGATGAAAAACTCTGTATGAACCTATTCAGTATTCAGGACATTGAAATCAGCATATTCAGTAGGTACACTAAAATCGATAAACATATAAATATAAATAATATAAACTAAATTTCAAGAAATATTGTTTAGATTTATATCGTTGAATATTTTTCAACTTCGATGCCTTCGTATTCTATAAAGTATTTATTCGTGCAGACTAAAGAATGTTCGTGACAGAAATAAGATTTTGGTAAATCGAAAATTACAGTTGGCTGGGTCAGACCTCAACGGGGGACACAACTGATACATTTCAACGATACAGAATGGAATCTTTCAAAGTATTTCACTACTTAGAAATCGAATTTCTCCTAAAAAAACGATAACCTTGCTTGCTTGGTAACAGTACGAGTATTCACTGAGATTTTGTATGATAATACATATATAAACATTCGTTGTTCCATTACTCATCAGTTTTCACAGTTTTTATACAGAGTTTCAAACAGAAAAACTCTTCTTGATTTATCATCATCAAATAAAGAGAACCCCAAACCTGAGAATGAGAACCCATATATTTCGTAATAAATAACACGGAGGTTTCGCTTATCTCTTGGTGAAACATTATGTTGAAAACAATAAATTTAAATTAACACACTTAGCTTGAGTTCCACAAAATATATTAAAAAGTATATATTTAGTAACATTATATACCCTTGATAATGGGTTAACCGTTCGAAACATATGTAGAGTTTTTAACATATTTAATAAACTTAACCCAAATGTGTGTTCATTTTAATTTATTGTTCTTCCCTATATTTCGAATTGCAAAGACGTTCGTTACAACTCCTCAAATTGTCTCCTTTCCTTTCGGGCACTCTAATTCTTGATTGAAATCGATTCCACAACTATGCGATAGATGCATTGAGCTCAATGAGCATGTCCTCAAAAATTTTTCTGATTTTTTCAATTTCAGTTCTAGCAGATCCCATATCCCAGATTTACTCTGAATAAAACTTTGGTGATGTTCAAAATTCTACCTTTTATTTATAATAAATTTTTTGAGAGATAATGCTTGATCTACCTCAGTTGCTCTACAACTTGTGAGCGTTAATTAATAATAATAATAATAATATTTATTAAGAATTGGAATTTAGAATATTTATTTAAATATTCAGCTATAACATATGTTTAAAGTCATCATGCAGATTTAGTGCCCATTATTAATCATTTATTATTGTCTAAAATTAACTTAGTTAATTCACGCTTGAATACCTTGAGGCTACTTACAGATTTACTGGATCTAGGTAACTTATTGTTTTCATTGAATTCTGCATAAAATATACTGTTTCTTGATAAAGAAAGCCTACAAACTTGCATGTAAAAACTATCAGCCCTTCTATTCTGCAACGTTGGTAGCTGTTGAGTCTTTCTTTGCTCATATAACAATAATAATAATAAGTTCTTTATTCTCAACAGGTATAACACCCAATTACAGAAAATAATAACAATGTTGAATACGTAACTAAATTTTGAAAAAGATTTAACAAAGAGCTCAATCTAATCTGAAAAAAACTAAAATAGTAACGTATAACTACATTATAGCATTCAATGAAATATTACAAAGAACTCAATCTAAATTTCAATATAGATTGAGTTCTCAATTCACAACTCAATTTATTTTAATCAATTTTCTTCGTTCACATAACTCCTAATAATATATATTAATAATAACTATAACTATATGGAGTCAAAGTGAATGTCATAATTATTGGCAACTCTATTGAATGTAGACTCCATAAACCAAATGGGGGATTGTATTAGGGAGTTGGTCCTCGGAGTCTCTAGGTGGAATAATTCTGTATTAAGAGAATTTTGCCTAGGAATACGAAATTTCAAAGCGGACAAGAGAGCAGGACAATCAATACTATTGTGCAGTAATTTGTACAAAAATTTGAGTGATGAAGTTTCTCTCCTGCTCTAATCTGAAAAATTAGTAAGTAGTAACTACATTATAGCACTCAATGAAATATTACAAAGAACTCAATCTAAATCAATTCATTTTAGTTAATTTTCATGATTCACATAACTCCTAATAATAACTTCTATGGAGTCAAAGTGAATGTCACCATTATTAGCAACTTTATTGATTGTAGACTCCATAAACGAAATGGGGGATTGTATTATGAGTTGGTCCTCGGAGTCTCTAGGTGGAATCATTCGGTATTACGAGAATTTCGCCTAAGAACACGAAATTTCAAAGCGGACAAGAGAGGAGGACCATCAATACTATTGTGCAGTGATTTGTACAAAAATTTGAGTGATAAAGTTCCTCTCCTGCTCTGCTATGAGATTAAACTAAATCGACTCAATAGTTCGTTATGATTGACTCCTCTCTGAGGATAAACTTTATCCTCCCTCCAAACTAAGAATTTCAAGAACCTTCTCTGAATAGCCTCAAGATGGCGTTGATGGCAAGTGTAAATGGGATGTCAGATCATGCTGCCATAATCCAACTAGCTACGGATTAGGGTATTAAATAGTCCTATGAATGTTGAGGAATTATTAAAATATTTGCTATACGTATAACGAATCCATATATTTTCGCAGCAGATGAAATAAGTTGGGTGATGTGTGGGACAAAGGAAAGCTTCTGGTCGAAGAGTACACCAAGATCTCTCACCTTATCAGAACGAGAAAGAACCTGACCACCGGCGGTGTAATCACAGTCAATTCGGTCTCTTTTCCTTGTGAAAGAAACAACATACCGAATAACAAAGTGGAATAATATTCAAAGTGTGAAATTATTATTGACATAAACAGCAATCACTTCATACATGCCATATGATCTTTTCGGATTCGTTTCAGAAAGTTGAATTTTTTTTTTTGAAGATTTCAAAATATGAGTGATATATTGTCTTGATCATTGAAACTCAATTTCTCATCTAACATAATGCCAAAATATTCAGTAACCCCTTTCAATGTTTCGGTTTTCAGTTATAATATTTTCACGTCGTTACAGATCCACTTTGCCATAGTCTTGATATTTTTACAACTGTTGTAAACAATTAATATCGTTAATATATTATAAGGATTACACTGGACCTTCGACTGTTCCTTGAGTTACGCCAAAGCCAACTGAGGTGCTGTCCGAATGGACAGCACTGAACACAACTTTTTCGGATCGCGAATATCAGTACTAACTGAAACATTTGTTCACCACCCTTTGAAAGCCCATTCAGTCAGCCTGATGTACAGACAGTTTCTAACGCTCTCAATAAGTCCAGCAATACTACAATTACTACATCCCTTTTATCCATACCTCTATACCATTCTTCACATAAGCTCAACAGTACTGTCTCACATGAGCAATTTCTTTTGAATCCTGATTGTTACTCAGAAAAAACAGAAATGTATTGGTCGAAAATCCACGAATTTGTTGTCCACAGTTTTACAAATTTCAACCTCTGGTTTTATCAATCAATGAGTCAGTGGTGTTTTTGTTGATCAAATCTGAAAATCTATTGCCAGAAATCGCAATAGCATCTTTCACTGTCTTAATTTATACCATCTCCGCAACTATCTGCGATTTTCAAATTTCTCATTATACTTTTCAATTTGTATGCTTTTAAAATTTCACAATAGCTCGGCCGGTGAGATATGATGATTGAATATCATCATTTGAGAGAAATGTGGGTGAGATGTTCATTTTCACCACGATTTTCCACAAATAAGACTTCCGCTTCCACATGACGGACACAAATTTAGCAACAAGCGAATAATAAGCAATGGTATAAACAAACAGACGGATAGATATTGATCCAAGTTGTTATTTTAAGTCCACTGGAACTTTTAATGAAGCCGATGAGTTTCCGGATAAGCGTGGCGTTGAACAGCACGACGAATCCTTGGCGCAGTGACGGAGGAAATTATATATAATCAACTCAACAGCAGGAAAACGGTGCGAATATTTCTGTCTGACTTCGAATAAAACTGATACAAGATTTCCAATATTGTTTATTTATATCTAAAAAATGTGGCCCAATTTCACAGATGCAGTGTTAAAAAATTATACAGTAAATGAAATTATTATTAAACGAAGTTGATTGGATATTCGCTGATTTCTTGGTGCAACAGTGTTTCACATATCGCATAAAACACTCGGCTTGGTTTCATAAAAATTATATAGATTTCTTGAACATTGTTTCCGAGGGATTCCTCATTTTCAAAAACTAAACTGGGGTTTAGGTTTTTTAGCTTTGAAAATGGGGTAACATTCCGAAACAATTATCACGCAATTATAATAATTTTTGTGAAAACAAGCCTCTTTTTTTTCAATATGTTATTGAATGTATATCATGAAAACACCACCGATCTATGAAAACACTCATTTTTGTATTTTGTATTTCATTGTGAAGTTCCTTTTCCACTGTAAGGAAGTTTATAATATTGTGAAAGGTTTTCATATTAAAGTAAGAACCTATTAAATTAAATATACATTTATTGAATTGAATTCAACTCTTGGCTTAATGTTTCACGATTATATCTAACAATAATTAATTTTATGAATAAGGCAACATGTTTCGAGCGTTAGCTCATTTTCAAGACTGAAAATGATTTCAGAATTCATGTTGAAGGATGAATTTGGTGAGCAGGTTATCTCTCGAAATGGCCCTTTGAATTGGCCGTCAAGATCATGCGATTTGATGTCTCTGGATTATTTCTTGTGAGGTTATGTAAAGTTGTTAGTGTATGTGGACAAGCCGAACACGATTGAAGCATTACAGGATAATATAACACGCGTCATTCGTGGGATACAGGCCGAAACGCTCGAAAAAGTGACGCAAAATTGGACCTTCCGAATGGACCATTTGATACGGAGCCGCGGACAACATTTACATGAAGTTATCTTTAAAATGTAAACGGCAAAGGCCAAGTTATCAATTTCAATGAAAATTTTGAATATATGATGTAAATCGAGTGTTTTATTCGATTAAAAAAAAACTACGCTTGAAAAGTCACCCATATATATATATATATATATATATATATATATATATATATATATATATATATATATATATATATAATTATTATATATAATGGCATATATAATATATTATATATAACTAGCTGACCCGGCGAACTTTGTGCGCCCATTTATTTTTTTCTGAATATTTTTCAAAAAGCCGAAAAGACATAATCTACTATTTGTGCTACACTATCTTGTTTTTAATATTTATCCCATGTGGAGCCAGGGACTTACTCACTTAAGAAGAGACTGCAATACTTCCTGTTATCTCAAATCAGTCGAATTATCAAAAAATTCCTATATTAACACGTTTGATGTATTGAAAGTTACTAACCTTTCCGTTCTATAGTTGAACAGGGCATGTTTCTAATATCGTAGCAAGTACTTGTCCCATATATCTCATCATTAATTATATGAGATATTTGCTGGATATAGGTCAAAAAAGTTCAGTATTTAGTCCATGCCCGGAAACCAATGAATAAAGGGGCTCTGGTGGCTGTACCAATAGCGTCTATTTGAATTGACTCTTCGCGCAATATTTTGTCGCATCATTGGTAGTATTTTCTTATCAATAACAATTAAACTTTGCCTCGCAATATTGACATACAACTTTCATTAGTCCAATAGCATTGATTTTTTGTGAACTGTAATCTATTTCAACGTTATAATTTAATGCAGGTCGATAGGAGTTAAACGCAACCTTTTCATATTGTTCATTTCGATTCCATCGATTCCTTTCAACTCCGTTCCGAGCTTTGCCTTGGTAGTCAGTTTGACTTGCTCTTCTATATCTTTGACTTGCTGCATTGCGAGTTCTGCGACTTAAGTTAGTACATCTAATAGCTATCATTTTCAAAAACGAAATTTCAACTGTAAATTAAAGAAAACTATGCATTTTTCTTAACAACCTACCAAAATTTTATACTAAATTGAAGTTTTAATATTAGTCGTGATAGCTCTGAACTAACCGATATGTGTGATAAGATATTCAGTTTTTTTACATCTTCTTTTTGAGAATTAATAATTATTTCTTAGTTATATTTTTAATTGAAGTATTTTCAAATTTTCTAATTTTTCACACAATTTTCAAAATTTTTTTCCTGACAATAACAAATACAACAACAAAAATTGTGAAATCGGTTTAGCCGTTGACTCTACATTTTAGTTAGAGAACATTTGTATGAGAAAAAGAAATAGGCAGTTTTTAGAATTTTCCCGGCTATTTTTCGAATTTTTCTCGGCGTAAAAACCATCCTTGGACTTCAACGAACATTTGAAAAAAAGAATTGGCAAAATTGGCCGAGGCGTTGTTGAGTTATGCGCTTACCAACACGTTTTACGATTCATTTTTATATTATAGATAGACATTATATATAATATCTCAGCTGTCCCTTCTATAAAATTCATGAGTTTGTTTCAAATACGAAGAGAATAATTATTTTCTTCTGATTAAACAGATCTAATCTGTGTTCCACAAGGGCGCAGTTCATACTTGTATCTAGTTTAGTGTGTCACCCCATTCGCTGTCAATAGATTATTATAACCATAAAATACATCTAAGTGAAGTAAACTAAACTTTATTGAAAATATATTGAAAAGATATCCAATAAGGGTTGGGAGGATAATTAATCACTTCCACATTGCATTCTAAAGTTGTTAATTGATGCTTTAAGATAAACGACTCTACTAAGAATCCATTTTGAAATTCACCTGCCCACAACCCTATAATAAACAAGAATACCTATATTTTGCAGATCGTTTATACGATTCATTCCCACAAATGCCAAACCCGGACAAAAATTAATATGTAAATTAAAATTAAAACACTTGGCTCAAATCTCACTGAATATATTAACAACACTTCATGTTTTAGGTGGTCAGCCAATTCTTAGTGATACTGTTGAATACTTTGATTCTACTTCGAAAAATCTGTAGAGTTGTCAATATATTCAGTGAAACTTAAGTCAAGTGTTTTAATTTTAATATACTATTATTTCACGAAATATTTCACGAAGTGATAAGCGAAATCTCCGTGTCATTTATCAAAAATGAATATTTATAATCCAAACAGAGCATTGAATTGTGTTCTATAATAATTACGTACTAAGTTTCCTGAAAATATACATTTCATGGTTCTATTTTTATTCAATTTTATGTGATGTACGACACAAATTTTCACCAATATTCCATTAGAAATATATATGAATAACTATTTCAAAAAATAGATAAATCAGATATATTACCTTTATTGCACAAAGGGTTTATTTATCGACTCATTATTAACTTATTGATATCAAGTCAGCAATAAGGAGGATATTAAAAGAAGGAAGAAATATTTCACAGATTGGATAAATCAGATAGATATATTACCTTTATTGCACAAAGGGGTATTTATCGACTCAACTTATTGAAATCAAGTCAGGAATAAGAGGAATAGTCGAATAATGAAGTAAATAACTTACTTTAAACGTTTGGTTAGTTTTTTAAATATTTATGTGGAATTCAGCCCTGTGTTTATCTAAATTTCACTTCATTTATTACAGCATTCAAATTGAGATTGAACATATTTTCGAAAAAAGAAGATGTACTCACCTACGATTTGAATTTCACTTGAAGTTGACACAGAGGGTACAGTGATACATCTGCCAATGGTATAACTGTCAATTTTTCTTTGCATCAAACTGAAATCAAACAGGAAAACAAAATTTAGTAAAAAATCGATTAATTGAAGAATCCGATATCAATATAAACAGCTAAGAATCATATGAATTAAATAGTCAAAAAATACTCTTGAATTTCACGAATAAATTGAGTACGTAAAAAACGGAAAAACGGATTAAGTATAAGGCATGATACACAACTCACAGTTGAAATATTTAGTAAAATTGAAAGATGTAATTATACAGATCTACTTTTGGAGCGGAATCCTACAATACCATTCCTACTGAGCTGTATGTAAAGTTTCAGCCCAATCGCTACGTTAGTTTCCGTTTGAGAGCACACTGCGCGAGACGCTTCCGTTGTTTTCGTGAAAATGGAAAAATTGGAGAAACTTGCTGTCATCAAATATTTCTATTTGAAAGGTTCTACACCAAAAAAAAATAAAAGAGGGATGGATTCAACACTAGTAGACTCCTCCCCATCATATTCAAGTAGTAAGCAGTGGGTTTCTGAATTCAAAATGGGTCGAGTGAGCCCCTCTGACGAGCCTCGCTCAGGACGGCGTGTTGAGGTCACAACTTCAGAAATGATTGAGAAAATCCATCAAATATTATTGGAAGACTGCAGACTGAAAGTGCATGAGATAGCTGAGACCTGTGGGATGTCAGCTGAACGTGTGCGAAATATTTTGCACAACCATTTGAGCATGAAAAAGCTGTGTGCAAGATGGGTGCCGCTTTTGCTAACACTGTACCAAAAACTGATTCAAAAAAACATTTCCACCGCAAAATTTATCATTTCATTTTGCATTTTTCATGATCATTTACATGAATATAACAAGGTTTTTTGTTGCATATAATCCGATCTCTACATATAACCGCTATTATACATCATTAAAAGAAAATTACATACTTGGTTGCTGAAAGATTGTTATAATTTTATCATAGGCCTAATATAAACGAAATAATTTTGAAGTGAGTTAATCCAAACGAATTTTTGGGTCGATTTCTACTGTTGATGCGACTTGGGTTCAGCACTATATGAAAATAAAGAGAAGTCAAAACAATGGGTTGGAAAGGGGGAACCAACTCCAAAGGAAGTAAAAACAATTTTGTCAGCGAACAAGTTTATGGCTACTGTTTTTGGGGATGCGAGAGGAACTATATACGAGTACATTGATTATCTTGAAAAGGGTAAGACTATCACTGGTCAATACTACGCAGTTGGGGGACGAGGTGCAAATTAAACCATCTCATTTGGAAAAAAAAAATTTTCCATCACGATAACACATCAGCGCCTTCGTCGATTGTTGCCATGTCCAAAATACACGAACTCAAGTTTGAATTAATGCCGCATTCTCTCTACTCTCCAGAGTAAAACCCCAGCTACTATCACCTGTTTCCAAACCTCAAAAAATGGCTTGGCGGTAAAAGATTTGAGAGCAATGAAGAAGTTATCAGATTATTAGTTATTAAATTAGGACATCGTTATGAGAAATTTATCAGTGTTGATGGTGATTATGTTGAAAAATAAAGCAGAAAATTCTAAAACATTGTTTTTCTTGGTCATGTTGGAAACTATTCACCCCACCATCGTATATAGTACGTTGCATTTTAAACAAGCAAGTTGATATACTTCCGATATCAGCGAAAGTGTCAACTTATAAATATTTTGGTCAACCAACCCATGTCGTCCTAGACACATTGCCAAATTTTGAAAATAGAAACATTTTACATATTGATATGCTTTTCAGTGTGACACCCTGTATATCTAACGATTTATGATGATTCATCTACGAAGTTTAATGGACGTGTACTTCCAACACAAACATTATTGGATTACTATGAAGAATCTAATCTGTTGCATCGTTTATTCATTACTTCACAGAATACACCACAAAACCTCGGCTGCTTTATTGAAATTCGAGGAATATCCAATGTAATTATTAACACACCCCTGCTTCTTTGAATCATCGGTCAAACTGATACGATGCCGACGTCAGGTCCGAAGAAGCTTCCTTTCATACATATGTTACTGAAAGCATCTTTACTATTATGGGCAAACATTCATTTTGTAGGTTTATACAAAATAGATACAAGCTTCCTTGAACAAATTGTTCATCTAAACTTACCTATTACAGTATGATTTTCAATAGATAATCTAATCTATAATATAAAAATGAATCGCAAAATGTGTTGGTAAGCGCATAACTCAACAACACCTGGACCAATTTTGCCAATTCTTTTTTTCAAATGTTCGTTGAAGCTCAAGGATGGTTTTTACGGCGAGTAAAAATTCGAAAAATTGCCGGGAAAACCCTAAAAACAGCGTATTTCTTTTTCCCATACAAACGTTTTCTAACTAAAATGTAGAGTCAACGGCTGGACCGATTTCACTATTTTTGTTTGTTGTGTTTGTTATAGTCAGAGAAAAAATTGCGTGTAAAATTAGAAAATTTAAGAATAGTTAATTAATAATATAAGTAAGAAATAATTATTAATTCTCAAAGAGAGTATGTAAAAAAACTGAATATCTTATCACACATCTCTGTTAGTTTAGAGCTATCACGACTTATATTAAAACTTCAATTTAATATCAAATTTTGGTAAATTCAAATAGATAAACATACACGTTACTAACATAGCACGTGGTATATTTGATTATGAAAAGGAATACATAGTTTTCTTCAATTTACAGTTCGTTAAATTTCGTTTTTAAATATGTTAGCTATTAGATGTACAAACTTAAGTCGCAGAACTCGCAATGCAGCAAGTAAAAATATAAAAGAGCAAGTCAAACTGACGAGCGATGTTATGTAAATGTTCATATTGTTAATGTAAATTAACAATATGAAAAGGTTGCGTTTAACTCCTATCGACCTGCATTCAATTATAACGTTGAAATAGACTACAGTTCACAGCAAATCGTTGCTATTGGGCCAATTTACGTTGTAAGTCAATATTGCAAGGCAAAGTTTAATTGTTAGTGATAAGAAAATACTACCAATGATGCGACAAAATATTTTGCGAATAGGGTCAATTCAAATAGACGCTATTGGTACAGCCACCAGAGCCACTATATTCATTGGTTTCCGGGAATGGACTAAATTGTGAGCATTTTTTGACTTATACCCAGCAAATATCTCATATAGGTAATTAATGATGAGATATAAGGGACAAGTAACAAGTACTTGATTCGGAATTAGGAACATGCCGTCCAACTATAGAACGGACAAGTTAATAACTTTCAATACCAATTGAAAGTTAGTATATCCTATATTCTTGATATAGGAATATGAAGAATCAAAAATATAGGAATTTTTTGATAATTCGCCTGATTTGAAATAGCAGGAGTATTGCTCTCTCCGTAACTGAGTAAGTTCCTAGCTCCACACGGAATAAATATTAAAAACCAGATAGTGTAGCACAAATAGTAGAATATGCCTTTCCGGCTTTTTGAAAAATATTCAGATAATAATAAATGGGCTCACAAAGTTCGCCGGGTTAACTAGTCTATAATATAATGATTCATTTGACCGCAGACAGCAGCTGGCTTTGTGGTTTCGATGCATTTATGTTGGGGAACTGTCAAATTTATGATATGTTTAGCTTGATTTAATCGTATTGTTTTTTTTTTTGTTAAATACTATCATTGAATAATTGAAATAAGGGAATAATGAGAAAAATTGAATAAAATAATTGTAAAACTACTGTTTGTATTATCAATAAACTTATTTGTTTGTATCCACGTTTCAATGAAAACAACCATTCGATTAGGTAGCTACTCGTAGAATACAGAAAGTAAATGTTTTATTTTCATATATATCAATCATTCACATACAATCATTCAAACAAATAATTATGAATAAGTACATTTAGTTATACTTTAACACTTTATCATACTTTTTTATTAATTTATATATTTTATGTTTTTATCTCAATTCTTCCCCTGGCTTTCGCTCGTTTGAAGCAAAAAATTGATAACGCTTTCATAAATCGATACGATTCATTAGAACGTCATTCATAATTGTACAAAATAATGAATAATATTGTGGTGTAGACACAGTGAGTAAAAGCTTATTCAATTCAAAAGGAAATAGATTTTTCTACGATAGTGTAAATTTCATGATGACCGTGATTTGATGAATTTAATATGCAGATCACATACGTACTCGTATATATGTAGTAGTAGTAGTACTTTATTTAGCACAGCTAATAATACACTTTACAAAAAAGACAAGATATATATACAACATCAAACAACATAACCTAGATACCTAGTTATCAACCTAGATACTGTTTTTCACAAAATGATAAAATAATTTTTTGAACTCATTATTGTTCTCACATAATTATAGGTTCGAATCTAGACTATTAAATACAATCATTCCTTTCGCACATAAATTATTTAGGCATTTAGATGTACTGCACTTATCAATATAGAATCTTGAACAAAAGTTTGTGGTAAAGTGGTTATATTATCGACTTATACACAAATTACTTTGTAAAGACACTAACATAATTACTTATCCTCGCTAAAAATTAACTTTTCTTGAAATTTTACTCATAACATATCTAAAATAATTTTTAAAACTTTCACCTCGTTACAATCCGACACCGACCGATCGTCAAAATTTCTCTTCAACGTCCTTGCGATTCACTTCGCTACATTCCGACACCGATCGGCCGTAATGCATCTTCAGCGTCCATGCGATTCACCACGTTACATCTCGACACAAATTTTCATCGATAATAACACCTAAATACATTATTTCACTGACTTGTTCAATGGTACATTATTAACTTTGATTTGTATATAGTATATTCATAAAAAAGGTTGAATATATTTCCAAAATAGATTGAAACACCGCTTTATGGCATTTCCAAAGACTTCGATGTTCTTCAGAATGCATTAAATCTCACTCTCCGAAGAAAGTAAAAAAATATTTTATTTAAATAACAGGCCCTCTTCAATCAAAATAACTTTACTTTTGCTAATGTTTCGTTGACAATTGCAACTTTATCAAAACTATTGACAAAAAATTTTGATATATTGATGAGTTTCAATAGTTTCGATAAAGATACAATTGTCAACAAAAATAAAGATATTTTTAATTGAAAAAGCCTGTTATTTCTAAAAATATTATAATATAGGTATATAATGATGAAGTTTTTTTATAGCTCAAAATAGTTCACGATCTTTCTCTTATTCAAAAGAATTTAGCCTTGACAATCATCATTACCCAATAGGATAAATGATATCTTAATTATACCTATACGCAAATATCTAAAAATATACAATAACTATACAGTGACTCAATAATTTAACAATTTCAGAACTCAAATTTGAATAGTATGCTCCTTCAATAGATTAAAAATTTCATTATTATGTAAACGATGTGTTTCTCTCTAAGAAACAATATTCAATATTCAATATTCATGAGGTTGAGTAATTGAATAATTCACAGAATATTTTGTTGTTCTAGGTATGTCTATAAGTCAGTGAAATACTCGGTAATCATAAATACTAAGAGATGTAAGTCTACCTCTATAGTTCTCCGTAGTCATAGATATCTGTGGTATATAATAGGAAATCTGAATTACCGACCTGATAACACGCGCAATAAGTATAATAGTTGTATTGTGCGTGTTATCAGGTCGGTAATTAAGATTTCTGAATATCTAAGACTAATATATATATATATATATATATATATATATATATATATATATATATATATATATATATATATATATATATATATATATATATATATATATATAATGAGGACTTTATTCACTTTTATACACAAATAGTGTTACAACAGTGAGAGGCGAAGTTTAGCGCATAGTTATTGTTACTCAACCTCTTAAAACAAAAAAAAACAAAAAAAATAATAATAATCATAATAAAAATAACAGTAATAATAGAATATAGAAAAAAAATAAAATATAAAGTAAACATTATTTTACAATAATTCAACAAAATGAATATGACTAACCTTTGTCAAATTAATAACCTTATATAAAGAAAAAAATGGGGAAAAAATCAAAACAAAAAAAAGAGTTGCAAAATGTGTTAAATGTTTTCATCCAGATAAGAGCTGGTATTTGACCTTTTTTCTAAATCCGGACAGTGAAAGATTTTTTATGTCACTATCAAATGTATTATAAATTGAGGTCGCATTATATGTGAAAGATCTTTGAAAATATTTAGGCAAAACCGAGGTAAATGAAGGGTATCGACATGTCTAATGTTAACCGAATAAATATATATATATATATATATATATATATATATATATATATATATATATATATATATATATATATATATATATATATATATATATATATATATATATATATATATATATATATATATATATATATATATATATATATATATATATATATATATATATATATATATATATATATATATATATATATCTTAATTCCTTTGAGAATAAAATTGTGGTATGCGTAACTAAACAGGTTTGGAATTTCCGCTGCAAAGGGTGATTGATTGCGTGTTAAGCCCATTAAAATCAATTATTTTTCATTGCTTTATTGCACCACTTTCTAAGAAATTTTACTACAATAGTTTTCTGGAAAGCATGTGATTATATATCAAAAACAAAGCAATCAGCAGTAGCTTCGAATAAATTTGCATCCTGAGTTATTTGGTCATTCCACAATGGTGTATATAAGAGTAAATGAGTATATTTGATATATTCGAAAAAGTTCAAAGAATTAAGATTTCGTATGATACCTAGATATTATGCAATATCCATTTAATGTTTGAAATAGTATAGAGATTGAAATATTAGAAACATGTCCTATTTCCTAAAAAATAATAACACTTTTTGTTTCAGATGAATGTAAGGGGATTTTTACTTTTTCTTGCCTGTATTTTAGTTTTCCTTCTTGGTTACAATGAAGGTAAGTAACTGATGAAAAATATCAATTATAAAGAATCAATTTTTTCTCGAAATCCACAAATGTCGCAAAAAAATATTTCAGAATTCTTTTTGAATTTTGTTTCCATTATTTTTGATATGTCCAGAAAGGTTAATGCTGTTCTGACAGTAATATTGAAACTGAATTTGTGGGAAGAATTTGATTTTTTACAGGGTATTTCAAAGTTAATTGATAAGCTATTTCATTTTTGATTCTCTTCTGGCCGATTAGAAAAAGTTGATAGTAAAGATTGTCAATTGAATTTATAATGAATAATACGATTGGACGAGATCTGTTTGATAATTATTATTAATTGAAATCTTTTGGTTTATGTTTAATTGTTTATTTCTTTTTTTTTGTTTTCTATCAATTGTAAAAATGTAGTTATTTTCAATTTATTCTTTGATATTTAAATTTATCTTCCCTGAATATCTTATTGAATTTGAACCAAATAAATATCAATATTTACTATTCAATAATCAGAATATATTTTCATGGTATAATAATATGAAGAAATCGAATAATCGAAAACTCAATAACAACACCCTTTTTTTTCAGCTTTATTGACAACGAGGTACGGAAAGAAAAATATAAACAACGAAGAAATAATGCCTAGGACAGGAAAAAGCAGTGGTTCCTTCTTTGTAGGGTCAAGGTAATAATTGTTTTTACAAACTCAGTCTCTCGATTATATTGAAATATGTTTTCAATATCAGATACGGTAAAAGAATGGCCTGGAGCCCAGGAGAAGAAATGGAATCGTCACCCGTGCCCTGCAGCATTTTTGAAGGGATGAGTTGTGACTATACTGGAATATCTAACTACTACCGATGCTCTTTAAGGTAAACACATTTTATAAGAAACAACAACTTTAAAAATGTCTCATCATTATAATGATTCATTTTCAACACGAATGGTCCCCATTTATTATTTTCTTATACCATTTATAACGCGTCTCATCATTTTGAGATGTTATGGATAAATATCGTTGAATTTGCAGCGGAAAATGAGCAACAACGCCAGAAACGGAATGACGATTCTAACTTAAATTTTTCAAACTATACTGACAACTTTTTTATGTTTATTATTAACAGAACTGAAATAATGAAATACCTTAAATATGAACACTGTCTTTATTTCACTTGGTTTTTCAACCAACGAATGGTTTGAGATTTCGAATAAACAATTTCAGACAATAAAGTCCGGCACTCTATTGAAGAATCCACATTGTCGAGCTTCCTCAAATGAAGAACCAAATCGTTTTTCATTAAGATAAATTAACACATAGAAAGAATAGAGTTCATCAATTTTATGAAACAATAATTACTATCAAATATGATTATATTCCTATATTTGATTGGCCAGCGAGGAAATCTAACTGATTTTATTACACGGTACGTATTACGAATGTTTCCTTGTGAGAGATATTCTTTTAAAACAGGGATTTCCAAACGTTCTAAATATTGATTATGTAGCTTTGTTGATTTGAAGTTTCAAAAGGTTTTTCTATTAACCAGGTGACACGTTACAAGAAGACTGCAGAAAATTTGCAATTTTTGGATTTTTTCCAAAGCGTGGATCGATTGTTGGTGTAGGTATCAGTGTCATACCAGAGAAGAGAACTCCTCAATTCCTGTCAACTACTATTAGACAAATAAATTCAGCTGAATGATCAACAGATTCTTTGGACGGACAAGGAGAAATATCTCGGAGTAATCGTTTGCCGAATGCCAACATGAAAGTCTCATAACTATGCACTGCTAATGCCAATATCCAATCATGCCCTTTCATCAGCAGAAAGAGCAAGCCCAGCGCAGCTATGCAGATCCACCTGTACGTACAAAACGATCGGCTCTCTTAAGACGATTGAGACGAAAGTTATTTTGCTCTGGAGATACTTATGATGCCGAAATTGTTATCACAATTTTCAAAATTCAGAATATAACAATAGTTCATTGTTTAATTTGCTATTATGTTTGTAAGGCGGTATGTTTTGCTATTTGTAACTGTATATACTGCTGCGCCTCCTGTATTGAGAAGAGATGCCAATCAATTAGATTGAAGACAACAAACGTGACAGCTGCACTCATTTTGGCTTACTTTCTCTTTTGCTTAAAATGGAATGGAGGTTTGAATTCGACTCTCTCTTCCACAAAGATTTCTCTTCTTGTCTTTCCGCGCAGGCTATCAATTTCACATGCTAGGTCGATTTCTTGGAAGGTCTGAGGCCACATATCGAGGGTCTTTGAACCTTCGACTATTTCAAAGCACACTCGAATTCTTAAAGGTGATAACGCTATTAATTTAGAAGCTGTGAGGCCTGGACACTCACAAAATTCAGTAAACATCTTCTGCAAGGTTTCCATCGAAATATACTAAGAAGAATGCATCGATTGTCTCAAAATTTGAATATAACGAAGTTCAATGAGTCTCAAAAATTATGGACTTGTGGATTTCCAATGGCAGCTTCATTGAGTAAGTGTCAGGAGTCAACCAATTATGAAGAAAACCCTTTGGGTGCCTATGACTGAGATGGTGCGCCAATTAGTTAATGTCCTTGAAACTACTGAAACAGATAGCTGGCGGAATGCTTCATGAAAGATCCTCGTGCGGTTTTCAACCTAATACAAGAAGAAAAATTCATTTATCTCATGAATAGTATTTTTAGAAAACTCAAATCGTCTTCGGAAAGCCGATCGTCTCTGAGAGGATCTACACTGCTGCACTGAGCTTGCCCATTCTGCTGATGAAATGGCATAATTAGATCTTGGTACTAGCTGTGCATAGTTGATATAAGACTTTCATTTTAACATCCGGTAGTCAATTACTCCGAGATATTTCTCCTTATTCGCCTAGAGAATCTGATGATTATTCAGCTGAATTTATTTATCTAAACTTCGACAGGAATTTAGCTGATCTGTGGATTGACACTGATGCACCAGGAATCGAGCCGCGCTTGCAGCTTTCTGGAGTCTTCTATTTACCGCATCATCTGATTAATAAAGAAAACTGTTGAAACTTCAAATCAACAAAGTTACATAACCAATATTTCGAATTTTTGGAAATCCCTGTCATAGATAAATATCCCTCATAAGAAAACATCCCTAATACGTACCTTGAAAAAAATCAGTTAGATTTTACAACATATCTTTATAAAAGTACATATAATGCTCAGGTACAGCAAACTTATACATTTTCAAGACATTCAGAAGTGGCATCTAAGAATTCATAAAAGTCCTTACCAGCATTTTTTCTCACAAGGATGAATTATTTTCGATAAAATAACTCACTTCTTTACATAATTTCTACCATATTTACCTCACCTATGTCGAGATAAAACAACTTTGCTTATCTATGGAAAAATGAAATTTTATAACCACTTCAAAACTGAGATGGAAAATGCCTTTCGGCTACACAAGGTTTTCATCGCATTTCACCCCCGAAGGGGCAATGAGAGATTTTAAAGACCATCTAACCATGTTATGGATATGTTCCTAATCCATTCGAAGTGCATGATCATAAGACGTAAAATTTTTAGATAACATAATACTCTCATGTCGAAGACAATGTAGCGCAGTTATTACGGTGTTTTGAACAGAGGTTATTTCTGTATCAAATATATAAAGCATATTGCTGTGAATTGAACGATTCAAAAACTATAAAATTAAAAAATAACACACTTGATTTAGGTTTCACTGAATATATTAAAAACTCTACATATGTTTCGGGTGGTTAACCCATTATCAAGAGTACATATACAATATTACTGAATTTAAAAATGTACAGCTTTCACTTATATATCCTAAATCATAGAATTAAACGCTTGTTTCACGGAAAAATCCACTTGGTCATTACAAATAAATAAATTCTTCGTTTTGGCTATGGAAATTTCCAAGACTTCAAGGGTATCTAATCTTTTGCTCTTACTCCTGAGTGTACTATTTTGGTCATCCTGGGATCCAAGAAATGATTATGTATGTTTAATACAGTGTTCAGGAAAACCCTTATTAGGTTTATTCAACAGTATTGATCTTTTATGTTCATCGATTCTTTTTGGTATAGAACGTCCAGTTTGACCTAAAACTATCACATTCACTGCAAAATATTTAATAAACGCCACTTCTCGAAAATAAGTCAAGTTTGTCCTTGTTATTTTTCCAACAATGAACCCAAATTCTTTTTGTTGGTGCATATTGTATTCACGTTATTTTTATGTAATGTTCTACAAATTTTATTGCTCAAGTTAGGTATATAATTGATTGAATGAAATATTTCTGTTGTTTTTCTAAGGAAAAGGGAAAAATACTTTGTAATAGTATCTTTCTCTGTTTATTTTTGATTAGTTTATCAATAAAGAAGGGTTTATAACCATTGTTGAAAGCAATTGTTTTTATTATACAAACTTCTTTTCTAGAATTATCAGCAGACAACGGAAGCGGAAAATGAAAGGCACTCATTTTTATTTTTTGCGACTAACAACTTGAGTTGTATATTAATATGTCTGAATAAGTTGGTTTTCTGTAAATGTCAAAACCTAGAGAATGAAGGGAAAGACTTATATGTAAATCCAAAAATGTAATAACTTGGATATTTTCGGATTCCAGAGTGAAATTAATTGAAAGATAGATTGAATATAAAAATTTCAAAAAGGAAGATAATTGCCTATCCGTACCAATCCATATACAAAATATATCGTCAACATATCTTCTCCGGAAAATACATTCTTGGTTAAACTATTGTCTGAATTGAATAAGGTGTTTTCGAAATGTATCATGAAAATCCCGCTCAGTAACGGAGATAACGGAGAAACCATGTCTAAACAGTCTGTTTGTTGATAGATATTTTCATTGAATCGAACGATTCAATTAAGCACGTTATAATATGAATTAATCAGTGAAAAATTAATAAAGATGAGACTTCTTATTTCAACGAAAATACAAACATAATGTCGGATTCGTCAGGTTGTATGAAAATGTTTTTAAAATGTCAGAAAATTTATATTTGTTTCATAGAAGATATTCACTATTATATGCCAAATATCCGTATTTCATTATTAATTCCATTAAATACTGAACCGTTGAGTGGTTCAAGATTGGACCCTGCGGCACTCCCGAAGTTATTAGAAATTCTCTGGATTTGCAATTCTCAATTTGTACGAATTGATTGCGATATATAATAATGATTTGTATAGAGTCTTGAAAGATCTTCTAGAATCCAATAATACTAACGCGACTCTCCTCCTTCCTGAATATATTTTTCAGGAAAATTTCCTATGAGATTGTTTCACCGTGCTCTAGCATATTCATTCACTTTAGCATCGAAAAATCCTAGTCCAAATTTTATTTAAATGAGAGGTAATAATAAAAAACTTGTCTAAAAATCACTGACTGAACAATTCTTTATTCGACTAGTTTCGCCTTTTACAGCATTATCAAGAATGAATACATATTACAAAGACAACCTATAAATATTTTGCAAACCGGTTCGGACCACCTAGAATAGAGGTGGGGGTTTCCAAACTATCAGAGATTTAACAGCGGGGAATGGTTTAGGTCTAACTGGTCATTAAGAAGATCGTACTTATCGGATTTTTGAAGTTTATTTATTTCCATGGCTTCCAGGTAGTTCATTTTAATTCCTTTTTCACAGTAATGAAGTATCTTAGGTTTAAAACAACTTGAGATCTTATGTCCTGTCAACTCTAGATGTTCCCGAAAAGCAGATTGTCCGGTTTTTACGTGTTCTTTTAGCCTAGTTTCAAAACATCTTCCGGTCTGGCCAACATATGACGACTTCATTCTTCACAGTCCAATCTATAAATTCCAGACTTCTTCATTGGCTCTGATTCGGACAATTTGTTATTAAAGATCATTCTATCCAATTTGCAGATTGGATAGAATGATGATGCAGATTTATAGGTTGTCTTTGTAATATGTATTCATTCTTGATAATGCTGTAAAAGGCGAAACTAGTCGAATGAAGAATTGTTCAGTCAGTGGTTTTTAGACAAGTTTTATTATTACCTCTCATTTAGGTAAATATGAACTATCACAGAGTAGATTTTCATTGTCCATTGAATTTACCAAATTTTATTCATAACCATGATAAAAAAGCTTATAATTTTAAGAAAGCCAATTTTCCCCTCATGTATCAGTTGATTAATTCTGTTGATTGGTCGATCATTCGTCAAATGAATGTCTGTGACTTGGCTTGTGAAGTAATGTATGCCAAACTCAATAACATCTTTGATACTTGTGTGCCATTTCATACTTCTAAATATCACCGTTACCCTCCTTGGTTCACACACGACATATCTGACATACGATTGAAGAATCGTTTTCGTGGCTTATATAAGAAACACAGATACGATAATTATTAAGGTCGGTTCAGAATCCTGCGTAGCAAAATCAAACGAGATATAGAAGCTTGCTATACAAACTATATTCGATGCATAGAGAACAGAATCTGTGAGGATCCCAATAGCTTCTGGTCGTTTGTACAAACAAATGAATCTAAATCCCGCATTCGTGGTAGTATGAAATACGGAACTGTTGAACTAAATAATTCTCAGAGCATTGTTGACGGATTTTCCACTTTCTTTTCAAGTGTTTCCACTACCTCCAACGTACAATTCTCTCCTGAAAACTATGATAATCTTTACCCAAATCACAATTCAATTTCTCTTCCTGTTATATCCGAGGATGATATAATCAGAGCATCAAGGAAGCTCAAAAATAAATTTACATCTGGTGTTGATCATATTCCTAGTTTTTGGTTAAGTACTGTATTTATTCTTTCACTAAACCTTTATCCCTAATTTTTAATATTATTTTGAAAAATATGCTCATTCCAAGATTTGGAAAGTTACAAAAATTTGTCCACTTTTGAAATCCGGTGATGCTGCTCTCATAACTTACTATAGACCCATAGCAATTTTGTGCAATTTTGCCAAAATATTTGAAATTATTCTATATGACCCTATATAACTTTCAGTTCGCACACTTGTCCCACCACACCAGCATGGGTTTATGTAGAATCGATCAACTGTTACTAATTTGGCATGCATTTCTTATTCCTTGTCAGAATCATTAAATGACCGTGGCCAGATGGATGTTATTTACACAGATATTCAGAAGGCCTTCGACCAGATCGATCATAGAATACTGTTGTCAAAATTGAAGGCTATAGGTTTTTCATCACAGTTGTTAAATTTGATGCAGTCATATTTTTCGGATCGTTTTCAATATGTTGAACATGGTGGTAATGAGTGGTCTACTATCTGGTATTGATCATTATAACGGCAATTAAATTTTTTTTTTATTATGTATGCTATCACAATAATATAATTCACTTATTCTATCCAACGACTTGTTGGCAAGAGTTCAAAGATTTATAACTGAATAACATGAAGAAATGTAAAGTTCCCTTGGAAGAATCCTTATTGAACAATTTCAATATATTTAGAATCGGAAATAGTCGAAATACTCCGAGACATATCGTATGATTGCCAGTACAATGATATTGATATTGTTATCTTCTTAGAAACTATTGAGGACTATTGCAGAGTTTGCACTACACCATCAAGTAAATTGCATGTAATCCTATTCTTTATATAAATAGTGCTTAAGAAACCTAAGGCACTCTAGTTTTTCATTTCATTAGTATAATATGTTTCTTTTTATCATTAAATTCACCTTCATATTTACACAACTATTTCTCTGAAATCTATCAATTTCATTGTATCCTAACATTATCTACTGAAGAATTGTAGAGGCGTCACAAAGGAGTTCTTGTATTGGGTTCCGATATATTTTAGAATTTTTCGAATAATGTCCTATTACATTAATTTCTTTCAATCATTACAATATTTACTGATGTTTATACTAAACAATTAATTTTTCAGTAGGAACATTTATTTATATGTATATCGACGTATACATATACCTAGAGCTGTAAATGAATGGATCCACCAAAAACGTTCTATGTTTCAACACTACAATTTTGTAGTAAAATATATCCACGTGTAGGGAATGGTCTTTAAAACGTTATTCTCCCAAAATCTCAACGCTTAGAACGTTTAATTTTTATATTATATAAATATACCGGCATAGCTTGACCTGCAAAAATGTTTGCAGAAACTGTAACTGTTGTTCTTTTAAATTTATGGATGAGGTTGATTTTTATTCAATTTACGATTGAATTCCATACACATACATCAAATAAAATAATGTTAATATTGCTTTTTAAATAAACTTAACGAATCCTATAATGTATATTCTTTTATTGCACAAATATCACACTTAACACACTTAATATAATATTCTCAATTACCACACCAAAAATGATAACGATGCTATTTATGTGGACCAATGAAACAAAGATCAACCCTCAAATCAAGGCCCAAAACAAAGATCAAGGCCCCCCAAAGATCAAGGCTCAAACAACTTGGAAATAGATTGATTGAAGAAACATATTTTCATCGATCGGATTGTAAATCTAAAGCACTGGATTAGGACGTATACAAAAAATTTCATCAGAATTGGCTCAGCACATCAGACGTAAATAAACATATAGAAGAGAAATATCATTATACCGATTGTTTCCCATTAGGAGAGCCATTGAACTTGAATTCGCAATTCTTAGGTCCTTTGCTTCATCTCTTTTTCCTCCCAAAAACGCTTCATCCTCTCAGAATGCTTTTCATCTTTCAATCCTCAGAATGCATTTTTGCTCGATTTTGATTTTATAGTCACACTCTGTGCGATCTTCAAGATTCTTTATATTGATCTGTTATACATCTTTTTTTGGCTCTTTTAGTCACTCTAAAGTGCTGCATTTTCTCTTTATTATTTTATCGAGTAGTTTCTTTGATATTCTGCACTCATTCTGTAGAAATGTGCATGAAACTTTGCTCGTCGTTTTCTGATTTCGTCCTTTATGGCACCTATTTGTCTTTTGATAAAGTTCATTCTGAGGTCTTCAATTATATTGATTGGCACGTAAATATTTCAGGGAATTTTTCGTTCTTGTTTTTCTATTAGCTGCGTTGATTGCTTCTGGAAGAATGGTTGTGTGATAATGCCTTAATTTTGCGCTTGTCAGAAATCACTTTATATTATAGTACGCCCATGTTAGCTTGTAAGCCCTTTGGAGCTTGGTAATTCTTTGTTCGTTAGTGTTCGATTTAAACCTGAGGACTGTCATATTCGTATAAGGTAATTAAAATAACTAACTTTTGGAATTCACCGAAATGACCATGTCACAAATTCCAAAAAAAAACATACAGGAAATTTCAAATCTCAAAAAGACGAATATTATATATATATATATATATATATATATATATATATATATATATATATATATATATATATATATATATATATATATATATATGTTACAGGAAATGTAGTGAATCTAGTGAAGTGTGAAATTTCAAATCTCCAAAAAAAAAGACGAATATATATATATATATATATATATATATATATATATATATATATATATATATATATATATATATATATATATATATATATATATATATATATATATATATATATATATGTTACAGGAAATGTAGTGAATCTAGGAATTGTATACAATTCCTAGGAAATGTATACAACTCCGAAGATTTTTAGGAAACGAATAAAATATTAAAATAAATTAAACTCTTGGCTTAATGTTTCATCACGATTTATTTAACAATATGAATAGTCATTCTACTTCTATTTCAAGACTAAACTCAGTTTAGTCTTGAAAATGAGCTAACGATCGAAACATGTTGACTATTCATATTGTTAAATAAATCGTGAAACATTAAGCCATGAGTTTAATTTATTTTAATATTCAATTATGTTTCACCAAGAGTTAAGCGAGAATTCAATCTCAGTCAATGAATAAAATATTTTTTTGAAAATAATTCAATAGATAGGTACATATCCTGGGAAATGTATACATTTCCTTATATATTCCTTATATACCATTGTATAAACATATTATGCCCAACATCAAATATATATATATATATATATATATATATATATATATATATATATATATATATATATATATATATATATATATATATATATATATATATATATATATATGGGCATAAAAAAATTGATGAATGTATTTTTAATAGATGTAAATAAATTTTGCTAATTGTGGAAAAAATGTTTATGAAATTCATCAAAATTCAAAATAGCGTTCACCTGCTTTCTCGAAGTATTCGTAATGCCATTATTTCACACAGACTACCTATGTTTCATCACAAAAACGTCTACATACAAATCCACTGCGACTTTTCCGTGCTTCTCATTCCAATCGGGCATGAATAGGTCATAATTTATAAAAAAAGGTCATTCACAAATGAATTCATCCATTACCCAAATGAGTTCCGTTGTAAATTTTGAACAACTGAAGTCGAAAATTCTGAACACTGTGTAAACTTCGAGCCACATTATAAGAATGAATGAAAAACCCAAAGAAAGGAAGCAAGTCAATGAAATGAAACGCGTAGGAAACATTCGAACTTTTCTCGGAGAAATCGTAAATTGACGAGTATTGACTCATAAGATTAATATGAATTGACCTGTCGCAAGAAAGAAAAGGAGCGTGTTGATTTTTTAATGGAAAAGGGCTATTTTTCACTAAAAGTAGTGATTTTCGCTAAAAATCGTCGGGAGATGATGAACGATAAGTTGATAGGTTGGATTGAAAAAAATAATAATACTTAAATTCTGGCATCGTATTATCCATGAAAGCTACTCACGTCCACATAAACTATATATATATATATATATATATATATATATATATATATATATATATATATATATATATATATATATATATATATATATATATATATATATATATATATATATATATATATATATATATATATATATATATATATATATATATATATATATATATATATATATATAGTAATATAAAATACTGATACCCTTAAGGGTTTAGGGGTAGTCAGAGACGCGAAGAAATGAGAGTTTTCAGTAATTTTTTTTACTATTAAATCCTGTTATTTTACAAAAGTAATAACATGGCATTATTACATAATGTTTTAACTTGAAGTCAAGAAAATTTTTTAAAAAAATTTATAATTTCCAAAGTTATAGCTGTTTGTGTTGACCCAGTTCCAAAAAAAGGTCCTTTCGGTGACAATCATAAGTCCTTCATTATCATGGAGATTCATCTAATATCAATCGGACGAAAAAATTTGTTTTATAAATAGATAATCCTGGCCTGATCGAAGCTTTTTTTTTCAAAAATTAACAAAATGGCGGCCCCGGGAAATTTTTTTTAGATTTTCGGGAAAAATCAACAGTTATTTGGTCTTAAAAAATCGAAATTTTGAAAGAAAAAAAACCTTCGATCAGGCCCGAGTTTATTATGAATTCTAAAAGCTGTATAAATTTCATTAAAATCTACTGAACGGTTTTCGAGTTACAGTTTTCACCAGTTCAAAAAACATAGTTTTGAGAAAAACGCATTTCAAGTTTCACACTAGATTTACGTATAGAAATACGAATTATTTAATCACTTACACCGAGTCATCTAATCCTGGGCCATATAATAGTTCTTCAGCCATTGTGGAAGTTTCCAAAACATCAATTTGCTGTTGCCTACGAAGCATTCTGTCTTCATCCTTTTTTCCGGCATGCCGATGGGAATTAGACCCGCAATTAAGTCCGTTGAATACGACTTAAAGATATTTTGAGTTTTCCGAACTTCTCTCGAAACTTTTTTCGTATCACGTCCCATAATAAATAAATTCAAAAATAATTTATTTTAATAACGCACAACTATCGACTGCTCTCCGCAACTGCCACAGGCATAATAGTGATGTGGCGAAAAACAAATAATTTTTAGCACTTATACCACTTAGAAATTGTAAATATATTATATGCAGGGTATTTATAAATTTAGGTACTACTACATACATCAAAGTTTATTTCATAGATGACAATTGAACCCGAGAAACCGGCTGCTTGCAGTTGCCGCTAGCTACCTGCTCCCGACCGCTCTTCGAATAACTCGAAAAGTAATTATCGGATCAACTTCAAATTTTCAGAGAATATTTTTGAGATATTACACTTAACGAAAATGAAAAAAAGGAAAAAATTGATTTTTTGAAAATCCTGACTAGTACCCCTAACCCCTTAATCGAAATATTTCAAATAAAACCAGGGAGCTGACTACACAAATGTTGTCAACGAGAACGAACCTATCACTTTCGAGAGTGAATATTAAGTGCGCTTCGAAAAAATCATCGATCTTGTTGAATGATAATAGGATACAATTATTTCACCATTATTATGAATCATCAGTCTTTATTTCATTGAATCAGTATTTAATCAATCTTTAATAATATATTTTTTTATAATTAAAATAATAAGATAATTTTCTCTGTCATGTCGAATAACTGTTCTGATGTTTGTTTTAGTACATTCCCTGGTGAAGATAACCTTATTTCGTCACTTCAATGGACTTCAAGGGGTATTTAATTTTTAATTAAATGCAATATTGAATACAGTTTCTTTGATCAATTTTTTTGCTAACCTTTTCAGTTGTCAAAAACAAACTACAAAACAAAAACAAGTTAGACAAAATTGCTAGTAATATCAACAGATGAGAAACGTATGTGTACCAATATAATAATTTCGGTAAAAGAATGTGCAAAACCTGCGAAAATTCAAATTCACCTTTTCTATTGAACAGACCCCGCATATCGACCGTACTATCAATTAATCAAGACAAATTATCGTTGTTCGGTCTTTGACAAACAACTAATTTTTTTATATTATCTTTATTAAACAATGATTTATGATGTTAGGATAAAAATATCCAGACTATGACAGAATGGATCAATAGAGACTTGGCAGCAATAAATGAATGGCTAAGCTAAGCTATAACAGTTTATCGCTAAATGTAACAAAGTCTAAATTTATACTTTTTAGTAAAATAAAAATATTAATATTGAAAACCAGAACATTGAAAGGGTAAAACTTGTTACATACTTAGGCGTTATGTTAGATGAGAAACTGAGTTTCAATGATCATGTCGACTTCATATCGTCTAAAATCTTAAAGAAAATCAACTTTCTCAAAAGAATTGGCAAAAATTTTACGACATATGTGAAGTTATTGCTCTTTAAATAAATAATAATGCCCCAATTTGAATATTGTTCCACTCTATTATTGGAATTGAGTAAAGAAAAAACAGCTACAAAAATTACAAAATAGAGCTATGCGAACAATTTTGAAATATAATAGATATACTCCAATCCAAAGCATGATAGATTGTTTAGAACTAATGTCAGTTAAACAGAAAATACTTTTTACAACATTTATATTTAAAGTTGAAAACAAATTGTTCCCATATAGAGTAATAAAAATTGTAACATGTGTCAGTGATGTGCACAGTTATAATACAAGAAATGCTGATAATTTCTACCTGCAAGTTTGCAAGCTTTCGAAATTTAGGAATAGTATATTTTATGAAGTATTCAACGCCTTTAATAAATTGCCTAGCTCCATGAAAACAATTAGTGACGTTAAGTTATTCAAGTGTAAATTAGCTAAGTTCGTTTTAAATATACAATTGTATATAACATCTTTTGAATCTAAATATATTATGATTTTGTAATAGCCATTGCTAAATAAATATTATTATTATTTCGTCACTGTTTTGTGACTTTTTCAGGAGAAACTACAACAATAAAAATAAACGAATTACAATATATCTGTTTCTCAAACACTACTGTAAAAACTTACCAAAGCAGTATAAGTCAGTCCAATATTTCAAAGAATTGAACATATACTCGTAAACTATATATACAAATACAGAATAATATACAATGAAAGCAACAAGAATTTCAGACGATGAGAAATAAGGAAATCACGAAAAAAAAAGACAACAGAAACAATCAATGATGTGATCCGATTTTAACGTACGTGAAGTACATTACAATAAATATTGCTCAGCTGTTGTGTGTCAGATTTCAAATTCATCGCATTTTCGCTCATGTTTATGTGAAAACATTTCATGAAATAACCCCTTCCTGTAATAAACTTCCTGTTCTAACACTTCTACACCCAGTAGACCACAGGAGTCGGCAATCACTCCTATGTTGTGTCATCCGATGGTTCAACCATTGTGATGTCTGTCCAATATAACAGCCATCACATTGTGATGGCAGATTGTAAACAATATTACTGAGAGGCTGTAAAGGTGTACTATCTTTGATTTTAAAGAACAAATCCGAGTTTCTTCTCATGTATTTGGCAATTTTTATATGTGAAAAATCTTTGAAACATAAAATTATTTATTGGGATAATTCATCAACGTATGGAAGCTTCTCATATTTAAACTTTGTAGTGGACTCTTCAGATTGACAAAAATCCCTTGTAACATCCCGTTTGTTACTATTAATAAACTCTCTCTTATGTCAAATTTATATTTGTATATACATATAATTTTACATTAAAATCTATATATTTTTTTTGCAGGAGAAACCCCGATGATGAAGATTTTGCAGAATCCAACTGATTTTTAGAAAGCTTTGTCATCAGCTAATTGCAATTACGTCACAGCAGTTAATTCATTAAATGTAACTTCTTTCCATTTACTGAGACTGATTTTAGGCTGGGAATCGAGTCTCAGTATTCTGATACTTTTAGCTATAAATATAATGTAAAATAATTATTTGTGTCATAAAGTGCAATAAAAACTTACTGTTTGGAATTTTATTTTTTTCAAGTAAATCTCAACAATATCTTGAATGTTATCACAAAGAAATGTTATAATTGTGGAAATTCACAATGTTGAAAGGTTGACGATGTTTAATTGCGAATTCTGCAACTTAACTTGGTATATTTAATAGCTATCATTTTTAAAAACGAAATTTCAACTGTAAATTAAAGAAACTATGTATTCTTCTTCATAATCAAATATACCACGTGCTATGTTAGTAACGTGTATCTTAGTCTATTTAAACTTACCAAAATTATATATTCAATAGAAATTTTAATATTAGTCGTGGATAGCTCTAAACTAACCGAAATGTGTGATAAGATATTCACTTTTTTACATCCTCTTTTTGAGAATAAATAATTTTATTTTTTACTTATAATATTATTAAGTAATCTTGAATTTTATAATTTTACACGCAATTTTTCAAAGTTTTTCCCTGATAATAACAAACACAACAAAAAAAAATAGTGAAATCTGTCCATCCGATGACTCTACATTTGAGTTAGGAAAATGTAGAGTCACCGGAGTTAGGTTTTTAGGGTTTTCCCGGCAATCATTCGAATTTTTCCGCCGTAAAATCCATCGTTGCACTTCAACGAACATTTTGAAAAAAGAATTTTCTAAATTGGTCCAAGCGTTGACTCTACATTTCAGTTAGAAAACGATTGTATGGTGAAAAAGAAATGGGCTGTTTTTAGAGTTTTCCGGCAATTATTCGAATTTTTCCGCCGTAAAAACCATCGTTGGACTTCAACGAACATTTCAAAAAAAGAATTGGCTGAATTGGTCCAGGCGTTGTTGAGTTATGCTTACCAACACATTTTGCGATTCATTTTTATATTATATAGTAAATACCGAAACTTTTAATCGAAATATCGCAAAGCTCTCACTCAATGTCTTCACTCACAGACAAAGAAATTTTGGATTTAGTGAGAAGAAGTGAGGTCCAGGATCAAGGAGATGACACGGATAAGCCGGAGCCTCCGCCAAGCAATAAAGAAGCTCTAGAAGCGGCAAATTATTGGAAAAGTACTTCCTTTATCACCAAGATATCTCAATATCGCAAGATGTGAATAGATTGAGTAAAAAAATACAACAAAATTACTGGTACAGAAAAATACGTCAGATAAAAATAACGGAATATACGCAATAACGTTCAAATAAGATTATTTTTTATGTTGAAATAAACTTTTTCCTTTCAAAATTCTGATTTGTCTTCTCTCCACTTAACGACAACTCTCTATAATACCATAAAATGTATAGTCCCTTCAGTGTCGTTATATAGAGTTAACCCTGTATTAATGAATTACATAATAAATTATATATAATTATCTACCACTTCTTTGTCACTTAAATATAAAGTTCTATATTGCATTGCCACATGAAGAATATGTATTTAACAGGCCTTTGAAAAAATTGAAGTGTTATTTCGATATTTTAGAGCGATATGTGGCACATGACTTTTTTCCGTAAAGATTATTGGTGTTGTTTCAATTAGGATTTCATTTATTTGGTTTTACATACGAGTAGTTGATTTTGGTGTTACAATCATCTGTCAAATAAAGTATTTCGATAATTTACTCGATAAAGTTTTTCATAATTTTCACAATTAATTCCAACAAGAGTTCTCAAGTATGCTGAATTGCACTACTTCATTGGGTAGATATCAATAATACTGAAACATGAAATTAAAGAATTGATTATGCATAAAGTTTTGAACAAACAGTAACAATAAAAATATTACTGACTGAGATTGAATTCTCGCTTAACTCTTGGTGAAACATAATTGAATATTAAAATAAATTAAACTCTTGGCTTAATGTTTCACGATTTATTTAACAATATGAATAGTCAACATGTTTCGAGCGTTAGCTCATTTTCAAGACTTTTTCAGTCTTGAAAAAGAGCTATCGCTCGAAACATGTTGACTATTCATATTGTTAAATAAATCGTGAAACATTGAGCCCAGAGTTCAATTTATTTGAATATAAAAATATTACTGAATATTTAAATTCGATTTTCTTTTGCTAATAAATTCCTTAAAAGAATAAAAAATCAATGTCAATTCTTGCTGCACTATTAAACCTCTTATAATAGCCGGAAAAACAGTCAGTAAATTAATATATGTTTGTAGAATATGGCGATATGTTTCGAATTAAACGATAGACAAACAAAATATTTTTATTTGAAATTATTCATATGTTTTTCATAAAACTGCTACACAGGAAAAGTTCTATATCTGATAGATGTATTCAATGTTCAGGGTCTTCCACAGCATCTATTATTATTGATTTTGAGAACAAGAGGAATTAAAAATTTTAGGGCGATTCGAAGAACTTGAAGAAGAAGCAAAGTGACATCGGAACTTGTAGTTCTTAGTTTTATTCAATTTTTTAATTTTCAAAGTTCATAAATGTATGAAATGATAAAAACAATAAATTTAAATTAACATACTTTGCTCAAGTTCCACTAAATATATTAAAAACTCTATATATGTTTGTTACAAGAATATCAATGTTTCTGATAATGGGTTAACCACCCGAAACATATGTTCAATTTTTATATATATTTAGTGAAACCTATGCCAAGTGTATTAACTTCAATTTATTATTTTTAACATAATGTTTCATCAAGAGATAAGCGGAACCTCCTTGTCTTGTAATGATGTATGAAATTATATTTTTTGATAAAAACATTCATTGAAAATTCGTATAAATAAGATTAGATTGAAAAATAATTTATGTACTTTCTTTTATAACCTTTCAATAACACGAGTAGCTGAGTATTACTGAATAAATAAGAAACTGAATTATTGAAAAAATTATTAACTAAAACGTAATAGTCAATAAAAATGCAAATTATTGATTATAAATATTTATCAATAATTTATAAACTGTAACAAACGTATTAACACTGCGTACGCGCTCTGCACTTTTTATATCTCGAAAATGGTTCAAGATTTAAAAAAAATGTTGCAGCATAAATTGTAGAGAATTTAATCCTCTACAATATTTATAATGAATGAATATTGTAGAGGATTTTTTGCATAAAATCTATACAATTTACAATTAAGAGATATTTGCAATAAATGAGAAAAAATCGGTTTTGTTGACTTTGGAAAATCCGTAAAATCGTAGACCCTATGACAACTCGGTTTCGGAACCAGTTTAAGGGTACCAAAATGAAGAAAATGAATCTTTAATTCCGAGATTTATGCCCTCATTTGACCAATTTACCGTGGCTGTTACCTTCAACACAGGTGTAGCCGTGGGTTATGTTGTCAACTGATGAATTTGTTCGATAATATAATCGAAGATGCATCATGTTTGTAATTTTTCAATTGAAAAAAATAATTGTGACTGCCTGCGAAGTCGCACATCCTAAATTTTGTTAGTTGTTTAAGGTCAATTCTGAGTTCACTTTCGCATTCGCCATTATGCACATAAATTGATAATTTTATATTTTATCTTTCATGTTATAATTACTTGTTCAATCTGTAGAAAACATATATTATTTCTGGAAATCTTTTCAAAATTGAATAATTACTATATTTAACGAAATATTTACTGTGAAAAAATATATATTTCACTTCTCAAAATGGAAAATATTTGAACATATATCCATTATATTATCGACAAGAAGTGACGAAAATGGCTCCAATTATTTCAATCAACATTTTTCATTTATATGTTTCCAATAATTAAGTCAATATCTTCAACAATCAGAAACAAAAGGAATAATGGCTAATGATAATTAATACTGGCGAATTGATTAAATAATTTCGGTATTACAAGTGCCTATTTAACTACTTCAAATATATTGTTATAACACTTTATACTTTATATTGATAAACCAGATGATTTTATAAATAAAAGTTTGAATATTCTTAAATGTCTAGAGTTTTGATGTTACAATAGAAAAATTTTCGAAATAATCATAGCCTTAAGGAGTTTTAGTAATAATTGATGATGTCTTATTAGTACAATTGAATATACCTACTAATAATTACTAATAATTTATGATATCTTTTAGTACAATTGAATATACCTACTGTATTAATTTCATTCATACAAATAAAGAAATCGTAGAGAGTTTAGAAGGTATACTAACTAAAATCGCTTATAAAACAAAATTTCTGCCTGAAAATAATTATACTATACCTACTAATACAACTTATTAAAACATTTAAGGAAATCATAAATCAAAAATAATATTTGAAGTTGCACAAGTTCTACGTTCTCTTCAAATGCAAATAACAAAAATGAGATTTGAGTTTAATTGTTTTAAATATACTTCTATTTAATGAATATTTTAGTATACTCTGCTGTTTATTTTTATATATTTGAGTAAATCCTAATAAGGTTTTTTTGCCTAAATCAAAAAACCATATTACGTTTAACATTCAAATAGGTAGGCAGAGTATAAAAACAGGACAAAATTCGTCTTGACGACGACGTCATGGTCACGCTCAGCCCGGAAACAAAAATTACATTGTCCTCGGTATAAGGAGCACTCAAAGTGAAAGAAAGTTATAAAACCCAGATACTCAATGTATTTGAGTTAAAATCACTTATTGTGCTTGAGAAGATATCTTAACAGGTGACATGATCGTTGATTTCGTGTAGAATATTATATATCTTCCCTATAATTTCATCTAAAATAGGTTGATCATAAATTTATTTGATTGATGTTACATACAATATAGAATATATAATACAGATGTAAAAACTGATAATCGGCGGAATTAATTCTTGTTAATTTCATAATGATACGTTTACATACCTACTGCTAAAACAAATTTTTGGCGTTACCTTAGTCGTAATTATGTGAATTTGTGAAACAGAGAATATACTTTAGTAGGTGAGATAGGACTCTAACGACCGGTAGTGTAGGACCACTACCGATCGGCATCCAGTACCGGCCAGTCATGGTTTCCGCTAATGTATGAAATGATGAAGACAGTAGACAGTTTCTTCGCACCCTTTTGTGTAGTTTACTCATCTATGTAGAAGCCCCAAGCGGTGTTAACCTGTCGCAACCCATTTACCGCCAGTGCTAAGATTTGTATTACGCGCGGTAAATGTAAAGTTTCGTGGATGATAATTAAAGTTAATTGGGTTATTTCAACTGAAGTCAATCGTGGTATGTATTGAAAACTTACTTAGAAATAATAAAGTGAGTTTTAATTCACATTTTTTGCATCTGTATTTATCACAAAACAAAACACATACTTTTTTCGTTTTCTACAGTATCGGCCACAAAAGAGTCTTCCACTACCGGCCGCTATAAAAGTTCAATTTTAATTGGATTTATTTCTTTGTAGAGAAATAATGATGTCGGACAAGGAGGGAGAGATAAAATAAAGATATAAAGAAAATAAAGTGCTCCTTGTCACTTCTGTTTCTGAACCCAAAGCCTCAACTTATCGACTAAAACTTCCTCAAACTAATGCTACTAATGACCAGTCAGTTGAAGATTTGAAAGCAATAATTTCGAAAATATCACCGGTTCCTCAAGCTTCCAAAAAAGAGCTACCGTACGGCGACGAAAAGCTGAAAAATGTGAAATATTAACAAGTTCGCCATACAAAAATATTATTGAAGAAAAACAAGCAAAAAAATGAGATTGATTCTTTTGAACGGAGAAAGATTCTTTAGATCAGTTAGGCAAGTTAGCAAGAAAGTTAGGAAAAGCAAAAAACCAAAGACTTCCTCAAAATATCGCTAATAAGTCAAAGATCACTTGTCCTCTTTATCTTGAATCTCATGATGAAAATTGAATTCAATGTGGAAATTACAAGATTCCGTTCAATGAGGCTTGTGCTTGATTCTGTTAAACGAAGGAAGAATTTTTTGTCAGTTAGGAAATTTAGCAAGAAAGTTAGGAAAAGCAAAAAACCAATGGAAAACAAAAGACTTCCTCAAAATATCGCTAGTAAGTCAAAGATTACTTGTCCTCTTCATCTTGAATCTCATGATGAAAATTGGATTCAAATCTAAAGCCAGTATAAAGTTTTTGGGTATACAGATGGATAGTCAATTAAGGTGGTGTGAGCATGTGGACTCATTGTGTAAAAAACTTAATAAAACGTGTTATGGTATTGGTAGAATTAGGGACTCTATGCCAGTCGATTCCATTTTGCATATTTACTATGGTCTATTTTATAGTCAAGTCAGTTACAATATTTTGGTGTGGGGAAATTCTGTAGATTGTGGTAGAATTATGTTGTCACACAAGCGTGTTATGAGGTTGATGTTCAACTTGAGACCACTAGATTCTTGTAGACCTCTATTTGTAAAACATAAATTGTTAACTGTGCCTTGTATCTATATATTTAAATGTCTATTATATATTAAGGAAAACCAACACAAGTTCCCTAAACTGACTGACTATCACTCCTATGCAACAAGGAATGATAGTACCTTATGTGTACCTAAACACAGATCGTCTAAGTTTGAGTCCTCACCTTTATACCAGGGCATTAAACTATTCAACCACCTACCACCATCTACTAGGTCACTTGGACTGTCTGTGTTTAGAAGATCTGTCAAGAAATTGTAATTGGCAAGACCCTATTATAGTATTTCAGAGTATATGGAAGACATAATTGGGGCTGATATATTCTGAATGAAGGTTATGATACATCTCTAAAATTTTTTCTTTCTCTATAAATAATTAAAATTTTTTCTTTCTCTTGCCTTTTTCTAAATTATCAAAAATGTTTTAAATTATGAGGATAATATACATGACGTTAAGTTGTCTTGACTTGTCCAATACAGATGTATAGTGTCTAAATGGATAAATAAATATTTTCTTTCTTTCTTTCTTAAATGTGGAAATTACAAGATTCCGGTCAATGAGGCTTGTGCTCACATTTCCGAATTGTCAGGAGATAATATTTGTCACTATTGCTTGACTTAAGCAACATTCCCTGACAATCTATTTGCCGGCCGGTAGGTACTTGAGGTCAATTCTTCAGAAGTCTGTTTTCTTTGATTTTCATACTTTAATAATAAAGTTAATATTTTTTACAGTAATTTGCTATTTTATTGTTTTTATTTATAGCCAATGAGTTTTTTTTTACGAAAATCACGTAATAGAAATTTTGTAACTGAAGTGATTTTTTTAACCTAAAAAAACCTTAGGGTAACGGTACTGAAGGACTCTCCCCTTCTGACTTCCCTTCTTACAACAGATTTTTTTACTTCTTATAACTATTATTATTGATCTAAAAGCGGATGCCAGAGACCCATATAGCTCCGTAGGGCCTATAGTTAAACGACAATTCCGTATGGCCCAAGATTACGGGAGATTGAAACCCATCGGCAGAAGTTAGCCGCGAAAGAGAACTTGCATAAGAACTAGTAGCGCCTCTGTCGTTAACTTTGTAAGTTCATACGTGAGGACGAAGAGTTTATAAATACTTAATAATAATAAATTTAATACTTATTCACGAAGCATGCAATTTTTTATGAATTATTTCTTGTAAATATATACGAATTGAATACATACGTATTTTACAATAACTTATTGTAATAATAAATATCGTTACAATAAATTTAATTAAGTGACTATGAGTGGGAAAATCGGTGAAAAGAAATCAAGATATGGTAACACTGGATGTTGTGTTGTTTCACAATATTTATAGTAAAACTGATCGTAATCGGTAAATGTAACACCAGGATTAAGGTGCATAACACCTTAAATAAAATTAATATTGATCTTTTGCCATAAATTGATGACATCGTTCATATGTGTGGTGTATTAGTAAACTTACAAACCCCTATTTTTAAATCAGAAGAAAAGAAATGAAATTATGTTAAAAATTTTTATTTTTAAGTTGTTATACAACAGTCGGGGTGAATTTTGTAACTTTTTTTATAAAAATTCTTTTTATGAATATTTTGTTATCAATATAATAAAAATTCTGACATGTAATGAAAAATAAACTTTTTAAGTTAACAAAACATTTCTATAATAAAAATTATATGAATAATAGTTATGATATTAACTTGCTCATTTAATAATTAACAAATTAACTTGCTAATATAATAATTAACATAAAAAATTTCTAATTCAGGTATAAATTGTGATAAAAAAGCTTCATCTCGCGCTATCGTTAATAAACTATATACCAAGTTCGGGAAATAAACGAAAAAATCACATTCAAGAAGACCAGTACAATACATCAATATTTAACATTGTGTATAATATGCATGAGATTGTTGCAAACTTTGCACCATTATTTTCATGAAATTCAAAGTACGAATGTGTCAATTTTCCTTGCTTATTTTGTATTGAAATTGGACAATTAATTTCCAAAATTTTTTTAGGTGCACCATCTACAATGACCACCATCAGGACTCGCACACAACCATGGTTGACTAGAATGAATTATTAAGCCACATTCTTCAACATCATATCCAGTTATTTTTTTATAAAATTCACGAGCGTTTCCCTCATTTTTCTTGCCATGCATACTATATCTACTAGAGTATCAATTAATTGTCGAATTATAAAGTTTGCTGTTTTGCTTGATTCTGTCGCTCTTGCAGATTTCAGCATACTACTTAGTGAACATGCAATATTTATATTATCAAATTTAACTGACTCATACTTTTTTTGATAAGCCTTCTTAGGAAATAACTCTTTTATTTTTCGTCCTTTCGAATAAAGTTCGCTAGTTTTAGGCACTAAAGGAACATTCCACTGACACCGTTGACTAGTCTTAGACTCAGCATTCTCATAATTAGTAAAATTAATTACAGCAGCAATATGTTTACAGTTTTTGCCCAAACCAACTGGGCAATTGCAACGCCGATCTGTGACACTTCTGTTGACATCTATATAAATATTGAATCCAACCTTATTATAATTTCCAAATGATATGCATAATTATAAGAATAATAATAAATTATTAAATCTTATTTCAAGTGTTACATCAAAATGTTGTTTAATACTAGTTTGACGTATAACTTGAGCTTTTATCAAACTAGTATCTCTAGTCTTCCATTCTTCAATAGTTTGTACATGGTTACTTAGGAATAAATTTTCACCTTTTTATCTGACGACTGCCGGAGATCCGGGACATTTATTTTTTGGAATCCACTTTTTATTATTACTATGTTAGACATTTTTAATCTTAATAAATAATTTATTATTACTGTAGTACAAGTATAAAATTCAATTTCTCTCACATAATAAATGTTAAATTTGGCCACCATGAGCGCTAGTGTGTAATAATCAAAGTCACGCAGGTTCTCTGTTGCTATAACGCTCGGCCTCTGTGACTCTCAGTAGCCGAACCTTATAGGTATACATATAAATTTTATTAGTTTATGTGAAGTTTTAGTATAATTTTTCTTTATCATTTCAAATCATGTTAACGAATGCTAGTTATTCTTTCAGAAGCACTCTTTGCTTTCGCGAAAGAGGGACCTACAGTTTAACGCATACTCCGAATGGTCAAGAAACAAGGTGGGAATAGAACCCACCAGCACCAGTAAGCCGAAACCGCTATTGGATCACTATACCGTTCGGCAACTGCCCCTTCTGAAATAGAGCTCTCACATTATTTCATAAAGAATAGAAGTTACACCAAAAATAAAGTAAATGTTCTATACAGATAATCACTTTACGATATTTTTCCAAGTTCTGGTAGACGCAGAAGTATGCTATCAATCGTTTTTATTACCAGTAAAACGAATCAGGCCGTAACATTCAGCTGTGCGACATTTATGATTGTAACACATAATAATTTCTTGTTCTCGTAAAGATAATTCTTAATTATCAACTGTGTTGCACATTATGAGAGTAGACAATTTTTATAAATATGTTCAAAGCGATACACACTAGAATGCAGTGAAATATTCTTGCAGTTCCTATCAGTTGAGATCTCATCAGGTATTCAATCCGTGTTTCTGTGTGACATTAAAGATGAATTGATCATAGAATCAATATCTAAACTATAACTATTGATTTTTCGTCCATTATTATCGATTATATTGATGAAATCAAATCATTCAGATCAATTTCAGTATGCCACATCTGATGTACCACAAAATTCAATTTGGGTTTTTGTTTCTATACACATAAATTATCTATCTTACAACTAGATACTATTCTCGTTCATCTTTAAATACAAATTTTTGACGATGATTTAGAAATATTTTCTCATATTAATGATAGTTACAAGAATAATATTTAAGTGCATTCAATTTATGAATAGTATAATTCAATATAATAACTCCGAGATTATAGAATAGGTCCAACTTGATAACTTGAATGTTTTCTTCTAAAAACATTCTAGTGACAGAAAACACCCATTTCAGAAAAACCAGAGCCTCTCGCAAATATTGAAATAATGTTCAAGGTATGCAGTATATTTTCGTATCATCAGCAGACATGACATGACACAAAAAGCCTTCAACTGGGGAGTGGAACAAGAGTAGGCCAATAATAGAGCCCTGAGGGACACCTTTACACATTCCTTATATAAAAATATTAAAATAAATTAATCTCTTGGCTTAATGTTTCACGATTTATTTAACAATATGAATAGTCAACATGTTTCGAGCGTTAGCTCATTTTCAAGACTAAACTACTATAAGGAACGTACAACAAATTTATATCTATACAATGGATGTGAGTAGGGAGGATAATTGAAAATCTACTTGTTCATTACCGATTTCTTCTTTTTTCTTCCAAGAACTGCTTAGATATTTCAATTGCTTCCAAAAGGTCTAAACGTTTCCCTTTATTACCTGCGTGTAGGAATTTAGTTTTCTCAAAGTCTATGAAGTGATTAGAGTTAATGCATAGTTCTGAGAATCCGGTTTTATTAACATTATACAAAATCGACCTTTTATGTTCGTCAACCCGATTTTTTATTTTTCTACCTGTTTGGCCGATATAAAACGCTGGACATTCATTACAAAAAATTTTATAAATCCCGCTTTTGTCTTCAACATTTGTCTTTTCTTTATTATTTACTAAAAGTGACTTAATATTTCTTTTGTTGGTACAAATGGTTTTTATTTCTCTCTTCTTTAATCTTTCGCAAATTTTTTCGCTCAGATGAGGTATGAAATTAATAAAATGATATTTTTGTTTGTTTTTTATAATTTGAGATGGATAAATTGAATTTAAAAGAATTTTCCGTTGCTTTTTTCTTATAAGATTATCTATTATATTTTCGTCATAACCGTTATTATTTGCTAGAAGTTTCAAAGTTTTCACTTCTTTGTTGAAATTTTCTTCGGAAAGCGGGATAGTCGTAAGTCTATGTATAAAAGAATAAAAAGAGCTGAGTTTAATGTTTAATGGTTGATTGCTATCTTTAGGAATTAAGGTATCTGTGCATGTAGGTTTTCTGTATATATCAAATGTTAGAGAATCATCTTTCCTAGTAATGGTCAAATCTAAAAAGTTTAATGTTTTTTGGTCATTTTCTATTTCTTTTGTGAAATTAATGGATGTATAAAATGAGTTGATATATTTTAAAAAGTTATCTAATTGTCTGTCGGACTCACTCCAGATACAGAAAACATCGTCTACATACCGTCTCCAAAGAAAAACGTTTTTTGTTAGCGTGATGTTAGAGCTGAAAATTTTTTCTCTAAACTATTCATAAATATTTCACTTAGTAGTGGTGATAAAGGTGAACCCATAGGTAGCCCGTCTAACTGTTGATAAACCGTGTTATTGAATTTGAAATAACTTTGCTTCAAACACTAGGACAATGCTGACATTGTTTCTTTTTTAATTACTTGTGAAATATCATTGTTAAGATCTAAAGTACTATTTATAATATTTTTTATTTCTGCATTGGGTATAGAAGGAAACAAGTTTGTTACGTCAAAAGAGATCAATTTTGCTTTAATGGGAATTTTTAAAGTTTTTAATTGATTAATAAGTTTTCAATTATCCTCCCTACTCACATCCATTGTATAAATATAAATTTGTTGTACGTTCCTTATAGTAGTTTAGTCTTGAAAATGAGCTAATGCTCGAAACATGTTCACTATTCATATTGTTAAATAAATCGTGAAACATTAAGCCAAGAGTTTAATTTATTTTAATATTCAATTATGTTTCACCAAGAGTTAAGCGAGAATTCAATCTCAGTCATATAAAAATTATATTATATTATAAATTATATATTATAAAAATTTGAGGAAAGAATTTCAAATTTATTGAAAAGTAAAAGCTGTACAATTAACATATGTACTAAACACATTATTCCAAAATATATTAAGTCTTAATCCTTAATTGCTATCAGTGCATTGCACCTTCGTGAAAAACTAAAGTACATATAAATATGAACAAAACAAAATCTAAATAAAATATTTAAAAATATGACAACTTTTTTAATCCTTAATTGCTATCAGTGCCATGCATCTCGGTGAAATGCTATCGTCCGTTATCTGTTTAATATAACAGTTAACGCCTTTCTCGTTCATAAACTGAACTCGATCTTGTAATAAAATATTTTCACATAGATTCTGCAATGAGTTTTGCAGTGTCGTAAAAGCTGCAAACAGTATAAGATTATGCTCTTCCTTTTTCCATATAGTCAATATTTTGTTCTTGAATAAAAATCCTCCAATTTCAGGTGGATTAACTGTGATATCTTTTGATAACAATGTATGTGTTTTAGGGAGGTTCTCTAGATGATATTCGAAAACATTTTCTTTATTTTTAGGTTGGCCCATTTTTCTTTTGAGTCTCAATACATTACAGTCAACTGAAAAAGAAATATGGTCACTTTCCTTGGCATTGAAAAATGTATTTTCAGTAACAAACTATTTTAAATTTAAAAATAATAATAATAAATCAACAAAAACGCTTCTATTAATCACCACAACAAAATCGCTGAGGAAAGCGCACAAGATTTCTGGGAGACATTGGAAGAAACAAACAGTAAAATACCAAAACACCATATTTTGAAAATGAAAATACTGCTAGGTGACTTTAACACACAACTAGGTGAGGAAAGGAAATTCAGAGATACTACTACCATACCAAACACAAACGTACGAACAAGAATAGTGAAAGATTAATCGCGTTCTGCAAAAACTTCGGACTCAAGATCATGAGTACCCAATTTCAAAAACCTGCACACAAGTTAACTACATGGATATCGCTCAGTCTTAGGCGGGGTGAATACCAAATTGAACATGTCGCAATTTCCAAAGAAAAACATAAAGGAAATTTCAACAGATACATTTAGTATCTGTTCCATTCTTTTCTGTTTCAATCATTTAGATTGGAAATGCGCGCTAATACGTCACAAAATCCTTTCTAAACCACTCCTAAACAGGGTAGAACACCAAGCGAATCCACTAATTGTGGAATACCGGGCTGGATTCAGAAAAGGCCGATCATGTTCTGAACAGGTCTGGACTTAAATATGATATTACAAATGATAAAAAGCAGAAATACATTGATTACATTCATTGACTTCAAGTAAGCATAAAATTCGGTAGACCGCGAAATCTTTTTTAAAATATTGAAAGAATTTGGGATCGATCAAAGATCCGAAAAATTATAGAACAGACACTCACAGGTACAACATACAAAGTAAAATTCGTGGGTGGGGTATCAGATCCATTCGAAATCAAAACCGGAGTTCAACAAGGGGACAGATTCTCACCAATCATTTTCAATCTAAGTAGCTGAAACAATGGTTATTGACGGTCATTGAAGAATTAGAAAGATAGAAAAACAAGAAGGAAAAATTATCAGGCAAATTCAAGGGTCAATCAATTGGAACGGCATTTAGATGAAGAGGCCTCAGAACGAAGTTTATCAAAAGATAAATATAATAGCGGAAGAAATCAAAAAACGACGAGCAAACTTTTATGCAAGTGTCTACAGGATGAAACAGTCCAGTATACCGAAGAAGATACTTAGTATAATAACAAATAAAAAATGCGGCACAGACTGTCTAAAAGAAGACTAAAAGGATCTACAATAGATCAATAAAAAAAATCTCGAAGATCGCAGGGGGTATAGACATAAAATCGCACATGTGAAGTTTGAGCAAAAATCATCGCGCCAACCTGGAATAAAATGGACAGATGAACGGAAGAAAGGACATTCTGAGAGGATGAACAGTTTTTGGGGGGAGAAAAAGCTCAAGCAAAAACTCTAAAAATTGCGAATTCAAGGTCAATCGCTCTCCTAATGGGGAATAATCGTTATAATAATAATATCAAAATGAGCGTTACTGTGAAAATATTGATATACAATTATTATTGGCTTTTGTGTTTCTTATACATCAGTTATAATGCAATTTGAAAATGTAAACTTTACTGAAAAGTTGATAGATAGCATTCTAATTCTATATTCGAATAAATTGTTTATATACAACAGGTATATAATAGTTAAAAATCAATAAAACCTTGAAGCTGAACTCAGCGGACATCCATTACAATAAATTACTTCAACTACATCCTAAATGTATGTTCGATCAAAGTAAGGGAATCCCATTAACAGATCCGAACAATTATCTGCAAAATAATAGTGAACTTCAGCAATGCCATATAGCGAAGCGGAGTGAAAGCAAGAATTACACCATGTAAGGAAACTCAGCCAATATCCCTCAAAGACAGTAAAATCACTTTTTAAGATCATGGGATGGAGGAAATCAACTCAAGATAAATTTAGAAATCCGCCTTGAGTAGATTTAATCATCTAACTGAGCTAGAAGTTAACAATTTAACTCATTAACAATGAGTTAAATTGCCAATATTAACAAATCATCAAATGAAGTAATAGACCCCATTATAATCTCTCTTCTTTATAAACAAGGTTTGTAGGTTTGAAGAATTATGATAATCGTAAAAATATACTTACACTCTTTAGCAGCTTGTTGTAAAACTGCCCTCCACATAAAATTTTCGGCGTGATATATATGTTCGTTTTCGCTCATATCAATAAACTTTTTAACTGTTTGTTGACAAGCTAATCTTAAAAAAGGCCTTCTAAGGAAGCTTGTTGCTTTATGTTTCTCGAACATTGACTTCAACACATCACTGAGTGGAAAATTTTTGAAATAAACTTCCTCATCTATAACTTTGTCCAAATCCAATCTATGGTAGCAGCATGGCATAATAACGAGGGATTTAACGTTTGTCAACTTTAAGAAAAGATCCAAAATTACAGCGCTCAAATCAGCACATGCGTGAAGGCCATACATGCATATTTTGTTCGAACTACCCAATTTCTTCTCAATAGCTTCACTTATCTCATCAAACGATTTTTCCGTTATGAAATGGTGATGGAATGAGATAATTGAATTTTTATAAAATTTGCTTTCGGTTTTCACAGCCAATTCAATTTTTTCTATACATCCTTCTATTGCCAGAACCGAATAGTTATATTTATTTGCCAACATGAACGAGAGGTGACCCTGCAATATGTTATAAAATTGATATTTATTGAATTGACTACAATATATAAAAATGAATAAATTATACACACACAAATATATATATATATATATATATATATATATATATATATATATATATATATATATATATATATATATATATATTGCTTGATAAAGCTGTAATGTGAAATCAACTTAAATATACTTACCAAGCCAGCCCCAATGTCAATAACATGTTTTGAATTGGTTTTCTCACAAAGTTCAGCTACAACAGGAGCCAACATTTCAATTTCATGTTTCTTCTTCATACTCAACCCACAATTATGACTCAAAATGTTTTCACTTTGCTTTATTTCATATGAACCTGATGTAGAAGTGAGGTGTTGTAATTTATACAAAAATATTTTGAAAGATTGTGGACAGTCACCCTAAATGTGATATAAACGATATATCACAATTTGTATCACTTCCTTCAAAACTAATACTTACCTTTACTTGATGTAATGCTATATCCCTCAAATTACTGAAACCAATATTCCTGAAGTAGTCTCTCCAATCCTCAGGAATTTTTTGTAAAAACCCTTCCACTAATACGTCAGTGTTAGGATAATTATAAATCCACTCATATTCCTTTAGAAATGTAAGAGCATCATCAAAGTATTTATATATATTATAGTACGTGCTTGGCAGTGACATTCTTTAACTGTCTGCAAATGAATAGTTATTTTTTTTGACAAAATATAATTAAAGTTTTTCTGAATGTTTATAATTGAATTTTGAAATTAGAAATCATTAAATTAATCATTATATTGGAATGATAACATATGAGTAAATTAAAAATATATTTGTGTGAGTAAATATATGTTTCATCAAATTGAATATAAACTTAAATTCAAACACTTGAACTTATGATTTACACTTTATTGACTACATAGCATGACGCGTTTCGTCGTTACAAACGACTTCTTCAGATGCTTACAGAATAATCCAAGAATATTTACTTACTGTTATTCTGTAAGCATCCGAAGAAGTCGTTCGTTACGACGAAACGCGTCATGCTATGTAGTCAATAAAGTGTAAATCATAAGTTCAAGTGTTTGAATTTAAGTTTATATTCAATTATAATGGATTTACATCAAGTAAACGCCAACACTATTAAATATTTCATCAAATTCTTCATAACAAACTCTTCTCTTGGAAAACAAACAATTAGAGCAGTTTTCAAGGAGAAAAAGTTTTTTAACAGATTCGATTAAATTTGTACAAACACAAAATTTGTAAAATTAAAAATTAACACACTTGACTTAAGTTTCACTGAATATATTAAAGACTCTACATATATTTCGGGTGGTTAACCCATTATCAAGAGTATACAATGGAGTAATACTGTATTTTCTTGATAATTGTTTAACCACACGAAACATAAGTAGAGTTTTTAATTATTCAGTGAAACTTAAGTCAAGTGTGTTAATTTTTAATTTTATACTTTTTAACATAATGTTTCACCAAGAGATAACCGAAACCTCCGTGTCATTTATTAAATTTCTACAAGTTGTTCTTAAGGGATAAGTTGTCTTATCAGGCTCTTTGTGGTGGCTTTTGAAGTCTGTCTGTGGTGTAACTGTGTCGAAGATAAAATTATACCTACAGTAAAATTTTAGCCAAGCATTGTTTACTATTACAGATGCCTTGTTTTATAAAATTTGCTGAAAAGTTATGCTGAAAAATTGAGATCTTTACCAGTATATATTTTTCTGATTGTTGTGTAAAATAGAGGTATAACTCAAGAAAAAATTAATGACGCAGGATGTATGCGGCTCCATATCATTTCTAGAAAATGTTATGAGACAAACACTTGATAATGAAAAATTAACACTTTATAATGAATCTTCAACATGGTCACTCTATTATTACAATACATTATGCACTATCTAACACAGTCCACAACTCATCTTTTCTTTTACTGGTATCACAATCGATTTTGCTTCCCATAACAACTTTTCCTTTCAGCAGGCTAGCAGATTCGGATAAGTATCTCTCTCCTACATCCTGCAATGATTTACGGTCCACCGCCATTATTTCAGCTCTATGATTTTGTAGGACATCTGGAGTTAACCTCAAATAAAACTCATTACATCCCTTATGAGAAGGAGGAATCGGAGTATCCACTGCTTGAAATACCCCTAATTTGGCTTCTACAATTTCTTGGGAAGTTATGTGTTTGAACTCTTTATTCAACCATTCCTGAGTCTGATCAAAAATGTCCAGAGTTTGAATATTTCTTGGATCTCTATAACTGAAAAATGTGAAAACGCCATCTGTCGTCAATCTTGTACCCCCTCCATATGCTCCAAAACGTTCCCTAAGATTGGGATGAATGTATTTAGAAGTGAGAAGTTTTGCAAGTACTCGAAGTTTGGAATAATCTGGATTTGTGTAGGGTACTGTAAGTATAGCCTTACTACAATAGTTTACAGGAACATTCAGGACATGGTGTTGACACGGTGCACCAGACTTAGATGACAATATTTTGCCTGTTACATAACATTTATCAGATGTAATGTTTGACTGATTTTTGGGTATTTGGTTTACGAAATTCTGGAAAGATCTTATTACTGATGGAACTTGGTCATCAGATATGTTCAATGCACATCTGCAAAAAAGAACAGTATATTAGTGGTTTTAATGAATCATGCAATTGTCAGACATTGAAATATTCTATTAATATCTAATACCTCTCAAAGAACTTAAAAATATAATTTAAAAACACAAAAAATACAAAAGTATCCAATCGACTTGACATAAGTTTCAGGCTGCTTACTGTCAAGACTTGATACAATTCTTCTGTAAATTTTCAAGAATTGTTTCATGTTAAGAGTTGTATCAAAACTGCAATGTGGGTTTGCTACTCAAAATTATTGTCAAGGGAATTAAATAATTTTTAAGCAATTAAGCCATATTGAATTGTAATGTATATTGAAAATTATATTATGAATTACATCATAGAAAAGTATATTATGCACCAATGTTGTATCTACAAATAAAAAATGTTTTCACTATTCTGAATCTCTAGAAAAAAACTTTTCTTATATAAGTACTTATTGTAATAGAAAACATGGATTGCCTTACATATATATTCAAGTTTTATGAATATAAACTTCAAAAAGTTTCATCAATGCACGTCCATTTTAAATGACTCCAGGTTTGCTAAATTATATAAGAATTCCATATTGGAGTTAAATATTTAATGACTCATTTTATTTGAATGAAAACTATTATATAAAATTTATGGTGAAATTTTTACAATTTTTTTTCAAATGCCCGTTTTTAATGAATAAAAAAAAATCAGTTCTTAATGAATAACATATTAGCACTCAAGATGACAGTTCTTTTGGAACTTACTAGTTACTTATGAGGAAATTATACAACAAATATAATATTCATATTACTGGTAATACACGAGTATATCAGTTCGCAACAGATAAACTTGTAGTTATTTATATTCAATTGAACCAACAATGATTAAATTTGAAATTATAATTTATGCTGTTAGCACTTTAAGGCCTTATCTACCACAGAAATTAACTTAATTATTATTTAAAGAACTATACTTCAAGATTCAAAGGAGAGATACTTCAGAATTTCAAGTAATATTTACTTGAGGTTAGTTATTATGAAATAAAAGTTGCACTCCATTGGAAAATACTATAAATATTCACTTGGCAACCTATGAAATACAGCTTATATTTTCATATCATATCACACAAATAAATTATTAGTTTTGAATGCTCATCTATAAAATATTTGGAAATATAAGCTAGGTATACAATATTGGATAACAGATATTGGAAGCAATAAAAAAACGAAATACGAATTACAAGAAATTTGTTTTTAGTAAAACTAATATTGATTGGAAAAATTATGTAGCAGAAAGACCCAGTGTTAAATGATTAATTGAAAGGGAGAAATGTAGATATTATGATAATAAAATAGATGCACAGAAGTATGATCCAAAAAAAATGTGGACAACATTAAAAAATTTAATTAAAGAAAAAAATCAGAGTGCTCACAATAAAATTGAATTTGATGGAAGCAAATGTAACAACATGTTGGAAATTGCTGGCAAATTTAACAAATATTATGTAGAAAGTATTAGGGCCATTACGGATTCAATGAGGATAAATGATAACTCTGATCTACAAATACAAGAACAAACTACAAAATTTGAATCTTGGAAGTTACTGGAGTATGAGGATTTGAAAAACGTCCTTTGCTCATTGGCCTCAAAAGGAAGTCCGGATGATGTAACACTCGATATATTAAAAACTTGTTATGAAGAAGTAAAGGACATGTTAATCAATATAGTGAATAGTTCTCTTGAAAATGGTGAAATTCCAAAACAACTGAAAATTTCAACAATAGGGCCCGTTCCCAAAATAAGTAGAGCTACAAATGTACAAGACTTTAGACCGATAAATACATTGCCATTTCTCGCAAAATTATTAGAAAAAGTCACTTACTTACAACTGATGCAATTTATAAATGAGAACAGCATATTGACGCAGTATCAATCAGCTTTTAGAGAGACATATAATTGTGAAACTGCATTTCAGTATGTGCTAAATGACTGGAAGGAAAGTGCTGATAGGGCTGAAACTACTATCATCGTATTTGTAGACATAAAGAGAGCGTTTTGAGACAATTGATAGACGAAGATTGGTTCTTAAATTAGAGAAATATGGTATAAATAGGACAGTTCTGAAATGGATAAAGGAGTATCTAAATGAAAGACAACAGCATGTGAAATGTGAAGATATGGTCTCAGGTGATGTTGATGTGGAAGAAGGCGTTCCGCAGGGAAGTATCTTGGGACCATTGATGTTTATATTGTACATAAATGATTTAGTGAAAGTACTTCAGTATGCAGATGTTAACATATATAAACATGATATTGAAAGAAAGCTTAAAGAAGATGTAGAAAACATAAGAAAATGGTTCGAGTGCAATAGATTACAATTAATGATAATTGGGAGGAATGAAAATATTACAATCAAATTAGGTCAGGATGTATTAGAAACAGTAGATAAAATTAAATATTTGGGGATAGTAGTCGATAGACAATAAAAATTTGCAGATCACATTGATTATATTTGTAAAAAAAAATAGCAAAAAAGACAGGAATACTGAAGAGAACTGCTAAATATCTTTGCGGGTACTGTTTTGTATCTGGCAAATTCAACTAGCATACAACGGTTACAATTGTTGCAAAACAAAGCAATGAGGATAATATTAAACTGTAAAAGGGAGACAAGTGTTGCATATATGTTGGAAACACTGAACTGGCTAAAAGTGAGAGATATGTTGGAGATTAATGCATTAGCTTTTGTTCACAAGATCGAGATAGGACAAGCACCGGACTATTTATTGAATAAAGTGACAAAATTTAGTGATGTACACAGTTACGATACGAGAAATAAAGATAATTTTAGTTTGGATCATAAAATCTGAATACTTCACTAATTCACTAAATAGACATTTAGTGAATACAATAAACTACCTGCAAACATTAAGAGAGAAAACTTGAAACGGTCCAAGAAGCTGTTAATTTCAAAATATCGGAACAGTGCAGAGTGTTGAAGATGTGGGTATGAACAAAACCAAAGATAATATGAACTTTAACAGACTGCTACAAGTTGAAAGTGTATTTGTCGCCCATTTTTGTTTTCTGTTGTTTTGTTGTATGTTATTTTGTTAATGATATATTTGTATGGCCAAATGGCTAAAAATACAAGTTATTCATGTAATGACTTACCTTAAATTATTTTCATTGAACAGGGCCTTCGCAATGCTAGATATCGCTCTCAACAAGGCTGGATAGTTTGATATATTCATCAGTTTTTTCATGTATGTAATGTGCTGTAGGCCTGTCAAATATTCTCTTTGACTGGAGGCTCCAGACACTAAACCAGCTGCTGCTTGCATCACATAGATATGCCCATCATCAACTAAACCCTGAGTTAAGTTAGCCATGTACAATTGCATTAGCATTTTGAATCTTGCCACATCTTCCAACTTTGTAAGATTGAACAACTGTGACCATAACTCCCACATGTCATCAAGGTTTTTTTCCAGGCAATAACTAGAGAGTGATATTCCAGGTTCGTACGTATGTAGAGTATATAAAGCTTTCACCTATATGTATATTAAAGTCTAGACCAGAAGTTTTCCTTTGAGCTAAGCTGTCAAATTCTTTGTAATTCCATTTTTCAGTTCCCAATTTGTTGACTACATAACAAAATAGAGGCAGAAGCATCTGCTGATCCCAAGATAAATGTTGGGTACTCAAAATTCCTTTGAAATATACAATTCCATTACTATTCACTCTATTTATTTGTAATGGAACATGTCCTACACTTGTATGTTCGGTAGATATTCTTTCTACTTCATTGCTCACATCATCTATTGCCAACGTTGGTAATATCTCAGTATTTTGTATTTCAGACTGTCGTTCCTTCAGTTGCAAATTTTTCTTGAATAAATCCTCTTTTTCTTCCTGTGTAAGTTTCGCACTCTTATGTTCTATCAATCGTTTCTCTTCCATATTCAATTTCTGCTCATATTGTTTATCAGCAGACATTGTTACTGTTAAACAATGCTTGTTTTGTTTGAAATATTTCTTCACAATATCTTGAAGATATTTAGGATTGGTTTGCAAATTTTCTCGTAACTTTTCGATCATATTATTAACATGCAAAGCATCTACTATGGGTCCATCATGATTCCAAATTGGTGTTAATGCAAAAAGTAAGTGTAAGCCAAAATTTGATGTTTCATGTTTTAATGATAACTCATATCCATGCAATACTGATTCAATATGGTTCTCATCAAATCCTGTCTCTACAACTTTATCAATAGTGTAATTAAATAATTTGATAACTTTATTGAAATCCGTTTTTTTCAAGCCCTGCAAACCAATAGAGAATACACTATCCTTAGTCTGATTATCAAATCCAGTAAACTGAGTGAAACCACCAGAAAAATTTGGTTCAATCATTGTTCTATAAAATGGTGCATTTGTGCCTTTAATCAGTAATTCCGTTATGAACTGGAGTATAAATGTTTCATAAACATCGGTTATATCAGACATCAGAAGAGATACAACAAGTGAATTTTGTTTTTCGTACTTGTCACGCATATTCTCAAAACGTCCATATATATGTTCCTCTTTAGTATCTGTCCATCTTTTCTGAGATGCAACCACAGTATGATCAGGAGATGAATAAGAGTATTTTGATAAATATTCATTATTTAAATATTCCAATGAAGGAATAAGTGGGAAATTGCCATATGAAAAAAATTTAGCATTGCTTGGATGATAGTGATTCTTGTGAAAGGTTTTTAAATCATCCCATGTCAAATCAGGAATTTTCATTGGATCTCCACCAGAAACAACACCATATGTATGATCTGGTAGGATGTAATTTTGAATTTTTTGTATTAAAATTCGTTCATTGTCGGAAAATGCTCCTTTCATTTCATTATATACTACACCAGTTAAAAATAGAGGAGACTCAATATTATTTAGATCAGAATTTTCTAAACGCCATCCTTCAGCCATGAAATCTAATTCTTTCAATTGTGGTCTAAAAACCGCATCCAAGTAAATTTTTTGTAAATTTCTATAATCTGTGAAATTTGACTACTAAAAGGATAGATTGTATAATCTGCTCCTGTCATAGCATTCATAAAAGTGGCCAAAGACCTATTCATCATTTTGAAGAATGGATCCCTTGCAGGATACATTTCTGAACCACATAGAACTAGATGTTCCAAAATATGAGGTAAACCAGAACTGTTCATTGGAGTTGTACGAAAATTAATAGAGAAAAGATTATTGCTATCATTTCTGAATAAATGCAAATATTCTGATTTTGTTTTTTCATGCTCAAGAAGAAGAGCAACCAATTTGAAATCTTTTACTTCTTCCACCTTCTTCACTTGAAAACCATGTATTGTTTCACCGACAACAAATTTCTGCAGATCGGAGAGGTTAGCATCGGATTTTATTTGATTCACATGCACGTGTTGTGAAAATTGACGGAGGCACAACTTGAATGAATGGCGTAAGCCATTGAGATTATTAATCCACATTTCTTTAACAGAAAAAAGGAATATTAACCACATTACTGATCAGGCTAAAGGAATAAACTCTGATTAAGTGAATAATAAGGAATATAATTAACATAACAGGATATTTTCCAAATTTCAGAAAATATTCAAACATAAATTAATTTTTAATATTCTATTGGGAATCTACTTTTTCTTGGAATAGTTAATTCATGTCCTACATATCTGCATTATGAACTTATGCTTTGTAATCTGTGGTATTTTTTCATCAGAACACATGACTTGTTGAAATGTACAATTGAATACACAGAAAAACTAAAAATAATCTGCAATTTAATTCAATTTCTTCTTTGAACTAATGATAATACAAATTGAATTAATATAATGGATGTTTGTTACTCAATCACTTTAGAAGGGCTGTACAAAAACATGTCATTTTATAATTTTTTCCCCAATAGATTGAATTGAGTTCGAGTACCAATTTAATGAATGACATTTTCTTCAAATTCCAAGCGTTATGTGCTCTCATAAATAACGACCAATACTTGTTTAATATGAAACAAATGAGATATGTCCCAAATGATATATGAAAATATCTCAATACTCATAACTTAATTGAAAGGTTCTAGGATATAGCGAATTTAAGTATGGTAAGTTTGATACATATTATGCAATTGAATGTAAATTTCAATTGAAGTATGCATATTGTTCGAATGTTTTACAAGGTGATATGGAATAGAAAAACTATACTTTATGTTACACGAATAACATAATTGTCTAGTAGTAAAACTTCCATAAAATGAAAATTATAAAGGCCTCATACATAACCTTTTTATATTCAACCTGACATTGTTGAGTAAACCAATGTCAGAAAACAGAAAATCATATAAATGTACTTACTATATTAATCAGGTAGTTACCATTAATCAATTCCAATATTACAAAATAATACTTATTATATTTCTATTGTGAAATAAATATCCAACATAACCAATTACAGAAATTGAAGTTTTGAAATCTTCAAACCAATTCAAATATTTCAAAAACCAGTGTTACCATCTGATGAGGATACAGGATCAAAAACAAACAATGCAATAACGAGAATCTTCAAAAAATGTCTTCACTCGATAAATTCTTTATACTCTCGATAAGTCTTTGTGTAATTCTTTATCTGAAGAAAACTTGCAATGCAAGTTATATTGACTCTGGTTCTGTTCTGTTCTAGTGAAAATATTTATGCATGAATTTGATAATACTCTCATGGAATCAATTAAAAACACTCACCAAAGAATTTCTGAGATCGTAGCACTCGTGACAGTTAATTATAACAGCAGAATTATCTTCATTCTTCTGCAAATCGCATCTTTTACACATTAATTCAGGTAAAACAACAGGATTGGTGTTTGCACTAATTAACGAACTATAAATTGAATCAGTAGGTCCTTCAGTCAATTCATTTTTCAAGCATGCCACGTATATTTCCTAATAAAAAACAAATTTTTAACTTTGTAAGTCCTGAAAATTATATTTTAATTTCAATCACAACAAAATTTTGAATAACTGTCGCTCCAATATACATATGCCAACCTTTAGAAATGAAATATGCTGCGTTCCAGATTATTTCTTTCAGATTAAAAGTTGTAGACGTATTTTTCTTGAAAGCCTAAATGGTCACACGCCTAATAAGATATAATAATGAAAAGATCATTCATTTTTTGAATACGCATATTAAGGGTCACCGGATTTTCCTCTTAGACATTTACTTTCTTATATTTCGTGTTTATTTTCTACATTTAATGACATGAATATTGCGAAACCTACTTGAGTGAATTTCAAAATAGTATTTGATTGATACCACTTTTACTTTAATATGATACAGAAAATCGTATGTAAAATATAGTTAATTCTTTGCTCAATAACTTTTTGAGTCAGTGTCAGAGTCACCTCGAAACCATTGTCAAGGAATTATTATATTTCTGTGAAAATGAGCCAAGTGTACATTTCAATCATTTATAACACAGAAATGATATGTTTAACGTATGGGTACTTCATACAAAAACAAATATTATGAGAATACCTGTATCTTTTCATATTCATTGCCAATTTTCATTTTCGAATTTTGAGAATAATTTCATGATTTTCAAGTTCAAAAATATTTGGTTTGTAGGTAGAAATCATTCATAGACAATTTACTCAGTCTAAAAAATAACTGTTAAGTTATTTACAGCGATTTTAATCGTGAATTTTTTTTCATCACTGAGCTTTTCGAGAATACGTTTCGATGTCTTTTTTGGATATTCTTATACTTATTTCCTAAAACGTCGAAATCTCATGAACCAATATTCTTCATAGATATTTATCAAACAAATAAATTTATCATTGTGTAACTGCTCCTAGCAATTCTACTAAAATACAAAATTGTCTGCAATGTATCATTTTATCATTCGTAATATATACATAATATTAAACTCATTATGCTATTTGAGTTACAGAACCCGTAACCGAATGATACAAGCGTTGGTTGGGAGCTTCGAGTGACGAGCGTAGTTGTGGATGCTGTAACCTCGGCTGATCCATGCAAGTAATCGTCGTATAAGAAAGATATTCAATCGTTCTCGATTTAAATTCATTTAGATAGCGTTTCATTTAAAATTTGCATTATCGTAGAACACAAAAAAGGCTATATTTATACAAATCAGTACGCAATGTGACAGCCAAAATAATATCTGTCCATTAACTAGTTACTCCTATATAAGCTTCATTTTAATAATTCGCGTGATACTATTAACAATATAATTTACTTATAGAATTTGATGAATACTGTTTGCTTTTAGTCGACTTACATCACCTTACAGGTATACATCAGTCAAAATATGATTATAGCTAGTTTTCATTAGTTTTGAATCAACATATTTTAAGACTGTTGTTGAATGGATATTGAAGTGTGAAGTAATACTGTAAATATTTGGACAATGAGGCTCTCCACGTTACAATGGAACACTGAAGGATATTTCGGAGATCATTAATTTTATTTTACCTATATATTGCTACTACACCATTTTGTAGCGAATCTATTTTTTAGCATGAAAAATTTCTTTTTGAGTGTTAATCTATTACACGAAATCTAACAGAATATTGTGAAGCATTATTACTTATTGAAAATTGATATAATTTAAATATTACAATTCAAATCAATTAATGAATTTGTTTATAGCACAATTTATATATCGAACGCATCGAATTTATGGTCGAACGTGTTAACCTGTACAAACGTGAATTGAATTCAAAACGGCATAATCACTTACTATATACTAGGTTTTTTAAAGAAAGGCATTATTTATATACACTAATAAAGGGTGTTTTTTTAGAGGTATAGAACTTTAAATTGCAATAGAACAACGATGGATCATTCGATTGACAATAATTTTTTTTTATTCGAAAGATAATCTTGTGGCATTACATTTTGAATATGATTTCTGGCATATAACCGCCACGGTTGGCTCGGATGTAGTCCAGTTTTCGATGACTTTTTCCAACATTTATTGCCGTATATCGGCAATAACACGGCTAATATTGTCTTCCAAATGGTCAAGCGTTTGTGGCTTATCCGCATAGACCAATGACTTTACATAGCCCCACAGAAAGTAGTCTAGCGGTGTTAAATCATAAGATCTTGGAGGCCAATTCACAGGTCCAAAACGTGAAATTAGGCGGTCACCAAACGTGTCTTTCAATAAATCGATTGTGGCACGAGCTGTGTCACATGTTGCGCTGTCTTGTTGTAACCACAACTCCTGGACATCATGGTTGTTCAATTCAGGAATGAAAAAGTTAGTAATCATGGCTCTATACCGATCACCATTGACTGTAACTTTCTGGCCATCATCGTTTTTGAAGAAGTACGGACCAATGATTCCACCAGCCCATAAAGCGCACCAAACAGTCAGTTTTTCTAGATGTAACGGTGTTTTGACATACACTTGAGGATTATCTTCACTCCAAATGCGGCAGTTCTGTTTGTTGACGTAGCCATTCAACCAGAAGTGCGCTTCATCGCTAAACAAAATTCGCGCGATACGATTCCGCACAGAAGAATTATTTTCGAAATGAAATTGCACCGTTTGCAAGCGTTGTTCAGGCGTGAGTCTATTCATGATGAATTGCCAAACCAAACTGAGAATAAATCACTTCTCAGCTGTTAAATCGGTCGCTATCTTCAACAGTAACGCCAACTTAAAGTTCTATACCGTTAAAAAAAACACCCATTATATTTTATCTCGTGTGCATGTCATTTTTCATATCAATATTTTGTTGACTTCGGTTTTATCATTAATACAGCTAATCAAAAGATCTTCAACAGTTCTACTTAGTTGATGATAGTACCATTATTATTTCATTGAAAATAAGCTAGCGGGTAACCACCCGCTTTAAAATGTGCGTAACGTATTAATAGCGATACCGTATAATTATTTTGAATTGAAAAAATCGTTTTTAGATTATTACCATATTTCTAAAGGTTTCAGCGAAGTTCGCTGAATGTATTGCAAATTGAAAATTATGCTGTTATCAGTGAATAATTTCAGAATTAATCAATATTCAGACTTAAACAATAACTATTCCAACATTAACTCTACAAAATTTACATCAGTTCCATCAACTGGTCCAGTACATTCAGGTTTAAACTCCATGAATTCATTTTCATCAGCACAATTTGCTTCCGATGTGGCCGAAGAATTTAACATATTATTATTTATCATATTTTCATCACCCATTGGATAGGATATTGATCTCGGAGCCTGATAAGGTGTTGAGGCTAAAGTATTTTTCGATCCAGTTGTTGTCGTTGCTGTTTGGGTTTTTTCGACAGAAGAATCTGAAATATTTCGTTTAAAATTTTATTGTTTATTTAGAACAGACTCCACCTTTAGATTTATTTTTTTCATCGTCAGCTTCCTCTGTATATAAAATTAACGGAAGTATAATAACTAAACAGAGCATAAATTTCTTTGTTATGTTTAAATTCATGATTGATTACGAAATTTACTGAAAATTTTGAAGTAACTCCGAACTGAATTATGCAAGTTTTGAAATTTCAAATGTGAAGTTTTCAGAAACAATAAAGTTTAAGCAAATCAAAGTAAAATAAATATTTATTTTTGTTAGAAGTGCATCAGTGTTACCTCATTAGCCAGAATCATGACAAATGACATCTAAAGAAAAAATCACTTACGTCTCTGTAGTTGTCAACCTTTAATTTTCGTTTTATGATGGTTTAAAAAATTACTAATTTTATTGTCAATAGTTCATATTCGTGGTTTGGTTTGAAATATAAAAAATCAATCATCGCAGTCCAAAGAGAATTAGAGAAATTGATAGAATGTTTGAAAATGGAATTGAACAAGATACAGTGGACCCAAGGGTACACATTGAATTGGAACGTCTAAATACAGCTACCGATGAGATTAATAAACTTGAAGTAGAAGTCGATGAAGCTAGAAATGAATTTCGGCAAATTTTATGTGAAGGTGTTCAAAAAACAGATGTTTTGAGGCATAAACTGGGAATATGCATAGAAAGGGCAAAACCATATTATGAAGCTAGATTTTCTGCTAATGAGGCCCTAAAACAATCACAAGTGACTGCTGTTAAGTTTGAGAAAGCAAACAGTTCACATAGAGCAGCAAGGGAAATGGTTTTTCTAGCAGAACAAGGACTGGGAGGTCGAACTTTAGGTATGTAACTTTTTCACAAGTTTTGTGATATTCAAAAACAAGAAAATCATAGTAAAGTAAAAAATGGTTTATATACTACTCAGAATGGTATACTCAGAATAATTACTTGAATTATTCTATTAACATCCTAAGATGAATACGTAATAGATCCATACTTTTTTAGTGGTTGTACTATTTTAATCATTTTCATTATTCATTGTATTAGTTTCACAGTTATATATATTTTTTCATTCTATTACTCATGTTTTATCATTGGTTTCATTTAAAAAATCGATTAAATATTTTTTCAGCATGTTAAATGTATGTGTGTAAATAAACCTGTGTGAATGAAGACTAAAGATAAGTGAGAGTTATTCAGGCATTAGAATAAATTCAACTTATTCAATATAGTTTAGCTTTCAGAAGATACGGTTCAGATTCTGTTTGATTGTGTGGCTGTAGATTATAGTTTATGATGATATTTTATATGTTGTGTCTAGGAGAATATTGCTCTCTTTAGCTTAAAGTGTATGAATGATAAATTTTACAGATCCAGCTTGGCAAGAAATGTTGAATCATGCTACTCAGAGAGTCAATGATGCTGAAAAAGAGAGAACTTCCATAGGTGCTGAACATAGACTTGCATGTTTAAAACATGAGGCTGCTTGTGTGACAGTTCAAACACTGCAAAAAGAATTGAAACGGGCAATATCAAAAAGCAGGTCAGCTTATATAAACAACAAAATTGTGAATATTTTTAATTGTGTATTTTAATTTGATTTAATTAATTTTATTTTTTCATAGGATATTCAGTTGCACAAGTTTTAGTTATTGCACTGCATGAGAATCTGTTTTTAGTAAGTATTCAATTTTTTTTATTTTCAAATTTATTTAAAATTTTTGGTTGGATCTTTTTGAAAATGAGATAACAATATGAAAAGTACTGAAAAATTATATTTCTTAATACAACATTAACTTAATTTCATTTTGAAATTTCAGTGTTGTTATTCAAAATGAAATTAAATACTTAGTCAATGTCAATTTCAGTAAAATAAATATAACTTATGAGATTTTTAATGCATTCTCTTTAATACTGACACATGGTTTATATAAAATCCAATTCACAACTCACCTTTTAGGCCATATTATGAAATGAAAGCATATTACAATAACCTCTTAGAGAAACAAAAAGCTAGAATCCAAGAATATGAGTCTCAAGTTGCAGCAGTTAAATTAGCATATGCTGAAGCACTCAGAAATTTAGAGCAAATTTCAGATGAGATTCATTCACAGAGGAGAAAATCATCAATACATACTCAGAATTATTTAGCGCCAATTGCTAAACGTATAAGTGTTGATTCTAATGAATCTTTACTTGATGATGCTCAAGAATTTGTGAATGGCTATGGTATTGTCAATCAGGGTCTGGATGGAACATCTTTATCACTTCATGAGAATATGAACAACAGTAGTAGCACTTCTCCAATTTTAGCAATCACTCCAAGTGAAAATGGGAAAAACCCAATAAGTTCAAGAACTCATTCAAGTGAATGGATCGAGATAAGCTTAGATAATTCTAGTCCTGAAGATGAGGTGTTTCCAAGGAGAAATGCTGATAATGGCAAACCATCGTTAACTAAACAGATGACTTTGCCTAATTCTTCTTCTGACAATGAATACTCTATCAAGAGTAAAATTAAACTGGATTCAAAAATATCTAACTGGATATCAAGATCCTCAGCTTCAGCTGATGATCCTAGTCCTAATAATGGTAAGTTGACATTGATGTAGGTTTGTAGTGGTGCTCATCTGACAGAGAGCTCATTGTCTTTATTTCAATAAAAGAACTGAAAAAGAAAAACCTTTACATATGGAATTATGATTGATGAATTTTCAAAGTATGGCTTTCTTGGTGCCAAAGTTTGTTCAGTTATAAACTTTTTAGAATTCTCTTTCTAGTTGATTTAAAGAAGTTCAAATTGTTGATTAAGTAACTGTCATTTATTTGTTTCTATTCATATTGGATGATAATTTGATGAACAGATTGAGGTTAATGAACACATGTGTTCTTTACTCCTTACTCTGTTTAATACGCCTTTCTTAAAGCTAAAGAAACATAAAAAAAAAAATACTAAAACAAATATTAATATGTACATTGTTCTTTTCATTTGCAGTTAGGAGGCAGAGTCTTGAAAATATTTTAGGTCCAACAGGTGAAAAGGTTAAAGGAATGTTTTCTCAAGGAATGATGCTGTTGAATATTGGTAGTTTGACAGAAAGAAGAAATAGTGAACCAAAATTAGGTATCACTGAAGAGAAACCAAAATTCTCTTCCAAAAAAATACCAAGTCCTTTAGAAAAAACAATGACATATCTTACAGCTGATGATGATACTTCAGATACAGAGAGTTTGTCAAGGTATATAATGCATTTAATCTAGAAGGAACATAAATTTACATTTTCTTTTAAACTATTCTGGGTGGTTGGAGTCTTCGTAAAATTTTAATTCCTAAGTCATGGAAAGAATATATCTGGGGTTCATTAGAAACATATATGAATTGGTAGTTGATGACTTTTTCTATTTTTGTCACTTGAATACTTTAACTACATACTAAGTAGTTTTTTGTCAGTTTTGACTGATACCATTTGCTAAAGCTTGAGAACACATGTTATTTCAATTAATTGAGAGTAATCATCTTCCAACTGAATTATGAAGTGTAAAAAATGGTGTCATTTTACTTACTGTCTATAAATTGTTGAGAGTTTGTACTCTTGAAGAGTTAATTCATTATTTATGACATGAATGGTGTTAGAAATACACTGATGTTGAGTTCACGTAAATTATTATTTTAAGCAATTAATAAAACATAATTGAATTCTTGTTGTTAGTGCCTGATGTTGGTTCAAAGTTTTTGAAGTATTTTAATATCCTCTTTTATTTTTTGTTATTCCTCCTTGTGCATTTTTATTTTTTTGTTTGTTTTACATTTTAACTATAATAAATTGTGTCAAAATAATTTGTAGGAGTGTTGTTTTATTACCCTCATTTGATTTCTTATTTTCTGAGTTATATAATTGGAGTACACTTTATTATATAGATTTGTTATAAAAGAGATTGGAATTTTGTTTGTATGATTAAATTCTTGTATTATTTGTTTTTCTAATTTTGCAAATTTTAACTTTGTTGTTTTGGACGATTGTACTGTTATTCCAATATGTACTCATTTGATTTATAATTTACTTTTTTATCTGAATTTGGACTTTTTCTATGTACTGTATACTTGTACAAAATGAATTTCTTGATATTTTTCATCTCACTTTAAAATATCAGAAAAACTTATATTGTGTTGAAATTTTATAGAATATGTTGTGCATTGTTTAACAAGAAACAGAAATTCACATGACAACAGACAAATATTACATAATGTTTAGCCATGGTTTGACCATCAGTGTATTCCATAATTGATTTTTGTTTTTATTGTTTATGGCTTTTTCATATCTGCAGATATTTTTCTTGAACAACAATCGAATCTTGAGAATTAAAGAGTATTTTTATTCACAGTTGAAGTTTTGTATAAATGGTAACATTTTGAAAACTTCAGAAAAATTTTATTGCAATGGAAAATCCTAGCATCATTGATCAAATGTTCATGAAATGATAAATATAATAATTGCTGACAAGTTTTATTAATGTGGAAAATCCTAACTTTATTTATTAAATGTTCACTAATCAATAAATATAATACTTCCCATTCTAGAAAAATTCTCAAAAGTTTTAAAGAAAAGCGTTGTATTTTTAATGAAAAGAATAAAGAACTTGCTATAGTGATATAATTATATATGTAATGCATTATATATTGAAAAACAATTTTATTTCAGTATTGACATGTTAAATGAAGACCAGATAAGTTCCTTGATGCTTGACAAAGATATTGAAACTGTGTGTGAACAACTACTGGGAACTCCGATAAATGAAGTTGTAGCTGGTCCATTTGGCGCTTCTACTAGTATTTCAAATAATTAAGAATTTGCCTTTCTAGTACAATAATGAATATTGAATTATGTTTTTCAGTTTAATTTCGAAACTGTTGAGTTCCATCTTTTTAAACATTGATATAGAGCATATGTTTATAACTAGTATATATCATGTAAAATCCATGGTAAAATCCATTTCTGCTATGGTACCTGTTTTAAAAAGAATGACCTCATTTGCAATATACTCAAAATGCAATATTAGAAGATAGAATATCATTAGAGTGTAGTTAAAACCAGAATAGTTATTGATTGCAGAGTTAGTCAACTATCATATATTTTAATAGTACACACTTTAATTTGATTTTGAATAATAAACCACTAAATTTGATTACATTGAATACATAATTGATAAATGAATTATTTAGTCAGATTTTCTAATTCAGATTGTCAGTGAATAAATGAAATATTAAAAGTTATTCGAGATTTCATCCAAAACATTAACTCTGTATGACGCGATTTTGTAGATATATATCTTGTTGATATTGTGTTATCTTCAGAATTCTTATATGTATATTTGAATAGTATTCAGAGCAATATTTTCAAAACATGGTTGAGAATTCGGTGGAATTATATAATCTAATAAAATGTGGACTATCACTGATGTATTATTGTTATAAATTTTACATTCTTACATATGTTACTTTTATCAAGGATTTTTATATATATATATATATATATATATATATATATATATATATATATATATATATATATGATATATAATATATATATATATATATATATATATATATGTGTGTGTGAAATGTGTGTGTGTGTGTGTGTGATTTAATGCTAATTTACATAATTTTGAAACATTTTTTGCGAATTAGTGATTGCGTGTGTGAAATGTATTCACAGATAGTAAAGGTATTATAGCAAGTTACAGAATAACAGAAACAATATTTTGTTTGAGGCCATGAAATCCAATAAAATTCCAAATTCACCGAGATTATTCAAAAAAATTGCATTCTGAAACATTTTAAAGTAAATTTTTTTAATAGATCCAAATATATACATTCAACAGTTATTACAATATGAAGGAATCTGTAATCTGCCTTTTGAAATCTTTTGAAAATAGTGTTGAATCTAATCAATGGCATGGAGATTTCCCTTATCACTTGGTGAAACTTAAGTTGAATAATAAATTGAATTTTATACACTTGGCTTAAGTTTCAGTGGGTATCATTCTGAGCATACTTAGTGCAACTTAAGCCAAGTGTCCTCATTTATTATTCAAATCATTGTAAAAAAACAAACCTCATGTCATTAAAGTAGATGTCAAGTAGAGTACATTCAAAAATTATGTAAGAAAGTTGGATCGTATCACGAAACAATAGTGTTATTTCAAGATTATACTAAGTACCTATAGCAATTTACTTTTCAAAATGGTATCGAAGAATGTTCCCAGGTAGCAGACTGACGGTAATATGACGTCATATATTGGTTTCAACATGTCGGAAGAGACGTCGCCAGAGACGTCTCAATGACCATGCAATGACGTCGAAATGTCACAGCCTCAAGACGTCATATTGAGCCGTACAAAAGACGTCATTAAACTACCTTAAAAAGACGTCACTAAGTATAGAAAAAAAGACGTCGTAAAGACGTTCTTCAGAGCCTATTTTGTAGGGGTTCCATAATTTAAATAAAACAATTTTTATCATTAAACGTTTATTAAAAAAATTATATTTTAAAGATTAGTTTAAATTAACGTGCTTAATTCTTTTTGTCTCAATCGTCCAGGGAGTGTTTGGAGCAAACCTTGATGGCACTTTATATTTTATATCATGCGCAGAAGTTCTTGGTGATGTCAGATGAATACTATCTGGAATATTATAATATAGTTGAAATAGTTTCCTAAAAAATCTTTTGATATGGTATTACTCAAAAAATGAAGAGAATTTTTACTAAACTTCATTAGAAACAAAGATAATTCTTTAAATAAGATTCAAAAAATGAAAGTGTAGCAAAAACTAAAAATTTGAAAAAGAACAAGCTTATTTATATAAGAAATAGACATTGCTAGCAAATTGTGATGAATACATGAAGAAGTAACTAATTGTCATACTGGAATTTGTTCACAAAAACTTCAAATAAATTACATATAAACATAACCTACAAAATTTTTTCTTTATAAGTAAAAACTCACCAGTCACAGCTGTCTTTAAATGGAGCAAATACTATGATTTTTCTCCGACTTTTCCCATCGAAATTGAATAAAGAAGCAACAGCTTCTAACAATAAGTGTTGATTCACTAAGATAAGAGTTTGATTCACTCAGTTGGTTAAATTCCCTCCATCAAATGTCGACAAGTGTTTCACTTGAAACAAATTACTTTCAAAAATATTGAGTTTTTCTTCTGTTCCAACATTAAGATCAGTTTGATGAGAAATTTTACCTGTTCTTGTATATTCATTATTCTCTCGTGATGAAACTGGAGTATTTGCCTGTTGAAGTACTGACTGTTGTTATTGTTCTGTATTATTTACTCTCGAAGAACGTTTAACTATGCCTCTGAAAATTATAGAAAATCTTTAAAAAATATTGTTAATAATTTGCATATTTGAAAAAAAAATTAAAGCAACATTATCTATTTGTGCATTACATGTACTCGTATCTAATTAACTTACCTTTTTTCGTTTAAAGGAGAATTTATCGTCTTCAAGATTTGAATTTGACTCTTATGCATAAAGATTTCGCAGTATTCGAAGTGGTATTTCGTTGACATCTGGTTTCTATTGCTATGCACATTACATCTGCTTTTTCCGCATAGTTTATTGCATTCATATACATATAACAATTGACGCATGGATCAAAATTATTGTTCAAATGTGTGAAAGCTACTATTATCTAAGTGAAAAGAATATTTGTCGTTTCTTAAAAAATTAACGGTCATAAATTGGCGAAAATAGTACTTTGCGCTGACGTCATCTGATGTCGTCTTATGAACGTCAGTTATCTGACGTTAAAAATACGTCATTTAACGGTCAAATAACGTCACTGACCAAAATTGACCGAATATTGACCCTAATAAGACGTCCTATTACGTCAGCTTGCTACCTGGGTTCACGCAAATTGAACTATGAATATAAATTTTATCATCCGAAAAAAAAATTAATGAAAAATATTTTGAAAATAAATCCGTTGAAGGATTTGAAACGCCTATGAAAAACCTAAAAAACACCCCAAATGGTCTATCCCAAATCAATTTTGATACATTGAATTCATTGATACAGGATTGTTGAAATCATTATAACATTTTACGACAATTTTGATTGATACCTGAATTAATCACGGAAGAGGAATACATAACACGTTTCCAGAAGAAAAATTATTTTTTTTATAAAATAAAAAAAATATTTTGAGATTAAGATTTGTGGATTGTATACAATGTATAAAGTAAAAAGTAATGCACTAGAAATATATGTATATGTTCTTGTATAAGTGTGCGTAATAGGAAAATATTGTATGTGGCATATAGGCAGATACGGTAACATATGAGTTTCGTTTTGTTATGCTCAGAAGTTGAGATAGGTCAGAAATTATTTGAATAGGTGCCATTGAATAAAATGTGTCAAGAATTTAATCTGTCAAGACTAAGGTAAATGTACATAAAGTTTCTGGTTAGGCAACCTTGATTACACATGCACACCTGTAATACCTAGTTTTCAGTTTACAACCTAACGGTATCTCCTCACCTTTCTCAACTAGAGCCAGAATGTTTATATCTTGTAGCCATTGATGGCAGCACAGTTACTAACCTGTTGTATCTGTGGGCGGATGCGAAGTCGCTAAGTAGAATTGGTCTACTTACTATAGTTCCACAATCATAATACTGCAAGTGCTAGTGCGCTCATACATCCGTCAACTATGCATAAGAAATAATTGTTCGTGCAGTAAACCGGAGTACTTTGTAGGAAGAACAGTTCATTTGTAGTTCCAGTTGTGGCTTGGTAGAACATTGAATGCATACATCGAATTTCAATTGTTTAGTTTACTAGTTAATAGTTTTCGGAATACTGCGAAAGTGTTGTATTGTTGTATCTTGCCAGGTAAGAATTCTTCAATATTTTACTTCTGCGAAGTGACAACACAGTATTCTCAATACTTAGAATTGATTATCAGAAATTTCAACTAAGTACTTATAGCTTTAACATAAAAGAAATTGTACGCAAAATATTACACTTGATTTAATTTGGTATTTGTATAGTAAATGGTGTTAATTAAGTTTGAAATATTATCTTATCACTGTCATCCAAAGATCAAACCGTGTTTTTTCATTCACAGGCGAAATAGTTTTTTAACTTCTGGTTTATTTACCATGAGGTTCAAAATTATGGTACCAAAATGATGATTTTTTTTTGTAATAACGTAATATCTGGTATTTTCTGAGTAAAAAGGTTTTATGATAATTTTTTATGTTTATTTCATATTCGATTCTACTATAAGTTGGAATGGTTGTCAAATTAGAGAAGTATTAAAAAGTAATATAGAAATGTTTATTCAATAATATATTATATTTATATTTTTTCAAAACAGATAAGTGTTTCAGTGCCATCTTCTTACTTTTCCTATTTATCATTAGACTTACATAGTATACGGAAATAGTTAACAATGTGGTGGCAAAACATTTCGGCATATGCTGAACATTGTTCCAAAATTCGAATGAAATTGAATTAATTCATGATATACCTATATATCAGATACTTGTGTACATTGGTTCCTTGGAACTCCTATAGGAAGTTAATCCTGAATGCAAAAATTATTTTAAGAAAGGGTTGAATTGGCATCTCATGGAATGTACCTATAGGTACTTTGTTACAAAAAAAGGTATTTAGCTACTTTTATGTTGGATAAAATAGAGTTCATAAAAATTCAATGTATCTTTCAATGGATGACCAGATTAGGTATTCGGAAAATTTACATTTCGTCAATTACAGTATTTGATAATAGCTTAAGCATAGAATACTGTCATTTTGTGATTAGTTTAGCCAAGAAGTGCATCAATTACACCCCACAGAAGTATATTCTTTTAATATTATTCACTGCTTCAATAACTCTTCCTAGAATATTTGAAATATGTAATGGTGGGAATCTAATTGGGACAAAATTCCATTTTGTTTACGTCGATGATTTCGAATTGACAAAATGATGTCAATATAATAATGCCCGAATAAAAAATTTCTTATTAATATTTACTATTTATATTCAATTACTTTACTAGTTATTTGGTTTTGTTAATTTATTTAATTTTTTAAACTAGTTCCATAAAGTATTTTGACCTTTTTTAATTTGTTATTCGATTTGAAAGTTCTCTCCATAAATTATAACAAAAAATACAAATATGACAACTTCATGTTTTCATTTGTGTTGTTTCTGACTGATTTACTCTTTCTTAAACTTACACAAATATTCAAATTATTCAAATAGGTTGTAAACGTGTTTTTATTCATGAAAAACACTTTCAAACTGATTTGAATATCTAACACTTTTGGCGAATTTTTAATATTTGGTAAACGTTTTGTACAGTTGTATATATTTACTGAATTAGCTGTTGCAGTTCCTTTATCAATTGAATTAAATTTGAATAATTGTTGTATTTAAAAATCTCTTGCTTAAAGCGTTTTCATTAATTTTTTTTTCTGCAAGTAATGACTGTTATGTAGAACAATTTTGAACAACATTCAGTAACTTCAATAATTATATAATTCAAGTTATATCTAGTTCTATTTAGTATATATAGAAAAGTATATCATGTTTTGCTAAGCGTGTAACTTAATCGAAATATGAAATTATTTTCAGAAAATATTCCGATGTTGTTCTCAATAAATCATAAAATGAACTGGCATATACAGAATACCTAAAATGTATTTTGTTTGTATATTTAAAAAACATAGCAAAGGACGATAACATTATTGCTTTCATTTTATTGTCGTCGACTTATGAGATATTTCAAACTGTATTTTTAGAGATCGTATAACATGCCGCGTTTGATAATTGTAAATGTAATATCAAATAGTATTTAAGAATTCTTCCGATAAGTAATAATAACAAAAGGTGCGAAATTGACAACCAATTTGTTGAGTTTTTTGTTGGATTAATGTTTGGATATGATTAGTTCTATTCAAACAATGAGGTTACTTTGAAATTGTTGTTTCCTAAACACCGTTTCGTCATCTCTTTACTTTTTCGTAAACAAATATATGAATGTATAATTTTATTACAACTATTATTTCGGTGTTTGTGTATAAAGATAACAGGTAAACATTTAATCATGAATATATCACAATAAATTCAGTTAAAAAAATATATTTGAGTGTACATAAAATAAAAATGTGTGTGGAATTAGACTACAAGAAAATTAATTCTATAATAATCTTGCTCATATCACCGTACTTGTAAATCTTCAGTATTAAAAGTATACTATAACTTTCTTTCGATAATTTTTTTATGAATTTTGCTATACCTGCCTTTAATATAGCAGAGCTGGCTCTGCTATAATAGTATATATACCTACAAGTGAACATATACAAGTGAAACTTGAAATATTAGATCATATTGAAATCGGTGCCTACATTTATTGTAAACGAAAGATTTGTCAGTGATTCGTCCTACAAGGCACTCTTCAGTTGCGTCTCGTCAAAAACCTAAAAGCATTGACTTCAAATCTCAAAAATAATGAGTTTGAATCAGAGGATAGAAATATATTGCAAAGTCGTACGCATATATAATGCATATATTACTATAGGTACATCTCAAATCTTAAGAAGTATCAATTAAGATACTACTCTTTACAACAATTGAGTAATTTTGAATTAATGGACGATTTCATCTGATTTGATGAACACTAATGCCATCTAGATTGCATTAGTAGAAACGATCTATTTTAATTTTCTTGATGTTGCTACTAAAAACATGAAGAAAGTATTATCGTGCTAGAAAGAAATTTATAGTATACTTTTAATATTTAATGTATATATATATATATATATATATATATATATATATATATATATATATATATATATATATATATATATATTATATTATATTACTACAAAGTATAAAAGAATGTGGATTTCTCTGTAAATCTGTAATATCTTCGAAAATATTCTTTTAAATCATATGATGCAAAGGGCCATATATGTAGATCTATATTAAATCAACAATGTATTTAAGGAATTTACTTGGATAAGGATTAATGCTGTATTGGTTGAAATCGCTCCGAAAATTAGCCATTATTTGTCGTAAAAAGTAAATGACAAAAAATGTTATTGTGGGATATCCATAAGAGATAGGCATATACCATAGCGGAGTTTTCTGTAGACCTTTTCAATGTGTACAATACTTAGTAGGTACATTGTTTCGATAAATCTCGTATGGATCAGCCTGCGTTTGGAATGTAAGCGGAAAAAATTTAATTATTTACATCACATTAGAAACCTCAAAAATAACAGTATTTCTCCACTATTTAATGGATACATCCATAAAATACAATTATACATATTACATATTGTATATTACATTGTACATATAGACCTTCCTCTTCAATCCCTCTATCTGCTAAAAAAAAACGCATCAAAATCCGTTGCGTACGTAAGTTTTAAAGATTTAAGTACACGTAGGGATATAGGGACAGAGAAAGCGACTTTGTTTCATACTATGTAGTGATTAGGATGGGAACAACTTTTCTCCCAACCTATCACTACTAACCACAAAAATTATGTTAGGGATTTTCGTTTTAATTTAGAACACCGATTTCTCAAAATCAAGACTTTGAATGTGATGTATTCTAACTTCCTTTATCATGTACTATGATATAAGAACTCTGGAATGTAAAATGTAGTTAATCGTTTTAATAAAGTTTTAGAAAAAAAACCCTATAAGAAGTATGATACAAGCCAAAAAATAATAATATAAAAAACATAATTATATATCAGTATTTATATAAAAATAACTGCGTCATTGGTTGCATGACATAGGCGCGTGTCACTGATCTTTCACAAGGAATCTCCTATCGCTTTCGAACACAGAAGACAATGGAACGCCAACTAAATAAAATGCTGGCTCCACACTTCGTACCTCAATGGTGAAACCGTACCAGTTATCATCTGGTACGAAAAGCACGTGTATCCGGACTAGTGACAGCTGAGATACTACGTACCGATTTAAAGAGGTCTCACACGATAGGATCGCAATGGACAATAAATCCACCATTCCAATAATACAAAATCAAGTAACTAATAATTGGGAATTCAAATTTATTTAATTTGATTCATTTATGATATACAAACTATACGAAAGCATATAAAATTAAGAAAAACAAGAATATAAACAAAAACAATGTAACAGTTTGTATTGCACCTAGGTGAAACTTTTGTGTGCTAACTGTCTAACTGATTTCTCCTAAAAAAACAATTTAAAATCAAGAGATTCATTTGCGAATAAAAAATAATGAAAACCAAGACTATACCAACCGAGAAAAAAACAAACGCTGCCAAGATGAAACCAAGCTCATTCTTCTTTTTTACATAGTATTATAACATACTTACGAATAGATCTGTATATCCCCCAATATACTTTGACAGCATTTCACCTATTTCGGCAACACATTTTTGGCTCGACGGTTGTTAACACTTTTTGATCAGCTTGACGACATAAAATAGTTGTTATGATTTTATTAGTATTTGATCTCGTTGCATGACAAGACCTTGGCTACTTTATCCTTGCGTTCGTATATATAAACGCAGCATATTGAGTACTTCTTCATTATACAATAGATTTGTCGGGTATAACAGGGTTTGTCTAGTAATTACTTTCATTATATGATTTTCAAATACATTCAGAGACTGTGAATTATTCTTACAGAAGTTACCACAGAACACTAAACCATTATTCAAAATAGATACTAGTGCTTTAAATAGAGTAAAAACTCAGAAGTTTTGTGTGTAAGAAATTTTCTTACTTCATAAAATGTATAAATGAATCGTCAGTTTTTTGATCGGTGTTCACAACAGTGTCCATTTCTAGTTTTTGTCAATGACTCCAATGCTCTTACTCGTCCTATACTAGTCAGAGAAATCATCTTGACCAACAAATCTCAAGATAAGTCTTTAAATGTATGAACAATTGATTATGTTACGAATTGACCCATAGGCATTCAACCTTGACTAGCATTGTTGATAATGTCGAATGCATTATGTTTGAATTGTGTTCAATGCAGGTATTAATTACGTAAAATTTTCATTTTACAATCTTGATTAGCAGTAATATTGTACTAATAAGAAAAAATGAATTCTTAATTTATTTTAGAAGAATTCTTCACTGATTTGGATGTGCAATAACATAAGACCTTATTTTTTAATTGAGCAAAATAAATTATTTTTGCTCAAAAGAATTAAAATTTTTCATAAGAAATGGAACGTTTACTGTTAATTGAAAATTATGGAATGGAAATACGAAACATTTCAGCGCTTGATATCATCAAAGATTATTTGAAAGATATGATGGATCTACATTTATTCTTGATATCTAAACACACTTGTATGCTATACTGCGCTATTTAAAAGTTTTATTATTTGAAGAAAATATTTTAATACCATATCCTCCATACGACATTGTGGTAAACAAGTTTAAGTTTTAATATTTTTTTTAAAAGAAGGAAAAAACAAAATGGAAATTTTTTCATAGATATGCTGATCTTTTTGGAATGTAATTCAACATTTGTACTTAGGATTTTATAAATGACACGGAGGTTTCGCTTATGTCTAATGGTGAAACATTATGTTAAAAACTATAAAATTAAAAATTAACACACTTGACTTAAGTTTCACTGAATATATTAAAAACTCTACATATGTTTCGGGTGGTTAACACATTATCAAGAGTATACAATATTACTGAGTATATTGTATACTCTTGATAATGTGTTAACCACCCGAAACATATATAGAGTTTTTAATATATTCAGTGAAACTTAAGTCAAGTGTGTTAATTTTTAATTTTATAGTTTTTAGGATTTTATATTTATATTTTTCTCGTATTCTATGCTACTGATAATTTTCTTTAGAAAACAATGTTCTATTCTCAAATGCGGGCTCAAATGCCAATGCGATCTTGTATATGAGATCGTTAAAATATTTCTCTCGAAGAATAATGCCATGAAAATATTTTAATTGCATTCTATAAAGTTCGAATCTCACTGAATGTAAATCGTGACATATTTATGTCTGACGTCAGTGAAGTTCGTACAGTACCTACCTACCTATTATTAGAAAGGACTTTCAGTGAGGTAAATCTCTTGGTAAACCATTAGTGGAAGGCTAGGAAGAAACGACCGCGAAACATTCTGCGTTAAGTTCCGAAACGTTTATTGATTTCCAGTTATATAACGTCCGCTTTTGGAGTAATTATGACTAAGTATCGGTCAATTTCAACGAAGTGTGAGAACGACTGTCACTTTAAATATGAAAGTTATCATATGTCACACTTAAACTGATCCGACTTATACTCGGCTGACTGAAGTACAGCCATAACAAGATTTTCAACATGTGTCCTCATTTTCGCCATCAAGAATGATACCGTCATATCATATATATATATATATATATATATATATATATATATATATATATATATATATATATATATATATATATATATATATATATATATATATATATATATATATATATATATATATATATATATATACTGAGTTTATCATCAACATCTGATGAAGCCACTGTGTTGGCGAAACAATATTGTCACGTTTTTGAATGAATTATAGTGAAAATCGAAAAACTACTTTGTTTTATTTGAATTACATTTTGTAAAAGTCTGATTGAGTGAAATGACGTCATAATTATTTTAACATGTTTATTAATCATTTTTGACTCAACAAGAATATAATTTTCAAATTTGGGACTCTATGAAATCTATGTGTCCACGTTTATTTTTAATGACAACCTCACAAAGCTTCGGCAACCTGGCTACTAATTTTTCCAATGTTGTCTTCGTTTTCTTCTGCCATTCTTTTTGCAATTTATTCAACAAGTCTTCCCGAGATGTGGGACAACGTTTTAGCACCTGTCTATCTAGTTGATCCCACAGTAGTTCATGACTTTCAACACCTGTTGTTGTTCTTTTCGTTTTAGAATGTCCTTCCATAGTCTTGTTGTGTGCTTCGGGTAATTATCCTCTTGAAATATGAATCCTAGACCAATTAAATGGGCTCCACAAGGAACTGCACTATCCTCCAAACCATCTTCCGACCAAAGAACCTTTTCTGAATCTGCTGTTTGTCCAATTCTTGTGTTCTCTTGCCCAATTAAATCTCTTCTTTTTATTAATAGATTTAAGACGTAGTTTTGAGACCGCCATGCACCACTCCCCCCTCTGCGTCACAAAGTCTTCTTTTAACTGTGGATACACTGACTGGTTTATCAATCTGGTCATCAATCATTTAATATTTTAAGAAAAGTTGGATTTCATTCTGCAATGAAAAATTCATTTAGAGGTGGGGTTTGTTTTCGGTGACTCCATCATCCTGACACTTATCTTACAATTAATATGCCAAAATTTATGATAATTTTTATATCACACTTTTTTGCTTATGTTGCTAATGGCACGAGAGCCAAAAAAATTTCAATAAATGTTCATTACACTGGATACTATTTACTCTGAATTTTCGCAATTAAAGTAAGAGGTTTTACTAAAGATTTTATAGGGCAATTGTCGAAAAATATTAGGATTTCAGGGTTACTGTAGATACAACAATCCAAGTGATAAAATAGTTACAACAACCCAAAGAGTTACAAAAGACAAACGTAAGCTGCTCCAATTTGCTGTGCTTTTGCGACATTTAAAGCGAAATATTTTCGTATATAGCAAAATATAATCAAAAGTGAATACAAAAAAATTTCATTTCGATTAACTGTAATGTCATGCTCATGTTGAAAATTATTAATTAATTTTTATCGCTTGTTATTGCTCCATGAATTGTCTTATGTTTTGACATAAAATTTGTTAAGAATGTAATTAATTCCATGTCGATAGAGGCTAAATATTTGGGAGACTTTGTCAGTAAATTGAAAACAATTTAATCTCAAACTCTATTATTCGAACAATAATTTACGATAATGGAGTTGCATAAGCATATCTTAAATTTTGCAATAAGTAATTAAATTTAGGAAACCCATAGTATCAATGCAAAAATCAAAATATCACAGTTGTTTGCTGAAGGTAGGGAAGTTACATTGAATGAATAGCAGTTATTTTATTATTCCGTATGTTCATCCAGACAAGAATTTCGCAGAATTTTTCGTTAATATTAAAGCCTGCCACGCCCCCTGCTTGTAAAATGTAAAATTACACTTTATTATGTATGAAAAGTGTAACATTCAAGAATGCGAAGGTTTTCAAAATTCGACAAGGTTGATAAACAAACGTTTTTTATTTATTTACATTATATGTCTTATTAATATATGGAACACAAATTATATAAATATTCAAGCAAATCAGATGACAAAATGCAATCTGTTCATACATATAAAGAGCGAAGAAACATAAAAGAATATGAAAGAAAAAATAAAAACAAAAAACAAAATTTAATCTAGTAATATTGAAATATTTAAACAATCTAGGAGATTAAAACAGATTAATAAATATTATTAAGTTAGACTCGAAGCACAGCTCAATTGGAAATGACTGGAATTAAAATAATTCCTTTATTTATAGTACGTTTCCTTGCTTTCTACCGCGCCGCCTCGCCACGTGCCGGCTCTATGATAAGGATGCCGCCGCAAATCAAACAATAATATAAAGCGTGTAAAAAAATTCGAAATTATTTTGCATGAGTATACCTACGCCCTATGGCTGCAATCAAATAGTGTCAAATGTTATGATTTCGTCGTGGCGGCAACGATTGTTTTAGATTTCAAAAGAAGCCGTCGGCGCGTGTATCATAACCATGTACTTCCAAAAAGCAGCAAATTTCTTCGAGAAGTAAGTACAAAACCTTTGATGCCGCCTCATCAAAGTGCCGATGGTTAAAACATAACTATGCATGCTCTCAGTTTGATTTTAATAATTTTTTTATTCCCTATGTTTATGGTATTAGTCGTAATGCCCATAGGTCCAGTTTTTCATATTCTTTGATACAGTTTTTACTGAATTTGGGCAACAAATATAAACATATATTCACTGAAAGAAAGGAAGCTGACCTTAAGGCAGCAACTTGCATAGGATTCTGGAAATCGAAGTGTTAAACAGATCGATATCGTTTTACGATATCGATCGTAAAAATTTCGATTTAGAAGCATTCCTTTGTCCCACACATCACCCAACTTATTTCATCTGCTGCGAAAATATATGGATTCGTTATTCGGAATGGCAAATATTTTGATCATTCCTCAACTTTCATAACACTATTTATACCCTAATCCGTAGCAAGTTGGAGTATGGCACCATGATCTAGCTCTAGCATCTTATTTACGCTTGCCATCAACGACATCTTGAGGCTATTCAGAGAAGGTTCTTGAAATTCTTAGATTGGATGAAGGATAAAGTTTATCCTCAGAGAGGAGTCAATCACAACGAATTATTGAGTCGATTTAGTTTAATCTCATTGCAGCAGGAAGGAAACTTTATCACTCAAATTTTTGTACAAATTATTGTACAATAGTATTGATTGACCTTCTCTCAATAACTACTCAAATTTAACTCCATAGAATTTATTATCAGGAGTTATGTGAACAAAGAAAATTGACTAAAATGAATTGATTCAGATTGAGTTCTTTGTAATATTTCATTGAATGCTATAATGTAGTTATTAGTTACTATTTTAGTTTTTTTAGATTAGATTGAGCTCTTTGTTATATCTTTTTCGTTTTAATTATTTAGTTATTATTATTATTCATTGTTATTATCTTCTGTAATTAGGTGTTTACCTGTTGAGAATAGTGAACTAATTATTATTTACATACCTATTATACATGTTATGTATCGGAGAGACTTTCAAAACAATTGTCCGTGGTGTATGACGATAAAAAAAATTTTATTAATCTTAGAAAATTATAATGATAAGAATAGTCCTTAATCAACAAATTGAAGTGAATCTAATTTTTGGATTAATCTTCATTTTTATACGTATAAAAGACAAACTCGTAAAAATTACGTTTTTGTCTCTGATACTAATGCCCTCATTTACTCGAGACGCTCAATGTGAAGAAGGTAGATTTATGGGTTGTCCAAAAACTAGAAACAGACCTCTATTATTTTTCTAAGGCATGAATAATAAAGAATATAATACAGCAAGTACTTTTTGCATTAGGAGAATTAGTTTCTTTTGTTTTTCATCTTAACTTCAGGTCAACGTGCCATTGCTACATCACGAAACACTTCAATTAAAAATACACTGATTTCACGTTTCTACTTTTCAATTGCAACATTTCAGCTGTAATTTATTGACAAAGTTGCCGCTTTCCTGCACGTTCACAAAACCGCAGTTGTGTATGTTCATCCGCTAAAGAATAAAAAAACTGTTTAAGAGTGTCTTTATGGTATTAGCGAACGCACTCATTAAATAGTTAACTGAAAGGAAAAGTGTGTTTTTAGAGCTTCATTTGTTATTGGCAAGAAAATATATACGTCACTAAACATATGTTCGTTTGTTTCCTTTACCGAATGTGATGAAATATGAAGAGTTCAATGAACCTCAATCAGTGTTACCAGATGATAATAAAAGAAAAGCAGTAGGTTTTTCAATAATATTTAATAACATATAGTTTTGAATCAGTACTCCACTAAGAAATTAAATTCCACTAACCTATTGGAAAAATGGTTTCAATTTTTCGGTTTTATTTCTTGAAATATATTAGTAAAAATCGAAAATGATTCAAAAGCATAGTAAGAATGTATAGTTAAAAACTCATTTCGAAATTCCACAAAAATTGTTCAATTCACACGACATATGCTTCGGGTTAGTAATCCATTATCAAGAGTTGAGCATAAAACTGTTGAATCAACTTTTCATCATGTGGTAATGGGTGTTTTTTTTAGAGGTATAGAACTTTAAGTTGGCATTACTGTTGAAGATGGCGACCGATTTAACAGCTGAGAAGTGATTTATTCTCAGTTTGGTTTGGCAATTCATCATGAATAGACTCACGCCTGAACAACGCTTGCAAATAGTGCAATTTTATTTCGAAAATAATGGTTCTGTGCGGAATACATATCGCGCACTACGTCCATATTATCGACGTAGCACTTCTGGTTGAATGGCTACGTCAACAAACAAAACTGCCGCATTTGGAGTGAAGATAATCCTCAAGTGTATGTCAAAACACCGTTACATCCAGAAAAACTGACTGTTTGGTGCGCTTTATGGGCTGGTGGAATCATTGGTCCGTACTTCTTCAAAAACGATGATGGCCAGAACGTTACAGTCAATGGTGATCGGTATAGAGCCATGATTATTAACTTTTTCATTCCTGAATTGAACAACCATGATGTCCAGGAGCTGTGGTTTCAACAAGACGGCGCAACATGTCACACAGCTCGTGCCACAATCGATTTATTGAAAGCACGTTTGGTGACCGCCTAATTTCACGTTTTGAACCTGTGAATTGGCCTCCAAGATCTTGTGATTTAACACCGCTAGAGTACTTTCTGTGCGCTATGTAAAGTCATTGGTCTATGCGGATAAGCCACAAACGCTTGACCATTTGGAAGACAATATTCGCCGTGTTATTGCCGATATACGGCCACAAATGTTGGAAAAAGTCATCGAAAATTGGACGTTCAGATTGGACTACATCCGAGCCAGCCGTGGCGGTCATATGCCAGAAATTATATTTAAAATGTAATGCCACAGGATTATCTTTCGAATAAAAAAATTCTTGTCAATCGAATGATCCATCGTTATTTTATTGCAATTTAAAGTTCTATACCTCTAAAAAAAACATCCTGTAGTAGTCTGAAACATATCAACAGTGAATCAAACAATTTTTGTGGAATTTATCAGCGTATTTTCAATTATGCTTACAGTTTTGAACAATATTCTACTCGGTGTTCTGTGAGACGTCAATTGACATTAATGGAATTCATCTTCACACTTATATACTATTATAAATATTTTCTTGTGTATCTTACCACGATTGGATTAACAACCAAAAATTATTTTATAATCCGATTAAGTCTTTTCAATGTCTCACTTATTTGTAACGAGCAAGGATAATGATAACAATAAAATTACGTAAGTTATTATGTTATTTATGTCATAGGGTACATAGGTTATTATGTCAAAATAAATAAAAAACGAAAATGCTCAATTTTCGTTGAGCATTTTTGAGCAAAATTTAAATTTTCTAAATTTAAATAATAAGAATTATAGAATTAATAAAAATTTTTTAATTTAAATTTTTTTCGCATCAAATATTATTTACATATTTTTCAACGTCTCGGCTTAGAGCATCCTTGAAGGATAAATAGTCACCTCATGAGTAAAGCAGTTTTCAAATCTCCCAATCCGGAGAGAACAAACGCGGTAGGCTGAAATGTTGCGACTTTATTCAGAGGTTGTTTTTGTATTTCTTAATTTTTCTTTTGTGTTTCCACCTCCAGGTTCGTACAACTAGAACTTGGCTACGCTGTTCTGAGGAGATCCAAAAATATCGAAACTCGTGTCAACGGCTGCTACCAATCTTGCGGGATATGCCGATAATTTTCATTTTTATATATATATATATATATATATATATATATATATATATATATATATATATATATATATATATATATATATATATATATATATATAAATGGTAGAAACCTTGATCTTAGTTATCTTTATCGATATTTGTTTCTCAAAGGACGTCTATAACTGTCTAGAATCCTTTTCGTCATATTTAAAATTTTTTGCATGTATTGTATTGATTGAACAGTAGTGGTAATAGCTTGGAAATGTTCGATTTTGATGACCGCATTTTGTTCCTTATAAATACAGCAAAAAAGTTTTTTTAGAAGTTCTTCGGAGATGTTGGATTTGCCTTATTCGTAAGAAATAGTGGAGTATTTTAAAGATAAAATTCTCTGAAATTTGGGATAACATATTGAAATGAAAAGGAAAGGTAAAAGTACAATAAAAAACTACAAGACAGCGATACTTTTATTTAAAGATAAAATTGGTAATGGTGAATTCAATTAAATCAGGACTTATAGTTATATCGTGTTATTCATATTGGATAATATTTGTGATAGATATTTTGAAATATTTTTATTCAAGAAATAATTCATTTTCATTCACGCTTTAACCTTTAAAAAACAATTTAATCTTATCGATGACAAATGTGAAAAATAATATTCAATTAAAATGTATTTTTAAGGTGTTATTTTTCGAATACTCAATGAACTTTATACTTCTTACTGATAATTCATTATATTTTGGTTACAACACTGTCATAATAATGATTCTCAATATAAATATAGTTGAGGTTCGTTGAAAATATCGCACATAAACATTTTAATGCATTCTCTTATATTAATTTGTGTGCTTCTGCAATCGTTGCGATAATGTTTTAGTCAGTTTATTTTTATCTGCCATAAACTGATTCATCTTTCATTTCTAAAATAATTGAACAAGCAATTCTTGATATGAATATTTGTGATGAATTAGGTCATGCAGTTTGATCAGGGATTCTTTTAATGCACTAGACAACTTGCATATCAGTACTGTGTACGGATAATTACAATCCCAGATATAACAAACTTACTCGTACTTCATAGTTCATGTAATGTGCAGCATTATTTTCTTATTTCTAACTCTCTTTTGGGCTTGTAAGCTATGTAGATTACCCATCTCATTCACTTATCATTTATAACTACTTAATACTTTTTACATGCACAAATGAACCCCGGAGCGAACCCACACCTCCATAGTGAGGGACCTTCACTCTCTCTACTAGGCCATAGAGACGACCTAGATAAAACTATAACGTAAATTTCAGAAATATATAATAACTATTATATTTTATTATATTATATTACACAGGCCAACACACATTTTGGTGCCTGCGATTTTTTAACTGTTCCTGAGTAATTTTTGGATGCAGAATGTAAAAAAGTTCTCAGATTTTGTCTATCTGATCTAGTTTTTGAGATTTTTAAAAAATTGTGTATATAATTTACGTTATAACTGTTATAATATATAATATTACTATTGACAGTTAAAAAAAACAAAGACACATGGATTTAAGTATTTATTGCAAAAACTTAATTTACATAATTACATTAGTCACTAATCACGATAAAATGTAATATTAGTACCTCGACAAAGTAGATTTTTTTCTTTTAATCTGGATGCAAGTAATTCAGCGGATTCCTTTGAGAGATTCAGGTCTCTTATAAGATCGTTTAGTTCTTCTTGATTGAAACACTGCGGAGTTGCTAAATCTTCTTCAGAATCGCTGTCTTTTCTGATTGAATTCTTTTAACTTCGTCAGACGTTGATGTTTCTGTATCATCTTCTGTCAGTTCAGGTAGACTGCTGAATGATGGAACGGGTATTTCTTCCGAATGCACTACAGGCCTTCTTGCAGAATCTAGATCAGGATATGTCCATTTGTGTCTATTGTTTCTATTTATGCCTTTAATATTAATGAGACAAAAATAGCAGTCGTCATGATGGTTCCGCGGTTCTCTCCAAACCATTGGTACACCAAACTTTAGGCACTTCCTCTTTCCAGTTGTCCACTGTCGCAAATGTTCAACACATGTTTTACATATGAAATGTGGGGCCCAAGATTTATCTTGATCTCCTAAATGAACGCCAAAATAGGCAAGATAAGCTCTTTTCACAAAGTCAGAAATCGTTTTTCTGCTCTCTTTCAAAGTGTATTCACCACACACATAACAAAAAACATCGGGATGATTTACACAGGTACGTCTGCTTGTGGATGCCATTGTTTCAGTTTAGTGTCTTGATACTACAAAACGACCAAAATTTACACAAAATGATAGCACAACTTTACTTAGGAGAACTCTTAGAAAAGGAAAAAGGCACATTAGAAACATCTAAAATCAGATGTAAGATTTCTGGCACCAAATTTTTTTTTTCATTTTGTTGGCCTGTGTTATTATTATTTGTCATTCGCCATGAGAATTTTCTCAGAAAATAACAGACTACAGTGAATAATTTCAACTGAATGACAAAATTAATGAGAGAAACAAATCAATAATGATAAGTTGGGTATCTAGTTTTTATATGTATAATTTCATTATTCCTACGTGTACTTGCTACTCTGAGCCCAAATATTGCAAAATGTTAAAATCATATACCTAATCTCGAAATATCACACATTATATATCAAATCCAACACATTTATATTAGATTAAAGCGTAAATTCATTACTCCAAAAATAGTTCACATAAAACTATAGGTCAAACGTCATACAATTTGAAATAGGTAATGAATGAAAACACATACATACGTAAATATCCAAATAACTGCCCTATTTTTGCAATGCACTGGAACAAGTATATATAGCAAAATACCTAGGTCTCACTTTCGACCAGAATATAAATTTTAAGGACCATATCCAGAAGGTCAAGGAGAAATTGTACACAATTATAACGAGATTCTACTTTCTCAGAGAGATTGTTCCAATTAGTACCCTACATATGACATATCTCGCTCAAGTACAGTCTGTCCTAACATATGGAATAAGTATTTGGGGAGGAATCTATAAAACTAACATCAAACCTTTGATAACAACACAAAAACTTTTTGTCCAAATAATATTGCACGCTAATAAACTTGAACTGTCAAAACCCTTATTTCATCGATTGAAAGTATATGCTTTAAAACAGCTATATAAATTATATGTCTGTAAATCGATATACAAGTATCATAACCAACTGGGTTTAAAAATACAACAGACCGAGGATTTAAGTGCATAATGCAACCCAGAGTTAACTGGACCCACACTTTGAACTCTTTCTGTTATCAGGACCAAAAAACTTCAAAAGTATGAGAATTCCAAACACATCAAAGCGAGCCAAAGAAGTTGAATGCTTCACCAAAAGCACGATTGCATACACAGAATAGAGAAATTATTGAGGAGTCAAGATCTACTTTCACAGGAAGAAGTGCCCTGAAAAATACTGACTTTGAAGGAAATGCCTTGCAGAAATATTCACATATTTAGGAATTTATTTACTGAAGTTTATTAAAATTAAGTCATTTAGATATTTCAGAATTTATTTAATTTTTTTACATTTTAATACTTTTCAAACATTCAATAAATTTTCTACATTTTCTACATATGAACACAAAATAAACGAGAAGTATGTATTTACAACTCTAACACTCAAAGACAACTCTAAGAACACAACTATATCAACGTTTTAGCAACTGAAAATAATACAAACGTACGGAAATTTTAGAAATGCTTTTTATACCTACGTGGAAATTTGTAAAATACTATCAGTGCCAGAAAAAATATTAAACAACTTAGTTCAATTTTTAACGATTCAATGAAATAAATTGAATAAAAGTACTTACTCAAACTATTTGTGTTCCATTTGAAAAGCGTACATATACTCGTATGTTGCAATAAAAAACAAGATGGATTTCTCCTCACATTCGCAGATAATGAAATTTTTAAATATGTGGAAAAATCTCAATAAATAATATGAATACGGCAAAAAATAAAAGGATTCTTTTATGGACTGAATAGTAATTTGTCCTTTTGTATAATAATATAATTTTAAAATACTGCTACGTTCCAATGTTTAGTTACTCCATATAAATTTCAAGCTTCTAAAGATTTGTTGGAAATTTTCGACCTAACCTAATATGATTTAGCCCATTAAAAGTTTTTACAATCCCAAAACTATAATGTCGATGTAATGAATCTTTTTTATGGAATTTCAGCAAGTGTTCAAGTTATACTGTTAAACTTTTGAATAATTATAAACCGTGAAGTGCTGTGCAAGGAGTCAATTATAATCATTTTGTGTTTGATGGTTTCTGAAAACGCGTTTGTTTGAACTTAAAAAACTTGGCACGGTTTCATTATCAAAAAGTACATGCATAATTTTTCAGGCTACAGCAAATATTCAAAACGGCAGAAATTCAGTTCATATGTTGGAACTAGTGACTGATAGCCTTTTTCAAACACAGAACCTTGTTTCTAATTCAATTACAACCAGTAATTATTCGATTTCACGAGTCAACTCATCTGTAATATCCGAAACAAAGCTCTTAAGCTAGGCCCACATGAAATAATCCAGGCCGTAAGTGAAAACCAGCTTGAAAAACCCAACGATCTCCAATTGTTGCTGCCAAAACAAAAATGTACGAACACATTAAAAATCAAATGACATTTTTTTACATTTCCTGATATCATATCTCCAGAAACGTAATACAGCTCTTCTACACTGTCTACACCATTGTTTTATCGCCTTTATGAACTTGGTTATGTTGATGTCTTTTGCAACAAAAATATATAACCTCAAAATATATCTCCGAATGAGTAACTGTATACTCTGTGTACACTTATTTCAAAAACTGAATATTTGTCTCTAATGTTTCATGAAAATTCCGAATGATCAAAATCAGTTATGCACGTGACTTTGGACAATATGATTCTTCGAAGCTGAACGTCTATCTCCGGATTTCCTCTCCGTAAATCGGCTGTGATACTGTTTGGTAACGGAAATATGCAAAATGGAGTTAATAATCTCACAGCCGCATAATTCAACAAGAAGAACATGATTCGTACATCTATTCTATTAAAAAACGTTCCCACAGGTTATAGCATCTTAACATATCCCGTAGTGAAGAGAGAAAACATCAATTAATTTGTTGATAGATGGAGAAGAAACGAATTAAAAGTTTGAATTCTGATTTTGGAATCATTCACGGATAATCTTTTCTGTGTTTTGTTTGTTGCTTTGTAACACAAGCTCTTGTGTCTTTAGCGTCTCCCAAAATTACAGATTTGTAAGTATATTATATTTGGTTGCTATATTAGCAACCTCACTGTAGATTTTGAAGAGTTTATTATCAGTTTTAAAGTTTAACTCCATCGAGAATCATTTGACTTCTTTTTGACATTATTCATTGAGGAGGAGATACAGTATGATATCTATTTTACTCAATGAATTTAAAACTCATTAAAATTTCAAAATATTCATATAAGTATATTGTCGAATTGCAATGTTGTGGAGACAATATAGATATAAGTAAAAATTGTTGAAATTCTTGAATGTGTTTCAATTTTTTAATATTTTTAATACTTGAACAGTTCTTTATGTACTACTTGTAACTATAAATGCGACAATACAGCTTCATTATGAGAAATGGGGATTTCAAAGATAAGGAACCCTTCATTCAGATCGAAGGATACTCCTCTGTACAAATGCAGCATATATGATGATAGTATACATATAGATGAGGCAGATATAGTAGACATATGGATGAGGCCTTAACTCAACTTGACCGTACTAAATTTAACTTCATCTTAATACTCAACTTAGGAAATCAATAACTTAATTTTAATAAATCAATTAATTCAGGTCTTTAATTCAATACTAAGTAGAGACTATTTATTGTCATCTACTCAATTTGTTCAATAGAACACTTCCTAGTTCCATTTCGCAATTCATTCATTCGTTATTCCTTCAATCTTCGTTATAATTGGCCAAGTTTTTTTTATTCTGCAATTCCACGATTTTATTACTTTTTTTCATTAACAATTGGTTTCTTGTTTTTCCTTTCTCTGTTGTGTTGGTACTTCATAATGGATATAAATATCTGTATTTCTTGAATTCTTTCATTGTTATTTTTGCACCATTTAATGAAGCAGTACTTCGAAACGAGCGTAATGCATAATTGTTAATATCTCCAGAAAAAATTATCTTGTTTGTTTACTGTAAATATTTAAGCAAATTTTTATATTTGAACAAAGGACGATTGTTTAAAGTCAGTTTATTAGTGTATCGAAAATTTTACTGAAATATCTCTTCAAATATTTTCTATAATCCGTTACTATACCTTATATCTTAGATTTCCTCGATCACGGTGGCTTGAATAACTTTTTATTAGTAGGTAAGATAGTCAGGTGGGAGGTAGATCAAAATAACAATGGAATTTCACCTCAATTCACAAATGTCCGGAATATAGTTTTTACTTATCACTATGCCTTTTCTCTATTATGTTCGGTGGTCATTCTTTTGCCTAATGTGACGATATTATTTCGATTAAAAAATAATTAAATGAGAGGTAATAATAAAAACTTGTCTAAAAATCACTGACTGAACAATTCTTTATTCGACTAGTTTCGCCTTTTACAGCAATTATTTCGCCTCAAGGCGAAACTAGTCGAATAAAGAATTGTTCAGTCAGTGATTTTTAGACAAGTTTTTATTATTACCTCTCATTTGAATATGAACTATCACAGAGTTGATTCATCGTCCATTGAATTTATTATAAAAATAATTTCCTGGTGTATTGAAGGTATTGAATGATGCCAAATTGCGCTCTTCATTATACGTTCTATTAAGTCTACGTAGATTTCGTTGAATTCTGTTCGACTTATTTTATTGAAACAACTGAAAGTAAAAAACATTGATTCCTATTTACATCAACGTAGTGTAATTTTATTTAATTACGGATATGTTTAATTTCATGAATCCGGTGTTACCTGTAATTAAGTTACATAAAACTGAACACCATATGGGTCGAAATATCGTAATTATGTAGAGAATCATTTATAAGAAGCTTGGCAAGGTAATTCGCAGGAAAGTCGAAATAGTAGAGTCAAACCGGTAGCAAATCTCCAAGAAAATACTCTGCAATTTATCATTGATTTGAGCGAAATTGACTATTTTACTAATAATAATTTGAATAGTAAATATTTAAATATATATATATATATATATATATATATATATATATATATATATATATATATATATATATATATATAATATTGATGTATATATATGTATATGTATATATATATATATATATATATATATATATATATATATATATATATATATATATATATATATATATATATATATATATATATATATATATATATATATATATATATTCATTATTAATTTAGATGAAAATTGCGTTATTTGTATTTGCGAAAAACTGTGTGCAATCGCCGGATTAAAAGGTTAAATTCAGTAAATTGTTTTTCTTGCTTCAAAAGTATCTCACAATCGCAGTGGTAAATATCTAGTTTTATCATGTGTCTTCATGAATAGTGAGAGAGAAAATTGATATGGAAAGGGTACTTATCGCGCACACTAAGTACTATGTTATTCAATATTGAAGATACGAACCTTCCTGTGTTCAAACCTTCGATATTTATCTAGATATCATCTCAGATTGCAAGAGAGACGGTACTACTTAAGCAGCGTGTGATGTGTAGAACCGTGCTTGGTTTTAGAGAGATAAAAAACAATAGAAATGCTTCGTACTTATATCTCTCTAAGTTATTATTGACTAGCTGACAAGACGAACTTCGTAACACCCATCAGTCAATGAACTGAGTGATACTTTTTAGCTAAACTTAAATGATAATTTCAGTTACCGCAATCAAATGAATATAATTTCATAATCATAACGCTGGTATAAATAACACTGTTCATAAAAGAATTACTGCTCTCACCCTGTCACGACTGTCAGTGATGAGTCATTACTCCACTTTATGTCAGTCCACTTATTTCTTGTTACTTCACCGCTCTATATCAGAGCTTCGTCTACTGTATTTGCCGGTCTCCATAGCTTAGTCGGTAGACTATGGTGCGGTAGAACTCGGGTTCGAGTCCCGCTGAAGGCATGGGTGGTGGAAATTTAAATAATGCTATATGCTGGGTAATGTACATTGATTACAAGCCAACTGGCCGTTCGGATCCGGCGTTAAACTGTAGTTCCACTGAACTAAAAAAGAAAAGGTCTAGTAGTATATAGGTTTCAGTAAATGCTAGTTAGTGAACAAGAAAAGAATAAATAGATATAGAAATAGAAATATAATAGAAATAGATATAGAAATGGAATAAACACTAAATTTTAAGTGAAACTTACCATTATATATTAGTAAAGACCACATTTGAATTTGAATGGCCATACGCACAGATAAACAGACAAAAAGACAAAAATCATCCTTTCGGGTGTTATTCCGTTCATAAAATTCCCAATAATATTTTTTCTCATATATATATATATCTTCTATGTACAGGCAGCGCTCTGTTACTCATGCTCATGTAATATAGTATATTAAACTAATATAATAATATTAGTATATTATGCTAATATAATAATAGTATTAATATATTATACTAATATAATAATATTAGTATATTATACTATTACAATAATATTTTATTGTTTTTGCTGGCAGTACACTCGAAGCAGCGTTCCCAAAGACGACCCCATTTTCTCACTTATTTTGTGTTTATGATTAATTTTTAATATCTAAATAACGAGTGGATATATTTATTGTTTCAGTTAGTTATGCCTTAAAACATAAAAATGGTAATATGTTTGTGCAATTTGTTGCATATTTATTTCGATTGTCATTTTTCTTTAAGGTAATAATGCCGTCAAATAATCACCTGATCACCCTTAGGTCATGTGATATTGTACGAGTTTAATGATCTTAGACTTCTATGTAAGTAAGTCTGGCTTCTTCCATGTTATTTGAAGAAAACTATCAAGTATGTGTCATTAAATCTGATTTAAGAGTAACTTGAACCGCCTCTCGACATGTAATAGATCCATTTTAATCTATTCGTTGCATTAGACACCCTACATATTAATTTATACCCCGTGTTAGGTTAGAGGTCGGAGATATACAGGTGTTTATTGAATATACAGAAAAATTGAAGGCGTTATTTCCTGATCTGTTCTTAGCACATTTTTTCTTTTGACCTTTATTTAAACCTATCGTTTCGAAATAAAGGACGAACAAAATTTCTGTCGGTTGCAAATTTTCAAATTGAGAATTAATAGAACTTGAATTTTATCAACTATAGATTGTGAGTTGGAACACAGAAAAACAAATCTTGTCTGTTCAAAATATGTTGGTCAAGGTAGATTCTCCACTATCTTTCTGGACTTCCATTGCTTATAAATTTAAGTCGAAATTCTGAAACAAGCATGATTAAATGAAAAATTCATTGGAAAAATTAATCGGATTGAAATAGAACTTGAGTTTTATCAACTTTTGATTATGGGTTAAGAGCTCGAAAAACATATCTTGTCTGTTTGGAAATATTGGACAATGTAGATTCTTCACTGTTGATTTTGTAGGACATCCATTGACCTAAATTTGAATTCAAAAACTGAAACAAACTATGATTAAATGAAAAACTCAGTGATAAAATTAATGGGATAAAACTGAAAAAAACTGAAAAGATTGATAATCAATGTCAGTGATATAATGAAATAAATGAAACTTTTTTGTAGGACATCCATTGCCTATAAATTTGAGGTTAAAAACTGAAACAAACTATGATTAAATGAAAACTTCAGTGGTAAAATTAATGGGATCAAACTGAAAAAACTGAAAAGATTGATAATATAATCAATGTCAGTGATAAAATGAAATGAATGAAAATAAAAAAATAAATTGAATAAATCCTCAGTTTTCACTTGAGAACGGTTAAAGATAAATTATTAACCGAAACGTCGGTGAATTCGACTTCTCATTCACATTCGTCTCTTCATCAGCGGTAAGAATTCAATTCATCAATTTTATTTTATTTGAATTTATTTTTTTTATTTTCATTTTATAATTCTGTTTCAAACCTCAGGGCACTAATTATTAAACTTTTTCATTTTTTTCCAGCTCAACCCATTAATTTTACCATTTAATTTTTCATGTAATCGTAGTTTGATTCAGAATTTGAAGATAGATTTATAGGCAGTGGAAATCCGACCAGATAGTAAAAAAAAAAATAGAAAATAAAGTAGTTCAGTTTAATCTCATTGCAGGACAGGAGATAAACTGTATCACTCAAATTTTTGTACAAATTACTTCGCAACAGTATTGATTGTTCTCCTCTCCGCTTTTGGGATTTCGTGTTCCTAGGCAAAATTCTCGTACCACAGAATTATTTACTTAATGACTCCAAAGACCAACTCGCTAATTCAATCCTTCAATTGGTTTATGGAGTCTACATTCAATAGAGTTGCCAATAATTGTGACATTCACTTTGACTCATAGAAGTTATTATTAGGAGTTATGTGAACAAGTGAAATTGACTAAAATGAATTGAATTAGATTGTGTTGTATTTCAATGTAATGCATTTCATTTAATTTTATTATTTAGTAATTAGTTACTTTTCAGTTTTTTTTAGAATATATTGTGCTCTTTGTTATATTTCAATTTCACTATTTAGTTTTATTTATTTACATTTATTGATTTTCATTCAACATTATGTTTTTATTTTCTGTAATCGGTTATTATACCTGTTGATTATGAAAAACTTATAATAATTGTTATTATTATTAAATCATAATCTATCAAATAATTTTTGTAGGATTTTGCCAAATGTTTTGAAATAACACCATTGACATTATCAAGATGTTTATGGCTAAATACTGTCTGGTTACCAATCGCATACCTTTTATAAATTTATATTCCTAAATGCTGTTCATATGTATTGTTATTGTAGGCACTTCAATAATTTTGAAAAGTATGCAGCAAACTTGGTTCGAAGTGAACTCTTGATTTTTATATTTGTATAAAAAAACTCTATACGATAGTTTGAAAAACCTCGATCAAATATTTCTCACTGGAATCCAGACTTCAGGATACTTCCAATACTTCCAGAAGTATTGAAATCGCATTATACCAATGGTTTTGAATAGTTTCTTATATATAAAATCATCAAAGGATTTTTAATTTGGAATCTAATAAATCAAGCGATCTTCTTGTAATGCTCTCGATATTATAGTAAATACACTATAAATAACGAAATGATAAAGATTGACGAATATTTTTGGTATTATATGTAGTATCAAATTATTGGTATTATATAATACCAAATTATTGGTATATAAATATGATATATGAAAAATATGGTTGTTACATCGCTGTATCGATCACAACAGACGAAATATTCTTTCAGGAAATATCATGATTTTTTAGAATTCTTAGAAATCAGTGTTACAGTAATATAAAATTAAAATAACTTGGATTATTGATTGGAAACTGAAAATTATGTTATTAGTATTAGAGTGTAAACAGGCATCGATGGTAAATTATAAATTCGTTATCGTGACTTGATCTTTCACACCAACAACTCCGTTGATAGTTGTTGACAACATTTCATTACATGATAATAATCCACATATGAACACGTGTACCTCTTTCCATAAAAATGTTTGTATTTAGGATTCGTGACGAATTATCAATTAATAATTTTTTATTCATGCAAAGTGTTTTCCAACGCTTAGTTGAAAATTTAATTCCTGACTGCAATATTGAACTATTATTCCTTTTTTGTGAGAATGTACTCTTTTCTAATTCAATTTATTGTCTACTAGAGCTATCTATCGTCTACTTGAGGATAGTTCAATATCCGAATTCAATGAATCGATTGTCAAAAAGATAAATTGGCAAAATAATAGCACAAAATCTTGAATAGCGACTTTGTTTTTTTGACAATCGATTCATTGAATTCGGATATTGAACTTGGTAATAAAGCATATTATTCCCTATTAATATTTTATTTACCAACTGAATCAAGAACTCTTAGTTTAGTGACATTTTATTGTGCAGTAGGTACATTTAAAACAGAGATATTTCTTTGATATATTAATTTGATATTTCGCTCGCTAATGAGGTTATAAGGGCTCGTAGGCCCCATCGAATTATAAAAAAAAGAATCAAAACACACGAACGTTTAAATATCAATCGGGATATGAACCAGATCTGACATTTGCAAATAATGCGTCAAAACTTCACGAAAAGTCAGTAGTTTTAAGTACTATTTCGTTATGTGATTGTATGATATTTATTATAGTAGAAAAATGGATCAAGCTCTTATTTATTTTTGAAGAAAATATTATTAGATCGTGGTATAGATGACACAAGTCTATAATTTATATTTATTCTATTGAACACAAGTCTACTATTTATCACTTTAGTTTATTTTGTGATCCATTCGGAAACTTGAAATTATTAATTTCAAAACGAATATTCATTAACTAAATGTATGCACAACTGTAATATTTACAAAGACAGAATAATATAACATGTTGAAAAAGAAAGTCAGTTTGAATATATCCTCTAAATATTTACAGTAGAATCTCGATTATCCGAACATCGATTATCTCTTTCGTCTCTTCTCTAATTGTCAATTTAAAAATGTTTGGACGTTGCAACGAGTCATGTTAAGACAAGTTTATTCCCGCCTTCGACCCTGTACCGCCGCCGCTCCCAGTTTGCGGGATAGTGTTTATTTATTGTTTCATTTTCTTTGATAGCGTTCAACCAAAAGGTTTTCTTTTATTTTTGTTTACGTTTCGTGTTGGAAGTTCAAAATGTCCACGAGAAAAAGAGAATGGTCCCTTAAAGACAAAAAGAAAGAGAAAAATAGTAGTTAAAAATACAAAAAAAAACAAAGTGAAGTATAAAAAATGTAGTGAATTTAGTAAACCAAAATTCTAAATTACATAAATATTATGTAATTCATTATCTATCGTTATATAGCTGGTTTCTTATATTATATCGAATTATCTAAACGTCGTATGTTACAGCATAATAAAAATCTATTAAAATTTAGGTTTTGTTTACTTTGCTTTGAAATCGATTATCCAGATATTGCGATGATACGGAATACCCCTGGTTTTATTTGATCCGGATAATCTGGATTTTACTGTATTTGCTGTGTATATAAAATAACATATCTATAGAATTAATGATTATATAATCTTTTGTAATTAATTGATGAAGAATAAAATTAGAAGATCGCCAATATTTCCAATTTTATATTCATTTCTTTATTCAATATATTTTCATGATAAAATGGTATTCTTGGAACGATCACTTAGTACAATCTTATTTATTGTATCATTAAATAATAATTATGGGAACTTGATTGAAACTTGATATGTCCTTAATAGTTTGATAATCAAGAGAATTAATGTTTTTAAAATACATTAATACATAGATATATTAATAATATGTAATGACATATCAGACTCACAATAATAAAAGAGGAATCATTATGAAATTATAAGTTAAATTTATGAAGTTATGATTGTATTTTCGTTTTCCCTATTTTTTGTCAACTTTCCCGACAGTTTTCGGAAAGGAACACTCATGTGATCGATATCACGAACTATATATGTATTATTTGCTTTTTTAAATTCAGATTGGAGTACGATATAAATGATATTGCATTGTTATTTACGCTCTCCTGAATTTTTTCCAATTAATGCTATCTATTTTCACTGCATTCGTAGTGGATTTTCTCTTTTCATATTTTATAGAAGTGCTATATGTATGCAGTATGATTAACTATTACTTCAATATAATTTGTCTGACGTCCATCAATTTATGATGTATTCTTCTTCGTTTGGTCATTACATCCGGATTTCAAGTAGTATTTTGTTGTTTTTTTTCATTATTTTACAGAGGAGAAACTCATTTTCGTTTATTAGGATAAAATTGTGCGAAATAAACTCCAAACAATATTGAAATATTTTCTTCGCGAAATAAATTCTCATAAATGGAATATTTATGGGTAATTTAAAATGGTACGGTTATTAAAGAAAATATTTGATTAATTAATTTAATTTTCAATTACGAAGTTTAAACGAAACTTCGAAATTTATTTAACTGCGACTAACGTTGTTGAGGTTTGCAACAGCAACCGCCTAAATCAATGAATATGATATTGGGTTGAATTTCAATTTGAAATTAATTTATCTCTGGAGAATACAAATGACTTCTATCTCTTTTCATCTCTCGTAACTTCCTTTTTTGGAGAACTCCAGCCCCCACTCACCAAATATTCAGTTTGTTTCTGTGATAAAAACGCTAAAGATTTTCTTTATTATTGAATTGCTTGACTCCTTGTAGATACCAAATTATAATTATAATTATAATTTTTTGTGATAAGAAGAAAATTTGTCGAAGCTAATAACCTTGTGGGAAGTCCTGTTTTAAATGCCTTTCAGTTTATATATCTGCCTCATTTAATTTTAATTAAATTAATTTAATGATAAGGAAAGAAATTGAATAATGGAAATTCACAAAGACAAAATATTAATGATGTGTCAAATTCTTTTCTAGTTTTACTACTTCTTTTGAGTTAACATAACTATTGATGGGTTTATTTTCCAATAATTCCAAAATGTCGAATACAAATATGGCTAAACATGGCTGAATTCTGCAAAAAGTAATCCGACTTTAATGAATTATTTCCGAGTATAAGTTCAACAATATCTTATATATATTTCATAAATATGGCAGTGAGCAATTACAGATTATCGTAACAAAAATCCATACGCAATTTTAAAAGATGCCATGGCAAAATAAAACTCTTGAATTATATGGGCAATGAATTTAAGAAGTTTGGGAAATAGTAGTGTAGTAGAAATAAATTTTTGCAATATATAGTAAATTCAATGAAAAAATAATAAAATAATATAAAATAAAATAATAATAATAATATAATATATAATAAAATTTTGTTTATTAGAAACGTACTATGTATTGATAATTTAATCAGAACATCTTTCTTCAAAATTCAAAGAGAAACGTAGAGAACATTTATTGTTGTTGACGGTGCTTTGTTGCTAAACTTTTTGTCCACATTCAGTTGCTCAGATTTCAATAAGATAAAAATTAGGATTGTTCTATATTGTAAGTACTGTTGTGAACTGGAACGATTATATGGGCATTCGATACGCTTTTTACACTTTCGTTGACCTGGATAAATTCTTTGCATTTAAAGTTAGATTGGTAAACTGTCGTTCCATTGTATTCGTGACCTCTTCGTGAAGTAATTCTTTTATCTATGTTGAATTTTATCTTTCGCAAAAGTGCATGAAACCCACTCAACTTTATAATGGGTGATTTTTCAAGCGTAGTTTTTTTCAAATCGAATAAAACACTCAATTTGCATCATATTTTCAAAATTTTCATTGAAATTGATAACTTGGCCTTTGATTTTTACATTTTAAAGATTAATTCATGTAAATGTTGTCCGCGGCTCCGTATCAAATGGTCCATTCGGAAGGTCCAATTTTATTAGGCGTGTTATGTTATCCTGTAAGGCTTCAATGGTGTTCGGCTTGTCCACATACACTAACGACTTCACATAACCCCACAAGAAATAATCCAGAGGCGTCAAATCGCATGATATTGGCGGTCAATTCACAGGGCCATTTCGAGAGATAAGCTGCTCACCAAATTCATCCTTCAACATGTTCATTGTTTCACGAGCTGTGTGGCATGTGCCACAGTCTTGATGAAAACTCATGTCAACCAAATTCAACTCAGCCAACTGGGGCAAAAAAAAGTTGCATATCATGTCTCGATATCGTTCGCCGTTGACGGTGCCACCAGCCCATAAACCACACCAAACTGTCGTTTTTTCGGAATGCATCGGTAACTCTTGTATGGCAAGTGGCTGTTCATCACTCTTATGCGACAGATTTGTTTATTTACATATCCGTTAAGCCAGAAATGAGCCTCATCGCTGAACACAATTTTTCGATAGAACAGCGGATTTCATTAAGCTGTTCTAATGCTCATTCACCAAAAATTAGACGTTGTGGTAGGTCATTCGGCTTCAATTCTTGCAGAAGATGAATTAAAGGCTTTCAAACCCAAATCAACACGTAAAATTTTCAATGTGGTTGAATAACACATGCCCAATTGCTGAGAACGGCGACGAATTGACATTTCACGATTCTTATTAACACTGTACGCTACGGCTGCAATATTCTCTTCAGTACGCACTGTACGTATGCGAGACAATGATTTAATGTCCAACAAGGTAAACTTGGTGCGAAATTTTGTGATAACAGCACAAATTGTTGATTCACCAGGTCGATTATGACGACTATAATATGGTCGTAACAAACGATACACATTTTTCACAGATCACGAATTTTTATAGTAAATTTCAACAATTCGCAATCGTTGATCGTTCGTAAGGTTTTCCATGATGAAATGGCAGAGTATACTGAAAACTTTTCACTTTGACAGATGACATTTGGATGCCATTACCAACTAGTGCCGTCAACCTGAAAAACTTAACTCTTAAAAAATCACCCTATATATATATATATATATATATATATATATATATATATATATATATATATATATATTTATATAAGAGAAATCTACTAAAGAAAAAGAATTCTCGTACTATATTATCGCATTTCTAAATATTCAATATTAAAAGTATACTATAACCTTTTTTCGATAATTTTTTGACAAATTATTCACAAAAACATTATAACAGAGGCTATGTGAAACATGAAGAATATGATGTCCTCATTATCCTTCTAGTTATAAATGTTAGAGAATATTGAAATCGATGCCTACATTTATTGGTATCGTAAAACGGTTAACTTAGATGAAATTTTTCAAAAACTACAGTTGTAAAATGTAGTACCTTAATGTGATGTCTCCATTATCCTTCAAGGGATATATGTTAGAGAATATTGAAATCGATGCCACACTCGATGGAAGTGCGAGACATATATGTTTCGTTCTGCAAGGAACTCGTCAGTCGCACCACGTCCATCGAAGTGAGGCAAGGACTTCAACCTCCAAGCATCTCCTTGTGACTTCAGGTGGAAGATCGTAGAGTAATGAATACTCCACAATTGCATCTATAGAAATCAATAGAAAACACCCCTCTCAGATCGCAGACACACCAAGCATCGAAAAAATACGGGAATAAACGCGAGCGTACTACTAACGCAACCTATTGACATTTGAAAACATCGTTTGATGATATTCGTCAAATAGATATTGCAATTTAGTAGATACCGTACGTACGTTTAGTAGGTACGGGTATAGAAGATAAGTGAAATTTCGAAAAGATATGTGTTCATCTTCATATATATATATATATATATATATATATATATATATATATATATATATATAAGAAGATATATATATATATATATATATATATATATATATATATATATATATATATATATATATATATATATATATATATATATATAATATTAAAAGTAGACTATAACACTTTTTCATATAGTTATTTAGAAGCTGCCACGCCCACATCGATCTGTTTGCAGTGTATTTTATGTAATTACCATGTTGACTCGTAGAGAATTATAATTCCACGTTTATCCCAGTAATTTCGAATTTCCTAACGGTTATTCCTCTTGTATCATTTCAAGAGGCATTCTATATGAGTACTCGGTTTGAATCATAACAAGAGCTCATAAAATATAATTTGGAGTTAATCACAATTGAGAACATAATTCTATCTGTGTACATCCGGTCCATTTTCGAGCCGAGCGTATGCAGAGTTCGTACCTAACTACCTTTATGGTATAAGAATAGTATGATTTATATTTAGAGCGATTTTACTTTCTAAACGACGCACATAAAATAAATTATTCACTGCTACGACTACTTGCTAATGAAATTAAATGTGTAATGAATAGATAAGCCGATGAAAATACTATTTCGATACGTTTCTCTATAACAAATGAACTCATTTTGTACGAGGGCAATGCAAAAAGTTGATAGCAAAAAGATATGTTGCTCAATATTTTTCTACGTGTGTCTGAGGTTGACATCTTCATCTGAAAAATATCTCTTATTCCTCTCATTTTTTTCAACTGAAATGTTTTCTTTCCAGAAAGAAATTTCCTCAGATCAAGAAAGAGGAAGCAATATCTGTGTATTTTTCTTCGAAGTAAATGTGTTGTGGATATAATTAGATAACAAGAGATTCACTCTTTTCGGGTATTTTAATTAAAATTATTCGTTTTACATGAATGCCCGTACTACTGTACTTTTTGCTCTCAAAATGTGTCCTCTGCATATGATTTATTAAGCCGTGAAATCCATTTTTTGGGTTTGGTGATATGTGTACCAATGTTTTAGGGTTTATTCAAGCAACAAAAACATTTAAGATTATCATACACATTTAGGCATTGCTTCTGCAGAATCAGATTCCACATTTCTTATTTTTGATCGGGGGTTGTAGTGTTTTACGTCCTAAATTGGATTTTTCTCATCAGTGCAGGAACAAGTTTTTGTTCAGATCTCATTTCACCACATTTGGAAACAAAAGATCTTATCCACCACAAAAAATCAACTTCTGTTGGTCATTACCTTAAATATGAGACTTTGTAACGGAAAAAATATTTTGATTCATCTAAATTGTAGGAATGCATTCACAACATGTATAATTTCAATGACTGTGCGTTATATCGAGGTGAATGTAGGCATTATTTTGTCTGACATATGTGTTAACATTCGGGAAATTTTTTTTACACAACGGCAGCTCTATGATTTGCCGGTCTTTATATCTCGATTTTACCTATTTCTCGCATCAGCTTCTAGTATTGGCTTGCTTGTTCTTTTTCTATTTCAATATTTATTTTCGTTCATGCTATGCTTTTGTAACGAAATGTATCCATAAAGTCACATTTACTTAGAATCAAATTATTCTCAATAATTGTATAAAAATTATATTATTATTCCTGTATTCACACAATTGTTATAATTTGTTAATGCTTGATTCCTCATTATTATGTTATATAGTCATTTTTGTAGTTCATGAGATTATTTTTGCGAGACAATTTCTCCTCCTTCATTGAATCTTGTTCCTCCCTTAATCATAAACTTTAACGGCAAAATGATGATCTGGATTCTAGAGTCTAGACGTTGAATAAAATTGAAAAACATGTACGTGTATATAAAATAGATATACATATGAAATAGGTACACACCATTTTGCTCATTATAATTTTTTCTGGCTAGTGAAAACTTGAAAATTCGTAAAACGTCCAAATCCTCACTCGGTAGAAACATAAACGAACTAAGAGTATACTCGTATAGTGGAAAATATTGGTTATATGTGACATTACTGATTAATGTAACTATACCAATACGACGTTATATATTGATCAATGTTTCCATTTAAATCGTAATTATTTATTAAATTACTAATGGAAATTGCACTTAAACGATAAAGTTATTTAAATATTAATTGCAATTATGTAACCAGTATATCCTACTACTCCAAAATATAAACACTATATATTTTAAAATAAGATAAAATAAATTTCCATATTCATCCAATTTATATCCAATTTTCCAAATTTTTTTTCATTTAGGCAGATGAGCATGAGTTTTGTACATAATATATGATTTCCTGTCGAATGACAATAATTTCAATGGCTTTTTTTGATATATATTTGTGTTTGTTCGTTATATTCTCTATGGATTAGAAGACTGATTACATGCTCATTATAAAATATTTGGTTTTCCATCAAACTAAAATATTCATTTATTTGTGTATTTGGGTATGTGTGAGAAAGATGTTCATGTTGTGTTCAAGTTTTCGAAAACTTTGTGAAATCATTTGTTATATTTTGAGATATTTTTATGGATAGGTTAGCTGAATTTTATCTATAATTGTTATAGATATACACGTATAAAACTTATACGTGTTTTCAATGCTTTGGCTCTCTTCAGAACGTCATAAGTGCAAACTTGGAGATGAAATCTTTTGAGAGTACTCAAAACCCAATAATTCTCTGCAAAGTAGAAAAACATAAAGAAATCTCGAAATTTTTCGAGGTAGTTATAAAAAGTCTGTTCGTTTGCCATAGGTGCTACTTCTTGTTGTGACAGTTTATACTTAGTGAATTAATAAATATAATTTGTAAATATATAAATTAAAGTATATATGTAGAAAGAATATTATGTATCATATAATCCACTTCACCGATTTCAATATTTGAAATATTGCAGTACAAATATTTTGAAAAGTAAATTTCAAAATTATAGTATTTCCACAGTACAAGAGAAGGAAGAGACCCCAAAATATAGTAATGAAAATACTTATGAAACAATATTTAGATTTTTCTCATAATTTAATACAAATACGCATGACGACGTTTCGAAGTACTACTTCTTTATCAAATGCTGGATTAATACATGTATTAATCCAGCATTTGATAAAGAAGTATTACTTCGAAACGTCGTCATGCGTATTTGATATAAGATATTAATACTAGGTGTTATTTTAAAAACTCAATATTTATAGCTATTCCAGAACATACCAGTTATGTTCTATGACTAACTTGGAATGAGGACCATAGAACACAACTGATATTTAACAAAAAAAGAAGAAAACTAGAGAAGAAAAAAGAATTAAATATCAGTTGTATTCTTTGGTCCTCATTCCAATTTAGTCATAGAACATACCTGGTATGTTCTGTGAAAATAGCATAAGTATTGAGTTTGTAAAATTACACCTAGTATTAATTCTGCATTTGATAAAGAAGTAGTACTTCGAAACGTCGTCATGCGTATTTGTATCAAATTCTGAGAAAATTCTAAATATTGTTTCATTATGGATATTAATTTTCTCCAAGTATCGGCCTCATCAATCATCATTTTGAAAATTCTTATTAATAGAAACTCGATTTAATTCAAACGACAGAAAATTGTATCGCATCTAGTCAATATTAATCTTTATAAAATGCATTCGAATATCTTCAAACTGTTGCAGTTTTTGATATGTGCAGCAAGTCCTGTGAATTCAGCCAAGCACCTACACAAAAAGGATTTTAGCCTTTGTGTACCGTTACATTTTTTAAGGATAAAGTCTGCAATATTACGCTTTATATTGATTTACATCTTCAGATCAAAATATTTCGATAACATATTTCTTTTCACTTCAAAAACAAACAGTTTGTTATGGCATACGCAATAACCAATATCACTTATTTCAAGTCAGCAGCAATAAAATCTAATAAGGATTTGAAAAGTACTGCCCTTGGCATTATTGAGCCTATGATGGCTGTAAAATGCATAAAGGTGCAAATTGATGCAATTCTATTCTGAAATACGATTCATCTTGTTGATGGGTCATATTTTAGGCACCATACTGAATATTACTATGTTTTGCCACGTCATTAAAACACGTTCACTTTTCGACCTTGCAGTGCATTCTTTACACTGGAAGTGTGAAGTGCAAATGACCTCCGGTGCATTCTTAAGATGTATTCAGCGAAATATTTGTTACTATAGGATAATTCAAACACTTGAATTCATTTTCGCTTTCATTAAACGGAATAATATTGTATTTTATCAATAATAATAGTAATAATATAAAAGTATATTATATATACAGAATAAAGGTGTAAATCAAATTCAGTTGTCTTAACGTTAAAATTGAATTTGCACCAAGTAAATGCCAATACTATACAGTGTGAACTCCATGTAACGTCACTCGATTTAACGACAAACTCCATAAAACGATGAAATCACTTATCTTTGGTTGGATTAGCTTCTTTTCAATACAATGATACACTCTATTTAGCTTTACACCCACTCTCAATGACAACATTGAGTAATAAAACTACTCTAAGTTGCCAAAATTAGTGAAATCCGTCCAGCTGTGTACGTTTTTGTCGCTTTATTATCCCGTAATAAACTCGACTTTCGGCATCATGCAAATCAAACTTTTAAAGAAATTCCTTCTTTTGTTCACAAATTGGGATTGCACGTGTAGACTGGTGTTGAACATAAATAATAAGTAGGATTCATGGACTTAATTACATTCTTAATTGCTCACAAACTTTCAAACTGTAAACATGGCTTCCAAGGATCACTTTGTATTGACGAAAAAGTTTTACTGATACTTATAAGAAAAGTACTTTCTTTATCAACTAGATCCCCCAATATGGCAAGACGTGAATAGAATAATTGAAAAATTGAAGGAAAATTACTGGTAGCGCAAAAGACGTCAGACAAAACTAACAGAATATACGCAATAGCGTATTATAATATATAAAATAATAATAGATTATTTTTTTATATACACAACTACTTGAAATAAACTTTTTCTTTTCAACGACAACTCTCTATAACGCCATAAAATGTAGTGTCCCTTCAGTGTGGTTATATAGAGTTTACACTGTATTTGTTTTAATCAACCATATAATGGATATGGAAATTAATTGAATGGGTTACGGAACCAAAATTGGGGGTGAAATAAATATCGATAGCTTTTTCGACCAATAGGTTTATTTTCACTGCTCATTTTCAAACAAAATTAAATTTAAACATAGTTTAATAGTAACGGAGATATACGATACTTATTCAGTTGAAATCGATCCCTTTTCTGTCCACCCCTGTAATTATCAAACATGTATAGAAACAAGTAATTATATGGAAGAACTAGAACAACTTCCGCCTGTGAAACAAGAAACACGACTCGATTGTACAATGTACATGTACCGACTTTGAAGAGGTTTCATCCGTTTTTATCAGCTTTATTTATTGATGATAGCAAATTTATTTATAAATTTTGAAATTATTTGTAGAATTGAGGAATGTTTTTAAATAACTTTGTCACAATTAAGATATACCAGAAATTTTTTGGAAAAATTATGCATTGATTGTAGTTGTGGATATGCCATTATTTTTTTCTAATATTTTGATCATATTATTGATTAATTAAAATAGAAGTTCAATGAATAACGAAATATTGGAATAATAGACTCAATGATGCATATCCACTTTGAAGCTCTGATGACATGAAGGTAATATAAAAAAATCATTCAATTATACTTAGATATTTTTACACAAATAATGACAAATTGAGAAAGTTGTGAAACAAATCGCTATTGAATGCCTTGAAATAAGATAGGTCTATGCAATTTTAATGGGTTTCAAGGATTTCTTGCTAAAAGCATTAAAGCATTGGTTGCTGATCACAATTTCGTAGAAAAGTTTACAAAGAGAACAGCTTTTATTCAGTTTTCGGGCCAGGTATTAGTGAAATAATGGTATTTTGAAATGTATTCTTTGTAATTGATTGAAATGTATTGTTTGTAAGATTGAGATTGATTCTTAACTCTTGAAGAAACATGATTAAATGATAATTCATATTGAATTATTATTATATTGAACTCTTGTCTTAATGTTTCACGAATATATTGAAAAATAATATAATATATCTAATTATTTCCAATCCAAAGCATGCTAAATTGTTTAGAATTGATGTCAGTCAAACAAAGAATACTTTTTGCTACATATATATTTAACTTCATATCTCCCATATAAAGTAATGAAAAATGTAACATGTGTCAGTGATGTGCACAGTTATAATAAAAGAAATGCTGACAATTTCTACATGCAAGTTTGTAATCATTCTAAACATAGGAATAGTATATTTTCTGAAGGATTTAACGCATTTAATAAATTGCCTAGCTCCATAAAAAACAATTAGCGACCTCAAGGTATTCAAGCGTAAATTAGCTAAGTTCGTTTTGAACATAAAATTGTAAATAATATATTTTGAACCTGAATGTATGTATGATTTTGTAATAGCTAATGCTAAAATGAATATTATTATTATTATTATTATGTGCAGACCAAATGTTTGGACAGGTCAGTCTTGATAATGAGTCACCATTTGAAACATGTTGACTGAACGTTACAACGTTACTTTTTTAATACATATGTGAAACATTAAGCCAAGAGTTTAATTGAAATTATTATTTATTGTTTGCAATGAAAATTATTATCATTGAATGGGTTTATTCAGAGTAAATCTTTCAATCACCTCCCACAGAAACGTGACATTAAAATTGTTCTATGTTCAATTTTATTGATGTACAATAATTCCATGATAAATGAGTAGTTTTAATTGCATGCTCAAGGAATTTCGAACCTTACCTATAATCCACGTTCTTTTTGAGAATTTCACATAATTTTTGAAATTTTGTATTTTGCATGTTTTTGTATGGCTTTTTATATGGTATGGTTTTTTATTCTCAAAGTTTTATCCAACATTACCCTTAAAAATTTCATTTTGTGAACACACAAGGCCCATATCGTTAATTTTACATTCAATTGAGTATCAATTTTTCCAAGCAGATATTTTGCATAATCATGTACTGAATTGCAGTTAATGTCAATTAATTGTGAGTGGCAAGCATCACTTAGCCACTCATAAATATGTCAAACGAACCCTAATTAAAAGTTCCAAATATATCGTCAATATTCTTGATAAAGAAATACTATGCTATGCTCAATTACAGTTACAATACAATTTAAATATTATATGAAAAGCGAAGGTCCTAGGACAGTTCCTTGAGGAACACTAAGTATAATGATTTTTGATTTTAGGTGAAACAAAATTATTATATTCTACATTTTCTTTCTATCGGAATGGTAAGACTCACACTTACTTAACACAAAATACACATGCATACTTCAATTTTTTCCAGTGTTTTTAGAAGTAATGTTCTATTCATTGTCTCAAACGTTCTACGAAAATCTATGGAAACAGCAGGACATATTTCCAAAGACCAATAGCTTTTAAACAATCGTCACATATTTTTGTCACAGTCGATTCTGAGGAGTGTTTTTTCTGAACTCCGATTGATTTTCTCCAATAACATTGAACATTTCACAATATTCAGTCAGCTGATCTTCGATAACTAGCTCCAATAGCTTCAAAGGAAGTATTGATAGGAAGGAAATCCTCATACATAACAGCATTGTGTACTTTTGAAACAGGTGTTATAGTTGATGTTTTCCAATCAACAATTATATTGAAATCAGCGTATTCATTCCAGTGTTTAACATTGTATCCTCGTCGCAATATGCATTATTTTAGCGATTGTAATGTGTGTTCACCTCTAGCATATAAAGTTATAATTATTGTGCTTCCAATATAATGATCGAGCTGACCCCTATTTAGGGATCAAGTTAGATTAAACGGTGCTCCATTCACTAGACTACTCGGTAATTTGATCAACATAATGAATATGTTTGTGTAGATAGGTGATATGTTTCGATACATCGTTGATAGTGTGTTTATTGATGAAAAACGACCTGTGTCAAAACTTTCCATCAGAAAATATTGTGGAAATAAAGAAGTTTTATTGATATTTAGGTAGGCATAACTGTAGTTAAGTATTTGGTTGTTTTATTTGAAATTCATTCGCCAATTTCATTCATTATTAATTGTTCATCATTATTCATATTTTATTTTCACATCTGACCGGATTTGTGAAGTGTGTTCAATATTGGAGAGGCCTATACTGGGGATGTTGTTCCGGGAAATTTTCCAAGTTCTGATGAAAAATAGAGTTTTAAAATTTTTAAAAACATTTGGAGTCATATGTTCAACATTAGAACCACGAAAATTCGAGTCAATAACTCGACTTGGGTCTATTACCCTAAAATAATTTAAGTGTTCAAGTTTTAGTAATACAGAACGCTTCGAGTACTTTTTCTTCTTCTTCTTTGTCCTCGCCTTGTCCTGTTATACAGGGTCGGCTTTCTTGATATTGAGGCGTCATTCCTTCTGCTAGTTTGCATCATCATCTGATAACCCCAACTTCTTCATGTCCCTCTGGACATTCGCCAACCAAGAAGTTAGTGGTCTATCTCTCCCTCTCTTTTGTGTATCACTGAGTGGAAAGGCACTTTTTTTTCATTATTTTACAGAGGAGAAACTCATTTTCGTTTATTAGGATAAAATTGTGCGAAATAAACTCCAAACAATATTGAAATATTTTCTTCGCGAAATAAATTCTCATAAATGGAATATTTATGGGTAATTTAAAATGGTACGGTTATTAAAGAAAATATTTGATTAATTAATTTAATTTTCAATTACGAAGTTTAAACGAAACTTCGAAATTTATTTAACTGCGACTAACGTTGTTGAGGTTTGCAACAGCAACCGCCTAAATCAATGAATACGATATTGGGTTGAATTTCAATTTGAAATTAATTTATCTCTGGAGAATACAAATGACTTCTATCTCTTTTCATCTCTCGTAACTTCCTCTGTTGGAGAACTCCAGCCCCCACTCACCAAATATTCAGTTTGTTTCTGTGATAAAAACGCTAGAGATTTTCTTTATTATTGAATTGCTTGACTCCTTGTAGATACCAAATTATAATTATAATTTTTTGTAATGAGAAGAAAATTTGTCGAAGCTAATAACCTTGTGGGAAGTCCTGTTTTAAATGCCTTTCAGTTTATTTATCTGCCTCATTTAATTTTAATTAAATTAATTCAATGATAAGGAAAGAAATTGAATAATGGAAATTCACAAAGACAAAATATTAATGAAGTGTCAAATTCTTTTCTAGTTTTACTACTTCTTTTGAGTTAACATAACTATTGATGGGTTTATTTTCCAATAATTCCAAAATGTCGAATACAAATATGGCTAAACATGGCTGAATTCTGCAAAAAGTAATCCGACTTTAATGAATTATTTCCGAGTATAAGTTCAACAATATCTTATATATATTTCATAAATATGGCAGTGAGCAATTACAGATTATCGTAACAAAAATCCATACGCAATTTTAAAAGATGCCATGGCAAAATAAAACTCTTGAATTATATGGGCAATGAATTTAAGGAGTTTGGGAAATAGTAGTGTAGTAGAAATAAATTTTTGCAATATATAGTAAATTCAATGAAAAAATAATAAAATAATATAAAATAAAATAATAATAATAATATAATATATAATAAAATTTTGTTTATTAGAAACCTACTATGTATTGATAATTTAATCATAACATCATTCTTCAAAATTTAAAGAGAAACGTGGAGAACATTTATTGTTGTTGACGGTGCTTTGTTGCTAAACTTTTTGTCCACATTTAGTTGCTCAGATTTCAATAAGATAAAAATTAGGATTGTTCTATATTGTAAGTAATGTTGTGAACTGGAACGATTATATGGGCATTCGATACGCTTTTTACACTTTCGTTGACCTGGATAAATTCTTTGCATTTAAAGTTAGATTGGTAAACTGTCGTTCCATTGTATTCGTGACCTCTTCGTGAAGTAATTCTTTTATCTATGTTGAATTTTATCTTTCGCAAAAGTGCATGAAACCCACTCAACTTTTTAATAGGTAAATTTTTAAGCGTGGTTTTTTTTCAAATCGAATAAAACACTCAATTTGCATCATATTTTCAAAATTTTTATTGAAATTGATAGCTTGGCCTTTGATTTTTACATTTTAAAGATTAATTCATGTAAATGTTGTCCGCGGCTCCGTATCAAATGGTCCATTCGGAAGGTCCAATTTTATTACGCGTGTTATGTTATCCTGTAAGGCTTCAATCGTGTTCGGCTTGTCCACATACACTAACGACTTCACATAACCCCACAAGAAATAATCCAGAGGCGTCAAATCGCATGATATTGGCGGTCAATTCACAGGGCCATTTCGAGAGATAAGCTGCTCACCAAATTCATCCTTCAACATGTTCATTGTTTCACGAGCTGTGTGGCATGTGCCACAGTCTTGATGAAACCTCATGTCAACCAAATTCAACTCGGCTAACTGGGGCAAAAAAAAGTTGCATATCATGTCTCGATATCGTTCGCCGTTGACGGTGCCACCAGCCCATGAACCACACCAAACTGTCGTTTTTTCGGAATGCATCGGTAACTCTTGTATGGCATGTGGCTGCTCATCACTCTTATGCGACAGATTTGTTTATTTACATATCCGTTAAGCCAGAAATGAGCCTCATCGCTGAACACAATTTTTCGATAGAACAGCGGATTTCATTAAGCTGTTCTAATGCTCATTCACCAAAAATTAGACGTTGTGGTAGGTCATTCGGCTTCAATTCTTGCAGAAGATGAATTAAAGGCTTTCAAACCCAAATCAACACGTAAAATTTTCCATGTGGTTGAATAACACATGCCCAATTGCTGAGAACGGCGACGAATTGACATTTCACGATTCTTATTAACACTGTACGCTACGGCTGCAATATTCCCTTCTGTACGTATGCGAGACAATGATTTAATGTCCAACAAGGTAAACTTGGTGCGAAATTTTGTGATAAAAGCACAAATTGTTGATTCACCAGGTCGATTATGACGACTATAATATGGTCGTTACAAACGATACACATTTTTCACAGATCACGAATTTTTATAGTAAATTTCAACAATTCGCAATCGTTGCTCGTTTGTAAGTCTTTCCATGATGAAATGGCAGAGTATACTGAAAACTTTTCACTTTGACAGATGACATTTGGATGCCATTACCAACTAGTGCCGTCAACCTGAAAAACTTAACTCTTAAAAAATCACCCTATATATATATATATATATATATATATATATATATATATATATATATATATATATATATATATTTATATAAGAGGAATCTACTAAAGTAAAAGAATTCTCGTACTATATTATCGCATTTCTAAATATTCAATATTAAAAGTATACTATAACTTTCTTTCGATAATTTTTTGACAAATTATTCACAAAAACATTATAACAGAGGCTATGTGAAACATGAAGAATATGATGTCCTCATTATCCTTCTAGGTATAAATGTTAGAGAATATTGAAATCGATGCCTACATTTATTGGTATCGTAAAACGGTTAACTTAGATGAAATTTTACAAAAACTACAGTTGTAAAATGTAGTACCTTAATGTGATGTCTCCATTATCCTTCAAGGGATATATGTTAGAGAATATTGAAATCGATGCCACACTCGATGGAAGTGCGAGACATATATGTTTCGTTCTGCAAGGAACTCGTCAGTCGCACCACGTCCATCGAAGTGAGGCAAGGACTTCAACCTCCAAGCATCTCCTTGCGACTTCAGGTGGAAGATCGTAGAGTAATGAATACTCCACAATTCCATCTATAGAAATCAATAGAAAACACCCCTCTCAGATCACAGACACACCAAGCATCGAAAAAATACGGGAATAAACGCGAGCGTACTACTAACGCAACCTATTGACATTTGAAAACATCGTTTGATGATATTTGTCAAATAGATATTGCAATTTAGTAGATACCGTACGTACGTTTAGTAGGTACGGGTATAGAAGATAAGTGAAATTTCGAAAAGATATGTGTTCATCTTCATATATATATATATAAGAAGATATATATATATATATATATATATATATATATATATATATATATATATATATATATATATATATATATATATATATACATACAATATTAAAAGTAGACTATAACACTTTTTCATATAGTTATTTAGAAGCTGCCACGCCCACATCGATCTGTTTGCAGTGTATTTTATGTAATTACCATGTTGACTCGTAGAGAATTATAATTCCACGTTTATCCCAGTAATTTCGAATTTCCTAACGGTTATTCCTCTTGTATCATTTCAAGAGGCATTCTATATGAGTACTCGGTTTGAATCATAACAAGAGCTCATAAAATATAATTTGGAGTTAATCACAATTGAGAACATAATTCTATCTGTGTACATCCGGTCCATTTTCGAGCCGAGCGTATGCAGAGTTCGTACCTAACTACCTTTATGGTATAAGAATAGTATGATTTATATTTAGAGCGATTTTACTTTCTAAACGACGCACATAAAATAAATTATTCACTGCTACGACTACTTGCTAATGAAATTAAATGTGTAATGAATAGATAAGCCGATGAAAATACTATTTCGATACGTTTCTCTATAACAAATGAACTCATTTTGTACGAGGGCAATGCAAAAAGTTGATAGCAAAAAGATATGTTGCTCAATATTTTTCTACGTGTGTCTGAGGTTGACATCTTCATCTGAAAAATATCTCTTATTCCTCTCATTTTTTTCAACTGAAATGTTTTCTTTCCAGAAAGAAATTTCCTCAGATCAAGAAAGAGGAAGCAATATCTGTGTATTTTTCTTCGAAGTAAATGTGTTGTGGATATAATTAGATAACAAGAGATTCACTCTTTTCGGGTATTTTAATTAAAATTATTCGTTTTACATGAATGCCCGTACTACTGTACTTTTTGCTCTCAAAATGTGTCCTCTGCATATGATTTATTAAGCCGTGAAATCCATTTTTTGGGTTTGGTGATATGTGTACCAATGTTTTAGGGTTTATTCAAGCAACAAAAACATTTAAGATTATCATACACATTTAGGCATTGCTTCTGCAGAATCAGATTCCACATTTCTTATTTTTTGATCGGGGGTTGTAGTGTTTTACGTCCTAAATTGGATTTTTCTCATCAGTGCAGGAACAAGTTTTTGTTCAGATCTCATTTCACCACATTTGGAAACAAAAGATCTGATCCACAAAAATCAACTTCTGTTGGTTATTACCTCAAATATGAGACTTTGTAACGCCAAAAATATTTTGATTCATCTAAATTGAAGGAATGCATTCACATCATGCATAATTTCAATGACTGTGCGTTATATCGAGGTGAATGTAGGCATTATTTTTTCTGACATATGTGTTAACATTCGGGAAACTTTTTTAACACAACGGCAGCTCTATGATTTACCGGTCTTTATATCTTGATTTCACCTAGTTCCCTCATCAGTTTCTAGTATTGGTTTGCTTGTTCTTTTTCTATTTTAATATTTATTTTAGTTCATTCTATGCTTTAAGTGTATCCATAAAGTAGATCACATTTACTTAGAATCAAATTATTCTCAATAATTGTATAAAAATTATATTATTATTCCTCTATTCACGCAATTGTTATAATTTGTTAATGCTTGATTTCTCATTATTATGTTATATAGTCATTTTTGTAGTTCATGAGATTATTCTTGCGAGACAATTTCTCCTCCTTCATTGAATCTTGTTCCTCCCTTAATCATAAACTTTAACGGCAAAATGATGATCTGGATTCTAGAGTCTAGACGTTGAATAAAATTGAAAAACATGTACGTGTATATAAAATAGATATACATATGAAATAGGTACACACCATTTTGCTCATTATTAGTTTTTCTGACTGATGAAAACTTGAAAATTCGTAAAACTTCCAAATCCTCACTCAGTAGAAACATAAACGAACTACGAGTATAGTGGAAAATATTGGTTATATGTGACATTACTGATTAATGTAACTATACCAATACGACGTTATATATTGATCAATGTTTCCATTTAAATCGTAATTATTTATTAAATTACTAATGGAAATTGCACTTAAACGATAAAGTTATTTAAATATTAATTGCAATTATGTAACCAGTATATCCTACTACTCCAAAATATAAACACTATATATTTTAAAATAAGATAAAATAAATTTCCATATTCATCCAATTTATATCCAATTTTCCAAATTTTTTTTCATTTAGGCAGATGAGCATGAGTTTTGTACATAATATATGATTTCCTTTCGAATGACAATAATTTCAATGGCTTTTTTTGATATATATTTGTGTTTGTTTGTTATATTCTCTATGGATTAGAAGACTGATTACATGCTCATTATAAAATATTTGGTTTTCCATCAAACTGAAATATTCATTTATTTGTGTATTTGGGTATGTGTGAGAAAGATGTTCATGTTGTGTTCAAGTTTTCGAAAACTTTGTGAAATCATTTGTTATATTTTGAGATATTTTTATGGATAGGTTAGTTGAACTTTATCTATAACTAGCTGACCCGGCCAACGTTGTTTTGCCATATACTACACAAAGTCGCTTTCTCTGTAAATCTGTAATATCTTCGAAAATGTTCATTTAAATCATATGCTGAAGAGGGCCATATTGAATCAGCAATGTATTTAAGGTATTTAATTGGATAAGGATTAATGCTGTATTGCTTGAAATCGCTTCGAAAATTAGCCATTATTTATCGTGAAAAGTAAATGACAAAAAAATGTTATTGTGGGTTATCCATAAGAGATAGACATATAACATCACGGACTTTTCTGTAGACCTTTTCAATGTGTACAATACTTAGTACATTATTTTGATAAAACTCGGAGGGTTCAGCCTGCGTTTGCAATGTAAGCGGAAAAAATGTAATTATTTACGACATCACATTAGAAACCTCAAAAATAACAGTACTTCTCCACTATTTAGTGGATGTTATTATACATATAAACCTTCCTCTTGAATCACTCTATCTATTAAAAAAAAACCGCATCAAAATCCGTTGCGTAGTTTCAAAGATTAAAGCGTACAAAGGGACAAAGGGACAGAAAAAGCGACTTTGCTTTATACTATGTAGTGATTGTTATAGATATACACGTATAAAACTTATAAGTGTTTTGAACGCTTTGGCTCTCTTCAGAACGTCATAAGTGCAAACTTGGAGATGAAATCTTTTGAGAGTACTCAAAACCCAATAATTCTCTGCAAAGTAGAAAAACATAAAGAAATCTCGAAATTTTTCGAGGTAGTTATAAAAAGTCTGTTCGTTTGCCATAGGTGCTACTTCTTGTTGTGACAGTTTATACTTAGTGAATTAATAAATATAATTTGTAAATATATAAATTAAAGTATATATGTAGAAAGAATATTATGTATCATATAATCCACTTCACCGATTTCAATATTTGAAATATTGCAGTACAAATATTTTGAAAAGTAAATTTCAAAATTATAGTATTTCCACAGTACAAGGGAAGGAAGAGACCCCAAAATATAATGAAAATACTTATGAAACAATATTTAGATTTTTCTCATAATTTAATACAAATACGCATGACGACGTTTCGAAGTACTACTTCTTTATCAAATGCTGGATTAATACATGTATTAATCCAGCATTTGATAAAGAAGTATTACTTCGAAACGTCGTCATGCGTATTTGATATAATATATTAATACTAGGTGTTATTTTAAAAACTCAATATTTATATCTATTCCAGAACGTACCAGTTATGTTCTATGACTAACTTGGAATGAGGACCATAGAACACAACTGATGTTTAACAAAAAAAGAAGAAAACTAGAGAAGAAAAAAGAATTAAATATCAGTTGTATTCTTTGGTCCTCATTCCAATTTAGTCATAGAACATACCTGGTATATTCTGTGAAAATAGCATAAGTATTGAGTTTGTAAAATTACACCTAGTATTAATTCTGCATTTGATAAAGAAGTAGTACTTCGAAACGTCGTCATGCGTATTTGTATCAAATTCTGAGAAAATTCTAAATATTGTTTCATTATGGATATTAATTTTCTCCAAGTATCGGCCTCATCAATCATCATTTTGAAAATTCTTATTGATAGAAACTCGATTTAATTCAAACGACAGAAAATTGTATCGCATCTAGTCAATATAAATCTTTATAAAACGCATTTTATAAAGATTTATTAATACATGTATTAATCCAGCATTTGATAAAGAAGTATTACTTCGAAACGTCGTCATGCGTATTTTATATAAGATATTAATACTAGGTGTTATTTTAAAAATTCAATATTTATAGCTATTCCAGAACATACCAGTTATGTTCTATGACTAACTTGGAATGAGGACCATAGAACACAACTGATATTTAACAAAAAAAAGAAGAAAACTAGAGAAGAAAAAAGAATTAAATTTCAGTTGTATTCTTTGGTCCTCATTCCAATTTAGTCATAGAACATACCTGGTATGTTCTGTGAAAATAGCATAAGTATTGAGTTTGTAAAATTACACCTAGTATTAATTCTGCATTTGATAAAGAAGTAGTACTTTGAAACGTCGTCATGCGTATTTGTATCAAATTCTGAGAAAATTCTAAATATTGTTTCATTATGGATATTAATTTTCTCCAAGTATCGGCCTCATCAATCATCATTTTGAAAATTCTTATTAATAGAAACTCGATTTAATTCAAACGACAGAAAATTGTATCGCATCTAGTCAATATTAATCTTTATAAAATGCATTCGAATATCTTCAAACTGTTGCAGTTTTTGATATGTGCAGCAAGTCCTGTGCATTCAGCCAAGCCCCTACACAAAAAGGATTATAGCCTTTGTGTACCGTTACATTTTTTAAGGATAAAGTTGCAATATTACGCTTTATATTGATTATATCTTCAGATCAAAATATTTCGATAACATATTTCTTTTCACTTCAAAAACAAACAGTTTGTTATGGCATACGCAATAACCAATATCACTTATTTCAAGTCAGCAGCAATAAAATCTAATAAGGATTCGAAAAGTACTGCCCTTGGCATTATTGAGCCTATGATGGCTGTAAAATGCATTAAGGTGCAAATTGATGCAATTCTATTCTGAAATACGATAATATCTTCTTGATGGGTCATATTTTAGGCATCATGCTGAATATTACTATGTTTTGTCACGTCATTAAAACACGTTCACTTTTCGACCTTGAGGTGCATTCTTTGCACTGGAAGTGTGAAGTGCAATTGACCTCCAGTGCATTCTTTAGATATATTCAGCGAAATATTTGTTACTATAGGATAATTCAAACACTTGAATTCAATTTACGCTTTTATTAAACGGAATAATATTGTATTTTATCAATAATAATAGTAATAATATAAAAAAATATTATATATACAGAATAAAGGTGTAAATCAAATTCAGTTATCTTAACGTTAAAATTGAATTTGCACCAAGTAAATGCCAATACTATTAAATATACAGTGTAAACTCCATATAACGTCACTCGATTTAACGACAAACTCCCTAAAACGTTGAAATGACTCGTTTTTGGTTGGATTAGCTTGTTTTCAATACAATGATACACTCTATATAGCGTTACACCTATTCTCAATGACAAGATTGAGTAATAAAACTACTCTAAGTTGCCAAAATTAGTGAAATCCGTGCAGCTGTGTACGCTTTTGTCGCTTTATTATCCCGTAATAAACTCGACTTTCAGCATCATGCAAATCAAACTTTCAAAGAAATTCCTTCTTTTGTTCACAAATTGGGATTGCACGTGTAGACTGGTGTTGACCATAAATAATAAGTAGGATTCATGGACTTAATCACATTCTTAATTGCCCACAAACTTTCAAACTGTAAACATGGCTTCTAAGGATCACTTTGTATTGACGAAAAAGTTTTACTGATACTTATAAGAAAAGTACTTTCTTTATCAACAAGATCCCTCAATATGGCAAGACGTGAATAGAATAATTGAAAAATTAAAGGAAAATTACTGGTAAAGCAAAGGACGTCAGACAAAACTAACATAATATACGCAATAGCGTTCAAATAAGATTATTTTTTTATATACACAACTACTTGAAATAAACATTTTCTTTTCATAATTCTGATTTTTTTTCTCTCCATTCAATGACAACTCTTTATAACGCCATAAAATGTAGAGTCCCTTCAGTGTGGTTATATAGAGTTTTTTGTTTTAATCAACCATGTAATGGATATGGAAATTAATTGAATGTGTGACGGAACCAAAATTGGGGGTGATATGAAAATCGATAGCTTTTTCGACAAATAGGTTTACTTTCACTGCTCATTTTCAAACAAAATTAAATTTAAACATAGTTTAATAGTAACGGAGATATACGATACTTATTCAGTTGAAATCGATCTCTTTTCTGTCCACCCCTGTAATTATCGAACATGTATAGAAATATATTATAGAAATAATTATATGGAAGAACTAGAACAACTGCCCACTGTGAAACAAGAAACACGACTCGATTTTACATGTACGACTTTGAAGAGGTTTCATTCGTTTTTTTCAGCTTTATTTATTGATGATAGCAAATTTATTTATAAATTTTGAAATTATTTGTAGAATTGAGGAATGTTTTTAAATAACTTTGTCACAATTAAGATATACCAGAAATTTTTTGAAACAATTATTTATTGATTGCAGTTGTGGATACATTATTTTTTTTCTAATATTTGGATCATATTATTGATTAATAAAAATAGAAGTTCAATGAATAACGAAATATTGGAATAATAGACTCAATGATGCATATCCACTTTGAAGCTCTGATGACATGAAGGTAATATAAAAAAATCATTCAATTATACTCAGATATTTTTACACAAATAATGACAAATTGAGAAAGTTGTGAAACAAATCGCTATTGAATGCCTTGAAATAAGATAGGTCTATGCAATTTTAATGGGTTTCAAGGATTTCCTGCTAAAAGCATTAAAGCATTGGTTGCTGATCACAATTTCGTAGAAAAGTTTAGGAGAACAGCTCTTTTGAAATGAATTGTTTGTTATTGATTGAAATGTATTGTGAAACATGGTGAAATGATTTTCCGGGCTGATTGGCCGTGGTCAACTGGAACTCCTCCTCTTCCAGACGTTTCGTCCCTAACTGCGAGAGACATCTTCAGTGGCAGCGAGTGCTTCGACGTAGTGGCGTACTGGGCGACGACTCTGGAGCAACTGATGACCTGTTGACTAGAGTGCCGATATTTATAGGTCTTCGTGGCTCGGCAATATGTCCGCTTCGCTCTGATTGGTCCACCCCAACGCGTTCGTTGTCTGCTGTTGGACCAATCAGCTTCCGTTTGAGTGCAGGGTGCCAAATGTTCCTTATTCTCATGGTTTCTTCTTTCCGATTGAAATTGTTGCGATGCTTGTGTATCTCGATAGCCTCTCGTTGGAGCCTGGCGTGGTGAAATTACCACGCCAGGCTCCAACGAGAGGCTATCGAGATACACAAGCATCGCAACAATTTCAATCGGAAAGAAGAAACCATGAGAATAAGGAACATTTGGCACCCTGCACTCAAACGGAAGCTGATTGGTCCAACAGCAGACAACGAACGCGTTGGGGTGGACCAATCAGAGCGAAGCGGACATATTGCCGAGCCACGAAGACCTATAAATATCGGCACTCTAGTCAACAGGTCATCAGTTGCTCCAGAGTCGTCGCCCAGTACGCCACTACGTCGAAGCACTCGCCGCCACTGAAGATGTCTCTCGCAGTTAGGGACGAAACGTCTGGAAGAGGAGGAGTTCCAGTTGACCACGGCCAATCAGCCCGGAAAATCATTTCACCATGTTTCACAATGGACACCGGCCGTGAAAGCCTACACGATTTCATTGAAATGTATTGTTTGTAAGATTGAGATTGATTCTTAACTCTTGAAAAAACATGATTAAATGATAATTCATATTGAATTATTATTATATTGAACTCTTGCCTTGATGTTTCACGAATATATTGAAAAATAATATAATATACCTAATTATTTCCAATCCAAAGCATGCTAAATTGTTTAGAATTGATGTCAGTCAAACAAAGAATACTTTTTGCTACATATATATTTATATTTGAAGTTAAAAACAAATTGTTCCCATATAAAGTTATGAAAAATGTAACATGTGTCAGTGATGTGCACAGTTATAATACAAGAAATGCTGACAATTTCTACATGCAAGTTTGTAAGCATCCTAAACATAGGAATAGTATATTTTATGAAGGATTTAACGCATTTAATAAATTGCCTAGCTCCATAAAAAACAATTAGCGACCTTAAGGTATTCAAGCGTAAATTAGCTTTCGTTTATTCGTTTATTTCGTAAATTAAGTTCGTTTTGAACATAAAATTGTAAATATATTTTGAACCTGAATGTATGTATGATTTTGTAATAGCTAATGCTAAAATAAATATTATTATTATTATTATGATGTGCAGACCAAATGTTTGGTCAGGTCAGTCTTGATAATGAGCCACCATTTGAAACATGTTGACTGAACGTTACAACGTTACTTTTTTAATACATATGTGAAACATTAAGCCAAGAGTTTAATTGAAATTATCATTTATTGTTTGTAATGAAAATTATTATCATTGAATGGGTTTATTCAGAGTAAATCTTTCAATCACCTCCCACAGAAACGTGACATTAAAATTGTTCTATGTTCAATTTTATTGATGTACAATAATTCCATGATAAATGAGTAGTTTTAATTGCATGCTCAAGGAATTTCGAACCTTACCTATAATCCACGTACTTTTTGAGAATTTCACATAATTTTTGAAATTTTGTATTTTGCATGTTTTTGTATGGCTTTTTATATGGTATGGTTTTTTATTCTCAAAGTTTTATCCAACATTACCCTTAAAAATTTCATTTTGTGAACACACAAGGCCCATATCGTTAATTTTACATTCAATTGAGTATCAATTTTTCCAAGCAGATATTTTGCATAATCATGTACTGAATTGCAGCTAATGTCAATTAATTGTGAGTGGCAAGCATCACTTAGCCACTCATAAATATGTCAAACGAACCCTAATTAAAAGTTTCAAATATATCGTCAATATTCTTGATAAAGAAATACTATGCTATGCTCAATTACAGTTACAATACAATTTAAATATTTTATGAAAAGCGAAGGTCCTAGGACAGTTCCTTGAGGAACACTAAGTATAATGATTTTTGATTTTAGGTGAAACAAAATTATTATATTCTACATTTTCTTTCTATCGGAATGGTAAGACTCACACTTACTTAACACAAAATACACCTGCATACTTCAATTTTTTCCAGTGTTTTTAGAAGTAATGTTCTATTCATTGTGTCAAACGTTCTACGAAAATCTATGGAAACAGCAGGACATATTTCCAAAGACCAATAGCTTTTAAACAATCGTCACATATTTTTGTCACAGTCGATTCTGAGGAGTGTTTTTTCTGAACTCCGATTGATTTTCTCCAATAACATTGAACATTTCACAATATTCAGTCAGCTGATCTTCGATAACTAGCTCCAATAGCTTCAAAGGAAGTATTGATAGGAAGGAAATCCTCATACACAACAGCATTTTGTACTTTTGAAACAGGTGTTATAGTTGATGTTTTCCAATCAACAATTATATTGAAATCAGCGTATTCATTCCAGTGTTTAACATGGTATCCTCGTCGCAATATGCCGTATTTTAGCGATTGTAATGTGTGTTCACCTCTAGCATATAAAGTTATAATTATTGTGCTTCCAATATAATGATCGAGCTGACCCCTATTTAGGGATCAAGTTAGATTAAACGGTGCTCCATTCACTAGACTACTCGGTAATTTGATCAACATAATGAATATGTTTGTGTAGATAGGTGATATGTTTCAATACATCGTTGATAGTGTGTTTATTGATGAAAAACGACCTGTGTCAAAACTTTCCATCAGAAAATATTGTTGAAATAAATAAGTTTTATTGATATTCAGGTACGCATAACGGTAGTTAAGTATTTGGTTGTTTTATTTGAAATTCATTCACCAATTTCAAACAATTAAATATGAATAATTAATTGTTTTGTCATTATTCATATTATATTTTCACATCTGACCAGATTTGTGAAGTGTGTACAATATTGGAGAGGCCTATAGTGGGGATGTTGTTCCGGGAAATTTTCCAAGTTTTCTGATGAAAAATAGAGTTTTGAAGTTTTTAAAAACATTTGGAGTCATATGTTCAACATTAGAACACAACATTATACACAAACCCAAGTCGAGTCGACTTGGGTTTATTACCCTAAAATAATTTAAGTATTCAAGTTTTAGTAATACAGAACGCTTCGAGTACTTCTTCTTCTTCTTTGGCTTTGCCTTGTCCCGTTATACGGGATGGGTTTTCTTGATATTGAGGCGCCATTCCTTCTGCTGGTTAGCATCATTATCCGATAGCCTCAACCTCTTCATGTCCCTCTGGACATTAGCCAACCAAGAAGTTGGTGGTCTACCTCTCCCTCTCTTTTATGTATCAATGGAAAGGCACTTTTTTATTATATGGTCTTCGTGAAGTCGCTTAACATGACCATACCATCTTAGCCTGTACTCGGCGAGTTTGTCCGAAATCGGTGCTACATTAAAACTACCCCGGATGAATTAATTTCTTATTTTTTCTCTCATTGTAACTCCTCCTGCCCATCGCAACATACGCATTTCTGTAGTATGTAATTTTTGCTCGTGCATCTTTAAGGCCCCTGTTCCGCTACCATAGAACAAAACTGGTCTGACAGCTGATTCATAGACCTTCCCTTTTGTCCTTATAGGCATTTTTCGATTACATAAGACTCCGCTGAGCTCACGCTATTTATTCCACCCATCGGTAATCTTGTGGGTTATGTCGCCGGATATATACGCATCTTCTGTGATAACGGATCCAAGATATTTAAACTGTTTTTCTCTAAATAAAGCGACGCCTTCAAGTTTTATTTCTGCGTTTAGCAGGCTAGGTTCCTCTGGCCCAAAATTGCACACCATGTATTCGGGTTTGGTTCTACTAATGCGAAGACCGTTCGGCCCGAGACATTTCCTCCATTCATTTGAATTCTTTTGTATTTCATTTGAAAATACCAACATAATTTTGTGATTTTACAAAGCATATTATAACTGAAAATTTCCTTGAATTCTTGGGATAGCGAAGCCCCAAATTTAGGGCAATTTTCAGTCATATTGCTCCGCTCCCCCAAACGAAGACCACATGGAGCCGGCGCCATTGAGTGTGTCTTAGTGAATAATATTGGACTATGAGAACCTGTAAACTCCGTATTTATTTCTTTAAGCTTTTATCTTTTTTATAACTAATTTTATTCAATTATTCATAGAAAAGATTTATTCATTTATAAAAATTATTTTAACAATTTCTTTTTTTGGAATCGTAAATGTCGCGTTGTAATCATACATACAAGAATTCCAGAAACATGACAGTGATAGATAATTACGTATTATCTTCATTGCAAGAAGATGGACTATTTCGTTAAGTTTTTCTAATTAGTTTGTAATGATATAAAGTTTGTGATTATTAGTTGATTAGTAATGATATGGTAGTTTGTGACTTTAGGCATTGAGAAAAATAAGAACATGATAGGAATATACTTTTTGTCAATTTTTTTTAATATTTTACGAATACTTGGATGAAAATTGAGTTGTTTCATTATCAGTTTCCTGACCTCCATTGCAGATCCAGAGACTCATGGAAACACTATTTTAACCTTCACTAATACTACCTCATACCGTGAAAGTAATAATAAAATTCCTTATTAAATGCACAATTCAATGGAATATTCATTATTCAATGTATAATTTTCTTCTTCAATTATTTTGCATAATAATTAACTCCTCTCTTTGAAGGTTCCTGACGTATAAGTTAGTTGAAGAAGTCGAAGATAATCATAAATATATTTAGTTACTTTTAAATACAAAAGTAAAACTTCATTAAGTTTTTTAAAATTTCATAACTGTATCATCTAAAAATCTCTAGATTACCTAAAAAAAATATCAAATGTTAACCCTGGGAAACAGGTTAATTTCATTCTTTCGTCATATATTATTGAAATATTTTAGCATACTTTGAGAATCATTGTTGACCGATGGATCATTAATTCAGTTATGTATTATTTTGTAACATTCATAAAATTAAATGGCTAAGGGAGTTATTCATTCGTTTCCAATTTATTTACACTTATTCGTTACTAATGAGTTTTCCTAATGTTTCTGGGAGTCGAGCATTCAAGTCAACCAGTCTGATTGTTGTCTGGTTGGTGAAGTGTTTGGAAATATTGTTCATTTATTAGTGTTAGTGTTTTCAGTGGACGTGAATAATGAAATATCGTTCGCTTCAAGAGTAAGTTTGAATTGAAAATACACTAAAATTTGTTTGAACGTTTTGGTCTTAGTTGAATCGTAGTTTGATCTTATTCTCAAAATTATATTTTATTCTGTTACTTCGGCAATAATTATAGCAAAACTCCTTACCAAATTGCACAAATATTGACTAACTCAGAAATATTGTCTAACACTGACAATCTTTCAGTGTTCACTGACAGTGTTCACTCACTGATGTTTCGGACTAAATATCCAATATCAAGAATTCAATAGAACTAATTCGAATAGTTAGTTTAACAATTTCACTCTTACTTTCATTATCAACTAAAATTTCTTTATCTGTACTGATTCTAACATTGCGTGTTTTCAATTCATGTTAATCTGGAAATATTGCTAATCAGCTTCAATTTCAATATACGGATATATTTTCTTACCCATGTAGTGGTATATGAATCTGGTACGAAACCATAGAATTCAGTAAATATAGAATTTAAGATTCGAAATAACCACATAATTTTTATGGTCATTATTATAAATAGTTATCATATACTTATTACATTTTTGAACTATTTGCATAGACTTCTTAACAAAAATATAGCAGTCTGTATCATATGTAGAATATATAAAACAATTCTTGTGTTATTCCGAAAATTTTTGTGCGAATACAATACAACTGATAAAAATGAACATAAAATATTCCCTTAAAATAATTATAAATATAAAATAACGAAAATGGTTGCCATCTGTCAAAAATATGTATGTTTCACAGATAGGGAAAAAGGTGAAATCAGACAGAAAATTCTTGGATATATGTAGTAGTAATGTAAATTTTGGTGATTTTAGAAGTTAACTATGCCAAAAATACTCAAATCAGGTGTTTAATAACGGTATTCATCTCAAAGAATTTGAGTATCGTTTTTGGACTATTTTCAGGTTTTTGTTTGCATACAAAACTAACAGTTTGTTCTAAATTGCGCACGAATCTCTTCTAATCACGAAACATGGTAAAATTCTACAAGTCAGCCATTTTAAATACCTCAGAGAAATTATACAGACCTCTGGTTTAAGACGAATCGCAAACGAACAAAGAATTACCAAGCACTAAAAGGCCTACAAGCTAACAAGGGCGTACCATAATAAAAAGTGCATTTTGAAAGGCGCAAAATGAAGACATTGTAATGATTATACAAGGTAATTGAAGGTCGTTCAAGAATGAAAGAACAGGAATGAAAAATTCTGAGAAAGATTTACAAGCAAATCAATAGAAACACCATTTGGATGGAAGGACCTCGGAACGAACTTTATTGAAAGACAAATACCTACATTGACTAAAATAAACTGGACAGATGAACGGAAGAAAAGGCATTCTGAGAGTATTGTTTTTGGGATGAAAAAAGCTGAAGCAAAAGCCTAAAAATTGCGAATTCGAGTACAATAGCTCTCCTTATGGAGAATTATCGTTATAATAAAAATAAATTTTATATTTCACGAAATTGTTTTTTGAATTCCACATCATTTTCGTGAATTCGTAAGGGCGATATTTATATTTAGTACTGTTGGCGTTTACTTGATGTAAATCCATTTTAATTGACACTTGACTTCACTTTATTTGTAAAGTGTAAATCAAAAGTTCAATTGTTTGAATTTTATTTTATATTTCGAGATATTTATATCAAAAAATTTTATATTATATAAATAAAGATTTTACCTAACATTTCAAGATGTTTCGTAGTTCATCGATGGAATTGAATAGTTTTCAATCGAAACCGCATTTTTCTTCAACTTTCTTTCACTTTTTCTGATTTTCGTGCTTCGTAGTAAAAGGTGAAAGGATGTAAATACGAATCGATTATTGAAACTTCTAATCTTGCATGCTACGTTTATAAAAAAAATCAGCATATTAAAACAAATTCACTGGAGAAGAAAGTGTAGAATGTACCGGTGTTCTTTTTGTCGTCGATCTTTTTGCCGGTTCGCGAGATTGATATCCATCACTGAATGGCGATATTATTATGTTTCACACAATTCTGCAAGTGCGTTGCACTTGATTTTTCTGCCATAAGAATTTCTAAGTAGATCCAATCTCTATGAGGACGTGAGCGTGAGAAGGTTGATATGCCAATGAATCTCAATTTTTTCAAAGAGAATTGTACATTTATCATCAGTTCATTCTATGGGAGACATGTTATAAACGTCAAATTGTCGCATGTGAGTAACGTTTAGTATACTTTCACTTCAAACATTAGAATAATGATGAATAATAATGTTAGAATTTATATTACCGCGGAACCTCAAGGTGAGAAATAAATTGTGAGGTTTCACTTCTGCCCAAAAAAGTGTATATGTGTTTCAGTAATTTTGATTGGATACTCTATTTTTCCTGTTCGGGTGAAAATTGAAAATTTCTCCTATTCTACATTTTTATGGATCATTGTCAACTTGACCAGAAGTCCCGTTTTGGTTGTTGTTTTATGACGTTATAATTTTGATTAGTCTCATATCTTTTCGTCAGGAAGGGTAAGAGGAGTGAGTTTTGAGTTTAGTTTTGTTAGGTTAGGTTGGTACTCTTTCGTCCTACTGTTGAAAAGTTAACCTGACGAAAAAAAGTTGGCTGGTATTTTTTTCGGAAAAATGATGAGATATTAATTATCATCAAGATAGGGGACGTGTTGAGACCTTCATCAAAGTATATGTTTTTCTTTTATGGAATTTTGTTTTGTTGAAAAGAATAAGTATCCAGTATTGGGATAAATTGAAGGTCGCTAAATTCTTCTGGCATTTATTAGTTATTTTGAATTTGTGAACAGAAGAAGTACTTACTTTGCGTTTTCATTTTTATTTTTATTTTCATTTTTATGTTTCCTTCTTTTGGATTTCTCCGTTTTTGTTTTTGTGTACTGTAATTATTGAGTATCCCCATTTTGAGAAGGTTTGGTAGAAGATCTTTGAACCTAAAGCTGGAAGTTTGAGTACGCTTGGTGTATTCCAGTACATTGTTTGAAGAGACAATTGAAATTTGATTTTATTTATATTTTATTAACCTTGAGTTCACTTTAATTTCATGAGTGTTCAATTCTTTTTCATTAAAACATTCATGATATATTTTCTGTTGTGACGATTAAGTCCTTTTAGCTAAGAGAGAATTAATTTATCTTTTATTTGTTTCAATTTCATTTTTAGTATTTCAAATTATTGATTTTCTTTTATTTTTAATATATATATATATATATATATATATATATATATATATATATATATATATATATATATATATATATATATATATATAAGATTATTACTATTTTTATTCAGAAATTGAAAGTTTAAATAACCAATCACGTTGCTCTGAAAACAAAGTTTATTATATTATTAACATAAACGTACACACGAGTAATTGTACAATTGTAAACTTAAAATAAGTATCTCACCTGAAAACAAAGAAACGACAATTAAAGTCTATTACTCTCAATTCCTTTTTATAATAATTTCTTGACGGATGTCATATGCTTTAACAGTGTATGTGGCCATTACAGACAGCGCCATCCACTTAGATAGCCAGTAACTATTTATTGACCATAGAGGTTCATAGAATACATTAAAGAAATACATTTTCTTTATATCTCCCTCCATCGAATAGAAAATTTTTTCAAAATTTTCTAAAGTTATTATAATGAAGTCTGAGTTCTATAAATATTCTTATTAGACAAAGCTCTACAACTATATCATTATTTATAAAAGTTTACTCTAATATTGGTATAAGTTTACTGATATGGAAGAGATTTGACTCAAATTTTTTATGACCTGTATCAATTTTATATATTGAATTAGATATTTTCTCAATAATTTTGTATGGGCCGATTTTCAGCTGATCTAGTTTTTTTCTATCAACTTTATTGCCATTTTCTACATAGACCATATCTCCTATATTAAAATCAAAGTGAGTTCTGTTTTTATCATATATTTGTTTATTGTAATTATGTGACTTTATTGAATTTTCGAATGCTACTTTCCTATCTGTAACCCATTCCACTTCTGTTTTATCTTTCTTTGTTCATTTGGCAGAAAAGAAACATCTGTGCCATGTAACAGATATTTTGGTGCAAATCCTGTGACTGTGTGCTCTGTAGTATTATATATTTCCACACAGTCATGGGCAATGGTTGTCCATGCCATTTTATTATTTTTTTCATTTAATCAAGACATCTTATTTTATTTACAAGCGTTTGGTTGAGTCTTTCATTTAAGCCATTAGAAAACGGGGCATTTACTGCAGTGAATATCATTTGTATTGCTTTTTTCTTTAGGAATGTTTCGAAATCTTTTGAGTTTATCGCTGGATGTTGATCAGTAAGAAGAATTTCAATTTTATCATCATCGATTACTTTATTAGCTCAATGAAATCATTAGTACTTTGCGTTTTCGAAGTAGTAATATAAGCGTATCGCGTAAAGTGATCTACTAAAAGGTGCAAGTATTTTTTAAAAATAAATGTCCCTAAATGGGACATGAGCCCATATCTATTCTGTCCCCTTTCTTTATTTTTTATGCATATTTCACAACTTTTACAATGATTCGTGAATATCGTGATATTTATTCTCTTGTTCAAGTTTATTTTTGTTTGATTTTTGAATTTATTCAAAATTAATAAGTATTTAAATATCAAGATAATCTTTTTTGTTACAGAATGTCCACCCTGAGGAAATGGGCTCAGAATACTCAGAATAAACTTAGCATAAAAAACAACAACACAAATGGAACAAATACTGAGAAAAAGTGGATTCATCCTCCAGGAACCCTGCAAAAAGGTCACATTGCATATTTGGTGAAATTTCTTGGAAATATTGTAGTAGATCAACCTAAAGGTGAGATTATCTGTGTAAATATTAGAAGCGAATATACATTTAAAATATTTCCGTCAATACGTTTATGCAATATTGACGTATCTATTGCAAATATTTTTTTTGTGTGACTTCTGAATTGATAATTGAAACATGTCCAAATATGTTTCTTTTTTCGATTTTTTTTGTTGGTTGGTTGTTGTAATCAAACAACTATGTTCTGATATACCATGGTTATTCGGTTGTTTACGTTGAAAAATATTATATTTCAAAACATTTGAATAAAGTTTTTTAAAAATTTATTCAATGTATCGCCAAAGACTTGACGTGACAGAAAAGGGCGGAACTATTACTGGCTCTAACCAAAAAAGTTCATCATTAAATTGAATTAAACTCTTGGCTTAATGTTTCACGATTTATATATGAAATAGTCAACATGTTTCAAGACTCATAGTCTTGAAAATGAGCTAACACTCAAATATGTCGAGTCTATTCAACATTTTTTTCTAAATTTAGCCACATACTTTCAACTGAAAGATAAATCTAATGAGTTAATATGAAATAAATTTACTTTTTCTTCATTTTTCGAATAATTGAAGTGTACCACGAATTGGGTAGCAGGCGTAATGTTTCTGTATTCATCAATTCAATTTGTAATAATTATTTGTAATTGTTCTCGAGTTGAATAATAATTGAATGAGTTCATTAACTTTGTTTTGCTATTTGAACATTTTGATATTTAAATGAGCCCATTTAAATATATAATTCAAGGGAATTTTTTGCTTATCTATAATATTTCGTACTTCTATTATATGATTATTATTTATAAGAGAAATATGAATATTCATCTGTTCAAACAAGTGCTTCATTCGATTCTGTGCGTTTATCACAAAGTATAGATTCAGTTGTTTGCCTTGAAATATCTGTGGTATTTGCTATCCCAGAGAACTGCCTGAAGGCAATAATAGTAATTCAATTCGGTGACTGGTACTGAGATATGAGACTGTGTCGGGTTTTAGCTGTGTAGGTGTAAACACAACTCCGTTGCATTATTTGCTTTCCGGGTAAATTTAAACAGCAGAACATTTAAGGGTACGGAACATCGGCACTTACGTTTAAGTGCTGAAACTTCAATAGAGATCAATGTTTCTAAATGTACCTAGTAGAATTACAGATGCATATTTTTGGGAAGAAAAGTGCAAATATTAAACATCTAATATTATGAATTCTATAATCTTCATAGAACTATTAATTTTTGTAGCGTGATTGAAGTATTGACGAGTCGTTCTTGTATCTAACGAAATAAGTCGGGATCTAGGTTTCAAAGTAATGTATAGGGTGTTTTTTTTAGAGGTATAGAACTTTAAATTGCAATAAAAGAACGATAGATCATTTGATTGACAAGAATTTTTTTTTCGAAAGATAACCTTGTGGCTTTACATTTTGAATATGATTTCTCGCATATGACCGCCACGGCTGGCTCGGATGTAGTCAAATCTGGACGTCCAATTTTCGATGACTTTCCAACATGTGTGGCCGTATATCGGCAATAACACGGCGAATATTATCTTCCAAATGTTCAAGCGTTTGTGGCTTATCCGCATAGTAGTCAGAGTAGTGTAGCGGTGTTAAATCACAAGATCTTGGAGGCCAATTCACATTTCCAAAACGTGAAATTAGGTGGTCACCAAACGTGTCGTTCAATAAATCGATTGTGGCACGAGCTGTGTGACATGTTGCGCCGTCTTGTTGAAACCACAGCTCCTGGACATCATGGTTGTTCAATTCAGGAATGAAAAAGTTAGTATTCATGGCTCTATACCGATCACCATTGACTGTAACATTCTGGCCATCATCGTTTTTGAAGAAGAACGGACCAATGATTCCACCAGCCCATAAAGCGCACCAAACAGTCAGTTTTTCTGGATGTAACGGTGTTTTGACATACACTTGAGGATTATCTTCACTCCAAATGCGGCGGTTTTGTTTGTTGATATAGCCATTCAACCAGAAGTGCGCTTCATCGCTAAACAAAATTCGCTTATGAAAATCGGAAACAACGGCAATATCGTTTTGGGCCCATTCGACCTGAAGTGCGCTTTATCGATAACAAAATAAAATGGACGTAGTGCGCAATACGTATTCTGCACAGAACCATTATTTTCGAAATAAAATGGCACTATTTGCAAGCGTTGTTCAAGCGTGAGTCTATTCATGATGAATTGCCAAACCGAACTGAGGGTAAACCACTTCTCAGCTGTTAAATCGGTCGCCATCTTCAACAGTAATGCCAACTTATGGTTCTATACCTCTAAAAAAAACCCGTTACTATAACGTCAAAAGGGAAATGTCCAACAAACTCTTCAAAATACAAAGAAAACAGATTATTATATACGAAAATAGAATATTTTCAGAAAAGAAAGATAATAAAACACAAACTTTATATTTATTTATATACAATATGTTTAGTCATATTCCATTTATTTATGTTGATAATCTATCTACATATTACCAGCTCTTCTATAATAATTTATCTATGTATCTTATGTTGCATACTCCGAGCGTTCGATTTTATTGTATTCCAGGGGTTTACTTTATGTCTGATTTCGAAGATTTCCTTGCAGGGTTATGTTAGATCTTTCGAAAAACGCGACGACTCTGAATTATCTGAATGAAGGTTGTTTCCTACCAAATTTTGCATATTTGTAGAAAAAATATTTATGCATTCGTTTAATGAAAATGATGTAGAATTTTACCCCGAAGAATTTTTACTAATAGCGCAAACATCGGTGATTTTTCTTGACTGACATATTCCTAGACATTTGTAAATGATCATAGTAATCTAAGTATCTAACAAGGTTCACTCAAGATTGGTAACATTGAAACGTAAAAAAAATTGACATTGTCAAAATTCAATAGTAATATAGTAATATCCATTGTTGCGGTTATATATAGATATAACCGCTTAAAATGGTTATTATTAATTTTTATACGTTTATGAATATTATTAACAAAAAAAGGTTATCTATTCTGAGTATAATTTGCTATACTATTGCATCAACATAAACACTGGTCATAAAAAGTATTATTTTCAATTTAAACATAGATAATACTTCCACCTAATGAAATTCAGAATTGAAAATGAAATTTTTGGCAGTTGTATTCGGTAAATTAGGTATAAAAAAATGATTATACTAAATAATTGCTGAATATTAGTGAAATAAAATGGAATGAAAATTCATTTCCCAGATACTCAAGATTATGTGCATCAATACTTTTGACGTCTGTGGACTTCACTCGTATCAGTGTAAAAAGCACTATTCAAGAGGATGATGAGGTCTCTATAAATTCAAACGCTTCATCCTCTCAGAATGCTCTTTTTTCCGTTACTCTATCCATTTTATTCCAGGTTGGCGGGTTGATTTTGGACCAAACTTCACATGTGCAATTTTATAGCGACACTCACAGCGCTCTTCGAGATTTTTTATATTTATCTGTTGTAGATCTTTTTGGATCTATTTCAGCCACTCTTCCGCCTTTACTCATTTCAATTACTTATATCGAGTAGTTTCTTCGGTATTCTGGACTGTTCATTCTGTAGACATGTGCATAGAACTTTACTCATTGTTTTCTGATTTCTCCCGTTATTGTAAAAATTGAGTTTTTTGTCGTTTGATGAAGTTCGTTCTGAGTTGTTTTCATAAAAATGCCGCTTCTATTAATTGTCCCGTAAATCTTTCTGAGAAATCTTGTTTTTCTATTTGTCTAATTCTTGAATTACCGTCAATAACCATTGTTTCAGTTACGTAATTCTTTTGGAAGAAGAATCGTTGTGTTGTTTTGATTAATATAAATATATATATATATATATATATATATATATATATATATATATATTAATATATATATATATATATATATATATTATATATATATATATATATATATATATATATATATATATATATATATATATATCGGACCTGCAGATGGAAAAACAAGAAGAAACAGACACTCTACTGAAGGAAGTCGACACATTATCATTCATATATTGTGAAATTTTTCGGCTAGAGACATCCTTGAAGGATAAATAGTCGCTTCACGGGCGAAGTAGTTTTTTCAAATCTCGCGACCCGGAGAGTAAAAACGCAGTCTCCTAAAATGTGTCGACTTCCTTCGGTGAAGTGTCTGTTTCTTTCTTGTTTTTCCATCTCCAGGTTCGTACAATTTGATCTTGGCTACGCCGTTCTGAGGAGAGCCAATAAGCTCGAAACACGTATCAACGGCTCCTACTAATAGCGGGATAGCGACAGTGTCTACTTTTGATTGAAATTTCCCCCCGCGTTGAACATTATTCATATATATATATATATATATATATATATATATATATATATATATATATATATATATATATATATATATATTTATTTAATATAATATATATATATATATATATATATATATATATATATATATATATATATATATATATATATATATATATATATTTAATTCACAGTTAGGACTTTAATCGAAATATTTCCGAAATTCCGAATCGGTTTATTATTAAATCCACATGTAAATGAGTTGAATAATAGGAAGTACTGTCTTCAATATTGCACTTCATAAATTTTACAACATAAAATTTTTTATTTCACCTCAAAACAGCATAATTACACTTTTATGTAAATATTCGCAAAGTAGATGTCTTTGATATCATAACAACACTAAAGATGGACATAACTTGCGATGGGCAATAATGCCCATATTTGCATATGGGCATTATTGCGACATGGGACTTAAATTTTTTGCATCCGATTGCGATACCATTTTCCTAGTGTAATTGGAATGAAAATGAGAAATTGTTATATTTATCGTACGAAACATCGGTATAATAAAGTTAGTGAATTTGAATTTCGATCATTTCTGGAAACTCATAAATCAATTACCACCTGCCAATTACTGAACTAATATATTTCCTCGAATTTCAGGAATCGATGTCGTTAAAGAAGCAATTAGAAAATTAAAATTCACCCAACAATTACGTAAAAGTGAATCTGGTGCCAAAACTCGCAAGGTGGAACTAACTATTAGTATAGATGGCGTAGCTATTCAGGAGCCGAAGACGCACGTTATTTTACATCAATTTCCACTTCATAGGATATCATATTGTGCTGATGATAAAGGAGAGAAGAGATTTTTCTCTTTCATCGCAAAACAAACAAACCAGGGTAAGTCAGATAAATTTGGATCAAGTAAGTCCATCGTCTGAGGAAGAGTTTAGTTTTTGAAACTTTCAGAAGTACAGCATTATGTTAACAATTCATAAATTCCTTGGTAACAGTATAGACCAGAGTCTATAATTTTTGAAACGAAAAAAATTTATGGTAGAATAAAATTCATTTCAAAAGGTAATGAATATTAAAAAAATTAAAGAAAAAACAATTTATGCGCGATCTATGTTGGGTGGAGTAAGCAGGTGTGCTTTTTAGGGTAAAAAAAGTCTCTCTCCATTTCTGGCACTACTACAAGTATATACTAGGAAATAAATTGAAGGGCAAAGGTTGTAGGTAATGAAAAGATCAATAACGTTTGTACAACAAGTTGTTTTTGATCAACAAGTTTTGTGGTCAAACACAAACAATCAACCAAGTTTTTGTTTTTTAATTTTATCTTTGAAAAATTTTCACGAAATTTGGTGAAAAGTGAGATTTTTTTTCCCAAACACTTCTTTGATCTTCGATCCATTCATAAAAATAAACGTGAAAATTACTTCAAAAATACTTTTAAATTATTTCAAGAGAATAGTGTCAGATTCTTTGCATTTTCCGAGAAAATCCACCATAGTAATGTATTTTTTTCAAACCATCAGAAAGTCGAGATTTCAAGGAACAGTAGGCCCACCGATTGTTTCAAAAAAGCAGATAGTTTGACATCAGAATTTTCGATTGGAAACTAGGGTATTTTTCCGATATTAAGTCAAAATAAGGCGAAAAAATAAATATTTTGAATAAAAAAACAACACTGTGTACACGACATAAGAAGATAACTTTCGACCAAATTTCACGGAGAAAGAACAAAAGCTTGGTTAATTATATTTTTTACATATTTTTGAGGTTATGTGATAAAAACGCGAGAACAAAAATTAAGGATCTTTTTATTACCTACAACACTGTCATTCAATTAATTCCTTAGCCATAGGACTTGTAGTTCTTCCAGAAATCGAGGCCTGTTCTTTACCTTTAAAAACTCACCAGCTTCCACATGCCGACCTCAGATCGCTCGTATATTGTTTTTTCTTTAATTTTTGTTATATTCCTTTTCTTTTCCATTGCGTTTCATCCTATAAATTTTTTCACTTTTCATCATTTTCAAAGGTATTCTGTGCATTTTCTCTTTGTGTTCACAAAATTGATTCACTGATTGAGAAATATTACTTAAGTTCAAGTATTTGGCAATTCAACATACAAAATGATTGCTAATGTTAATTAAGCCACCATCTTTCTTTCTAAATTGAAAGGATATTCCCGTGAGAATATCGGAATCATAGTAATTTGCGAAATGAATTCCTATGAACAATGAATTTTCTGAAATATTAATACATCCATTTAAATTCGAATTACTCTACAAGTGCGAATTAATTGGGACTTCACAGGTAGAAACAAATTAACTAGTGGATTTTCAAGGATTTTGCAATATAGTCCTAATTTGGTTTCTAAATATTTCCTGCAATTGATTCAATGACAGGATATTAACCTAAATTGCAAGCATTATATTGCATATTACTTATGCTACCGTATAATTTTTTTTATAACGAAACGATACGAAAAAGATTTAATGATGAGTTAAAAAGGTTCATCATTCCGATTATTGTTTAATAAACTTTATAAATGCAGATAATGAAGGACTATTGATGTATGTTTTTTTAACAATTGAGTTGAGGTTTCGTATCCATAAGTTTGAAGAATATAAAGCCATAAGTGAATTCATTATCATGATATTTTGATAAGTTACTGTGATATTATATTACACTGGTATATTAATTTAATATTAAATTTATAAATAATACTAGCTGAGCCGTCAGACTTCGTACTGCCTCAGTCGATAATAAACTTTTGTATAAAAAAACTTGAAACAAACAAAAGGAATCCTTAATTAATAAAAAAAATGCTCGGTATGAATGAAGTTTTTATTATTTCCGTTTATAATTACATATGATGTTTCTTACTTACAAAACAGAGTGTTCCTGAAGTACTGGCTATTTATAAGGTTTCAATTTGATATTGACAAACAAACACAATATTATGGCTGTCAGATGGCATCCGATCCAGTGATATCTGAACTTTTCTACTAAATTGTTGTTCTTATGAGCAATTTGTAATTCTTGGACAATAGTTCTCTTCGCTGTTGGATTGCTAGCACAACACTTATCAACTTCCGCATCTGAATTGTCCATAAAAACAATTTGTAAAAAATGATGATTTGCATCTGCAAATACAAACACGATTATTATAAAAAAATATTATGGTGTAGCGCCAAATGATGTTATCTGGATACAGCTGTTGTATTTCTGAATGTTGGACAAGTGCTTAGAATCATTTCCAATCCCAAAAACTTAAGAGCGTAAAGGATCTGCTGGTGGGACCAATTGTGGCAATTTTATTTTGTCTCCAGCACAACACAATCCAATGGATTCACGACTGTATTTGAACGCCTTACAATACCTACTTTATTTTATTGTCATTTTCCCAATTGTCACCGATTTTTCGGCAGAATAATCTATTGCCGCATCATAGTGGAATGCAGCTCGTTCCAGAATCACAGGAGCACTGCATCTGAGAATCTCTTAATTTTATTATGTTGTGGTCGCTGTTTTTGTGTTTGATGTGCACGAACTCGTTGCATTCTAAGCCTATCTACTTCATTGTCACTCACTAATGAACGCAATTCTGTCATAGCAATAGGACTATTTTCTTCATCTGTCTCATTCTGATCATCAGTGCGGTTAGCACGTGAGGCAACTTTTCGCACATTTGATTCACTGCGGCGACCTAAGTCAAGTTGGTCTTTTCCTTGGCATCGTAAATTGTAATTAATCAAAGTGAGAAAAGTTCCCGCTCACTAAGAAGTGAAGTGTCACTATCACAAAAGATCAAAAAAAAAAGAGCACATAACTTGAAATGTCACTATAAAAGAGGATCACCGAAGTAAAGAAAGTTCTTGCGCACTCGTCAGCAGTAATCGTCACTCACAAAGATATACGGATGCACTCTTTGTCTGAGGTATCAATCGACGTAGAAGATGGATCGACATATTAGATGGTTGTCAAATGTCAAATATTATGGTTGGGTTCATAAATTTAATTTCTGACAAAACTTGAGATTTATCAATCTACATAAAAATAATCTGATAGATAGTTAGATACTGTAGTTAATCTACTAACTGTAGTTAAAATTGAGTTTATTTTTTTACCTCCTTAGAATAAATATGTAGCTAGAAAGATATAAAAATTCTAATTGGTTAATTTTGAACTATTTCAAGCTTTCAATTCGATTTCTGGAAAAGATTTTAAGGAAAAACAAATTTGTTGTTTTTATTCAACTCCGAGCATTTTCATATTTATTCACATTTTAAACCTTCTCTGGACTTCCACAAATAATTCAAGACTAAAATTAGCAAATCGGTCAAGAATTCCGAGCATTTTTATATTTATTCACCTTCAAACCTTTTCTGGAGTTCCACAAATAATTCAAGACCAAAAATAGCCAAATCGGTTTAGACGTTCTCGAGTTTTAGCGAAACAAACAAACAGCAATTCATTTTTATATTATAGATTGAATATATGTTGAGTGAATGAAACAAGTTCTTCAGATTTCAGCCGAATGCTTTCAATTATTAGACACATCCTTTTATTGTGGTAACTGAAAATTAAAAAAGTCGTAATATTTCTTTAACCGAAAATTTTATTTGTAAATTGAATATCCCCATTTTTTCCTCGAACATTTTCCATTTTATAATTTTTATTCGACCTATATTGAACTGATAAATATACTGAATATACTGAAGGTATAAACAGGCACCAGTTAGAAACCAATCATTAATCTTAAAAGATTAAGCTTAACTTGATGCATTTTAAACATGAATGTAGTAATAAATTTCACAAAATTCACAACTATGAAAATATATGAAGCGTATTTCAACACCGATAAACAAGAAACGATTTGATAAACACGGAAATATATGTTTGTTGATAGAAAATAAAAAGAATCGAAGTTGCGATAATTTCAGTCATTCAAATGAGATAACGCATTCAGAGGAAAAACAAATACAAACAAATTTAGTTCTTGGAATCGAGGAAGTTTTTGAAGGCCTATTTCAAAAATAAATCGTTGGAACTATTAGGGATTTTCCAAAACCTATATCAGTTTAATTAATATTGAAGGTTGCGAACGAAACAAATTTTTATACCGAAAATTTTATGAGCATATATATAATTCGTTGGAACACAAATTATGAATGGAATTGTATCGATAGGGTAATAATAATAATCATATCGATTAGTGAGAATCAGAATGATAAAAGTATCTTTATGTATAAAAGAAAAGATAAAGATAATTTAACATAACATCGGAAAATTGTGAAATTAGAAAGTTCTTCTTGAAAAAATAAAAAGATGTAAAGAAATAAAGCAATTAATAATTGAACAAATATTGGGAGGGGTTCAGATATTATATCAAAACAAATCTGAATGTGAAGAGGAATGGAAAAACTTATATACGTTTGAATCTAAATGAGATACTCGTCTTATTATTCTTTTAAAGAAATTTATTATTTATTAAAGGAAATGGAGTTGTTTACATGAACATAATTGAAAAAGTAACATTAGAACAGCATACAATGAATATTTAAGAAATATTCTGACGTCTTCTGGAATTAATGAATACTTAAAGTACTCAATTGATTGAAAAAATACTTAATAAAATACTTTAACTACTCAAAATTATCATACTTGAAGTTACAGTGCAGAATAATTCTCAGTACTAGTTTATTTAGTTTTATTTTCTTTCATCAGATATATATTGGCAAGGTTATTATTAATGACTGGTTAATTGAGTTTTAAATTAATTCTCATCACTTTCATATTCATATCTGAGCTTATTTTGCAGTCTCAAGTATCTATTTTACTTTATTTCCATTTCACTTCATGTTTTATCTTAGAAATGGAATGATCAAATGAAATGAAGAAGATTTCCTTGATTTTGAGTTTGGTCGCTCTGTAATTCATTGAAAACGAATTTTTTCATATAGGATTTTATAGATGAAAAAAATTATAGGTACTACGAAAGAAATTATGCAGAATGTTGGGAAAACCAGGAATTAAGACTTGGTAACGTCATTTTCTAAATGTTGGAAATTCCAACACTATATCAAATGCAAATGTGACCAAAACATCGGTTGTGTGTTTTTATCTATATAGGACATGCTTCCGGATGAATTACTGAAGACTGCATTCCGTTGAACTTACATAATTTGATTTCAAATATATTTGGTAGAAAAAACCTTCTGAATTGTAGCGGTAGATTATTAATCCTATATTATGTGTAATGATTTCTAACTTGGATATTTTCTCTCCGTATTTTATCTATTAGTTTTGAGAGACATTTGAAAAATAGTTTATTAAGAGGACGATAATAATATAATTATCAGTTTATATAGTTATCCTTTCATGATGTATATCTTTAATAATTTTCAGTAGAATTTTTTTGTGTTGTAGATCAAATGATCTAAATAGTCAATGTATCGAAACATTTATTTCTATAAGATTTTGAACGATTTGAAACTATATCGTGAAATTAGATCACAAGACAACTGTGTTCAACTTCAGCTCGCGCTGGACCATGTTGCTAGTTGGTGTGAGGACAATTATTTGAGTTTGAATGTGTCAAAGTGTAATGTTGTTTCTTTCACAAGGAAAAGAGACCGAATTGATTGTGATTACATCGTCGGTGGTCAGGTTCTTTCTCGTTCTGATAAGGTGAGAGATTTTGGTGTGAACCAGAAGCTTTCCTTTGTCCCACACATCACCCAACTTATTTCATCTGCTGCGAAAATAACTGGATTCGTTATACGTAATGGCAAGTATTTTAATAATTCCTCAACATTCATAGGACTATTTAACACCCTAATCCGTAGCAAGTTGGAGTATGGCAGCATGATATGGCATCCCATTTACACTTGTCATTAACGCCATCTTGAGGCTATTCAGAGAAGGTTCTTGAAATTCTTGATTTGGAGGGGGATAAAATTTATCCACAGAGATGAGTCAATCATAACGAATTATTGAGTCGATTTAGTTCAATCTCATTGCAGAGCAGGAGAGAAACTTTTATCACTCAAATTTTTGTACAAATTACTGTACAATAGTATTGATTGTCCTCCATTCTTGTCCGCTTTGAAATTTCGTGTTCCTAGGCAAAATTCTACAGAGAATTAGGCAAAAGGCAATTACCTCGCCTATTTAGAAAAATAGGCAAAGTAATACAGAATTACTCCACCTAGAGACTCGAGGACCAACCCCCTAATGCAATGCCCCATTTGGTTTATGGAGTCTACATTCAATAGAGTTGCCAAGAATTGTGACATTCACTTTTACTCCATAGAGTTTATTATCAGGAGTTATGTGAACAAAGAAAATTGACTAAAATGAATTGATTTAGATGATTTCTTTGTAATATTTCATTGAATGCTATAATGTAGCATTGTAACATGTAATGTAATGTGTGTTATATGTTTCTCATTTTCATTATTTAGTTAGTATTTATTAGCATTGATATTGTTTTCCGTAATTGGCTGTTCTACCTGTTGAGAATTAAGAACTTATTATTATTAAAAAAAAGAAGTATAAAAAATTTCTATAAGATGTACATACATATGTGAACTTTAGTTATAATTAACATTTGTAATATGTACTCATCTTTTATAGGACAGTTTAAAACTTTCTGTTGAATGAGCCCTTGTATAAAAAGAAATAAAAAACATGAAATATCATTTTGTATCATGTGAAAGCATTTGGCTTAGTTACACAAAATTAAATTGATTTTTGACATTAGTTTCGGGGTGTATTTTAGAAAGTTAACTGAACACCTATTTTTGTGTTTTAGTATTTGAAATTTATTATTTATTATATATGAAATGTTAGTTTATAAAATAGGAGTGCAGTTTAACTTTTGAAAATGGGGTTACAATTGTCATAAAACGATATAATTCTATGAAACTGAGCCAAGTGTTCTTAATTGAATATTTTAAAACAAGATACATAAATAGATCAGCAAATATTGAATCAAAATATTATTTCGTATATAGAGTAGATATCAGTTATTCATTTTGTATATTCCAAAAAACGTTTAATGAATTTCCTGAATATTGTCGAGAATATATTTCCTTAAGAACCATACCCTTTCTGTAATTCAATTACCACTAAATATTTTGGTAGTGAGAATATGAAATTGTGGTTCTTTATGTAAAATAAAATTTTTTTCCTATATTGATCAGGATCCGTTGATAACAGTTGCGTAATCAGGATTTAACTTCCTTATGAAGGGGTTTAATGCAGGATTTACCCCACTAAATTAATGTCACTAATGTATAATATATAATGACATTTATAATTAATAGTTATAGTAATAATACAACATGATCCCCCTGGCTATGCCACTGGTTGGTAATCATATCAGATTCGCAGGGTTAAATTGTGAGAACACTCTAATTTCAATACACAAAAAACTCTAAACATCTACATGTATACTTGTAATGTTTCGAAAATTTGTTAAACTACCGCGGATTCAGAAGAATTTCGGTTCTTCATATAGATAGTAGGAGTTTTGAAATGCAAATCAAAAAATTTACATTTCTAATGTGATCATTTTGTAGATAAAAATGCACTATTTGTAAGCTTTCCAAGGATTATTATTTTCTTGAAAAAGTAGCCATATTCAGTTTCAAACTGTCAAAAGCGTATAAAGAAAACTTTTTGATAATACTCATAAAGTTTTTGGATATTACTTTCGATCATATGTTTATTGAAAATTCACACATTTTTGTCTATATAATTTCCGTTATATAAATATAAATTCCGTTCGTTGTTTTTCGGTAATGAAATTATTCAATTTTATGCTAATGAACTCGATAAAATACTGGGAGTCTGAGGTTCAGAATGGAAACCGTCTGTATCAAATTAGCTGATAATAATATCATTATAACAATTATTGGAAATATATTTGGATTATTGTTCCAAATTTGTAATTGTTATGTCTGTAAATTTTCTTATCGAAATTACTAAACCTTTGCTTGTCATTTCAGGCATTAATTTGGCGAAATTTATTTTAAAGATAAGAAAGATATTTTAGAAATTGGGTAATTCCACTAAGTAATTAGAAACAATATAGGAATTAATTTTCAACGATCATTATAAATGATAATTTAATTTGTTTCAGAAAAACTATTTCACAACGTTTTTCGTTAAATGGATCCTCATAGATTCAGTTATATGAAAAAAAATTTCAAGGACTCACAAAATATTTGAGTAGCATAATAAGAAATAACAATGCAACATAAATTAAAATATAGCTTTCGATATAATAAGAAGATAATTCGGATGTGGTATAAGAATAAAACTCGAAAAAATTATTTTCTGGCATAATACATTTTCGACATTTCTTCTGATAAAATTTTTCTATTTTTGAAAACAATTATTTATCTTCTAACAGACAATAAATCTCATTATGAAATGTTGAATAATGTTCAATAAAATTGTGTTCTATTAGCGATGGAACCATGACCATGAAATACATAATTATAGGTTCTTTAAAGTGGGAGGAATGGTAAGATTTGAATTGAAAGTTTAGTTAATTGTTTCTTGGAATTTTTTAATTCAATGCATCAATTCGACAACTGAGGAGTAGCATAGTATCGATTAATATTATTTGACGTTACATAATATCTCAATTGATTATAGAACTTCATTCTATTGTGGCCAGTATAGAGTATAAAATTATTATTTGTCTGTTTGCGATTTTTTGTCGAATTTTGCTTCGTTAATTTTTTTTTCTGTAATCAGAATTTTATTATGTCCTTGAAATCTTCACAGCCAAAAAAGTTGATTTGTTTAGGACATTCAAAGACCTATTTCCATATTTTTTCCAGATAGGTTCTCAAGGTTATTTTGCGTTTTATATCGATATTCATGTTAACAATAGAAAATGTACGAAAATTGAAGGAAACTAAAATTAGCCTTTCATCCTCTAGTTTTCTCAAATTGATATTGAAAAATCTATTTGTCCCTACTTCCACTCATTTCCCAGGTTTAAACACATTCAAAGCCGAAATAAATTTCTGATATATACAAATTGTTTCAGAAAATGAAGCACAACTTGTTATTCGAAAAAAACGAATGTTCGCCCTATTTATCCTGTATATCAATACAACACCAAATTAAAAATCAAGTTAACGGTGTCCGTGGCCTAGTCGGCAGAACACCCGACTAAGGTGCGGTAGAACTCGGGTTCGAGCCCCGCTGAAGGCATGGGTGGTTGAGTTTGTCTATGATTTAAGTAGTTTAAATAATTATGTATGCTGGGTACTGTACATGGATTACAAGCCCAATGGCCGTTCGGAACCGGCGTTAAACTGTTGGTCTACTGAATTGAAAAAAAACCGAGTTATATTACGCAATTGAATAATGATTTGTGTTGGTTTAACTTCGTTTTCCAGGAAGTTAATATTCAACGAAACTTAACTAAGTCTTCGTTATTTTCTGTAAATAAATAAATAAGTTTATTGGTGCATAACATGAATAACTATTTTTGAACAAATCTTAATATAAAATACAATTATTCGAAAGAAACTATCAAAAATAAAATAAAAATTGAAAGAAACCTTATAAATACCTTGGTCCCTCCCATCAACAGAAAAAAAACAAGTTAAAATAAATTGATAAATTGCATTGAAAAGTCTATAAGAAAAAACTATAAAACTATGAATCACATTGTGTATCAGAATATTCTTCGAATGTGGCCTCAACTCAAAGATAGATAGGGTGCGAATTTTTTGAGGCAAATCATTGAAAAATGTCTAACACGAGTATCCTAGTTCGGATCACTGGGACCTTCTCAATTTGGTGAAATTCATTCTAATATAAAATTTATACCTTGTGTCATAGCGGTTAATACTACTACCCATAGATTCCTGCCTATAATTCTCTGGCTTCGAAAGAGCATATTGAACAATCAGAAATATGACTTACATAGTGTGTTCACTATGTAAGTTATGTAATGTGATTCTTTATAATTATTTTTACAACATGCTCTGTGAACCGTGTGCGAAGTAATTCGAATTGACCTCACACAAAAATGACCTCCCACCAACAAAAAAGAGGACTCTAGGTAAGAGGTAATAAGAAAGAGTTGTCTAAAAATCACTGACTGAACAATTCTTTTTTCGATTAGTTTCGCTATTTACGGCTTTATCTAGAATGTAAAGCCGTAATAGGCGAAACTAGTCGAATAAAGAATTGTTCAGCCAGTGATTTTTAGGCAAGTATTGACAAGTATGAACTATCACAGAGTTGATTCATCGTCCATTGATTTTATTTAATTGATATTTATATCAATGATTTTGATTTTCAGTAGATAACGATGCTGAAGATACCCACGAGTGCTTTGTGTTCATTTCGGACAAATTAGCAGAAGAAATCACGCTAACCATAGGTCAGGCATTCGAACTAGCCTACAAACGATTTCTCGAAACATCCGGAAAAGATTTGGAGAGCCAGCGAAGGGCCATACTCACGCAGCAAAGAATTAAACGTCTAGAACTGGAAAATAACATATACAAACAACGGTTGTTATTCTTATCGCAACTCGGCAGCATCAAGCCCGACTTGGACAATTATCTGAAGAAGCACGAGATCAAAAACATTCTCGAGGTGCCGCCTTCGACTAGCTCCAGTAGTATTTCCGAAAGTGCTCCGACGACTCCCTCGGTGCAAACGAATGGTAAAACAGTTGAACTTCTGGATTTCGGGTCAAGCTTGAACGGAAACGGAAGTGGTGAGTGATATCTGTGTCAAAATGATAGAAATATCAGTAATAGTAGGAGAGCTGGCAACAATTTTTGTGTAGGTATTTGAGGCAAGCTGAAAACTTGTCACATATCTCTCCTGATATACCCCAATACCGAATTGCAGTCCTGGCTGGTGAGTAGCAGGGCTAAATCAACCCCTAAATGATCTGTCTTTTTGGGAATCTTATCTTTTAGTTGTAAATAATATTCCATTGAAATTTAAGATTTGCCTCAAATACGTTTTTTTCAATTTTTTGCAAAATATTTTTGCACGCGTCTGGCTATGTTGAAACCTCGATGAAATCGTCTGGCTATGTTAAAACCTCGATTAAAACGTCTGGCTTATTCTTTTTTCGTATTCATGAATTTTGGTATACACTGCAACATATAGAAATTGCGTTTTGCCTCAAATATATTTTCAGGGAAAAAAATAATATTTTTAAAAATTTAGAGGTTGATTTAGCCCCGCTACTCATCAGCCAGGTTTGCAATTCCGTTGTGGGGTATATCAGGAGAGGTATGTGACAAGCTTTCAGCTTGCCTCAAACACCTACCCAATAATTGCTGCCAGCTCTTGGACCATTTCGCTTCAGATTGATTAGATCAATAATATTGTGATCAACAAAGTGATTTTTTGAATTTCATGTCATGAGTATACAGCTATTACTGTACAAAATATTTCAAAATATTGCATTTCCGATTCGTCATATTCCTAAAAATAAACTTGTTTTCAAACAGGTCCCTCTAGATGTGAAATATATGGTTCAAAAATGGATTTTTTTTCATTCTTTTTCTCAGATGGTCTCATATTCAGTATAAAGAAAAAATCTTTATATTTTTATGTTTCACTGAAATTCACGTAATTAATTTCCAACATGATTCATGAAAATGGTAAAAAGTTAGATGAATATAATTTTAATGATTCAACTGCATCCTGTGCAAAAATGTTCATTTTTACTAGTGAAAATATTCGAACTCGTTTTTGAAGTAAAATAATTGTAGTATTTACGGAGAATTATTCTTGGTATACTTATCGCAGATATACTGGTCACAATAAATGTTCCACTTGTGCAAATAGGTATAGGAAATTTACGATTGTATTGGAATTCTAGAAAATGTAAAGGAATTCTTTTTGCAGCCCCTCCAGTACCACCAAGGGCCTTTGATAGCAATCTATTACCTTCTGTTGGAACAAAATTAGAAGGATTACTGCTCAGTGAATTTGAACAAGAAAATGACAATGATTTTGATCCGAGATCCTTTGAACAAACAAATGGATTCACCCCGGATGCACCACTCAGTAAGAGAAACCTTCACTTATTATATTCACTTGTCTTTCTTTGCAATAAATTTCTTCATTAACTAAAAACAAATGCCATATATTTGAAATACTTTCATATTTTATTGAATTCATTCTACATACGTTCCGGCCAGCTAACCTATTGGCGAGATTGTCTAAATCAGGTGTTCCGAATTCTTATATTAATAAAAGTAATATTAAAGAAAGTGCAATATATAATAACATCTCAAGTAGATAAGTTCAAGTAGTTGAATTTCAAATATCCACAATATGCAATAATTTTTTCAACAAAAATGTTGTTAAGAATTCGAGTGTTTCTAAATACTGAGGGGCAAAAAGACCATAAACGTGCGGTTGGGAAGTGCCTTCCTAGAAATGGACAAACAAATGAAACTAATACATTGTGCGGGGTGATAAAAAACAGATGTGCACCAGACACCACTGATAACTTGTGCAAAATATTTCTCGAAGGAAGAGTCAAATTACGACTACCAAAGCGTCAACATCTACTAAAACTAAAATAGATTACTCTAAATACGTGCAACTTACTATCATTTCATTATCTTTACCCCAAATAAGTGGCGTCTCATATTCAAGAGACGCTGCAGTGTATCAAGTTAACAATAGCATAACGTAGTACACTGCATTATACGTTGTTAGTTATGAAGGTCTTAGGTTAGTTATTAGGTCTTAGAAACCTCATAATAAAATAACATAGTAACAGTCAAAATCAATGTGTCGCTCCACACACTCTTTCAACAAGTAGAGTGAGGCTTTACACTGATACTCTCATTTCTAACTCCATGTTGATTCTGGAGTGATATTTGATCTTGATTACAGCTACAGATGAAAATCAAGCTTCACACAAATATGATGTTGCAAAGGGAACGAAAGGTTCTGAAGCTTTTTAAATGTAATTCACATATTCATCTCGAACCGATAACCAAAACTACTCCAAATCGGAAGTGGTGCATCTAGTTTCAAGGGTGCTGTTACAAAGTAATTCAATGAGGCTTTTGTGATGTGAATCCTGGCGGAGGTTGTGCATGGAACCGATCTTATATCTACACATAATTTTTGACATAATCATCTGCGAAGTATTTGGAAAACCTTTCGATGGGGTTCGAAAGATGTTTTGTGAAAAGGGCCATCAGGTCTGGTGAGACAATCTTGCCATTACATGTCGCTTGTTCATATAATTGCGGAAGTCATAGTATCACCACTTCTTTTATTTTTTATTCTCAATTGCAGTTTCTTTCTAAACTCCTCAGCCTACACCAAAACTTTCATGATGTGCGTGTTGTTGCTTTGCAGTGACATATTCGATTGATCCAGTTTCTCAAAGATATCACATAAATATGCCAGTTTCAGTGAATAGTCTGGTTGAGTAAAGTATCCGACGGTTTCATATACAGTGGGGACATATATTCAGCTCTTATATATATATATATATATATATATATATATATATATATATATATATATATGTGCATAGTTTTCTGAAGATTCTAACCTCTAGTAGTTTTTATGTAATTCACTACACCGATGATACATTTTAGTACTTCGTTCAGTTCAGAACTCATTGACTTTATTGCAAGAATTTACTAATAGATAATGCTTAATAGATAATAGAAAATAATAATGAGGTATGGTATCATTTTAACTGCATAGACACTCGTATATCGACGAATCAACATGAGTTCAAAATATTGTGGATGTATAGATAGTCCCGAAAATTTTTATACCCATATCACATCAACTTATGAGTCCTGATCATTGTTAGTCGTCTGGAACATTGTGTACTAGTGAAAGAAATATTTTCGATATAATTTAACTAATTATTTAGAATTATACTCTTTTACTTTTCGATTATGTCAAACCATGTGTTGTGCAAGAATTCAGTTCACATTACGAAAACAATAAAGGTTATCGATATTGCTCTATGAAACGAAAGGAATGTGAATTGTTCATGTAATTATTGCACTATAACACTGTCTTGTAAAAACCAACGCCATTATATATTTATCGCGGTTGAATCAGTTGTGAAGTTTTATATATATATATATATATATATATATATATATATATATATATATATATATATATATATATATATATAGTAGTAAATACTGAGACTCTTATATATATATATATATATATATATATATATATATATATATATATATATATACTTGTATATATAGAAATATAGAATTCAGGTAACGAAAATAGTCGATCTGGTGAAGTATACATAATCTGATGAACTCATTTTTTCATAACAATTCTCGATATTTCGACACTTTTTGTGTCTTCTTCAGGACAAAAGCAGGCTGCAACGTAACGACTACAATGATCGAATTGAATATGTGAAATATAAATCTGCTTACTATTAGAGTTTATGCAATGGTAATAACAGAGCTAACAATCAACGAATGCACCTCATTTTGTTTTAACTTGTACCGTACATAAACTAAACTGAATAGTCTGAACTTCAACACCGTAAAAAGTTGAAGTCAAGGCACTTCTGTATGGAGTGTCAATAAATATAATAGTTCTTAGAAAAAAGGGTTTCGTATGTATTATTGTTCAGAAAATCACGAATCTTTTCCTGTTACTGGAATGTGGATATATTCTGAATTATTTTCTTTATTTACAACTTAATATTTGAAACATGTAAAATAATCTTTAAAATGTTAAAATGTTTTTTTTTCAGTTGCGCCTCCACCTAAAGCTCCTAGGAAATCGAATGTTAACAATAATCTCATCTCATCGAATGTTAACAATAAAACCAATCTGCAAGATGCATGGAGTAGTCAATTCACTTCAGATAGCTCAACAACAAATAGGTGAGTTGAAGGTTATTTTCCGTTTATTAGTATTGAGATTTAAAACAACGAAAATATCAAATTACGAGGTTCGAAACATGCTTTGCTGATTACGTAAGAAATTAAAAATTCTACAACTCATAAACGATTGTTTTCTTCGTACTTTTATATCAATGCAACCTTGAAATATTATGGGATCACAGAAAAACGTGGTACTTCCAATGGTTATGATATTTTATGTTAAGTATATTACTTACGTCAAACTCATATTTTGATGTGATAGTTTCCTAGAACTGTTTTTTAAAACTTCTTGAATTTGATATTTTTATCGATAGAACTGTTTGATGCTTTTTAAATTCAAATTTAGGATGTTATGAAAGTATAATTTACCGATTTATCTTTATGAAATTCTTTGTTGATTATTTTCTCATTAACTATCATGTTATTTTGTTTTAAAGTTTAATTTCAGCTCCTCTGAAACTAATAATATGTACATTAATTGTGAATATAACATCGATCTCGGGAAACTGTTCGGTTTGAAATTTATTTTTTTGATTTTACACTTCTGATTTGATATCAAGTATGTCTGGCTGATCACGGATGTAAAAAAGAAAGAAATGATTTTTTCAGGAAGAAGTAGTTTGGTGAAAATCTATAGAAACAATTTTCCTTCAAGTCTTGTCAGAATCTTCAACTTTGTCTTTGTTGAATGCTTTTTTGAGTGAAATTTCAAATTGATATAGATCTTCATCTAATTCATCTCATAATTCTTTCATTTTTTCACCTTTACCTTAACATCATCTTATGTTTTCGGTTAATTTTTCAAACTTTTCAGACTCATCTACAAAATATATGATAACAAAATTTGAATGTTTACGAGTACATTGGTCATTTTCTGCACTAAATTTATCTTTAATTTCGAATATTGACCATGAGTGAACTCTTTTTCACTGACACTTTCTGTGACACTTTCAAAATTTTGAATTCTCGTTCTCGTAAGCTACACCATATACTTCAGAACATGGAGCATTAAACAATATCCCCCTCCTAACTAGAGCTAGTGTTTCAATATGTTCTAAGGCGGAAAAGGATCTAACTTTTCATCAGTGAAAACTGGCTAATAGCTGAACTTCCAATGAAAAATATATTTTCATTCACGTTTTTCAACAGCTCGAATTGTGGGAAATTGAGGAATTTATGAGCTAGCTTACCATTTTATATTTTAGAATATTTTTTATTTTCGATTTCCAAGGCATATCGCTAAATTTTGGAAATTGAATACAAAATAACTTTACTTTTCTTTGTTCTGTTAATATGTTTTATTGAGTGTAAAGATAATTTAGGAAAAAAAATTCGGGCGATGTTTTCCTGGAAAATTTTATCATATTGAATGTAAAGTTGTACCAATTTTACATCTAATCAATTTTCTGGGTGAATTTACCAGTTGCTTTGAATATCTATGTTTTTCGAATTTTGATGTTATAAAATTAGATCATGTTCACTAACAACTCATTTCACTTCAACCAATTTCTTTTGACGTATCTTTGGTACTAGAGAGACCTGTTAGGATATAAGTATTTTGTTTCAATATTGCATGTACATTAATGTTATTTCTCGTACTCTATCAGCAAAGGCAAGATATTGCGGAGTATGTCTTTCCGACAGAAATTTCTTTTGGATGGCAAGGATTTCATGATTAATCACCAGACTTAAATCAGACACCCAGCAGTTAAAATAAATTATAGTCAAAACGAGCGGGACACAAGAATGTATGCTTATCTTATTATTCTTCAATGTCTACTCCGAAAATACCATCGCTGGCTATTGACAAGCGTCTTTTTATAAACGGCGATCTTCGCACATAACCTGGAAAATCTGTAGGAACATCTTTCGGGATAGATAACTCCTGTGTAATTGTAGTCTGGACTTTGATTGTAGTTTAAATTCTAGTTGAATAAATTGAATATCAGTCACATCCGGACACATTTTTGCCAACTGAAAACCATAAAAATGATTTAACGATTTAATTAGCTGGAATTATCTGAGAACCTATTTAGCACACAGTTCTTTTGTATGAGTACTGATTCTTTACGATGAATGTAATAAGAGAAACTAGAGACGTTTTAATTACGGTGCTATGTACGTAATAAAGAATATAATTACTAATAACCAGTGTTACAAATCACAGAAGTTGATAATCACTTCGTGGTGAGAAACACCACGAAGTTGATTATCTCTGTAAAGTGACAAAAACTCGAATATCTGGTACCTGAAATGATTGAGCAAAAATTAATGTCTTGAACTCAATCTACAAAGAATCCGTTTCATCCTTGAAGGGGATTCGCAGACAAAATTTGGAAATTGGTATTATGAAATTCGCATTGACCATTGGGAATGAAACAATGGCATTGGTTAGGGAATGATAGTCTTATTAAAAATTGTAGATATATCAAAAAGAAGCATGCTGTCTTAAATATGTTGTCTTTCAACAACTCATTTCTGTTTCTTTATAATTTCTGTGATCACAATAAATATTTCATTGTATAATAAAGTTATAATTATTGTTTCAGTTTATCTAGTCCAAAAATTCTGGATCCATTTGAGATGGGAGACTTTGGAAACACCACCACCACTCAAGATATTGAAAATGCTTTGGGTTTATTGGATAAGAGGATATTGGAGATGAAAGTGAGTTTATCACATATCTCCGAATGTTGAGTGGAAGTCCTAGTAAACTATTGTAACGGAAAAACTGCCGAATTTGGTATATTTGGATCAATTTTATCAATGTAGCGATAGTTTTATCAATGTAATAGTGATATGGTAGTATTATTAATAGGATTGTCAGGCAGAAATATTACTCGTTTTCGATTTTATATTTTTGATATAATGTATTTGTATACATTCAATTTATATAATTGAAAATTGATGAAAACTTTAAAAAATGCGAATGAATGAGAATTTGAAAATTTTATAATGGGTTTCAAACCTTAGTTAAAGCTGAAGTTCTCTGAAGTAGGTACCGGTAGATGTCCCAAAATTCGAAACTTTCAAAATCTCAAAAGATTTCATGTTCTTTAAAACTTATTGATATTTATTGATAAATAATTGTGTATTGTTGAATTGATTCGGTTATAATTATTAATTAAGTAGGTGTTTCGGTGATATTTGCCTATATCCATTTTTGAGCTGTACAAATCGTACTTTTGAATTGAAAATGCTGAATGATGGATGAACAGAAGCACATAATGCGTCAAGTTCAGCGCTTCCTATACTTATTTTTATTGTAATATCCATGATTTTTAATTCCATAAGTTTTAATTTCTTTGTGCCGTGTCCTCATCCCTGTGGGATTGATAACTACCAAGATGTAGTTTGGAACTACTGAAGAGCTTTCTATTACAAGAACTCCAGATAATATTCATAAATTCTGTGTGAAAGTGAGAAGTACCACATTAACCTCAAAAATAAATAAAAACACACAGGTGAAACATTTTTCTCTTCACTGGCTACTAGTGTGAGCCAGTCGGATCTCTATGAAGAGTTTGGGAACCGCTGATGTGGTTGTTTTCGCAGTAGATTACATATTAACTAATGCACTGCCCAAGTCTTTACACCGAAAGAAGGAGATCCGTTAATTGGATCCATTTAATTAGCAGTGTTTTCTCATAGGGGATACAATAAGATCTCTCCTTCATATATTTTGTGTAAGAACTCATTTTTTAAAGGAAAAAAATTGTAAGCCGAATTATTTCATTAAATGAACTCACCTGGATGAAAACAGATATGATTTGCTGAAAATGCATGCTCTTTCAACAAAATAAATAAATGGAAGTTATTATTTTATCACGAAAAACAAGAAAACACTAAATGAATATATTCTTATGTAATTTTACAATAATAAACTCATTTGTTTATGGTCACTAAGCGCTCCACTTATTTCAGTGACGTCAGACTTGAGCAATCCATTCGTCACTCTTAATAAAGTGAAAAATACAGTCGAAATTATATATAATAACGTAGTAGCAACAATTCGGTGAAGGCTAAATTTAACTGAGCTTTCCGATTTGTTTTTGGAGACATCAAGTTTCGTTCGTTTTCGAACCGTGACATCATATCATCGATATTGTGGGATGGTCTTTTGGCCTTTCAGAACAAAATTAGAGAAAAAATAACTACCAAAAGGCCTTGCCGATTGTTTTTCTCTACTTTTTCTCGATCAGAAATAGAACTTAAATGGAAAAATTGATATGATGGCTCAAAAGGCAGGCTCTTCGAACAAAAAAACAAAAAACCAGAAAACACTAAATTGAAGTACTTTTATGGCACTTTTCACCAATAAACTCATTTGTTTGGAGGCTGTATAAGCGTCAGTTTATGACGTCTCCCTTTGTAGTATTGTCAATTTTAATAAATGACACGGAGGTTTCGCTTATCTCTTGGTGAAACATTATGTTGAAAACTATAAAATTGAAAATTAACACACTTGATTTAAATTTCACTGAATATATTAAAAACTCAACTTTTTTAATATACGTTTATATACTCAACGTTTTTAAAATATGAAACTCAAGTCAACTGTGTTAATTTTCAATTTTATAGTTTTTGTCAATTTTAGGTGATCCATACCACAGAAAAGTTTGCAAAATTCTTAAAAAAAATTGTTTTTCGTTGAAAATTATTCATATTGGCAAAAACTGTAGTGCTGGATTTTCAACAGTTTTGCATAACGATTTTTTTTTGAGGATTATGAATTTGTACTTCAGTGAAATAGGCTCTTATTACTATGAAGGTATAGTAGAGCACTATGATCAGTTGAATTTGCTTGACAAAATAATATTATATATATATATATATATATATATATATATATATATATATATATATATATATATATATTCGTTATAAATACTCATCTTTAATCAACAATCAATTATGAATTATCATGAGCTAAAGGATATTCTCGAACTTCTTCCTTTTTTAGCTACACGTAACTGTTTCAAAAACTTTTCCGAAATTTCATGATTCAAGGAACGAAACTGAGTTTGTTAATTTCATTTCAGACTGGATTCAGCCGAGGCATCAGCTTTGGTAACGATGATTTCTCTTTGGAAAGTTTGGATCCTCTGAAGAATTGATTTATGCTGCTCCAATGCGGCAAGAACCCGAAGAGCATGTAGATTTATTTGTACCGTCTCGCTGCATATAGTGTTTTATGTTTCCTTATTTTGGAATTGAAATGATATTAACTAATGTAATTTATGCATAGATGAAGAGTACTATATTTTTCGAATTTAAATGTTATGTAATATAGGATATATTTACACTTTGAATATTTTAATTATAAGTATTACCCATAGTAATTGATTATTTGTCTTGTGTCCAAAAAACCTTTATATCAGCAAGAATATTTCATTCAAATATTCATGCCTTCATTCTGGAGGTTTAATGTCTACAACAGCGATGTTACGGAGCTTCGACTTCGACTACCATAAGTCTGAATATTTTCAATTCGGATGTTTCAATCGGAGGTTTTGCTTAAACAAATAGTGACTATACTAACGGGTGTTTTTATAGAATAAGTTAACATGCTTCTCCAAGTTGTAACAACTAGATATGAACTAAGACAAGAAAAATTTTTGTCAACCCTCACAAAGGTATAATACCTGTGGAGAAAGATACTGTAAATATTGTTTCATATATTATTATTTATACAGTAAATATTATTATTTTATACATTTCAATCTTAATCTCCACAATTATCTGATACATTCAACTATATACCTAATATTCCATTGATCAAAGTATTACAGTAGACCATCCCCACTTGAGATATCCATTTCTTTAAAGCTTTCTTAATTTTCACGTTATTGACCAATGACCATCTCTTTCACGTACATAGGCAATTTGTTGAAAATTCTAGGCGCTAAATAGATTGACGAACGTTGACCAATTGATTTTTTAAACTTAGAAACCTCCAGAGAAAGGTGACTATATCTGGTATTCAAACCATGCTCAATTCGTTTCGAATCACTTATGTTGTTGAACGTATGTTTCATTAACGTGTAGCAATACAACTGATTTAGGTCCCACACTTCAGCTAACTTAAACAATTCATTCGTTGGGTATAGCATGTTCTTTTTGTACATTACTTCAAGTAACCACTTCTGTTGTATTATTAGTTTGTTCAAAGTAGTTGAATATGCGTATCCCCAAGCAATTATTCCATATCGCCTTTGTGACTCGGCAAGGCCGTGATATATCATTTTCAAGTGAGTACTCCCTATTATACAGGCCAGATATTTGAATCTAGGAATCAATCCTCTGAGCTTCAGTATCAACTTATTAATATGTGCATCCCATTTCAATCGGGAATCAAGAATGACACCCAAATATTTGGACTCGTAAGAACAATTAATTTCAAAATGTTTGCCATCGGTGTTTGTAATTCTCAGTATATCCGCAGCAGGTAAAGTTCTGCTGTCTATTGCAAATGGCATATATTTTGTTTTTCGTAATTAACAGTGAGAAGATGTTGATCTAACCAGTTCTTAACCTCAATGAAATCTCTTTGAACCAACTCTTTGAGTTGTTCCCAGTTTTTTCCTGAATAAAAAACAACAGTATCATCCGCAAAACTTATGATATGCTCACTACAAGAGTCGCCAATCCTTGCCAATTGCTTTCTTCCTTCTAAGTATCCAGCAATTAACCGCACACAGACATCTTCAAATTCTAAATATCAATACATATTTTATATTTCCTAGTATCATATTTTTAAATAATATTTTTCATATTCATGTTTCGACTAGTTTGAATTTGAATGTGTAATTTGATGAATGAGAAATGCACTTAGGTTTTTTTTTAATTCTAATCGAAATTATTTTCTCATCCAGCCGACAAATCCTTGATTTCAAACTGATGTAGTTGAGCACAGAATTTTTTCAGAAGTTTCATCATTTCAATTATCTTCATATTCATTGTGACATCGAAATCATATTTTGTGCGTAGGTTTTCATTTCATCTGACTCAGTTGCAAGGAAATAACGAAGCCTCGTTAATTTTTCCAATGCATTAAATTTTCTTGCAAACTGGGTATCCCAAAAAAATCGGAATGGTGGAGTACAATCAAGTGTTTTAGTAGTCTGGTCTTATCTCTGTGAGTGCAGGTTGATTTATAGAACTTGGAGGCATAATATAAATGAGGTTGAACTTCTTGCTATGAACTTGAAGAAACTTTGTCTGTTCAGCGCTAAATTAAGAGGATGGATGATATAGAAATGAATGTTTTTCCTTATTGAGATATTTTAACACAGGTTTCAATACGAATCTGTTCGTCCTCGAAATAATTAGATATTCGATTAGAACAAGTGGTCTAGGATAATTATTATTATTCTAGATTTTATGTGAAACTAGCTGACACGGCGAACTTTGTACGCCCATTTATTTTCTCTGAATATTTTTCAAAAAGCCGGAAAGACATATTCTACTATTTATGTTACATTATCTTATTTTTAATATTTATCCCGTGTGGAGCCAGGGACTTACTCACTTACGAAGGGACTGCAATACTTCTTGTTATTTCAAATCAGTCGAATTATCAAAAAATTCCTATATTAACACATTTGATGTATTGAAAGTTATTAACTTGTCCGTTCTATAGTTGTACTTGTCCCATATGCCTCATCATTAATTATACGAGATATTTGCTCCATATAAGTCAAAAAATGTTCAGAATTTAGTACATTTCCGGAAACCAATGAATATAGTAGCTCTGGTGGCTGTAGCAATAGCGACTATTTGAATTGACTCTTCGCGCAAGATTATGTCGCGCGATATCATTTGTAGTATTTTCTTATCAATAACAATTAAACTTTGTCTTCCAATATTGACACACAACGTTCATTGATCCAATAGCAAGGATTTGCTTTGAACTGTAGTCTATTTCAATGTTATAATTGAATGCAGAGGTCGATAGGAGTTAAACGCAACCTTTTCATATTGTTAATTTCGATTCTCCTCAACTTTATAATCAGCTTCGCGTTGCTCGTCAGTTTGACTTGCTCTTTTATATCTTTGACTTGCTGCATTGCGAGTTCTGCAACTTAAGTTTGTACATCTAATAGCTATCATTCTTAGAAACGAAATTTCAAGTGTAAATCAAAGAAAACTATGTATTCTTCTTGATAATCAAATATACCACGTGCTATGTTAGTAACGTGTGTTTTAGTGTATTTAAACTTACCAAAATTTTATATTGAATTGAAGTTTTAATATTAGTCGGGATAGCTCTGAACTAACCGAAATGTGTGATATTCAGTTTTAAAATCCTCTTTTCGAGAATTAATAATTGATACTTTCTTATATTATCAATTAAGTGTTCTCAAGTTTTCTGAATATACACGCAATTTTTTCCTTGACCATAATAAGCACAACAAAAAAAAGTAGTGAAATCGGTCCACCTACTAAATGTTGACTCTACATTTCAGTTAGAAAACGTTTGTATGGGAAAAGGGAAATGGGTTGGTTTTAAAGTTTTCCTGGAAATTATCAGAATATTTCATGACGTAAACATCATCCTTGGACTTCAATGAACATTTCGAAAAAAGAATTGGTAAAATTGATCCAGGCGTTGTTGAGTTATGCGCTTACCAACACATTTTGCGATTCATTTTTATATTATAGATATTGTCTAAATGAACTAAAATCGTGAACGAATGAGTATTTTTGTTATACGACGATTAATTGCAAGGAGCATTCGAGGTTACAACGCTCGTATCGTTCTGTTGTAACTCAAATAATCTTACCCGTTTAGTATTATGTATACACTACACTGTATGTGTATTTTGAAAAGGTCGAACTTTTCACTTATGGAATTAACACAACCACCCACATACTTCTGGTTTATTTGAAGAAATGCAATTATCATCATCTATTTCCAAACAAGTGACACGATGAATATTTTCTCCTCCTATCTCTCGTTAGCAATACATTCGTAAACGAATACACCATTTTTTTATAATTCGATATTCATAAAGAATTAATGTGGAATCATTGTCGAATGTCATGGTTTTGTTGAAGTGGAAGAAAATGAACTTATTTGACAATAAATTGCAAATACAGCGATATCAAGATATTCAGAGAAAATAATGTTGAAAGGAACACGGTCATTTGTCGATTTGAAAAGCTATGAGAAAATGAAACCACTGGAATCCACATGAATCAGTGGAATACGTGGGATTGGAAACTTTTCATCAAATTAAATTTGATTTAGATGTAATCTTCTACTCCCGTGAAAACTGTACGAAATCGTCATAATTTAATCCGAAAGACTTAAAATTCATCAGAAAGAACAGATAGAATTTTATGATGCTGAGCTAATCAGATCAATATTGAACAAACCTCAATTGTATATGGAAAAGTTATCCTGAAAAAGTAAGGGAAGAATGCGTTATTTTCCACAACTAATTTGTTACCAAGTAGGTAACGGTTGTTTTTTTTAGAGGTTTAGAACTTTAAGTTGGCATAATTGTTGAAGAATGCGATCGATTTAACAGCCGGAAGTGATTTATTCTCAGTTTGGTTTGGCAATTCATCACGAATAGACTCACGCCTGAAAAACGCTTGCAAATAATGCAATTTTATTTCAAATATATTGGTTCTGTGCGGAGTACGTATCGCGCACTACGTCCATTTTACCAGAAGCACACTTCTGGTTGAATGACTACCTTAACAAACAAAACTGTCGTATTTGAAGTGAAGATAATCCTCAAGTGTATGTCAAAACACCGTTACATCCAGAAAAACTGACTCTTTGGTGCGCTTTATGGGCTGGTGGAATCATTGGTCCGTACTTCAAAAACGATGATGGCCAGAACGTTACAGTCAATAGTGATCCGTATAGAGCCATGATTACTAATTTTTTCATTCCTGAATTGAACAACCATGATGTCCAGGAGCTGTGGTTTCAACAAGACCGCGCAACATGTTACACAGCTCGTGCCAGAATCGATTTATTGAAAGACACGTTTGGTGACCGCCTAATTTGACGTTTTGGACCTGTGAATTGGCCTCTAAGATCTTGCGATTTAACACCACTAGGCTACTTTTAGATCAAAATAAATTTTATTTATAATTTACCTTAGTCTTCGTTCTGAAATATCGTTTTCTCTGGATTTACTGATGGCATCTATTTTTGATTCATTATTATTCATGAAATGTTCTTGAAATGGTTATTCTTCAAAATAATGACTGAATTGAAAGCTGACTCAGATTTTCTCCAAAAACAACTAAAATCTATTATATTATATATATTATATTTAATTCGTGCCATATTTTCGAAATATCAGGCAGTTATCAGATTTCATACTTCAATACTCTTCGAAATGAATCAGAATGAATCAGTAGTTCACTAAAGAATGACTGCAAACATTCATTAATAAATACGTAGAATTCGAATAGGGAAAATTCCATATATTTTTCATATTTCTGTAAAGGTATTCATATGAATAAAATATGTCTTCAATTCAGTTTGAATATAGTTTCAATTGAACTATATTCAAACTGAAACATGATATGGTTTTGAGTACATAACGCATATCGAATGAATTGTTATTGAGTAAGTTATAGAGGCTTATTGTTCAAATTTTTTTGAATAAATTTGTTTAGATAATTTATATCCAGGAAGCGGAAGAAGCTCGCATATATTATAGATTATAAACTTATGGAATATGAAGTAAGATATTCCACTCCTTTTTCCTGATTAATTCAGTTATTCAATATTTTTATATTATTCGGATATCCTTTTTCCTTAATATGATATTATAATGACCAATTTATTCTGGAATCTATCAGAATTTAACAGATATAATTGATAATATTAAATCAGTCGGGTCAAACACTATCTTCTGGAATTTACTGTAATTTGAATTCTTGTTTTTATTCAATTGCAAAACTTCTGAATTGAACTTATTACAAAACTTAACATACAAATATTACTTTTCTTCCATTTCAATTGAAGAAAAAAGAAAAGTAATATTTGTATGTTCAGAGCCGTTACTTGCTGTAAATCCATTTCTAGATGGGTATTGTAACGAAAACATTTATAGATTCACACACTTTCATCAATTGTTTTGTTTTTAATTCATAATCACGATGTTTTTTACAGACTGTATCAAAAGTCCTAAGCCATTTCCTCCATAATGTTGAAATTTACCTCACAATTGTTTACAAAAGTCTCTATGTCTAAAAAGGTGTGCTTCGGAATCATTTTAATGTAGCACATTATTATTTGCAACATTCCATTAAATGCGTTACTGTGTTAGAATTATTTTGAAATTTGAAAACACATATCTTGCAGATCAAATAATAGTTATATATAGTTTTTTGCTATGTTGTGACATGGAATTAATTAAATTACGTATCGTAATCGCTGAAAAAAAATATATTTATCAGATTCTCTACAGAATCTGTTGAATATATAAGTGTTATCTGTTGAATCGATAACACTTTCTGGAGAAATGACGTTACCTAAACTTTTTGACATTTTTCTGCCTTGACAGTCACAAATGATACCATGAAGTAATACTTTTCGGAAAGGTAACTGTCCTGTCATTTCAGTCCCTAACATTACCATTCTAGCTACCCAAAAGAATAAAATATCATGTCCAGTTTCCATCAGGCTCAGTGGGTAATATTTAGAAAATTCTTCTGTCTGAAATCCAGAGGCTTAGTCACCAGTCGTTTAATTTGAGCGTGTTGGTAAAGTAATATTATACGAAAGAATTTATAGAAACGAACGTGATTTTAGAAGACATTATTGCAGACAAACTACATCATGTAAGGCATATAATTTCAAATAACGGCTGTATATATTTAGTTAATCGGATTTTCATTGTCTGTGTATAACATTTTTGGAATAGACTTCGCAGTAATTGTAGGAATGATTTCCAATAATACTTTGTTAGATAAACTGTTGATATTCAACAATTCTAGAATTGTTGTATCTGCGTAATCGAACTAAAAGCAGTGATATATTTGAAGCAGTTAACAAAACTATAGAAGAGTACGGAGGATCGGAAGTGTTCTTGTATTGTGACTGATGGGGCAAAAGCTATGACCGGGACAGTGACAGGATTCGCGGAACTTCTAAAACAAAATGACATTGATTGCCCGTTGTTCCACTTCATCATACATCAAGAAGCCTTATGTGGAAAATCTTTGCGTCAAATGAATGTTATGAAAGTGGTTGTCAGGATAACCAATTCAATTAGAGGTGGAAGCAGAGCAACAACAGAGAAAATTTTGGGAATTTTCAAGTGAAATTGATTCAACCTATGGAGATTTATTATAACATTCAGAAATCAGATGGCTAAGTGCTGGGCCGTTCTTGCAACGCTTTTTCACTTTGAGAAAAGAATTACCTTTATTTCTAAAAAATTAAATACCATCTTACACTTCCACTTTCGTGGCGTTTTCAACTGATGTGACGCAAGACTTGAACGAATTGAATTTTGAAGTTGCAAGGCAAAAACCATAACATAGCCAACTTGTACGAACATGTGAATGGATTTAAAAGCAAACTGATATTATTCAAAACGTCTCTACAACAAAACGATTGTTTTTTCCAAGTTGTAAGGAACATTATTTAGAAAAGAAAAATTTTGAAGAATGTAATTTTTTGTACCACCTGAATTACATGGACGAAATGATCGTCGAATTTGAGCAGCGTTTCGCATTTTAAAAAATTTGATAGTGATATATCACCATTCACTCATCCATTAACGATCGCAGTTGAGAGTGTGAAAATTGATTATCACTTGGAACTGTGTGATCTGCAATCAGACACCTTTTACAAGGGAAACAGGAATTGAATTTTTCGAGCCCCTTATTGAACGTTTCTCGAAACATTCGACAATACAGGCCTTCATTGACGGATATTTCATCTGTCACTGCACTGCATCTAGCTAGTACTAATATTGATGTTGAATATATACTTAAATTCAAATACTTGAACTTATGATTTACACTCTATTCACTACATAGCATATACAGAATAATGCAGAATGCAGAATACAGAATGATTATTCTGTAAGCATCTGAATAAGTCATCTGTAACGACGAAACTCGTCATGCTATGTTCGCAACATATATATATATATATATATATATATATATATATATATATATATATATATATATATATATATATATATATATATATATATATATATATATATATATATATATATATATATATATATATATATATATATATATATATATATATATATATATATATATATATATATATATGGTTTATTTTTTACTAGGTTAATGTCATCAAATAACTTTCACAATTAATAACTATCTTCAATAATACAAAAACTTATATTTACGCGTTTCGATTATACATCGTTTTCAAAATATCTAATATCAATTCAATCTATAATTCAACTATCTTTACATAATTTATAAATCAATTCGTAGGTGTCGCGTTTGAAAGTTGGTGAATTTCTTGTGCTTACGATTGGTCTATATGGTATGTTATCTTTATGTAATTTTGGTAGTCCATATATATAGGGTGCATGTCCATTGTGGCAAATCAACTTATCTTTGATTTCTTTATTCATTATCCCTTTTTTATACCTATTATTTACCATCTTGTTGAGATTCAATTGTACCTTAGGTGTAGGATCTGAATTTTCTTTTTTATATGTTGTATTGTCATTTATTAGTTCATACATCTTCTCATTATATTGGTTTTTGGTCATAATTACAGTTTTATTGGACTTGTCAGCATTTAAAACATACAAATTATTGTTTTGTTTTAAGAATTCTTTAGTTTTCTTTGTTAAGTAATTGAAATTATTGGTCAATTGTTGTTGTCTGTTGTTATTTATAAAATTATTTAAAACGTTTGAAATTTTATTACGAATTTCAGTTTTAACTTCCTGATTCTTATCAGTAATTGCAAGTTCGACAATAAATTCATAAAAAATAATTCACAGTTTCCGGAATCTCAGTGTTAGTAAGGTTAGCAATCCAATTAGGATTTGTTTGACTATTTCCCTTGTTGTTTTCATTTTGGTAATGGATATTGTGAACCATCAACTGTTCAATTTTGTGTCTATGTCTCAATTTGATTCTATCGAATTGTTCATTATATTTATTTTGCTCATTTGTCATGAATTCACACATGAATTCGAAGTTTAAATAACCTTCCATTCTATGCTGTATATTCTTAAGTTTGCACTCTAATTGGTGAATATATATATATATATATATATATATATATATATATATATATATATATATATATATATATATATATATATATATATATATATATATATATATATATATATATATATATATATATATATATATATATATCCATCACGCGTGGACATCGATTTCAATATTTCTCTAACATTTATCCCTTGAAGGATAATGGAGACATCACATCGTACACGTTCACATATCTAGCTCTACTATAACATTCTCTTGCTTAATTTGAATTTTTCGAATGAATGTTCTAGTTTTCGTTTTCTTAAATATTTCATTCAGTGGAATAAGCACAAAAAATTTCATTTTATTTATCTCATGTGAAGCCAGGGACTCACTTACGAAGGGACTGCAATACTTCCTGTTATGAGTCGAATTGTCAAAAAATTCTTATATTAACACGTTGAGGTATTGAAAGTTATTAACCGGTTCGTTCTTTAGTTGAATGGCATGTTCTTAACTTCGTATCAAATACCTACTACGTGTCTCATATATCTCATCATTAATTATATGAGATATTTGCTGGATATAAGACAAACAACGTTCAGAATTTAGTCAATTCCCGGAAACCAATGAATAATGAATATGAATGATGTACCAATAAATGATTGGTACATCCACTGACCAATAGCGTCAGTGGATGTACCAATAGCGTATATTTGAATTGACTTTTCGCGTAATATTTTGTCGCTAATAATTTTGATCATTGGAGGTATTTTCTTATCAATAACAATTAAACTTTGTCTTGCAATATTAACACACAACACTCATTACAGCAACGATTTGCTGTGAACTGTAATCTATTTCAACGTTATAATTTAATAAAGGTTGCAAAACTTCAATTTAATGCAAACTTCATTCCGAACTTCACGTTGCTCGTCAGTTTGACTTGGTCTTTTATATCTTCAAATTGCTGCTTTGCGAGTTCTGCGATGTAAGTTTGTAAACCTAATAGCTATCATTTTTAAAAGCAAAATTTCACTGTAAATCAAAGAAAACTATGTATTCTTCTTTATAACTAAATATAGCACATGCTATGTTAGTAACATGTATGTTAGTCTGTTTAAACTTACCAAATTTCCATTATAAAATTGAAGTTTTAATATTAGTCGTGATAGCTCTAAACTAACCGAAATGTGTGATAAGATATTCAGTTCTTTTACATCCTCTTTTTGAGAATTAATAATTATTTCTTACTTACATTATTGATTGAGTATTCTTAAATTTTTCAATTTTACACGTAATATTTGAAATTTTTTTCCTGACAATAACAAACGCAACAAAAAAATTTGTGAAATCGATCCAGCCGTTGACTCCATATTAGAATTATGTACATTACTCTACATTAGAAACTGTTTGTATGAGAAAAAGAAATTCGGCTGTTTTGAGGTTTTTCCCGGCAATTATTGTCAATATTCAACGTTGACTCCGAAGAGTAGGCAGGTTAAGCCTTCGGAGTTAACTATTAGAAACGATTTGGCTCGTGGATTAGGCAGATTGAGGCCACGCAACCGAATTATTTCTTATCGTTCCTAGTTTCCCTCATTTGGTTCTTGGAGTAGGCAGGTAACCTTTCCTCATTTTCCTTCATTCAGTTTGTGGAGCAGGCAGATTGAGGCCACGTAACCGAGTAACCCTTACCTTTACTAATTTATTCTAACTCCTGAAGATGGCTTCACAACGGAAACCGAAACGTCGAGATTATATAAATCTAGAACGCGGCTCATTCCGAGAACCAAGTTTTATACATACTTCTGACCGCGGAAACCTTTCTGAATATATATATATATATATATATATATATATATATATATATATATATATATATATATATATATATATATATATATATATATATATATATATATATATATATATATATATATATATATATATATATATATATATATATATATATATGTGTGTGTGTGTGTGTGTGTGTCTGTGTATAAGTGAGTGAGAATCAAGTGGGTGATATATCCAGATCAGATTTATTTCCTTATTGTTCCTATTATTATTCCTTATTGTGTTGTTGGTAGTTCAATATGATACGACAAGTTGACAATTGAAAGAAAAGTGAAACAATGGTATTCAAATAGAAATGAAAATTGCAAAATTACTCAACACTTTCTACATCATCATTTTCTATTCTGATTGATTGTGCCACAAAAATTAAATCACATCATATGTTGCATGCTATTTTCACTTCACTGACGACGCATGGTGTACTTTTTATAATCACTCACTCGAAATGCTGGGAACGTTTATTGTTTGGGAATTCGCGTTCACTTTCTAACCTACCATGCCCAAGGCTCGATCTGTTTGTTTTCCACCATCACCTCATCGGATCATGTCGTATAATTTCTATTATGATAGGATAAGAGATCGCGCGTTCGATTCCGAGAAATTGAAGACCATTCACTTTCAATTCCACGGATTTTCGAAATGCAACTTGGATTATCATGAAAGTTTTTACAAGATTAAAAACATAAGTTTCACTAGACAAGAATATTCTAATGCAAAATGCGATCTCATGAATTAGTAAATTTTCTCTCAGAAGCACGATTAATCTCGCCTTCTATTTAGACCAGTGTCAATAATTTTGAAAATGGTAAAAAGTGAAAAAAGTAATAGTAGGATGAAACTCATTAAAAAAGAACTAGAATATAACAAAAATGAAATTAAAAATTATTTACGGGCGATCTGAGGTCGGGAAGTGCAAGGGGTGAGTTTTTAAGGGTAAAAATCGGTGTACCCCGGAAAAAACTACAAGTCCTATGGAAAAAATTGAATAACAAAGTTGTGGGTAATAAAGAGACCTACAACTTTTGTAATTACACGTTTTTCACATAACCTCAAAATTCATGTGAAAAATTCAAATAATTATCTCACAAAATTTGGTGGAAACTTACCTTTCTATGTCCTAAAGACACTGTAATTTTTTTGATTTGAAATATTAATTTTTTCACCTAATTTTGACTTAATATCGAAAAAACTCCCTAATTTTCAATCAAAAATTCTCGCGCTAAAATATCAGCTTTTTAAAAAAAAATCGGGGAGTTTTTGTTCGTTGAATTCTCTTCTTTCTGATAATGTAAAAAAATATATACATTACTATGGTAAATGTTCTCAGAAAATGCAAAGAAAGAACTCGAATCCGAGATTATTTTTAATCACTATGTACAATTTTGAGCTATTTAGTGAAATTTACGGTTTAATTACTTGAAAAACGTGAGATTCTATGTTACATTGATAAACAAAAATATTACAAATCCATAAATCATAAAGATTCCAAGAAATATAGGATTTAAAGGGGGAAAACATTTCGGATTCGAGTTTTTTTCCTCTCTTTGCATTTTCTGGGAACATTTAATATAGTAATGTATTTATTTCTTTACATTATCAGAAAGAAGGGATTTCAACGAACAAAAACTCCCCGACTTTTTTTTAAAAGCTTATATTTTGACGTGAGATTTTCGATTGAAAATTAGGGTATTTTTAGATATTAAATCAAAATAAGGTGAAAAAATGAATATTTCAAATAAAAAAATGACAGTTCTTTAGGACATAGAAAGTCAAGTTTTCACCAAATTTCGTGAAAAAAAAACAAAAAACCAAGAACTTGATTATTTGAATTTTTCACATAAATTTTGAGGTAATGTGAAAAAAGTGTGAGAACAAAAGTTGTAGGTCTTTATTACCTACAACTTTGTAGGGCTTTATTACCTACAACTTTGTCATTCACTTTTTCCATAGGACTTTTAGTTTTGCCGGAAATCGAGGTACACCGTTTTTCACCCTTAAAATCTCACCCCCTGCACTTTCCGACCTCAGATCGCCCGTAAATTATTTTTCCTTTCATTTTTGTTATATTCTCGTCCTTTTTCAACGGGTTTCATACTACTATTATTTTTTTTTGTTTCAAAAATTATCGACCCTGGTCTAATTTTGGACTGCTGTCTTACTCAATATGTAGGGTCATGTTCCACTCTTACTTTTATGCTTCTCATCTCTCTTCTTGGTATGATTTCGCCAATAGGTTGCTATATTAATCGCAATTGCCTGTTTTCAGATTTGAAGATTTCGTTGGAATGCTTCAGATTATATCAAAGTCTTTCAGTGTTAATTTTCACTAACCTTGATATTTATCTAATTGAACTAGTAATTCAGACAGAAATGTCCTGATGGTTCCTTTCATCTTTTGTGTACTTTTTCGCATGGTCTTGTCTAGTTTTCTGCTAATGAAATGAGATTCATATCAGTTCCAACCAATTTCTCACCTATGGTAATTAGCTGTCAGGCATCATCTTATATTCATTGTTAGGTTCAGCGAAAATATTTTCGATATCATAATTTAGATCAAGGTTATTCAGTTTCATCAAGGTCCACATGATCCTGCTCAGTTTTCAGTCAACAGAATAAGAACTTCTCCATTTTTCCACTCCTCATGTCCTCATATACTCCTCAGGAACTCCATATGTCCTCCAAGCACAACTGTAAATGTCTATGAACAACTGTTTGATGCAATGCAGTCACTTTACTTTCTGTACGAACATAAAGTTATTATTCTAGGAGATTTTAACATAACAGGTTATCTCAATAACTTTGCTATTATTTTTAACATTACTCAATTCAATTTTGTGCACAGCAGCTACGATAAACCCATTAAAAAAGAACGAGAATACAACAAATATAAAAGAAAAAATAATTTACGGGCGATCTGAGGTCGGAAAGTGCAAGGGGGTGAGTTTTTAAGGGTAAAAAACGGTGTACCTCCATTTTCGGCAAAACTACAAGTCGTATGGAAAAAAATTAAATAACAAAGTTGTGGGTAATAAAGAGACCTACAACTTTTTTAATTACACGTTTTTCACATAACCACAAAATTTATGTGAAAAATTCAAATAATCAAGTTTTTGGTTTTTTAGTTTTATCTTATGCAAATAAATGTTTTCTTCACAAAATTTGGTGAAAGCTTACATTTCGATGTCCTTAAGATACTGTAAATTTTTTGATTTGAAATATTAATTTTTTCTCCTTATTTTAACTTAATATCGAAAAAACACCCTAATTTTTAATCGGAAATTCTCGAGTCAAAATATAAGCTTTTTAAAAAAAGCCGGGGAGTTTTTTTTTGTTGAACTATTTTCTTTATGATAATGTAAAAAATATATACATTACTATGGTAAATGTTCTCAGAAAATGCAAAGAAAGAACTCGAATGCGAAATTTTTTTTTTGATTACTATGTACAATTTTGAGGTATTGAGTGAAATTAACGCTTCTAAACTAACAACTGTTTGATGCAATGCAGTCACTTTACTTTCTGTACGAACATAAAGTTTTTATTTTAGGAGATTTTAACATAACAGGTTATCTCAATAATTTTGCTATTATTTTCAACATTACTCAATTCAATTTTGTGCACAGCAGCTACGATAAAATTCTTGATTTGGTATTTTATAAACGTGATTGTGAGGTAGTGAAATTTTTTGATCCTTGTGTGCCTGAAGACTCTCACCATCCAGCACTTTAGGTACACTGCTAAAACATTAGTTAGAGCAGAAAATTTCCAGATATAACTTGATAAATGTTATAACTTTCGTAAAGCGAACTATCCGATGATATATGACCTGATATGTAATGTTGACTGGAACTTTCTGGAGACAGCTTGTAATGCTGAAGATGCGTGTAGCTATTTATATGGAAAGTTATACAGCATATTTGATAAATAAATATGTGCCGATGCTTAGTGAGAAACACAAAAATCGATATCCTCCGTGGTTTAATTCTTTGGTTATTAGATTATTCGGTTATGATTGTATTCGTTGCAAAGCAAAATGTCATATCCTGTTCAGAAAAACTAGCAACCATGAAGTGTAAATCGAATTATCCAGATTGAGAGACAAAATTAAACTGATATTCCTCGTTTCTACAGTGATTACGTTAAATCTCTTGAATGAAATATAAATCGGAATCCAAATAAGTTCTGGACATTTTTAAATAACGTGAAATATAGTACAACGGTTTCAAACGAAATGAGTTACAATGCTAAATTGCTACATACTCCAGAATCAATATTGAATGGCTTCGCAGATTATTTTAGTAAATCATACATAACATAATCACAGTTTGATAGAGAAAGAACAAGCAACACATCGGCTCAGTTATTAAATATATCCGAATTCAATGAAAACGAAATTTTGCTGGCTCTTGAAAAAGTGAAACCTAAAAAGACAATCGGCCCTGACAATCCCTGCCCTTATTTTAAAAAATTATTTTATTGTTCGCTGATAATTTCAAGATTTTTTATTAGGTTTCCAGCATTGATGACTGTGAACGCATTTCCAGAAACTGGTGTAATATTGTAAATTAGTCTGATCTCAAAAAATTAACCCTCAACTTCTCGAAAGTACACTTCGTTTTCCACAAAGTATAATTTGATAAATTTCAACTATGAAATTGGTAATAATATTTTGGGAAGACTCAAAACATTTATTGACCTTGGCGTAACCTTCGATCCTCAACTTACTTTAGTGCCACATATCAATGGTACAGTAAACAGCTGCCAGTAGAATGTATGGTTTCATTATTATCACTGGTAAGGAATTTAGCAATATATCAACACTGAAAACATTGTATTGTGCTTTCGCAGATCTAAACTTGAATATGGATCAACAGTCTGGAATCCTGGTTATCAGTAACATATTGATCAACTGGAGTCTATTCAACGAAAGTTCTTGAAATTTTTGAGCTCAGAATTGATGGAATATATCGACCTATAGGCATACAACATGAAACACTTACAAGGCGACATAATGTGAACACACTCAGTGCGCAAAGGAAATGCCATGCAATAATCTTCTTGCATAAAATAATTAACAATAAAATGGAATGTCAGGAATGAGTGCAAGAGCTTAACTTTATGGTTCCAAGAGTTTCTTCCAGAAGCGAATTCACATTCTACCCTCCAGCAGCTAGAACGAATGTTCTAAAATTTTCCAACTGGATATTTTTGACTTTTCTGTTACTCATATGCAATTTTCTTTGATATGCATAATCTCTGCTAGAACAATCATTTATGTGTATTCACGTACAGGATTCATTTTCAAGCATATACTTCTATGTGTTAATATGTGAATGTATATTTGTGTGTTTATCTTTATATGTATGTATAAGTTTGGTCCGCAGTAAAGTTTTTTTTTCTTATAATTATATTTCATTTTATCAGTTGTGATTTCATATCACAAACTCTTTCTTTCAAAACTGAACTTTAAAATTTTGAAAGTACAAAATTGAAACTTTTGTACTACCAATCTTGTTTTTAGTATGTAGTAGTCTTTCATGTTTTGTAATTAGAACCTGTCCTGTAAAACAGTGCATGTTAAATGAAATAAAAATATAAAATAAATTTCTCCTAAGTTCTTCTCAATGATGAACATCTATGGGGTATGCTCTTTTAACCATTGCTAGACTGAATGAAAATATTTTCGATCCCGCAGTTAAGATCGACATACTCAGTTATCAAAATAGACATGATTCTGTTCAATTCTCAGTTCTCCTCATCCTCAATCTTTTACCAGAGCGGAGGAGCTATAAGGTATTATCCGATAACCATTATTAGGTTTAGTGGAAACATTTTTGATCCTGCAATTTGGATCTGCATTCATCTGATTTCACTGTTATCATCTCACGTAATGGGAAAGATGTATCGCGAGAGGACGTATCGATTTTCTGTAAAGACGATATTGGGACTATATGCAAGGCGTAGTAGTCTTTATGTAGTACAAGTTGTACTGAGATGTGCTTTTCTCATAGTTTAGTGTGCTTGGAGAGCATTTTAGTTGGCCAATAATTTACTTCACAGTTTTGACAGGGAAAATCTCTTGAGCTTTCGCACCAGAACGTAATGCCTTGTGTAAGTTGGAAAACTGCTGGATGAAATGTTGCTTACATACTTACCCAGTTTTTGTTCAATCTTCCAAATTGTAGAATTATCTATTTTACTCCAACTATTTCTGTTATGGTATGTACTTTCTCACCGCAAATTTTGAACAGTAAGAATTTCAGTTAACAGTCAAACAGTTAACAGCCAGACAAGGAAAATCTCTAGAGCTCTCGGACAAAACCAGAAAGTAATGCCTTGTGTAAGTTGGAAAACTGGTGGATAAAATATTGCTTACATACTTAGCTAGTTTCTGTTCAATCTTCGAAATTGTACAATTATCTATTTTACTCCAACTATTTGAATTATTGGATGTACTTTCTCAGCGCAAATTTTGAACAGTAACAATTTCAGTTAACAGTCAAACAGTTAACAGTCAAATTTGTTTGAAAAGCAAAAGTAAAAAGAAAAGAGAAAGAGATTTACGTGACCTATCAAAGTAATAGCTTTCAAGACTATAGAACAATTTGAAATCAGATTTATTGCGTGCAATCATTAAATTGTTGTGTTATCCAGTATTCGCTTCAGATTAATTAGAACTAGTCTCAAATTGGAGGTAGTAAGACGTTTTATAAGTTGAAGTAAAATTCTAAAAGAAGAAACAAAATCGAATTTGCATACGTCCGAAATTACTTCATCACAGCGGTATGGATACTGACGCTGAAATATTCCATATTTATACTGTAATACTAAATTATGAAACTTTAAATAGAATTAAAAAAGCTAATTACTCCACTTTTTATTCAGAATGTATGTTAAAAATATTCGAGGAAAATGGTAGAAAAATGAATGAAATATTTGATATGCAAATACTGGGTAATGAATTCATGAATCCAAATTGAATAAGTCCAATTAAATGACTAATTTTTTGATTCCGATTGGTACTTAGATTCTCTGGAGATTTTCAGTTTTCTTTTCGAGATTACAGATTTTTGGAATTAATGTGTTAAACATCATTCAATTTCTTTTTCATTGTAGGTTTTAGACAGTTTTGGAATTTTGATAGTAAAATTGCGAAGTTTTCACAGGTTTTCAACTATTAATTGGGTGTGAAATCCTTAACAGAAATTTAAGTCTCCATCTATGATGCTGATGTTAAATAAAAATGTTTTCATGAGATAATTACGCAAAGCAATTCGATTAGCAAAATTGAACAATGGATGCTTTCCTTTTCACCTTCAAAATTTTCCATGGTCATATACTAACAGAGAAACTTTCATGGGCTAAGAGAAACACCGTACCGGAAGCACCAATATAAAGTTGAAAAGTGGGATGGCGCCAAAATCTTCAAATCCGGTGCTGATCGATCCAGCTGCTGGCACCATGGACCTAGACGTTCGACCTTGAGAGTAACAATCATTATAATCGAATAATAATAAAGACAAGGAGTCACAAGTTCTAGGGCATACTTTCACATTATATACTTTCTTCAGTTCTCCACCTCTGCTCGTGCCAGCGATTATAAACTTCGCACACTCTGTTTATGAGAAATCGAATGTCATTATATGTTGCAAGTCTCAAGAAATCTCTTCTATATATATATATATATATATATATATATATATATATATATATATATATATATATATTTATTTATATATATATATATATATATATATATATATATATATATATATATATATATATATAAATATATATATATATATATATATATATATATATATTTATTTATATATATATATATTTATTTATATATATATATATATATATATATATATATATATTTATATATATATATATATATATATATATATATATATATATATATATATATATATATATATATATATATATATATATATATGTATATATATATATTTTATTTTATTTTTTTTTTTTTGAAAGTTTTTAGCAATAACAGGCTTTTTAATATGAAAAAGTTTATTTTTGTTGACGTTTCGTTGTTATATTACAACTTTGTCAAAACCAATGAATAATTGAATTTATTATAAAAGCATAAATTCAATTATTCATTAGATTTGACGAAGTTGTAATATAACAACGAAACGTCAACAAAAATAAACTTTTTCATATTAAAAAAGCCTGTTATTGCTAAAAACTTTCAAAATGAATATCTTAAACAGGCAATAAATCAATTTCAAGAAATATATATATATATATATATATATATATATATATATATATATATATATATATATATATATATATATATATATATATATATATATATACATATTGATAATTTATGAGGCCGATACTTGGAGAGAATTAATATCCATAATAAAACAATATTTAGAATTTTCTCATAATTTAATATCAAATATGCATGACGACGTTTCGAAGTACTACTTCTTTATCAAATGCTGGATTAATACTATATGTAATTTTACAAAGTCAATACTTATAGCTATTTTCACAGAACATACCAGGTATGTTCTATGACTAACTTGGAATGAGGACCATAGAATACACTGATATTTAACAAAAGGATCGTATACCTGGAAATGAACACAGAAAATCAATTTCTTAAGTCAGGTATTCCAACTAAATGTAGGAAAGATACAAATATACAACTAAAATGTCTAAGAACAAATAAAGGAAAGTTAAAATTTTTGAACATAGAACATAAAATTTAATGTAAATTAACTAAAACATAGGTAATCAATCTGATCTGCTAACTGAAATATTCTTACTGAACATCTTAGTAGAGGGCTAGTGTTAACCTCTAACTGGCTATTGAGTAAAAGTCCCGAAATTTTGAATTTATTAATATGTAATGATTTTAGAAAATTTAGCTTGGAACATTTATTTTCTCTATTCAATATTTCAAAGTCGGAACTAAATTTATGACTTTCTTCTAATAAATAGTTAGCATTATTAGTTAGAGGTTAACACTAGCCCTCTACTTAATATGTTCAATAAGAATATTCCAGTTAGCAGATCAGATTTATTACCGTTGTTTTAGTTAATTTACATGCAATTTTTTGTTTTAGGTTAAAAAATTTTAACTTTCCCTTTTTGTTCTTTGAAATCTTATTTGTTTATTTGTATCTTTCCTACATTTAGTTGGAATACCTGACTTAAGAAATTGATTTTCTGTGTTCATTTCCAAGTATACGATCCTTTTGTTAAATAGCAATGTATTCTATGGTCCACATTCCAATTTAGTCATAGAACATACCTGGTATGTTCTGTGAAAATAGTTATAAGTATTGACTTTGTAATATTACACATTGTATTAATACAGCATTTGACGAAGAAGTAGTACTTAGTAACTTCGTCATTCATATTTTATATTAAATATTGTTTTATTATATATATATATATATATATATATATATATATATATATATATATATATATATATATATATATATATATATATATATATATATATATATATATATATATATATATATATATATATATATATATATATATATATATATATATATATATATTTATTTAGCTGAAGCTATACAAAAAATCTACATATTTTGAACTGCCAATTTCCAATTATATACCTATCTCATTATTTAAAATATACTTTCTAAGATCACGCTTAAATGTCTTCATACTATATAAATATATTCGTAGTGGCCTCTTATTTTGCCTATACCCATAACAATTTATATATATTTATTTATATATATATATATATATATATATATATATATATATATATATATATTTATATATAATATTTATTCAGCTGAAGCTATACAAAAAATCTACATATTTTGAACTGTCAATTTTCAATTATATACCTATCTCATTATATGATATATTTTCTAAATCACGCTTTAATTTACTAGTACTAGTTTTCAATCTATTTGTTGAATTATTGAAAGCCTTAAATCCGTCATGTATATGCTATTTTAAGATTTAGAGAGCTTACAACTTTGGATATAAAAACTATCAGTATTTCTAATATTATACCTATACACATCACTGACATATGTAACATTTTTTAATTACATTACATTACATGGAAGCAACTGGTTTTTTATTTTCAATATGAATCTATATGTATTCTTTGTTTTACAGGCATTAGCTCCAAAGAGTTCAGCATAATTTTAACAGGGGAATACCTATAATTGGTATTAATTGGTATATAAAATATGCACTTTAAATTGGTTCGCATTGCTCTATTCTGTAACTTTTGTAATTTTAAAAAATTTTATTCTTTAGTCAAACCAAATAACAATGTGGAGCAATATTCAAAATGTGGCTTCATTATCGATTTGAACAACAATAATTTCACATATCTCGACAGGTTTTTTTCCTATTCTTTTCAAAAAATTGATCTTTTAAAAAATTTTAGTTGATATGAAATCAACATTATCATTGAAACTCAATTTTTCGTCTAACATAATGTCTAAATATTTTACTCTTTCTACTCTTCTAATTTCTTGTTCAACAATATTTATAGTTATATCCTCATTTTTATTGATTTCAAGGGTTCTACTCGTACCCAAAACTATGAAGTTAGATTTTTGCACATTCAAAGATTGTCAATGCTATTGTCAAATAACCATTCATTAATTGCAGAAAGGTCTCTATTGATCCCCTCTGTCATATTCTTAATATCATTGCCACATATATAGAGCATAGTATCATCAGCGAATAAACGTATAGAACATTTTTTCACGTGAGGGACAATATCCTTTATATATAAAACATATCTAAGACAGTTCCTTGAGGTACTCCTACATCCACTTTCGTGCTATCCGACAGCATGCGATTAAACTTAACTTTTTGTGTTCGCGAATCCAAGTTCGCGAATCCAAATATATCGGGAAATGAAAATATGTATAAGTATAAAAACCAATGTTTTATATGAAAACATATATGTGCACACACAGAACATCAGAAAAATTTGAATTAATCTGGACGAACCGTCAATAATGAATACTTCACAACTCCACCTATGAGTCAATAGAAAAATCTCTCAGAGCATAGACACACCAAGCTTCACATATCTTCATATATGTACATTTGTGTATATACTTGTACATATCTTCATTTCTTTAAAAATATCACCGAATAGGGCCCTGAAATACAGTAAGAATTTGAAAAAATTGAAAACGCATCACATTTGTAAACATAATATGATGAGATCTGTCAAATTGACGTTGCGCTTTAATAGATAGACGGGTATAGAACATATGTGAGCGTTCGATGCTTGGTGTATCTATGATCTGAGAAATGTTTTCTATTGTTCCTATAGATGGAAATGTGAAGTATTCATTAATTGACGGTTCTTCACTTGGTTCATAAGAAGATTGGAGATTGAAACATTGCCTCACTTCGATCGTCGTGGTGTAACTGAAAAGGAACTGAGTTCCTTGTAGAACGAAACGGCTGTCTTGCACTTGCATCAGGTGCGGCATCGATTTCAATATGTCTTTCACATTCTTCCTTTGAAGCATAATGGAGGCATCACATCGTACACATTCACTTAGATAGCTTTACTATAACATTCAGTGTAGTTAAGTTTTAGATGGACAAACTTGAAGATGAAAAAACGTAGAGAGAATAATGAAAGTGAGAATCAGTGGTATTCACATGAAATTTTCGAATTAGGAGATTTGATCAGTGATTTCCCAAGTAGGTAGGCGATTTTATTCTATATTTTTACGGAATCTCCTAAAGGCTGCCTTCGAAAGCAGGTTATAATGTTAGCTTTTACTTCTTTCATAATTTTCTCGGCGTTAAACCTTATCCATTGTTCAAATTGTAGAGGATAAAAATAGCCTTCTTGGCGAAAAGCAATTACTGTGGAAGTCATCAATCAACCACTTCGTTTTCTTCATTAGTTACAAGAGCTTTATTACTATTAGATTTCAGTGAAGGTATCGAACAGTTCAGATGATTTATTGAACTAAACTATTCTTCCTTTTTCTGAATATCCTCGAACTTTTCATAACTTTATCAAAGCTTCGAATATTGAAGTGTTTGATGAACCAATAACCACTTTATGTCACACACTGAAATTTTAAGCATGTACGAAATGCGAATGTTAGTTTTTGCTCTCATCAAATCTATCGAAAATTCCATATCGACAAAATATTATTTCGTATCTACAACGTGGGAAGAAATCAATTTCAACTAAACAGATCAAAAATACTAACGTTATCATTTCAGTGATTCGATTCGATATGATGTCTACCAGTCGGTCTTCAGAATTATCCATTCTATTTTCCTACGTTTCTCTTTGTACTTCTTCTTCTTTGTTTGTTCCAATATTCATTGTACCACCAACAGTTTTTTATAATTTTACATTTATACATACATTTTCTGATAATCCAGATTTCACTTGTATTGTCATGGGTAATAGTACGTACTGATTGTCTTTTCCTTACATAAATGGACAGTTTGATTCAAGGATCATTGCATTTCTACCATACGCAATCTATACCAATAAATTCTTCAGATGATTTCCTGTAGTAGAGAACTTCACCTGTGAATTTTTAGTTTGCCATGGTATATGTATTTTTCTATCATTTCTCGTCTGACGTAGATTATCATAACCTGTTTATAAAAGTGTTCGTTGTACATTATTTTAGATTTTGTTAATTCTACTTCGACTCAAATATTTCAGCAATAAAGGTATCACTTGATATCTACTGGCGTAAAAAAGTAAAGTACTGACGATATTATAGATTGATCTTGTGATTCCAAAAGTCAAATATATGTATAGAACAACTTTCAAGAGGATGAAAGGGATAATTGATGAGATCTGTGAAAGAAATGAATGGGGAAATAATTTTACGCAACTTTAGCTCCAAGATGACATTCAGAAACAATCTAAAAACGAAAGATTCAGAAAAAGAGGTCTCCAAAATAATTTGAACGTCTCAGAGTTACATCTATAAATAGATACAACATGTCAATGTGAAAGATGAAAAAGGAAGTTATATATTTATACTATCTTTGAGAGATTTTTTTCATATTCTATCAACAGATATTATAATCAGTGTATTTCATCATCTATTCAAGTTTTGACTACGTCTGTATTTAAAAGAAAAATTTGGGAGTATCTTCTCGAAAATCAATAACATTATCTTACATACTACAACTGTATATCCATTTGTATTTTGTTATACTTTTGAATTTCTCCCACATAATAACGAAACTGTACCTCAACTTGTCAATTGTTATACTTTTGAAGATCAATAAAACACTATTTTACGCACTGGGACAACTGTACTTCAATTTGAAATTCATTTTTTTTGTACAGCAATTTGCAAACTGTTATCTGCTTATGAATGGTTATATTCAGTTTTTTATAAATGAACTGTTTATGTTTAATTCGGTTATGCATTTGATTTTTTCAGTTTTTTTTTTGGATTTTTGGACATATCAAATGTTTTTGAAAAATTTTTTATCAGGTTTGAGTGGCAGAACAGATGTATCGTTGCATACCATCTGAACTCCGCCCTGATATTGATTTACGTTGTTTCATGCGAGAGTTGATGAATTTGTTTTATTCTTGATACATTTTCCGCCCTTTATGAAATGATTGTATATTTCAGTAAAGTTTGATGATATTATTAGAGTTTATTATTATTATTTGTATTATTTTATTATTATTATTTTTGCTATTATGATTATTATTATTGTATATTATTAATAATTATTATTATTATTATTATTATTCCAAGATTATATTGATTACAATGAAAAATTGGAATGCCGAAGTCCAGAACATTATTGGAATGAGATTCATCTTCATCAAATGATAGAATATGTCAGGAAACATTCGGAAAACTTAGAATGCACTGAGGAAGGTATATGTTAGGATCAGACATTCAGGACATCTACGAGTACCTATTCCTTTCTGAATGAAAATGACATTTATAAGAGAACAATGTTAAATAACGAAAGCTGCAAAGAGAAAGTTGAGAACTATGTATCTAAACATTGTGCAAAAAAGACATTGTAGAGATGACCATATAATTGATAACTGCGTCTCTAAAGAACTGTTTGGTTCAATATCCAAATCAATTAACCTCATAGTTCTTCAAATTAATTAATCTGTGATAAATCTCTAGTCAGTGTGTTATATTTATACTGATTTTCCCATCTAACAGAATAGCTCATAAGAACCCAGAGTTTCATTTAATTATATCTAATAACTGAGTATACTCTCCCTTTTATTTGAAATAATAACATTCATAAGTTGCGCTGCAATTTTCTGATTACCTCGATACTCTACCGTGACAAATTTTCATAAAAGGCCTCACCTTATAATTTAGCGACTATAAAAATTTTACAACAATTAAATAGTGTAGTAGAATGATTGCTAAAATTATAGATACATCAATTCAAATTGCATATAATCAAGATCTGGAGATTTTTCTCAGTTAATATCCAGTAAGCGTAAATTTCAGATTATTTTATAGATTTCAATAAGAATATGCATTATAACACTGAAATTATACTCATTATAATCTCAATCTTAATACCATTTGTGATATTAATTGTTTTTTCTATTTGATGATGGAGCTTATATATATATATATATATATATATATATATATATATATATATATATATATATATATATATATAGCAGTTGCGTGCGTAGTGTGCGGCATAATCAAACCGTGATATATCTTAAGCAATTAACAAAACTATAGAATAGTATGGAGGATTTCGTAAGTGTTCTTGTATTGTGACTGATGGGGCAAAAGCTATGACCGGGGCAGTGACAGGACTTCAAACCTTCTAAAATAAAATGGCATTGATTGCCTGTTGTTCCCCTGCATCATACATCAAGAAGTGGAGAAAATCTATGGGTCAAATGAATGCTATGAAAGTTGTTTTCAGGATGACCAATTCAATTAGAGTTGGAAACAGGTCATTAACACATAGAAAATTTAGGGAAGTTTATGCAACCTATGGAGATTTATAATTACATTCAGAAATCAGATGGCTAAGTACCGGGCCGTCCTTGCAACGCTTTTTGACACAAAGAAAAGAAATACCTTTATTTCTAATAAATGAAATACCATCGGAGACTTCCGAATTACAAAATAAAATGCAAGATCCACAGTTCCTGACTGCTGTTGCGTTTTTAACTGATGTGGCGCAACACTTGAATGAATTGAATTTAAATTTGCAAGGCAAACACCATAATATAGCCAACTTGTAAGGACATGTGAATGGATTTAGAAGCAAACTGATATTATTCAAAACGACTATGCAACAAAACGATTTTTCTTTTTTCAAGATGTAAAGAACATTATTTACAAATGAAAAATTTTGAAGAATGTAATTTTTTGGACTTCTTCAATTACATGCACGAGATTTTAAAAAATTTAGCACTTACTCGTATATAGTAAGATATCTTCACTCATCCATTAACCATCGCAGTTGAGACTGTAAAGACTGATTATCGACTGGAACTGTATGATCTGCAATCGGACCTCTTTTACAATGGCAGGACTGAAACAGGAATTTAATTTTTCAAACTCCTTGGTGAACGTTTTCCGAAACTGACGAATTTCGGCCTAAAAATGGACTCGATGATGGTCAATACCTATCTTTGTTAAAGTGAATATTCAACAATAAGTTCATAAAATCGAAATACAGGTCTTCATTGACAGACTTCACTTAAACTTGCACTGCGTCTAGCTACTACTAATATTAATGTTGACAGAATTGTAAAAGATAAATTGATGAAAAGTAGTAAAAAATAATGATACCTATTTTACTTGTAATTTGAATTATAAATATTTTGCTGACGCCAAATGTATTTAGCCATTTTTATTGGCCCTGAGTCCCACCTAGTCTTGACAGCCGTGCTGTAAATTATAGAATAATGAATGTATAAGCCCTTGCTGATTCTTTCAAAGAATGAGCCTGAATGTTTGAACTATTCGAAGTTGGGTTCATTTGAAGTTGAAGAAATATCGACGGTTTTAGTTTGTGGTAATATTTTCGGTTTGAATTTTATTAAGTTCAAACTGAGTTCATACGTCAACATATTAGGGTTTTCAATTCAGTTTAATGTATAAAGCAAAAATAAAAGTGAAAATTTTTTTTTTATTACTCTGTCCCATGCAGATGATGGACGTTATGTAAAATGACCCGATAAATTCATGATTCGAATAGTTATTAATAAATTGCGATCTCTCTTTGGTCATATTGCACAGTTTCAGACAAATCAAAGTAATATGTATGGCAAAAAATCTGATTAGCAAAACTTTTTTAAGGTACAAAGCTGCGTTCTCCTCAACCAATTAAAAACTTTCTCTGGATCCTTGTGTTGAATGATTTGACTAATTGTTATTTACATTGTTGGATGAGTGTTGCAGAAAGTATTCGAAACATATTTCATTTAAAACGTCACGAATCTCAAATAAAATGCAAAATAAGTCACGAAAGTGTAACATGATCGGTGTTCATACACCGCGGGGTACACTGTAAAACGTGAAGACTCGATGACTCCTAGAATGGAATGTTTTTGGTTTGATGTGAAAACCCGATTTTCATTTGAATGCATTCCACTATCTAATGAAAATATTTATGGAAATCTTGATTTTTAGGAATGTTAACTAGGACATGAAGACATCTTCTGGTAATTTTGTTTGCTTGTATCAGTAAATAAAAAGTATAGGTAATAAAAAAATATTTGAAAATTCTTGAACAATTGAAATATTATTTGAATATCATCATTCATTTTCATGCTAGATTTTATTATTGCAACATTGAAAATATCTGATATTTTTCAGTGTATTTGGTTCATCCAATTATTGGTGTAGAGATTTTCTACCTGTCAGACGCTGCCTAGAGGGGCTTGATGACATTAAAGGTGGGGCGCCAAGCATATCGAGAAAAAATCAGAAAACCTGAAAATTAAAAAAATACTGAAAAAAGAATACATTCTGATATGATAAAAAACAAATTGCACGTTCTAACTATTATAAAAAAGAATGAACTAATAGAATATTACTCAAGCATAAGTAGAATACAACGTATTTATTGTTCAACCTAACAATTTTGAATTTCAAACAGGATTAAACATTACAGTTCTTCTTATATTCTTTTTTGTGAAAAAGTGACCATTTCATTGTAATGAGAGAAAATGAGGCGCAATGAGAATTGCTGTCGAATATTGTCGCCTAAATTACAAAGAGGTTGGAAAACGGTGATTTGGTGGCAGAAAAATTCTTTCAAAGTTTATATCAAAATAGATCCAAATATCCGTTCTAAAATTTTGTGATCGGAATAAACATTGAAAAAGATGACAGGTTTACATCGATAATAATGTAATTACATGTTTTAAGATAATAATTATAATTGCTTGAATATAAATTTTCCTAAGACTGAATCGGAGTGGTTTGAATAAAAAAGTTTGAAGAACTTGTTTTCCACAAATTGATATTTATATGAGCATATACGCTTTGAATATATTCATTAGCTCAGAGTGTCTCAACATTTTTGGCGTTCAGACCAGGAAAATATGTAAAAAAAAATCGCGGACCAGTGATATTTTTTTAGCAACAAAATTTTACTAGGTAAAACTCCCGCATAAAGAGTACTTATCATTATTTTTTGACAAGTAAATTTTTTCGTAGATAAAAAAATTTGACAGCATACTAGTAAAATTTCTCTGCGGACCACTGCTGGTCTGCTAGAGCTGTGGTTGAGAACAGTTGCTCTAGATCCCCTAGATCTCGAATTTCTCTAATTGAATATCGCCTTCAGGAATACTTTTTGGGAAAAACAGCTCTTTGTGCAAGAAATTTTAAATTTTATGCGTCCATTAGTTCAAAGATATTCAATTGATCAACGTCAAGATAGTTAAGTCTGCTATCTGGATTGAAAATTACATAACAAATAAATTGAATGAACCTATATCAGCTCAGTAGCTGAACAGTGTAATGACCCGATAACACCTTCGGCATGATGGTGCTGGTGGGTTCGGTTCTCACCGTTTCTTGGGCCGTTTGGAATCGTCTTTAAATTGTTACTCCGAACATCAGAGCTGTATTGATATCTGACCTCCGCTCCATTGAACAATATTAATAATGATAACTCTTAAATTGGATTCATGAAAATAGGTGGATTTCATCATTACTCAAGAAGCCCATGAGCCCAAATTTTTGAAATATTGCTTGAAAATACTTCAGCACATTAAAACCTTTCAAGTTTTTCTTCTTTTGCTTTTTAGTCTTATTTTCAAGGCTGTATTCAGGTGATTCAAGTTTTTTTCCAGTTCGTCCGTTAATATTTGATGAAACTAGTGTACTATCGCTCATTAGAGTATATTTTTCTAACTTCAATGCAATTATTCTACTCAAATAATAAAAAACTGACTTAGTTGATATATGTTTACTATGCTTGAAAAATTTAGTACTGTTGACCTGAAGATAATACTGATTCACTCTCATTTCGCCATTTATATAATCCACTTCCACTAAGTAATTACATTAATGTTTCCGAAATTTTTTACTAATTGCTTACATATTTTTTACTTTATACTCTGAGGCTAAACTTAATTTCTCATTTTTTTTCAATCACGGATATACTCGTCAGGAGTTAATTCGATTATTTTCTGGCCTTGCCACTCACTTTTTGGTAACAAACCAGTAAAACTTTCTCGATTGTCTACAGCATCCATAAACTGTTGAAAAATAACGACAGGCGTGATTCATATTACTCATATGCCAGGAAACGGATCTTGAATGTCAGAGACGGCTTAAGGTATATGAGAAGTATATATAGAACTCTAAGGAATTATTCCGATTAATTGAGTTATTCAAGAAATGAAGTGAATTGTTTGGCAGATCTTACTAATATTCAATGCTTGATTCATGAACAAAAAGGTTGAGTAACGATTTCAGACGGAGAACAACCAAATTCATTTGCACATGAAATGTCTGAGACAATTATTCGAATAAGAAATGAAATTTATATTTACCCAGCAAAGAAGACATAGGTGAGCCAAATAATGAAACACAACATATCTGTTGAGTTTCTAGCTATTTTCAACATTCTGTGCGCCAAAATTTGAGTTGATTAAAAATAATTTCAGATCATAATTATTTGTTTATTGTATAAACTGTCTGTGTTTTGAAGTCACAGAAAGGGGAGGAACCATTACTGGCTCTTATCAAAAAAGGTAACGGTAAAGTTTCAAAAGAATCATCTTATTCAGTATTTTCTCATTTAAGGCGATACAATAAGGTTTCTCTTTCAATATATCGTTTAGGTCTCTGTGTTTTAAAGTGAAAGTTTCCATGCCGAGTTATTCAATGAAATTGACTCACCTCGAAAACGAATATGATTTGCTTAAAAATTGAAAGCTCTTAAATTGAAGTTTTTATGGGATTTTACGATAATAAACTCATTTATAAGCGGCTCACCCATTTCGGTGATGACAGACTTGCGCAGTTCATTTCTCACTCAATCTATAAAGACTTGAGCACAGCCTAACTCTACTTACAAGCCATGAACTAGGAAATCTGGCAACATCCAAGCAAGACCAACAAATAATGATGCTGTAATGGCGTTGTAATGGTTTCTGGTCATTGCTGCTGAATAAATCGCTATTTAACGAGAGAAATATCATTCAAATCCAAAAATAAGTTGTGAAAAGTGCTATTGTTTGAAGTTGTGAAGAACAAGCAAAAGACATTTCCCGCAAATGTCTTATATAAACAGGAATATCTGTTGTGTTTTAAGTTGTGCTTTTTTTGGTTATACCTGGAGAGGTGGAATAATACCTAACTTTTACCATCTCATAATTGTGTAAAAACAAAAATCCGCGTTTTAGTTGTTGTGCTATTATGTGATGTATAGTGTGTAGAAAGTGCTACTGTGTTTTTTTTCAGCAACAGACTAAGGAATACCTTTGAAATTTGTATATAAATAGTAACCGATTACTGTTGTTTTGACTGAGTAGTTCAGACATTAACAAAAGCATTATTTGCTAGAATTGTTTCTCTTTTATGATTAGTAAAGTTACTTACCCTTTGTTAGATTTAGTAGTTATTTAGAACTAATCTCTTATAGGTCTTGTTCTTGATATTAGCACAAAAATTAACATGCCAAGTCATTGCTGTGTGCCTGGATGCAAGTCGAACTACAAAACTTACCTCGAGGCTGGCGAACCACCAGTTTCTGTATTTTGTTTTCCATAGGATGGTAATCTAACGAATCAATGGCTAAAAATATTCCGTAGTTTGTGCCAAACATTTTCCATAGGAAGCTCTTACTAGAGAAGGTATTCACCGTTTGCTCATCATCATTTGATCAACAGAAAGCAAGAAGGCCAATTGATCAATTTAAACTCAATTTAAATGCAGTGCCAAGTATATTTCTTTATTCACCTCTACTTATCAAAAACAGTCCACTCTTAAAGAGAATATCTAGCTGAAAGAACCAGCATTGAAGGAACGTTGTGAGAAATTGAATGAAGCCTTTGAAAACTCAGATTCAATTTGTAATTTTGTTGATTTAACATCCAATTATAAAAAAAAGATTTTTAATATGTAAATCGTGGAATATAAAAACTTATGAAACTAACAGCATTTTTTTACACTCTAGTTTTTCCATCCAACGTAACTGAATGTTCACAAATAAACAGTATACAAATTATTAATCAGATTTTAGTAGATTCAGATATGCATGTAAATGTTTTTATCAATAAAAATAAACTGTTTATCCTAATGATTCAAAATGGATTTTACAACTGAAATTAACTAGATAGTCTCAACTGGAAAATTTGCTTGCTCGTTACAAATATGATATCAGAATCATTCTACCATCCAAATTACTGTACAGATCTCAATAAAGGTTTAAAGGAATTGACGCAATAAACTTACTCTCACCTGAGAATGAAAAATAATGAAATTTATAGCTTACTGTCAATTCTAATTGATAAAGTGAACTTTTTAGTGTACATACTAAAAAAACAACATTAGAATCGCTATAACTCAGACATAGTTCTTCTTAGAAAAAAAGTGTATCATTAATTTCTATAGATAATTGTATAATCTACAATTTTTGTTAAAACTATTTTTTTATACAAAGTACCGTTTCGCAATTACTAACATGCAGTAGACCGATGTTCGAAGATCGATCGGTCTACCGGATTGAGCAGTTGCGGCGTTGCCAAGTCTATGTTCATGGCTTGTAAGTAGAGTTAGGCTGTGACTTGAGAATGCAGCCGAAGTGATGCATAATAAAGTAGCAACAACACGCTGAAAGTTGAATTTAACTTGACATATTCTGTAGCAATTACAGACATGAATGCATAACACTACTACAGAATATTCAGAAAACGATAAAGTATAATCAACCTTTTAATGTTCGGTACTTCGTTGCAAATCCCATGTTTTAACCATTTGGTGTACCTTCCATCTCCGTGACTCATTTTTTGTGTGTGTATGAAGAATTAAATCCCCTCGACGAGTCCCTTGGCGTAATGTGTCCGTGTGTATTCCCCTGTGCATTTTAATTCTAAATTGTCAAAGATTTGAAGAATAATCACCTATCAACTTATTTTCTGTTTTCTGTAAAATCTACCAGATCGACTGATTATTTTGGTTGATGACGGTTGTCGAGGAGATTCTTTTATTAACAAAAAAAAATAGGCATGCCAATTTCATTTTTGATGCCGCAAATATCATGAGATTGAATTCTCGCTTACCTCTTAGTGAATCATGATTGAATAAAAATAATTTAAATAAAACTGCGTAATTTTTCGATTCAAAACTATCAAAAAACACTTAGTTTCATTTAAATTATGTATTTAGATTTTCATCCAGTATTTGACCAATTTGAATAAAAATTTAAATCAAACCCTTGGCATAATGTTTCACAAATATATTGAAAAATGAAATAATATTACTACGTTGAGTCGACATAAAATAATGTCGATTACCTACTGACTATTTTGGCGAATGACGGTTGTCGAGGCCATTCTTTTATTAATAAAAAAAACTATGCATGCCAATTTCATTTTTGATGCCGCAAATATTATGAGATTGAATTCTCGCTTACCTCTTAGTGAATCATGATTGAATAAAAATAATTTAAATAAAACTGCGTAATTTTTCGATTCAAAACTATCAAAAAACACTTAGTTTCATTTAAAATATGTATTTAGATTTTCATCCAGTATTTGACCAATTTGAATAAAAATTTAAATCAAACCCTTGGCTTAATATTTCACAAATATATTGAAAAATGAAATAATATTACTACGTTGAGTCGACATAAAATAATGTCGATTACCTACTGACTATTTTGGCGAATGACGGTTGTCGAGGCCATTCTTTTATTAATAAAAAAAACTATGCATGCCAATTTGATTTTTGATGCCGCAAATATTATGAGATTGAATTCTCGCTTACCTCTTAGTGAATCATGATTGAATAAAAATAATTTAAATAAAACTGCGTAATTTTTCGATTCAAAACTATCAAAAAACACTTAGTTTCATTTAAATTATGTATTTAGATTTTCATCCAGTATTTGACCAATTTGAATAAAAATTTAAATCAAACCCTTGGCATAATGTTTCACAAATATATTGAAGAATGAAATAATATTACTACGTTGAGTCGACATAAAATAATGTCGATTACCTACTGACTATTTTGGCGAATGACGGTTGTCGAGGCCATTCTTTTATTAATAAAAAAAACTATGCATGCCAATTTCATTTTTGATGCCGCAAATATTATGAGATTGAATTCTAGCTTACCACTTAGTGAATCATGATTGAATGAAAATAATACAAATAAAACTGTGTAATTTTTCGATTCAAAACTATCAAAAAACACTTAGTTTCATTTGAATTGTGTATTTAGCTTTTCATCAAGTATCGGACCAATTTGAAAAAAAATTCAAATGAAACCCTTGGCTTAATGTTTCACAAATATATTGAAAAATAAAATAATAATACTACGTTGAGTCGACATAAAATAATGTCGATTACCTACTGACTATTTTGGCTAATGACGGTTGTCGAGGCCATTCTTTTATTGATAAAAAAAAACTATGCATGCCAATTTCATTTTTGATGCCGCAAATATTATGAGATTGAATTCTAGCTTACCTCTTAGTGAATCATGATTGAATAAAAATAATTTAAATAAAACTGTGTAATTTTTCGATTCAAAACTATCAAAAAACACTTAGTTTCTTTTAAATTATGTATTTAGATTTTCATCAAGTATCAGACCAATTTGAAAAAAATTCAAATGAAACCCTTGGCTTAATGTTTCACAAATATATTGAAAAATAAAATAATAATACTACGTTGAATCGACATATTTCGAGCGGTCAGCTCATTATCAAAACTGATAATGAGCTGCCAAGATTTTGATTTAAATTTTCAATCGGATGTTATCGTTCGTTTTCGAACCATGATACAATCAGTATTGTTTTAGGGTGTTTTCGGCCTTTTAGTTTCGTAGAGATCAGACAAGATTTTCAGTACTACAAGGCCCTACCAAATATTGCTGATTTTCTTAACTTTTTCATTCTGAAATGTAAAATTAGTACCTGAAACATTACTCGAATGAGTGAGTGAGTGATACGTTTTCTAAAATCTTTATGGCATTTTACATATTTATATTTATATAAAGAAAAAAGAAGGAAGTTATAAGGTCTTTTGAGCTTCTTCAACCCTAGGAACTAGGAAAAAAAAGTTTCTCATTATCTGGACAATAGATAAAGAAATATTGGATAAGATAAAATTACAATTGCCATTTTTATTGCGACTGTGGCCGACTTTGTTATGACGTGCCATTCGGTCAAAAGTCGGATTTTCAATTCATCCGCGGTTCGATGGTAAAGGAAACCACAGAAAACTTTACCCACTCGAAAGAAACATTCTCCTTCCTTTAAGTACTTGACATGTAGGATTCAATTATGGTTGCTCATTCATCGCATTCGTCTTAGTCCAACTCTGTTCGATGAGCTCAACAGTCGAAAATACGCATACGCGGATATAAAACATGGTGTTCTACATTACCAATTTCGAACTTACGCAATTATCTCTCTTTAAGACAACCTTGAGCGTCATTTTTATGCAGCTGACGTTTCAACTCATTATTTTTTGAAATCGTTTACAAATTGCTGTAAGGCTTTTTATTTTTGTTGTATTATCACACCTATTGCTCCTTTCAATTTCACAAAATGATTATGACTAGGCACAACTGATGAGTTTCTTCTGGAACGAAACAGTCTGTTTTGTGTTTCTATCAAGTGTGACATCGATTTCAATATCCTTCAACATTTATCAGTTAAAGGATGATAGAGGCATCACATCCTACATAATAATAAAACATTTATTCCCAACAGATTTAAATCTAATTACAGAAAAAAAATAACAAATTGCACACAAATAAAAAAAAATCATAAAAAATTCAACACAAAACAAAAAATACAGTATAGCGAATATCTACAACAAAAATAAATTTGAAATAAATTGAAATAGTAATAAACAATAACCAAATGGAACAAACTAAATATAAAATATTATCTACTGCAATGTCACACGTAGTCAACAGAAGATAATCAATTAAAGTTGATGAAGTCAACGAAAATAAAATGAAAATCAACTGCAATAATAATATAACTTAAATATGTCTTAGTGATATTATACATCACTATATTTTGAATATTTTTAGTAATAACAGGCTTCTTTTAATATGAAAAACTTTATTTTTGTTGACGTTTCGTTGTATTATATATTTATATAATATATATTATATATTTAATACAACGAAACGTCAACAAAAATAAAATTTTTCATATTAAAAGAAGCCTGTTATTATAAAAATATTCAAATTAAAATATATATATATATATATATATATATATATATATATATATATATATATATATATATATATATATAATAATAATAATAATAATAATAAACTTTATTTCAAATAAAGTAGACATAGGATTACGTTACATCATACATACATCCACTTGAAATGAAATTGTGTCATAGTCTATTTCCATCACTTATTACCATACGATAAAAATTCTTCTACGGTATATGGCTCAACTTTTAACAGCAATTTATATATTTCTTTCTTGAATAGTTTTAGGTTTGTTGTTTCTCTTGTCAGATTTATAATTTTATTGTAGTATTTTATACACCTATACTGTGGTCCTCTTTCTGTTAGTGACAGCCTATGTATTGGATATTTTAATTCCATTGTTCTCGTATTGTATGTCGTGGAGGTTTTAGTTTCAAAATAATTTCTATTTTTTAAGACAAATAGCAAGCATTCTTGAATGTGTACTGCTGTAGCTGTAAGTAGTCCATTTTTTCGAAATACTCCTCTGCATGATTCTTTGCATGTCATTTTCCAGATTGTGCGGATGGCTCTCTTCTGCATCTTGAGTACTTGCTCAATATTACTAACACTTCCGTAGAACATAATGCCATATCTTATTTTTGATTCAAACGTAGCCTGGTAGATTATTTTCACAGATGATGAGTCTAAATAATTTCGTAGAACACCCAGTGAATAGCAAATTGATCCCAGTTTGGTACACAAGTTTTTTATATGTTCATTCCAATTCAAGTTTTCATCTATTGTTAGACCCAGAAATTTCCCTGAGGTCTGAAGATCAAGTTTGTTGTCATCAAGCTGGATGTGGGGCGGTGTTTCAAAGCCAGCATGTGTTGTTTTTATTACTATCGCACATGTTTTCTCTATATTTAAACATAATTTATTAGATTGGAACCATTCAGTTGCCTGTTGTAGAGTATTCTGTACCAAATTTACTATCTGAGGGAAGGTGTCTGCATTTAATGAGAAACTTGTATCATCGGCATAGTTGACCATAGATGTGTTTGGACTGGGTTGAATTACATTTGCTAAGTCATTGATGAAAATAATAAAAATAATTGGCCCCAGAATGCTTCCTTGTGGCACCCCAAATTGTATGAATGCTTCCTCAGATAAAGTTCTAGTGCCGTTGTTATCAATGATTACCTGTTGTTTACGATTTGACAGATAGGATTCAAACCACCTTTTCTCCGTCTCTCTTATCCCATAGCACTCTAGTTTATTCAGTATAAAGTTGTGAAATAGAGTATCAAAGGCTTTTGATAAGTCTAGCAGTAAGGCAATTACAACTTTGGAATCCTCTAATGCATTTATTACATCAGTAATGAATTCAAATGTCGCAGTGTATGTTGATTTTCCTTTCACATATCTATGTTGTGTGGGGGTTAAAATTTCTTCTTGTATGAGGAAATTCACGAGTTGTTCGCATATTACCAGCTCTAATATTTTTGAAAATGTTGGAAGTAGACTAATTGGTCTATAACTTTCAGGTTGATCCTCCTTCCCTTTTTTGTATATTGGTTTTATCAGTGCATGCTTGAGTATGTCTGGAAATTTACCATATTTTATAGAGTTATTTATGAGATAAGTTAACGGAGAAACTATCTGATTTATACAGGATTTTACTGTCTTCATTGGAATGTCATCGATTCCAGAACTGCTTTTGTTTTTTAATTTTGCAATTATCTTTGAAGTTTCATCTTCTTTTATCAAGTGGAATTTGAATCCATTATTATGTCTAATAATTGCATGTTGAAATGGAATATTTGGGTTCTGTTTTATTTTTCTTTAGCTGTTGTTGCAAAATGGTGATTGAACCTATTTGCTATCTCTACTGGATTTCCAGGGATTTCTTTGGTATTATTAGGACTGTTTATAATTTTTGCCACAGTTTGCCAGAGTGTTTTCATTTTATTGTCAGATTGGAGAATTTGCTGCCTATATATATCCCCTTCTCATCCCTAAGCATTTTATCATATTCTTTTTTGACTTCTTTATATAACTCCATAAACATTGGATTAAAGGTTTTACAGGTGTGAAGTATGTCAAGTCTGGTTTTGCACTTTGATAATTTTTCATTTCTTGACTTCTGGTTTTTTTTTCCACTTATTTTTGTTTTGCGTAATGGACAAGCATAATTTAACTCTGTTTTGAATATATTTGTGAATTTTTCCCACTGTTGATTTATTTCTTCTTCTGGAATTTCATATACAGAATTCCACTCCTGAAGTTTCAATCTTTTTACTAAATCTTCAGTGTTGTTGGATGTTATGTATCTTTTATATTGATATTCATGTGTTTGTTGTATTTGTTCCTGAATTGTTAATAGCTGTGCAGTATCATGATCTGACATGGTTGTTCTTATTGTTTTTGATTTGAAGTTAGATTGATTTATCAAAATGTTGTCTATACATGACTTACTAGACAATGTTGATCTTGTTGGTACATCTATAGTGACTTTCACTCCATATGAGTTCAATAGTTCAATAAAGCAGATTGTACTTTTGTGTGATTTATCAAGAAAGTTGATATTGAAATCACCAGCAATTATTACTGTTTTGTTGGTCAAGCATACTATCTGAAGAATATTCTGAAGATATATATATATATATATATATATATAAATATATATATATATATATATATATATATATATATATATATATATATATATATATATATATATATATATATATATATATACCTTTATGTTTTTTTCTTGAATGTTTTCTGTCCATTCATATGGAAACTGAAGATCATGATTTTCAGCAGAAATTCTTAGATAAAGTTAGAGTTTTGTAGTGACGTGAAAATAAAACTCCCTATAATAACTACTAAATAAAATAATAACTCCCTATAATAACTAAAATTGAATAAACTTTTTTTTATTGCTGATAATCTCAATTCTCATTCACATTTGTATTTGTTTATACCTATATTTTTTATAATTTTATTCATGTCGTATGAAAATTCTTATCTTCAATAATTGTTATATAATATAATTGTTATTGAACCAAAAGAATTTCAATATTGTTCCTTTCAATAATAAATGATATCGGATCGAATTTGTGAAAGACATTTTCTATACATTGTCTTCAAATATATCACACAAGAACAAATGTGAGAACGACCATTGTTTATTTCAATTCTAGCGACAAAAAATGTTCTGTTCTCAGAGAATTAATTAAGCATATGAGTATTCATTTAGCGCAAGGATTTCGCGAAAACGCTCAGTAAACAAACGAAGAAAATAGAATGAAAGTGTGTCTTTTTCACTAATTGCACTAGTGTTGGCAATTGTTTTCCTCATGATAATTTCAAGGTTTACTGCGCTTTTAATGGTTGACATTAAACATCTCATTCATACAGTCATTTCCTTTAAGAAACTATCGTAAAGATTAATGATAGTGCGAATTAAACAGCGATCAACGATTGAACAGCATACCTGATTAAAATCCCTCTAAAATTTACCTTCTGAAATTTTGTTCGGAGTAATGAGAAGTATTTATAACGAGCGCTATTTTGAAGAGTTTTTATGGGCATTTATATTATTGTCGTTTCTATTTGACGTCAGGTTATTATTGGCTTATTCTGGTTCTGATTCTACTGAAGGGATTTGAGAAATATTCTTATAGTAGTTGGAAGTTTACATAAACGGAGGCCTTATCAATGGAGAACTGCTGATTGTTAGATAGAATGCTCTATCTCTCCAAATATATATATATATATATATATATATATGACGAAATACCCATGAAAGTCATCAAAGCATCGATCAATAAAATATCTGCCCCATTGGCCCATATAATTCAGAGGTCATTTATTGAGGGAGTTTTTCCAGATCAGCTTAAAATAGCTACAGTCACGCCTGTATATAAAGAAGGCGATCAAGAGGATTTGGGAAATTATAGGCCTATCAGTCTGCTCACATGTTTTTCTAAAATTTTTGAGAAAATCCTTGTTAATCGTCTTCTAAGTTTCTTTGGAAAATTCAATCTGATATCTACATGCCAACATGGTTTCGTTAAGGGAAGGAGTACCGAAACAGCAATTTATGAGCTGACTAACTCTATTATCAAATCACTTGAAGAGGGAGAAGTGCCTGTTGGACTATTTTTCGATTTGTCTAAAGCCTTCGATTCTGTGGACCATACCTTATTGCTCAAACAGCTCGAATATAGTGGCGTTAGAGACAACCAGCTCATGCTGATAGAAAGTTATCTCAGCAACAGGAAACAAAGAATTAATATGACCATTGATGGTAAGACATGGATATCAAGGGATGCAGAACTGATAAGGGGAGTCCCTCAGGGTAGTGTGTTGGGGCCGTTGCTCTTTGTGATGTATGTCACTTCTCTCTCGAGAGCTTGCTCTGCTGGAAACTGTTACCCCATCATGTATGCTGATGATACAAACTTCTTAGTAAGGTCAGTTGATGTCACCTCTTCGTTGATTGACTCAGGAGCAGTGTTAAAGGCTGTTGAACAGTGGTGTACGGACAATAGACTGCTGATCAACATAAAAAAGACTGAGTGTATATTTTTCAGTAAAGATAGATCAAAAATTTTACACCCCAACGAAGTTTGCAGCGACCAAAATGTAATTAATGCAGCAGAATCAGTAAAGTTTCTTGGCATCGTAATGGATAAATATCTTAAATGGAGAGAACATGTGGAGTGCCTTAGAAAGAGGCTTGACAAAGTTGTATATACTTTATTTGCTCTCAGAGAGCAGGTGCATACAAATATCCTGAAGGTGTTGTACTACTCAAACTTTCAGTCAATAATGTCGTATGGAATTATTTTTTGGGGAGGATCTTCATGTGTGGAGAGCATCTTCGTAACGCAAAAGTGGGCTTTGAGAACAATTGCCAAGCTTCAGTATAGGCAATCATGCAGGGGATTTTTCAGGGAGTACGAAATTCTCACGGTGTATGGGCTGTATATTTACTGACTGCTTATGTTTTTATATTCCCACTCTCACTATTTTGAAGAACTAAAATGTACGAATGCCACACGGAGGATGTTTCCATATATGTATCCTATACATTGCTCAACATTTAGGGAAAGAGGAACCCAGTACATGGCGATCTCGTTATTCAATTCCCTTCCCCGACGGCTACAATTGGCAGTTGACACAAGGCATTACGAAAGAAGGATCTATAAATTTCTGATGGATTGTGAACCCTATTCAATCAAAGAATTTTTAGAGTTTTGTAAATTGAATAGTAGTGATGAATTCTATTAAGTTTTGAATTTTCTTTATGTTTATTTTGACCTAACTCTATTTTGATATTTCATTGCTTTTTGTAATGTAGAATTGATTCTTGAGTTCAATAAATATTATTATTATTATTATTATATATATATATATATATATCGTATTATATATATATATATATATATATATATATATATATATATATATATATATATATATATATATATATATATATATATATATATATATATATATATATATATATATATATATCAGAGCTGATCAAAGCTAACCTGGTTATTAACCTCGGTATTGTAATAATTGTTAGCTTTTTAAAAAATCTGAATACTAAATTATTGTGTATTTTCGAAGTCCGAGACACCTGTCTCTTGTAGATGAGTTTTCTTCGTGTGTTTTTTAGTCTTTACCGCAGGTCAAATGTAAGTGTTTCCAATGCAGTTTTTTTGACTTGTATTTTTATATTTGAATTTTAGCATCCTGATGAAGGACCGCATTAGTGTCCGAAATATAGATGACAGATTGAAGATTGTGTTCTTAATTTCGCCTCTACTGCCGAGTATATATAAGATATATATATATATATATATATATATATATATATATATATATATATATATATATATATATATATATATATATACTAGCTGACCCGGCGAACTTTGTACACCCATTCATTTTTCTCTGAATATTTTTCAAAAAGTCGGAAAGACATGTTCTACTAATTGTGCTACACTATCTTGTTTTTAATATTTATCCCATGTGGAGACAGGAACTTACTCACTTACCAAATGGACTGCAACACTTCCTGTTATTTCAAGTCAGTCGAATTATCAAAAAATTTCTATATTAACACGTTTGATGTATTGAAAATTATCAACCTGTCCGTTCTATAGTTGTACTTGTCCCATATACCTCATCATTAATTATATGAGATATTTGCTGGATATAAGTCAAAAAATGTTCAGAATTTAGTCCATTTCCGGAAACCAATGAATATAGTGGCTCTGGTGTCTGTACCAATAGTGTCTATTTGAATTGACTCTTCGAGCAATATTTTGTCGCATCATTGTTAGTATTTTCTTATCAATAATAATTAAACTTTGCTTTGCAATATTGACACACAACATTCATTGGTCCAATAGCAACGTTTTGCTGTGAACTGTAGTCTATTTCAACGATATAATTGAATGCAGGTCAATAGGAGTTAAACGCAACCTTTTCATATTGTTCATTTCAATTCCATCGACTCCGTTCAACTTCAGTTCTGCGACTTAAGTTTGTAGGTACATCTAATAGCATTTCTTAAAAACGAAAGGTCAATAGCGAATTGAAGAAAACTATGTATTCTTCTTTATAATCAGATATATGTACCACGTGCTTTGTTAGTAACGTGTATGTTACTCTATTCAAACTTAAAAACTTTTTATATTGAATTGAAGTTTTAATATAGTGGTGATAGCTCTCAACTAACGGCGATATGTGATGAGATATTCAGTTTTTTAACATCCTCTTTTTAAGAATTAATAATTATTTATTATATTATTAATTAAATATTCCTAAATTTTAAATTTTACACGCAATTTTTCAAATTTTTTCCCTGACAACAAGCACACAATGAAAAAATAGTGAAATCGGTTCAGCAGTTGACTCTACATTTTAGTTTGAAGAGGTTTGTATGGGAAAAAGAAATGGACTGTTTTTAGGGTTTTCTCGGCAATTATTCGAATTTTTCTCGCCGTAAAAACCATCCTTGGACTTCAACGAACATTTTTTAAAAACAATTGACAAAATTAGACTAGGCGTTGTTGAGTTATGCGCTTACCAACACATTTTGCGATTCCTTTCTATATTATAGATATATATTATTTTAACGAATGTTCCCCATAGGAGAGCTTTTGAACTTGAATTCGCAATTTTTAGGTCTTTTGCTTAATATTTTTTGCCTCCCAAAAACTCTTCAACCCCTCGGAATGCTCTCTCTTCCGTTCATCTGTCCATTTTATTTTAGGCTTGACGCGTTGATTTTTGCACAAACTTGACATTTGCGATTTAATAGCGACACTCAATGAGATCTCGAATGACCGTCAATAACCATTGTATCTGCTGCGTAAATTGCTTCTGGAAGAATCGTTGTGTTATTATGCTTCAATTCAGCACCTCAGAAAAGCACTTCTTATTATAATACCCCCATGTTAGCTTATAGGCCCTTTGGAGCTTGGCAATTTTGTTCATTAGGCATTCGGTTTAAACCTGAGGACCGAGATATTTAAAATGGCAGACTTGTAGAATTTCATCATATTTTGTTTTCGGAGAAGATTTCTTTTGGTTTTTTTTCCATGTGCATATTTGGTTTTGTCATCAGAAATTTGGTTTTCTGCGCAATTTCATGTAGTTTTTTATGAGAATAGCTTCGATTTTCTTTCTTGATGCATTTATTCGATTTTCTTTCTTGATGCCCACTTGTATATCATTTACGTGAGGTTCCCATTCCCAGTGATTTTCTCTAAAACAATTTTGAAAAGGACTGGTGAAAGTCCGTCCCCCTCTTTACTTTGTAAGTTGTACCTGTGAGTGTCTGTTCTATAATTTTTCGCATCGTTCGATCCATCCCAAATTCTTTCATGATTTTAAAAAGGATTTCGCGGTCTACCGAACCATATGCTATATAAATATATATATATATATATATATATATATATATATATATATATATATATATATATATATATATATATATATATATATATATATATATATATATATACATATATATATATATACATATATATATATATATATATATATATATATATATATATATATATATATATATATATATATATATATATTATATCATCATCAACCTCTATCCGTCTACTGCAGAAAAAAGGCCTCCCCCTGTCTTTGCCAAGATTTCCTATCGGCAGTCTCTCTCTTCTAGACAACGCCCAGCCAATCTACAAGCTCCATATCCCATCGATCGTGAGGGCGCTGTCTTGGTTTGGGCCTGTCTCTGGGCTCCCGATCAACAACCACAGCTGACCAAAGCTCATCTCTTGTTCGAGCTAGATGGCCTGCCCATTTCCACTTTGACCCTTTGACACACTCCACGACATCCCTCACTTTTGTTTGACCTCTGATCCAGCTGCAGCGCAATCTATTTCTTATGGTGTTAGGCCCATCATGTATATTTCTATCCTCTGCTGGGTTGTTCGAAGCTTCTGGATGTGAGCAGATTTCAGGTCCAAGATTCGCTGGAGAAGATCATCGCTGATAATACGTATTGGTCAAACACTTTGTTCTTTAAGTATAGTGGCATATCTGATTTGAAGATGTGTTTCATTAGGCCAACTCTACCCCAAGCTGTTCTGGTTCTTTGCATGATCTCCGGTGTAATATCCCCGTCTCTCGTGACAATCTGTCCCGAGATATGTATAGGACGCAGCTATTTCAAATGGGGATCCCTCGACCTCCACTTGCTCTTTAGTGCAGAAAGGGTTTAGCATCAGAATTTGTTTTTGCGGTGTTTATTTCAGACCTATTTCCTTGCTCGCGATGTTCAGTTTATTGATGCGGTCTTGAAGAGTACTATATCGTCAGAGAACCTCAAGTGGCTAAGGTAGCGGCCATTCATCTTGATTCCTTTCTCGCTCCAGTCCAGCTTCTGGAACATATACACCAAAGCAGCTGAGAACAGTTTTCGGGAAAACGGTCCCCTTGTCTAAGGCCTCTCATTACTAGCAATTTTTCCGAGTACCTCTTCTTAGAACATCTCGACCGGATCGTCAGTGTAGAAACCCGTTGAGGCATAGACCTGAGGAATCATGAGCTTGTATCGCCGTAATATGGGAATCTATAATATGGAGACTATCTGAGGTGCTCTCGGAGTTGTTGATAAAACGTTTCATTCGTCGATTCACAACGAAACCTGTATCAATGGTTCTTCCGGTATAAGTTCCTAGGTAGTAGAACCTTTGGTCACTCCTCAACTCGATCAGATCTTCGCGCTTTCTTCTTAACTCAGAGAGACCAACGATATCCAAATTTCCAATGGCTAGGACCATCGATCTTGTTATTATTGTTTTCTTTGTCAATACAGATTTGTACGTTGATGCGTCATACTATACGTTCTATGATTTAACCTCGCTTTATGAAATTGTTTCACATTTCATTTATATATCTTACGTTGTTGATCACTGTCGCCTTTATATTGCAAATAACTGTTGGATGACTTTTGTGTCGTTTTTGTTGGTTTATTGACTTAGATGTAGGTTTCCTTTTTCTACAAATTATAACTAATTGATTAACACCTTGTCTATATTTTCAGTATCCCTGAAGAAGAATCGAATTGCGTTCGAAATATAGAATTGCTGACGATTAGTCGTTTAAATTAGCTCTGTCCACCTTTTGCCGATAACCCAAAATGTTTTTGAAGGAAAGTATATATATATATATATATATATATATATATATATATATATATATATATATATATATATATATATAGTTTCATATTGTTTTTGAATGTTTTCATCAACAAGAGGCTTATTTTAATGTGAAAAACTTTATTTTCGTTGACGTTTCGTTGTATATCAATATAATTATATTCATATAATCATATTGATATAATATAGATATAATTTTATAATTCTATATACAACGATTTGATAAACCTTACAAATAACACTCATAAAATGAATACACAACAATCACCAAACATCACATCTCAAAACTCATTTTTTCCAGATCTTACTTCAATTTCACACACATAAACCAATTAATATACATATTCTGTATAAGAATAAAACTCGACTATATGCAATTATATATGTATATATATAAATCACACTTGTAAGAATCACCTGGCTTACCATGAGTCTTTCAGAGGTTTCCTCATAGTGAAGAAGGCTAAAACTTCCGAAGCGACTGCTCAGTCAGAAATATTCTTCCGATACTAAAAATCAATATGTGAAAATACAAAATTCATCCCTAGGAAACTATTGAATATGGTATAATAACATTTCAATTTGATATTGAGACTAGTCGACGTATTCATTGAAAATCAATTTTAACATATAGAACATTCAAATACAGATCAGAAAATTGAATATAAGTTTTAAAACTGAGGAAAGATCAATGAGGAAGTAGCAACAGGCTGTGCAAAGCACGCAGAGCACATGAGCACGAACCCTTTTAGGGGTCCTGCTAAACTTTTGCGATTCCACTATAGTGAAGTTTTAAAAGCACTATCACATCAAAGGTGACACGTTGTAGAGTAACGAAGCGAAATGAGGTGTTATGTCAGTTAACAGTTAGAATTTGATAAAATATTCATGATAATATTGAAATAAAATATTTTAAATATCACCAAATTTGTATCTAGTTTTCTTCAAAATAAAAACTTAGTATGTTTTAAAATTCATAATTTCGCGCGCGTTGCAAATTTATGCTTTTTATACTGACTGATTTGAATTCAAAAACTTATCAATTGGTTAATAAAGTGCAGGCACAACGTTTTCACTAATGATTAATAGTATATAGTACTTCAGTTATTTTATTATGTGCCTGCTTCAGAAAAATAAAGTACATTAAAGTTTTCATCGTTTGTTTTATCTCCATCTATGTTGAATTGAGACAAGATGGCGTAGTATTTGAGCGCTAACTTGAATATAAGCACAGAATCATAGGTTGGGAACCCCTGATCTAGAGTGTACTTGAATAATCTATTACATTTTTGAAAATCAGGACACTGAAAGTTGAGCGTACAATTCCGGGCGTTGTCTTGTGACTAACTTTTGTAATTCCGAATATAACTTTTGTTACTTCATCAACAATAACTGTTCAGGACTAGATTTGAAGTGGAAAGACAATGAGGATTTCCCAAAACCTTATGAATATAAATAAATTATAAATGAACCAACAAAAAAAATTGTGAGCGTCCGTTGCTATAATTCTGCCATTTTTGGGATTTTTCGTCAGTTACATCACACGTCTATAAATCGAGATTTCACTTCATTCTTCGAAGCAATCTTCGGGATTTTCAGTTTCTACATCAGTTCGTGCCATGCCAGGTCTTATATAAACATTCAAATTAGTACCCAACAGGATATACAATGATAAGTAGGTAATTGATTTTTGATCTGTCTTAAAATCATTGCGTAAACAAATTGCACACGTCGTTGAAGAAGATAATAGTAGAGTAAAAGAATAACGACCATTTTGAGTCATAGAAATTTGTTCCAGTATGCTTTTCTTTGGCAATCATTTGTTTTCATGTATTTCCGAAATGACCTACTAAACTTAATAACAACGAAATTAGGATGTACTTCATAGTTCAATTACTATTCTCGCAGTCAAAGTAAAAATATGCAATTTTTGTATTACGGAAACTCTCAATGATTTTTGTAATAATACGTATAAAACAGAAGAACATTACATTATGAATAAAAACCATATAATGAGTAAATACGACTAAATTAATTTTACTACTTAGATTAATTTACTACTCAGTGCTATCTTATATAGGTGAAGAACTAACAAATTGATTCTTCGTCTTCTCTCTTTCTTCAATTTTATTCTTTTCTTTTAATTTTCACTTTAAATATGGACAATACATGAAGATTCCTTCGAATATAAGAATGATTGAAATAAAAACTTAACTCATCTTTTCAGACTCGATACTTTTATATAGGATGCGTTCACAAAATACCCAGAAAACGAAAGAGAGGGGGACAATAAATAACGGAGTATTTATATGTTAATTTGTATCCGAATCAAAAAATTCCTTCCAGCTTTAAGAACATTTCGCGAGCAACAAAATATAATTTAGTTTCTGAATATTCTGTAATTCTGAAGTTTCAATGTATCAGGCAAATGTCTTAAAAATTGGGATATAAGGAACTACTGATATTTGAAAGTTTTTGTTTTGGATTTGAAAGAGTTTTTATGTCTCGCGTTATACTCATGAAATTAAGAACACTCATTTGTTGACAACACATTTTTAAGAAAGAACAACAAACAGGTGAGAATGTATGAGAAATAAGGTATTTTATTCTTCATTAACATATGTCTACAGGTCTTCCCAGAGTTCAAGTCGAATAATGAATGAATTTTTCTCTTCTGATCATACTTAACTAAATAAAGTATTTTATTCTTCATTAAAATTCGTCTACAGGTCTTCCCAGGGTTCAAGTTAGAACATTGAATACATTATTCTCTTCTGGCCATACCTAAACTACTTGTGAATTGATACAGTGTTATATATTTCGTATATATTTGGTGTTAATACAATTTTCAATGTTGGAAATTGTAGGATGATTGGGCATTTGTTTCGATCTTCATGAACATTTGAAAAAAATTATAAGACAACTTTTTACCAATTTCCACATTATCTCAATCTAGATGTCATTTTTCATGCCGAAATTCAGCAGATTTTACGTAAATTAATAAATGATTGTATTTCAAATATTATATACAAGTATTTCACTTCCAACTTCATATAAGTAAAAAAATCGTTTTTCAAGCAATATAGCCATGAAAAAAAAACGATTTCAGAAAATTTCTCAAAAATATCTTATATTTATACTGGAGTATGGAATATTATGAGTATAGTGACTCCAGCATACTGGAGTCAAAAATAATAATTTAAATAAAACTAAGTAGTAGTTTCATTTAAATTATGTATTTAGAAGTATCGGCACAATCGATTAGTGAATTTTCAAACCTTGAACTATGCGATGAGATACTCTAATATGAAAATGATAGAGTTTAATCAGTTCACTTAGGAGAAAATTAATAATGGGTGATTTTTTAAGCGTAGTTCTTTTTAATCGAATATAACACTCAATTTGCATAATATACTCAAAATTTTTATTGAAGTTGATAAACTGGCCTTTGCCATTTACATTTTACAAGATAACTTTATGTAAATGTTGTACGCGGCTCCGTATCAAATGGTCCATTCGGAAGGTCCAATTTTGCGTCACTTTTTCGAGCATTTAGGCCTGTATTCCACGAATGAGGTTATGTTATCCTGTAAGGCTTCAAGCGTGTTAGGCTTGTCCTCATACACTAACGTTTGTACATAACCCCACAGGAAATAATCCAGATGCGTCAAATCGCATGATCTTGGCGGCCAACTCACAGGGTCATTTCTAGAGATAAGCTGATCACCAAATTCATCCTTCAACATGTCCATTGTTTCACGAGCTGTGTGGCATGTGGCACCGTCTTAATGAAACTACATGTCAACCAAGTTCAACTCGGCCAACTGAGGCAAAAAAAAGTTGCGTATCATGGCTCGATATCGTTCGCCGTGGACGGTAACGTTTCTTCCACGGTCGTCTTTGAAGAAAAATGGACCGATAATGCTACCAACCCATAAACCACACCAACCTGTCGTTTTTTTGGGATGCATCAGTAAATCTTGTATGACATGTAGCTGTTCATCACTCCAGATGAGACAGTTTTGTTTATTTACATATCTGTTAAGCCAAAAATGAGCCCTCATCGCTTAACACAATTTTTCGATAAAACAGCGGATTTTCATTAGGCTGTTCTAATGCCGATTTACCAAAAATTAGACGTTGTGGTAGGTCATTCCGCTTCAATTCTTGAACTTTATAGGCTTCCAAACCCAAATCAATACGTAAACTTTTCTATGTGGTTGAGTTACATATGCCCAATTGCTGAGAACGGCGACGAATTGACATTTCATGATCCTGCAATATTCTCTTCAGTAAGTACTGTACGCATGCGAGACTATTGTTTAATGTCCATACTAAGTAAACTTGTTGCGAATTTGGTGATCACAGCACGAATTGTTGATTCACCAGGTCGATTATGACCACCATAATATGGTCGTAACAAACGATACACATTTCTCACAGAGCACGAATTTTGATAGTAAATTTCAACAATTTAGAATCGTTGCTCGTTTGTAAGTCTTTCCATGATGAAATGGCAGAGTATATTGAAAAATTTTCACTTTGACAGATGACGTTTGGATGCCATTATCAACCAGTGCTGCAACCTGAAAAACTTAACTCTTAAAAAATCACCCGTTATCTATAGTAATAAATTCTTGAATTTTTTCCATATATTGAAAAATTTAAGTTGTTGATGTGCATCCCGAGAAGAAATGTACTTCGAAAACGCGCGTGATGAGTATTTGTTTTATCACAATGTCCAGTTTCCACATTCTTTTGAGATAATTGGAACGTCTTGATTATATACTATGAAATTATATACATTATGACTCCACAGTCATAATGAAAGACAAATAGAAATGTTTGTCTTCAGCCTTTGAAAAAGTCACAATAGTTATTGTTTTCTATTATCAAAACTATGATAATGAATTTCACTTTTGAAACTATGAAATTTAAAATATTACTTCATTCTTTTGTCATATAAATTTAGGAGATAAACTGTTATGAAATGTCAGATGAAGCTATAAGAATAGATAATTTACTTATTCAATTTTTTCTCTTCTCTGTGGTGTATATGCAAATAAAGTAAAAAAAATTATAATTTGTTATATGAAGTATTTTTTTTTATTAGAATTTACCCGCATCAACCACGGAGGGTTATTAGCGGTGGTACAATCAGAGACACATACAAAACAAATTAATGATAAACAACAGAGGTTAAACGGATTTAAACAGATTTGAATTTTTCAAAATTGTGATGGGGTTTTTCCATTTTACAGTTAATGACGTTTTCAAGTCAGTGTTCAGATTTTGAGATTTTCGTTCTTTACTATATATAAATAAATACTACTATATGAAGTATTATTTATTTGGTATTCGATAATTATCAATCTTTCAAAATACATATTTTAGTGTTGAAGGTGTTCATTACGTATTATAGAGTATTCCATTCCAATTAATATTGACCACGCTTCTGTCTCATTCTATTCATCTCTTTTATTATTTCCATTAATTTTTCATTTTCGTAATTTTTCGTAAATATGTAATTGAAAGAGTCATTGTTAGATTTCGTGAATTTTGAGATTTCAGTACAGAAAACAAATTACAAATTCAATTTATCCAGCCATATCTGTTGAAAGTGAAAGCTTAAATAATAAAAAATAAAATTTTTTACCGAAACATTCGAAAAATCTTTCCGTTATTACGATGAATTGACATTCAAGTTGTTACAGTTGACTAATATACTGAGAGTACAAATTTTCCTTTATCATAGAAATACAATTAAAAAATACTACTCAGTCATATAGATTTAAATTGGTTCATTAGTTTCATAACATATTTCAATACAAGGGACGAACAAAGCAACAAAGAACTGCAGTAAACCACAAGAGATATCTAATGATCCGATCGACACTCAACTTCGTCAACCTGAAGGATTTTAATATGCTAAACGTCCAGTCGTAATTTGTAGTGTAAGACGGTGAGTTTTTTGTATGTATAATTAATTATTATGTATCCCCAGAAGCGTGAGCGCGTATCTTCAACATGCGGAGTTGTTTGTATGGGGACTAAAGAAGTTAAAGTGAAAGTGAGTGAATAAGTCTGTGTGAAAGTTTCAACTCTCTAGCATGGAAGACATCTCCAAGCCAGCAGTCGGCTTGCGGTAACCAAGAGTGCCTGTGAGTGAAAAAGTGATTGTGTTTTGTTTTTCGTCCTTGCCGACCTCTGAAGATTATAGAACGTAGTACTTCACGCTCAATCATCGCGTGTATTACAATTACAGTCAAGCTCGTGCTGAATGGAATCCAAAGAATCCAATAAATAAATTTTCTCGAAGGTCAGATAATCCTCAGATATAGTGGAAAACGAAAATCTGTACATGTATTTAAAACAACTACCTCGTGAGCTGAACATGAATATTTCAATCTAAAATAAATGGAACACAGTTAGAATGAACAAAATACATTCTGGAGTTTTAGCTCTTGTTTTAGGAATATTCTTGATTCAAGCTGCAGATCCGCCATACGAAAGAAACACAAATTATCTTCCTTATAGCACAGTAAATTACATACCAGTGAAAAGTCTAGTCACAAGTACGGAAGTTAGTACAAATACTCGAAAGAATGAAGAAACGCAACAATTACATCAAAATCAACAATTCCAGAACCCAACCAAGCCCAGTGATCCTATTGTTGTTCTGAATCATCAGTTAAATGAAAATTCCAATGACAATTCGGAAACACTAAAGAACAAACAACCTCTAAATGGCAACATTGAAAATTCCAAAAACCAAAATTCTCATGGAGATGTGATAAACGATTTCCTCAAGAGACAAGGAAAATCCGAGTACGAGAAACTACTGGAAAGAGATTTTATACGACCTCTGCTAAAACTTTACGAGAATAAAGGACAGCAGAAGCCAGATTACGTAATTGGAAACTTCACTAATCGCTCTAGAATTTCTAAGGAAGATTACGTAGATAATTCGAAATTTTTAACTCGAGCTGAATTAGATTTATTGATTCATGAAACAGATAACTATTACGAAAATCTCAAGAAAAATGATGGCGAAAGTAATATTGAACATTTGGAAAAAATTGCTAATATCAAAATCAACACTAAGGGTACAGAAGAAGAATCTAAGAATGACGTAACGCAGGGAAATAGTAAAGAATTCAGTAGAAGGGATGATCAAATTGACCAGAACACAAAAGACGAACATATTGGAGAAATATTACCGCCAAATTTTGTGAGTGACAAAAAGCAAATTCCTATTACACAAGCGAACAATCTTTTTAAAGTAAGGGATAGGTATTACCAAAAATTACGGTACAATCCTAGAAAAAATCTGAGGAGTTCTAGAAAATTTGATACTGGTTTTGTTCCAAGTCTGTACTTGTCCGATAAGGGGCATAGAAAACCCATACACTTTCCAGGTGAAAGATTCAGACCAGAGTACGAACCAACAGCAATAAACTATGATGGTTTTGACTCCAATAGAGAAGATAGATCTAAATACATTTATCCATCTGACCTTTATGAAAGTTCGAGTAATGAACAAGAATCAAGAAATATTTATGCTGGTTTACGAATTGGGCCACCTCCAAGCGATGTACCTGGATATAGAGTTCCAAGAAGACTACGCGGATATAGTGATTCTTATCCCGGTTTTCAGGTTACTGGAAGAGATGCGTTTTACGATGCTTCAACAAGGTGGCAAAACGGTTGGACTAGTTCACGGACTCCTAAAGTGATTTTTCCGACTGACTTAGTGGCATTTCGGGACGCAAATACAGCTAGTCCGACTCAAGAAGAGCCGGATTGGCTGGCTGCTGATAACACTCTTCAGGACATAAAAGAAACTGATATTCGAGATAGAGGTGAGTACTTTTATATCCATGAAAAATCTATGTAAGTTATAAGATTTTCATTCTGAAAATTCATTCTTCATCGTAAAAATGAGCAAATTACTGTATTTCCATAAATTTTTTACAATTTATATTTCTAAATAAATTTCTATAACAATGAGATATTACATAACTAGAAATCTTCATTCACATATAGCCAAATATGAATTTTACTTGGATTATTCAATGGTAAATATCAGTTATGTTATTCACATTTCTGAATGTCTAAGCACATATTCATTTCAGTGACAGTCTAATTATACGAGAGAAAAATTCATATTCATGTTCAGTAAATGGAAAAACTATAGTTTCATATCTATATGTTACGTGACCAATAGAAAAAGTCAACCTAAAGCTCTGTCCAGCTTTAATAGCTTACAAAACGAATAAAAGGCAGTTTTCACTGCAAAAGCATAAAGAGGCTATTGCCTCTAACCATGACATCTGCTGGTGTTATAATATTTTCACGAGAAAAACATGTAACTATCACTCAAGGATTAACGTTTATGTTCACTTTTCCGGATCAAAAACAATAATGAGTCAAACCAAGAAGAAAGAGCCTCAGCTATAACACTAAAATTTCATCATTATTTTTTCTTAATTTTTTTTCATCGAAAATAGATGGTTTACAATCAATTAGATGTTAATGAAGATGTTCTTGAAACTCTGTACAGTTCGAAATGAAAAAGATGAAGGCTTGAGTCCTCGAGATTTTAAATTATTTTTGAATCGTTTTTAATTTCAATCTGAAAATTTTAACTCATATGTTTTGTGTTTAGAACAACAAAAATTCCAAAATCTGAGTTCTTCGAATTCATAATTGTACTATGAATTTTTTCAAGAATAATCAAAGTTTGGATAATATATTGAATATTAGTAATTATTGTTATTTTGCTAGTAATAGACGATTCTAGGATAATTCTCTCGTAGAAAACATTTCTCCTTTTGTTTCATTAAATTTCAATTTATCAGGAAACGATGGTTCGTTTCCTGATAAATTAATGAATTCAATGAAATTAATAAAAAATAATACAAAAGTACACTTGACAGGTTGTCAATGTAATGGAGGTACGTAGCTGAATTGTGAGAACCAAGCATACCGAGATTAGCTTTCAAGCTTCAAATTCTTTAATGAGGTCGAATTCCATGTTTGGTATACTTGTAGAACACTTCGAATTATACATTGTCGTCACGTAAATCATTTCTAAGCATTATCTCATTGAGAAATCTAAAACAATACAAAATTTGTGGATGCTTGAATATCTCCTGGAAGATCACATTTTAGTAGACTAAATCCGTGAGAATGTGAAATAATAAATACCAATAATATATAAACTTTTCGTTCAACGCCGTGTGAACATTGTTTGAAAGAATATTGAAAAAATTAAAACACTTGGGTTCTATCTATTAAAAAAGGTCTCTCTACTCGAGATATGCTTCGAAATCTCAACATATTCCCGAGAGTAACTAGTTATAAAAGTAAAGTCCTTACGACATGGAAGACCGAGTTTTTTCTTATTTTTGTCTGTTGGTGAGGTATACATTCTTAAATTTGTAGATGGTGGTGGAGTATATATTAGCTAGTACTATTTCAATAACAAAAACATTTTTCTCCATGAGTGGAACTGAGAACTCAGAGGTTTTCAGATCAGTAACTGAATGTACCCATCATCATGTAACCCTCAAAATGCTCCCGGAATCACATGAAGAACATTTCAATGAGCAATATGGAAAACTTGAGGTTTCAAAATTATTTTGGGTCTTTAACGTCCATCACTAATAAATATATCATCATATTCACATTGAATTTGAAATAATGAGAATTATAGTTATTAATTATATATATTATATATTACTCAGTCCATCAAAACATATATAATTATATATTTTGATGGATTGATGATTTTGTGTTTGGAATTCAGTCGTTTCGAAATTCTTTGTGAATATTCTGTTGAATTAGAACAAGTTTTTGAACACGCATTTAACACAACATAAAAACATGTCATAAGAACATGTTAACATAGTACACACTAAGCAAGAAAAAAACTATTAACTCACCTCCTTCGAAGATTTTCATGTAGATCAATGAAATTTCCCAACATTACGTATTATCTAGATTCAATAAAATGCTACCCTCATTACTTTCCATTATTATGAAAATAGGTACATTATGCAATTCATTACCTTTGTTATTTCTGCCAACAGTGTCGAGGATAGAATAAAACATGATTCAATTCTCAAAGAGCTGTAGAGAATAAAGGTCGAATATTAATTATTTTTGTTGATTTCATTAAATTCCTTGGAAATCGTTAGTATTATGCGTAAAGTTAATAATATGATATTATCATGATCAACAGAAATCTTTATATTTAGGAATACTTTCGAATATATATATATATATATATATATATATATATATATATATATATATATATATATATATATATATATATATATTATTATTATTATTATTATTTCGATTGTTCCCCATGAGGAGAGCGACTGAACTGGAATTCGCAATCATTAGAAATTTTGCTTCATCTTTCTTGCTTCCCAAAAACGCTTCATCCCCTCTGAATGCTCTCTTTCTTACGTTCATCTGTCCACTTTACTCCAGGTTGACGATTTGATTTTTGCTCAAACTTCACATATGCGATTTTATAGCGACATTCAGTGCGATCTTCGAGATTTTTTATATTGATCTGTTGTAGATCCTTTTGGACCTCTTTTAGCCACTCTGTTCTGCATTTACTGTTCATAATTATATCGAGTAGTTTCTTCGGTATATATATATATATATATATATATATATATATATATATATATATATATATATATATATATATATATATATATATATATATATATATATATATATATATATATATATATATATATATATATATATATATATATATATATATATATATATATATATATATATATATATATTTTCAATGTTTTCAGCAATAACAGGCTTATTTTAATGTTGAAAACTTCATTTTCGTTGACGTTCCGTTGTATTTCACAACTTTGTCAAAACTAATGATAAATTAAAAAAAAAATAGAAGGATTTTTTATTTTTATTTAAAATGAACCTGTTATTTCTAAAAACTTTGAAAATAAACTGTCTTAAGCTCTCTGACTCTGTCAAATATCGTCTTCAGATATTATTCATAAAGTTCATTAGTGTAACCTGAAACGTTTTAAACGTAAAACCTTCAAAACGTAACATTTGAATGCATAGGTACCGAAAGTTTTCATTATTTCAGATATATAACAATTATTAAGCATTCAAGAGCTCATATATTTTCATAGTTGTAGAACAACTCACATATTTTCATAAGGTTAAACATTTGTTTAACCATTATCATAAATAAAATTTTTCAATATGAAAATTTTTGACTCTAAACATCCTTACACTTTTACTAGTTTTCAAGAAACAAGATAAATCATTATCGAAACACTGAAATTCCTCTCAATCTATAATATTTTTTAGATTCGAAAGGCATACAACTAAGAATTGAAAACTATGAGTATTTCTAGTATTATATCCATAATACCAAATATACAAATTATACATCTACAACACTGACATAAATAACATATTTTATTATAGGGAAAAATATAGTTTTTTCTTTATAACTATATTTATTAAATTGCGACTGCAACTTCGCAGTATCACTAGATTTTCAAGCAGATTACTTGATACTACGAAATACTACGAAACTAAGAATGAATACTACGAAACTGCAGTTGCAATATAAAAGAGATAGTGATAAAAGACATAGTGCCTTTTTCTCCATAATACTATGCATTTTCACAAAGTAACCGACGGATGTATCCAATAAAATCCATATCTTTCATTACCAGGAAGGTTTCACATGGATGAGTTTCAATTAATATAAATATATATGAAGCAAAGAATAACCAGTGCTTAACAACATTAGTTTCAGAGAGTTCACATTTTTCGAATAGCCCTATTCTGAAATTTTTCTTTCATGAGTTTTTCCTTGGTCAATCCAAAAAACAGACATAGAATATATTCAAAGTGTTGCATCTTTATTGACTTTTTTCATAAGGATATTTTGGTATTTGGTTCAGAAACCTATTTTCTATGAATATGGACTGAAAAAACTGGATGTCAATAATTCAAACGAATCTATGTAAATTCACTTCAATTCATTAATTTGAACTTTCGTTCATATAATAAATATGTTACATTTGTAGCCTGAATAACAAAATTTCATGAGTTCAATGGACGATGAATCTTCTCTGAAAAGTTCATATTTAAATGAGAAGTAATAATAAAAACTTGTCTAAAAATCACTGACTGAACCATTCTTTATTCGACAAATTTCACATTTTACGGCATTATCAAGAATGAAAACATATTTCAAAGACAACCTTTAAATATTTGCAGATCTGTTCGGACCACATAATACACCTTAAATTCGGTCATAGAGGTGGGGGTTTCCAAGTTATCAGAGATTTAACAGCGGGGAGTCGTTTAGGTATAACTGTTCATTGAAAAGATTGTATTAATCGGATTTTTGAAGTTTATTTATTTCCATGGCTTCCAGGTGGTTCATTTTCATACCTTTTTCACAGTAATGGAGAATATAAGGTTTAAAAGAACGTGAGATCTTATGTCCTGTCGACTCTAGATGTTCCCGAAAAGCAGATTGTACGGTTTTTACGTGTTATTTTAGCCTAGTTTTAAAACATCTTCCGGTCTGGCCAACATATGACGACTTACATTCTTCAGAGTCCAATCTATAAATTCCAGACTTCTTCATTGGCTCGAATTTTGACAATTTGCTATTAAAGATCATTCTATCCAACCTGCTGTGACTTGAAAATGCTATATTCAAATTATTATTTTCAGAGAATTTAATGATTTTTGAAGAGGGGACGTGTGTATAAGGGATGCTCATATCTTAATTCATTTCTATCATTATTATCAGTGACAGCAGATTGGATAGAATGATCTTTAATAACAAATTGTTCAAATCCGACCCAATGAAGAAGTCTGGAATTTATAGATTAGACTGTGAATAATGTAAGTTGTCATATGTTGGCCAGACCGGAAGATGTTTTGAAACTAGGCTAAAAGAACACGAAAAAACGGACAATCTGCTTTTCGGGAACATTTAGAGCCGACAGGATATAAGGTCTCACGTTGTTTTAAACCTAATATTCTTTATTACTGTGACAAAGAAATGATAATGAACTACCTGGAAGTCATGGAAATAAATAAACTTCAAAAATCCGATAAATACAATCTTCTCAATGACCAGTTGGACCTAAACCACTCCCCGCTGTTAAATCTTTGATAATTTGGAAACTCCCACCTTTATGACCGAATTTAAGGTGTATTCTGTGGTCCGAACAGAACTGCAAATATTTGAAGGTTATCTTTGTAATATGTTTTCATTCTTGATAATGCCGAAAAAGGCGAAACTAGTCGAATAAAAAATTGAACAGTCAGTGATTTTTAGACAAGTTTTTATTATTACCTCTCATTTAACAAAATTTCAACTTTTCTTCGTTCGGTCCTATCGTTTCGTTATTGATGATAATTTGCTGAAAATGATAAATTATTGAATTCATTTATTTTTCAGTATTCGTTCTGTTTATCAACAGCTATATTGAAATTCTCTAGTTATTACAACTCATTCTATATCATTTGAATCTATTACAAAATATTTACTGCAACAGATACCTCACAAGTCTTCACTTTTCAATCAATTACTGTGCTACAAATTATACTAAAAGCTGCTCTATATTTTCGTTATTACCATCATTAGTGCGCGTGAAATATAAAAATGAGAAATTGAGTGAAGATAATGGCAGGAGATCTTGTATTATATCAGTAATTAGAAATTAAGTCATTGGCCGTGCGCAGAAACGCGAGAAACGCGCAATCAAGAAAATAGAAATCATTTTACTCGCACACTGAAATTACTCAACTCTTGGCACTTGCCAATTTATATGAGAAGTGAAAATCGTTCGAATCAGGTGGAGTTTATCTTCAGTGGCACTGAATATGTCGAAATTGAATTCATTTAATTCATTTATGTCATCATCTGGCATTAATCAATATTCATTAAATTATTATCAATATATGTATCAGACCAGGGTCGATAATTTGTGAATAAAAAAAAATTATATTAAACCCATTGGAAAAAAGATGAAAAATTAGAAGAAAATTTATTTAAGGAAGATTTGAGTTAGGATAGTGAAAGGAAGGGGGTTTCAAGGGTAGAAACTGGTTTACCCCGATTTCCGGCCAAACTAATACAAATCCTATGAAAAAAAGTAAAAAGGTACGTTATAAAAAAATCTAAGATTTTTGTATATACACTTTATAACATAAACACAACCTCAAAATTTTTATAAAAATCTCAAGTAACCAACTTTGGTTTTGTATTCGCATCTTTTGAAATTTTTTTTCCCAAAATTTGGTGAAAAATCATCTTTTTGTGCCTCAAAGTTGAGAAAATTGTCTCCTCAAACTATATGCTCTTTTGAAGGAGACTGTTTTCAACTGTTTGTTTGTTGAAATTTCAAATTTCTGATACTGTGAAAAACTCAGATTAACTACTACGTTAAACTATTAGCTTTTATTTTGTAGCAGCTGTCAAAAATACTAGCTGAGCCAGTATTCGAGAAACAGTGATTAATATCGTTCATAAAAATAGAGATGCAGGGTGTTGTTTTAAGAGAATTTGAGGACAATTTTCTGCATTTTCTGGAAAAATTTGCCGTAGTAATATGTTATTTTTCACACTACCAGGAAGAAGAGATTTCAACTAATAAAGAACCCATAGATTTTCAGAAAAAAAACAGATAATTTGAAGTGAAATTTTGGATTGAAAATAAGGGTGTTTACTCATTATAATGTCAAAATAAGGTGAAAAAAATTTTACGAATCAAAAAAATAACTCTGTGTTTGGGACATAAGAAATTAAGTTTCTTGAAAAAAATTTCTTTGTTATAGATGAATAATAAATCAAGAACTTGGTTATTAGAATTTTCCACATGAATTACGAAGTTATTTGAATAAAGGGTGAACGTGGTGGATCTATTCATTACCTAGAACTCTGCCATTTTATTTTTTCCATGACACTCCTTTTTTATTAATTCAAAGTTTTTAACCTCAAATTTCACCCCGTTCTACTACTAAACTCAGATCGCAATGCAAATTATTTTTTCTTTAATTTTTGTTATTTTATGTTTCATTGCGTTTCATTCTATTATTATTTATCATTTTTGTCATTATTTTATACTTTTAATATTATAATATGATATGAATACAAGCCCTCGTTTTTATATTGATACGTAAAGCGAAAATATTGTACCCCTTCTTGAAATAATTAGTGAATGTGAAGGTGAAGTTTGACAAGTAGAGTATGGGTAGTAGGTGTATAATGCTTTTTTTTGAGGTTGTAAAATCCATTAGAAATACACTCATGTAATCAAAATGAACATACACATACATAACCACAATACTGTCTGAATAAAAGACAACATACACATACATCAAATACACTCTTTAGTCAAACAGAAGGTTTAATGTTTCATGTTTCCAACATCAAACATCCTTCAGCAAAAGTTCTCATATATATACCACTTTAAGTAATTTGCTGTTTTTGGTGGAACACCTGCAGCTACATTTCTACCGTATTCCAAAAACTTGTAAAAAGATCTGGAGATTGCATTCAATCATTTGTTTTGCGGCCGAGGTACATCCGTGAATTAGTGGTTTTTGAAAAAAATTTAACTTTTTCGGTTAATTAATCAATTGATTGCAGACTGAGTGGATGTCAAAAAATGAGTTGTACTTAATATGGAATGAGCAAGTTTTTACGAGTACTTGTCGCCGAGATATCCAATTTCACTATGGAACCTAAATAAATTTCGATAGTGAAAAACTGAGATATTGATTTAAATACCAATGTAGATTATCACATTGTTCATCTCGAGTCTTGTTCTTTGAACCGAAATTTTTGCTGATACGAGTACATGAGCAAAAAAGTGGTACATTTTATATATAAAAAAAAAACAAAATTCACTTGGTCTCATATTCAAAACACGTCACAAACAAATTGTTCGGTGATGTGAAACAATAGAGGCTCACTAAACGAACGGTATAGTGATTCCATAAAACTTCCGGCTTATTGGTGGTGGTGGTTCGATTCCTACCGCGTTCTTGAGCCATTCGGAATGCACTTCAAACTGTAGGTACAACTATTGCAAAGTTCAGAGTTCATCTGAAATAATAACTAGCATTTATTAGAAAGCTTTGAGAGAAACATATAATATAATTTCTTGCATTATTTGAAAACTGTTATTGTAGGCTATTTAACGTACCTATTTCAAGTTTTATGACTTCTGAATTTTAAATTACTGTGGGGATTCGGTATAGATTTTGGCAATGACGAAGAAGTGTTAAAATTTGGATGAATGGGGATTATGATTTCCAAGAAAAGATCATTCCTTCTTTTCAATTCGATTGAATTCGAAAACTCAATAAGATGAACTCTGAGCATTTTCAAATGTACAGATGGAGACTAAATTTAGTAGTGAAAAATTTAGTTATTTTAGTGTGTAGAGATACTATTCCTTTGTCCTAAATGAATTCAGTCTTTTGAATAATGAGGACGATATGAGTTTCATCGTCTTCACTATTCTTTCCATCCATATATTGTTTGGTACATTCATTTTCAGATTGAACATTCTGTTATTCTATGAGAAATGGGGAATCGAAAAAAGTGAAAATGGTTTCATTTAGTATTTTTCAATAATAGACATGTTAATTTTTCGTTGAGTTCTGTACTATTCTAATTATTTTTGGATTCTTTATGAAACGAAAAAATGATACGATCTCCTATCTACTCTGTACGATATCTGAATATGTATTTACTTGTGTTCATGACCTGTGTAATTTAATCAATGAAAATGTCAAGATCGACAAAAATAATACTACCAATCCCTGTCGTCTTTTCTATCCTGAAATGTCCGTTAATTTTGCGAATTGTTTACCGCTGCAAAGATTTTCGTATTATTACTAGTGCAATGGAAAATTATTGCTTGTATACAACTGCAGATAAGGGTGCAAGGTAGCAGAGCATGTGCCTACAAACTATAAATCCGAATGACATTGGAACCGTAATTGTTCGAAATTCACTCTACATTCTACCTGATTCACGAAAGTGTGCGGTTTGATAACCGAAAAAGTAACTACATTTCACTTTATCACTTCCTTTTTTTCGTTTTCTATATAAAATCGTTACCAACGCAATTGTCGAGGATAATAAAACGAAACAAGACCAATTACGGAGTTGTTTAGTTCGTGGGTACCGCGATTTTGCAGATGCAGTCTTCGTATTGAATTTTTTCTAACGACGCTAATAAAGTCTTTGAATCCTATACAGCCAGATATTTCAATCTCTCTCTTTGATGGCTCTTTTTTTTCCTCTTTTTCGCTCCAAAGTTTTTAATTGAGATTAAATGCGACTAAGGAATTTTATCAAAAGTGTTCGAATTTTGGCTGTATTATTATCTAAACAGATTTAATTCTTGTTCTTTGAGGTAACAAATTAAATAATAAAGCGTAATAAGATCTGAGACTAAAAAGACCAAATGAGTGGCATGAGTATACCAACACCACAAAAGAGAAAATCTGTCGATCTCAGGATGCTATCAATAGCATCTATAGGCCTCTTATCTAAGAATCTATCTCTTTCAGAAAGTAAAGACTGGATCAAAAATGTAGAAGAGAGAAGTTAAAATTCCTTTTGAATAAACGAAATGAAGTAAAATATAATTTTGAACTAACTCAACGCACAAGTTATTTTGACTCGAATATGTTAAAACAAATTCCATCTGGAACTGAATTCGACAAATGAATAGATGAATATATTTATTTATTTGTCGAATTCAGTTCAAGTTTGAAATTATACTCTAAACATTATCGATATATCTGAGCAATTCCAAGTTCTGAAGAATACGATGAAATATTGATTTTTCGGTAAAAACATTGCTTACAAATTCTATTCTATTCAAATTCAGTTTTCCAATTCCAATTCCAATTTAGTATGCAGCTATTTTCGAATTCTTCCATCCACTGAAACAAATTGGATGCGATAATTACAGCATGTCTCATGTCTCACGAACAATGAACTATATATTTGTCAACGTGACCTAATGATATAGGCCATAGACGCCATTGTTATAGCCGCCCTCTATGTTCCTTCACTGTCGGTTCGTACAATATAGGAAATGCGATGTTCAACATTCATTGTTAGAGTGGAGAATGCCTCCTCTCAATTGAACAATAGCATCCATTTGAATTTCAAATAGAATGCGCGGTCCATTTATCCGTTTGTTTCCTTAATAGGTATCTATAAGTATGAACGGAGTTTCTCCAATACGTATAGGAAGTAATTATATATTTCATAATTTATTGAATGACATTTTCTCCTTTCGAAAATTAATGACTTTTATAACGAAGATTCTATCTAATATATATATATATATATATATATATATATATATATATATATATATATATATATATATATATATATATATATATATATATATATATGATAGTTTAATTACAATATTGAGATAGAAAGTCTTTTTCGTCTCACCGAAATCAAGGATCTGTGCGTGGTTTCGATTGAAAGTTTTCATTTATACCGTACCTATAATACGCAATCAGTATTATCGACGTGTAAAATATATCGTTTTATTGTAAGGGCTGCGAGACTGTTTGAGAGTTCGGCAACGATTATTCATTTGTTTAATGCTCTGGTTAGAAGGAAGCTTGAGTATGGTAACCTCATTTGGCGCCCAATCGATAACTGTCGTGTTAGCCATCTGGAGGCTGTGCAAAGAAGGTTTTTGAAGATGCTTTCATTCCGTGAGGATGGTCAATATCCACTTAGGGGATGTGATCATAATAACGCGTGTTTTTTTAGAGGTATAGAACTTTAAATTGCAATAAAACAACGATGGATCATTCGATTGACAAGAATTTTTTTTTATTCGGAAGACAATCTTATGGCATTACATTTTGAATACGGTCTCTGGCATATGAACGCCACGGCTGGCTCGGATGTAGTTCAATCTGGACGTCCAAATTTCGATGACTATTTCCAACATTTGTGGCCGTATATCGGCAATAACACGGCGAATATTGTCTTCCAAATAGTCAAGCGTTTGTGGCTTATCCGCGTAGACCAATGACTTTACATAGCCCCACAGAAAGTAGTCTAGCGGTGTTAAATCACACGATCTTGGAGGCCAATTCACAGGTTCGAAACGTGAATTTAGGCGGTCACCAAACGTGTCTTTCAATAACTCGTTTTTGGCACGAGCTGTGTGACATGTTGCGCCTTCTTGTTGAAACCACAGCTCCTGGATATCAAAGTTGTTCAATTCAGGAATGAAAAAGTTATTAATCATGGCTCTATACCGATCACCATTGACTGTAACTTTCTGGCCATCATCGTTTTTGAAGAAGTACGGACCAATGATTTCAGCAGCTCATAAGGCGCACCAAACAGTCTTTCTGGATGTAACGGTGTTTTGACGTACACTTGAGCATTATCTTCACTCCAAATGCGGCAGTTTTGTTTGTTGACGTAGCCATTCAACCAGAAGTGCGCTTCATCGCTAAACAAAATTCGCTCATGAAAATCGGGAACAACGGTAAACTCGTTCTGGGCTCATTCGACGAATCTGCAAGCGTTGTTCAGGCGTGAGTTTATTCATGATGAATTGCCAAACCAAACTGAGAATAAATCACTTCTCAGCTGTTAAATCAGTCGGCATCTTCAACAGTAATGCCAACTTGAAGTTATAAACCTAAAGAGAACACCCTTTATATTGTTGTGGAGATTCAACTCGAAAGGCCTTATAAAGGCTTTCTAAAAAAAGGTATCTTTTTCATATCAATACATCAAAAACAGGTTTGATTTTACAATCACCACTAAGATTTGCTTGCACCATTGTTAATAGTATATCAGATAGATGTGATCTGAATTTCCATTCTCTTGGCTATATTTGTAATCTTTATTCAACTGAAAATGTCTGATGTCGATATTGATCACGAATGACTTTATAATTCACTGATCTTTTTCTTTTCTTCTTTATATCTTTTGTTGTTAGTCCCCAAAGCTGTTTTTACTGGTGAATATTATGTTACTATTTTTATTTCTTAATCATAGGTGTTTTGTGCGATTCGCATGCATGAGAGCATTGTCAATTAGTTTTGATATTTACTATTGTCATTTTTTGTATTGTTCAAATTTCCTGTGATTGGATTTGGAAATAAAGGTTTATTATCATAAATGTTTATTATTATAATGTTCTCGAGTTACAGTAATTGTTGGCATATTCCTCCGAAACGACTCAACCAATACTGATGAAATTTTATATGTATACTTGGTAGACCTGAGAATCGATTGTTATCTATGTTTCGAGTGATAACGGTAGTTCACCCCAAAACATTTTTCTTTGTTTTTTGGGCAACATTTTCATTTTCCATATTTTTATGATATGGCATTTATAAAAACATAAAATCCTCAATTTTTCCTTTCTACCACGAAAACCTATTTTTCATTTATTTGCTAGAATATATCCTTATATATTTTAGATATATAGAGAAAATTCGAGCTGGTTACACGTTACACCAATCCTTGAGAAAAGATGAATCGATCTACATGATTTCTTCGTCTTTGGATTTGTTTCCGCCTGGAATGAGATGAAGAGTATTGCAATATCACATTCAACAATATAAAACATTAAATCATTGAAAAAAATCCCTTAGCGCGACTAGACGAAACTCTGTGTGTATATGTATGTGAAAATATACTCTGAAAGTATGTATGTAATTGTATTAAAGTGGAGTGATGTCTCATCACTGACACTCGTTACAAAATGAGAGCGGTAATCTTTTTTTCTTGGATTTATATATTGATATATAAACTAAGGCGTTTTATCCACATCAATTTTATGATTATAAGATTGTGATAATTTCAGTACGTTAATTGAAATCGTCAATTAACGGAGCTAGAAGGTATCACTTGCGTTACTATGTTTGCAAGGTCAGCTGGTGCTGAAATATGGGATTATTTTGATTAATCTTACGAGATTATAGAATTTATTGCATGCAATATTACAATTATTTTACTTATGATTTAGGGTAATTTTTGGCGTTTAGCTCACTGGATACTTCGAATGATTGAGAAAATAAAACGAATTATCGATATGTATTATTATTTTAATAATAATAATTATTATATTTATTTCGAAGGATGCTCTAGTTAACAAACATGATGCAGCAAATGAAACAACGTCAGTAAAAACAAACAAAATTTGCATTTTGACACATATTCCAATAATCATCCAAGGAGTATGGTTCCAATTCAATTAAAAGTTTTTTAACACTACTTTTAAATGAACTCAGTTCTTCAAATCTCTTTACACTATCCGGAAGCTTATTGAAGAATCTCACAGAAGTGTAATCTGGATGTTTCTCAGAAGCGGTCAGTTTAGGCTTAGGAAAGCGGTAATTCAAATTACAAGTGCTGTAATTTTGTATTTCGTTGCATTTATCAAATTTCTCCCTATTTTTATGTAACAAAACGAGATTTTCCAGAATGTAATGAGCATATACGGTCAGAAAGTTATTATTGCGGAAATGTCCCCTGCAAGATTCTCTCCATTTGAGTCTGTATTATACTGTACGATACTGTACTGAAACTGATTCAGTTTTTTCCAAGTTCAATTATATGGTTATCTCAGTTCAGATGTTCATCGATGTATATTCCTTAAAACTTTATGGAATTTTCTAACTTAATTTTACTATCTGAACTGATTTTCACTGATTGAACTCGATGTATCAATTTTTTGTTTTTTTTCCGAAATAGTATAGTTTTTGTTCTTTCCGTATTGAGAACCAAACCATTTCTCAGAAACCATCCCCAAACACTGTCAAAAGTAGCTTCCGATCACCGGAGCAGTTTCGAATAGCTCGAATCAGCAACCAATATGTTGGTGTCGTCTGCGTAATTGGTAAGATGACCTACAACATTACTTATTTTTAAAACTTTTGCTATCATTCATAAAAATTATAAAGATCACTGGTCCCAAAATAATCCCTTGTGAAATGCCAAATTCAATCTGTTTCATTTCAGACTTCGATGTTATTCCTTCTTCACAGAATTTCACTCTTTGTTGCCTACTGCTTAGATATGATTCGAACAATCTTAATGCGTTGCCCCTTACTCCGTATTTTCCAAGCTTTCGGAATGTAATCTGATGCGACAGACTATCGAATGCCTTATAGAGGATCAAAAACATTTCAAGAAGAACATCGTTGTTTTCAAAAGATTCCATTATTTTGCTGGTGAATTGATTAATTGCGCTTATGACAGACCTGCCCCTGACATAGCCATGCTGATTATTATCATTAAACAAGTTACAAGACTCCATAAACTTACCAATCTATTGCACATGGCCATCTCAAACAGCTTTGAAACAGATGGTAAAACACTTATTGGTCTCTAGTTTTCGAGCAACATCGGATGACCTTTTTTGTGAATTGGAGTTATAAGTGCTAACTTCAACTGTTCCGGAAATATGCCAAATTGGAATAATTGGAGTTATTCATGATGTAACCGATCACTTCTGGTATTTCTTTGATACTAACATTTTTTGACTAGAGTTATAGGTATTTCATCGTTTCCACAAGTGTGTTTAGCTTTGAGATTTGGGCCTAACTCATTAATTACCGTGGTAGTCACATGTGTTAAAAATATGGACTTAGGGTCACTCACCACACTACAGTCAAAATTCACAGTATCACTATGGAATTATATTCAAGAGAAACTCATTATATCTGTTTGCTATGTGTTCTGGACTGCCCTCTAGTTCTGAATCTACAACATGATCATCTCCTATGAATTTTAACTGAGCCCTTGCCTTGCGTACAATTATGTACATTCAGAAGAATTTATTCATTCGAAAAAGATTTTGTTGAATGAACTGGATTCAAAGTACTCTTTCATATGACAAAAACATCTTTGGCTGACTCATCAAAACCCAGTTGGAACCATTGGGTGCTCAAATCCTCCGAAGCTCATATTTTTCTGTTGTTCGTTTGTTTTCAAGAACGTTTGAATAAAAAAAATCAGAGTAAGGGGTGAAATTTTTTGCATATACTGTCATCGTCTGATGATGATTTCAATGATGTTGACATTAGAATGAAGAAATCTCCCAAGAAGATATTTTCGAATTTGAGTGCAACTATATTATACTCAAATGTTCAGAAGATTAAAACAATTATATAAACAACTAGATATTGGAAATATTCATCGCTTACTTTGTGTTAATGTAATTAATTACTTATAGAAAAAATTTGTTTTTTATTACTATATTTATTCAATATTTGTAACTTCAGTTTCGTAGTATTACTACATCTTCACGCACATGTGCCTGAAAATGTTGTGAAAATGTAAGGAAATAACACTCAGTAAAAAATTGAATCTGAAAAGTCATAAAATGACAAATGCTTTTTATCATTTCATGATATAGAATTTGAAGCTTTAGTGCTTTATTGAAATATTCTGAAAACAGTCCCTCTATTTCTTCAATAAATCAAATTACTAATTCAATAAATAGGGAACATATTTTATATTATTCTCATAGATTATGAGTCAATTTTGAAAGAATTGTCCAATATTCGTTCTGAATATTTAACAATGAACTTATAGCTATATCCAAGGAATATTCACAGCTCTGTTTCTCAAGCAAAACTATGAATTTTTTTTTTATAAAGAGAAATACTTTCCATCGATTTCAGAAAAACTACACCTTATTATTTCTCAGAAATGAACTAATGTGATGATTCTTTTATGAGTTCAGTCAGTTGTAAATACAGTACAGTAAATGTTAGTTATATAGTTTTAGAGGAAATGCGATCGTCAGAAATTGCAACTGGTAATCACCATTTCTAATGATGAAGAAATGAATGATGAAAATTGTTTTATGTTGCACAATATTCACGATTAGTTTGCAAGTTTCAAGTTTCGAGTTATGAACTCTTTGTTTAGACGTCTTGAGTCAGCATATATTTTCCTGAATGAATTGAAATATTTTTATAATTTCCCCACGTGTTGGCAGCGTGAAATAATGGGTCTTCCTTTCTCGACAATACTTCTCATTCGACTAGAGAAGCTTCCGAAAAAATAACAAAATTGGATCGAAATTTGTGAGTAAGTTGAAGCTTTGATTCTACTTATAAATCCTAATCTTCGTTTTGATGAATATGCCAGTATTCTTGTCCCTTGACATATATTGATTTCAATACATGAGGTATCCAACAATCTAAAAGACATAAATCTACATAAAAATTATGTTTATATCTTTGGGTTTGATGTAAATTACGTATGATTCATTCATTTATATTATTCATCCTGATACATAATACGAGAAAGCAATATTTAGTTTCATCACTTATTATAGCTGCAGTATGAATTGATTCAGAGAATTTGGATTAATGTAATCTGAATATGTGTGGTTATAAATAATCTGTCTATATAACTGAAGCATGGGTTGAAAAGGGGCAGTGTATTGTGTTTTGGAAAGTGCAATATTGCTTTTAGAACTAATGCAAAATATAGGTACCAATTTAGTTCATAATAGATTATAACTACTGAGAATAACAAAAAACTAAAAAAATCACACACTATTGGCCAAGCAGTAAGGGAAAAATATGAAAAAATCTATTGATGCGTTAAAAGGAAAAGGTTTTTCTCCACAATTTACATTCTCCTGTTCAACGTTGATTACAGTGGTGACACAGCAATGAGTACGAACATTTCAAATTCATGAATACGGGCACTGCCAATCCAGGACTGCTCTAGAGGAACTCCGGTATTTCAAGTGGAGGGCCTTGAAAATACAGATCATGCAATAGTATTTGAATAAGCAGGAGAGAGAGGGAAATATTGATTATCATGATTTGAAAATTGAGCAACAAATCGATAAAAATAGACGAATGTAGTGAAAAGCATGTAAAATTGCCAAAGCAAAATTGCACCAACCGTAATTCGAAAGAAAGATACCATACCCAAAAGAACAACAAAAATTTTGATTTCGAGTACGTTGTGTGAAAATTGAAAGAAGTTCAATTTGTGTTTCAATGTTATATCTTACGTTCACTGCCTAAAATCTATCAATATAAGATGTACAATCTGTCTTTTCGTCACTGCCTATGGCCCTTATAAACAACGCTGGTTCTTGATTTTACTATTGAATGCTGGTATTTGGTTCGCGATTTTACTGTTTCATTTGTTTACTCTCTGTATGAGAATTCGAGTTTATTGTGCCTCTCGCAATAAACTCCAAATGATATTCCACAATTCTTCTTCGAAGTTTTTGATATTTTGTAAAAATGTTCATCTATGTATATCAGAAGACCTTCCTCGAAGGCTTCTCCACCATATGAAAATCATTTTTGGTTTATATATATATATATATATATATATATATATATATATATATATATATATATATATATATATATATATATATATATATATATATATATATATATATATATATGTATATCTATATGTGGGAATAGATTAGAGTAGGATTTTCTCCTGAGAGAAAACTTTGTTACACAGATATATACATTTCTTGTTTTATATTATACGGTATTGTCGTATGATAGAAATCTGATATTCATGAGTCCTCGGTAAAAACTGTACCCCATTCTCTCCGAAATAGACCTTTTGAAACTGTCCAAATATAATATTTAATATTACTGGCAGAATTCCTTTAACAAAATTGAAAGATAAAATTTCATAAAAAATATAAATAATGCATTAATTTTATATTTTATATAAAATTTTAGACAATCTTCAGTGTCTGTTTGTGTTTATGGTATTTCGTACTTGGATTGTTATTTCCATTCCATTGTGTACTCCATTCATCAAAAAATGGACATCGCTTTGATTTTGAAAATTTCAAGATACTTCATATAGCTTGCAACTATCAAAAAAGGATATTCATGGAAATGTGCCACATAAATGGGATTGGCAGTAGCATAAATAGAAAAACAGACATTGCTAGACTCAGCTGCATATATATTTATTTGCTCTCGAAAAAATTTCAAATAAGCCCTTCTAGGAGAACTTACTTCTGAGTTCTTAATGGAGGTTTTGTGTTACTTATTTGTGATGACATTTGGTTTTTTAGTTTACATTTTTATGTTTACAATTTTGTTAGGTTACCTCAATTTTTACATTTTTGATTTTGTGCACTATTACATGGTTACATCCAACTGCATACACTGCTTCTTAGTCGAACATTCAGCCTAAAGTATCTACCTTCAGCCTAGTATATTCTAGAATCCTGATGAACAATATAAACAAATTCGAAATATAGACCATGTTAATAAATTAGTTGTGTATAAATCAGAGTAGCCCTATTTTTGCCGAGAACTCATTAATTTTTGTTTTATATACATATATATATATATATATATATATATATATATATATATATATATATATATATATATATGTATGTGTATGTGGGGGTGTATTAGAGTAGGATTTGCTGCTGAGAGGAAAGTTTGTTATGCAGATATATACATTTCTTGTTGTTATTTCAAAACATAGTAAATCTGGTAACTTGTTTCATGAAATCATGAAGGTGAACTGTCAAGCAGTAACGGCGAAATCACTTGAACTCTCAATTTACTTTGACCTTTTCGTAAACGCAGGTACGAATCTGATGTGCATATCTGGAGCATCCTGCGAGTTCTTCCTATCTTGTTGGCTGTCAGGAGGATTATTAGAAACTCCGTGTGAAGGATTCCTGCGAGGCTGCTGTCAGAAGGGGGCCTCAAAAACAGGCCAAAGTGCATTTCTTGCCGTGGGAACTTTAGAGGCCCCTCGAGAAACTGCCAAATCCGTCAGCCTACTCGACGATACTCGTAAGTGAAATGAAAAAAGGCATGGATCTGAAACATTTTTTGGTGATGGCAAATGTAATCCGTTGGCTTGTAGAATTCGTTCTAATAATATGTAGGATAATGTAAATACGTGTCTGCATTTCATATCACTTACGAGTTCATCTGAACATATGATTTTTCGTTTACTTCCAGTCTTTTACTGCCCATTTCTGTGGTCCTCTTTTAGATCAAGAGATGTTAATATTTAAAGGTTTCATGTGAGCAATAAAATATTGTTCCCTCCACTTAGATTTCAATTGGAGTTATTGTAATCAAGAGAACTCTATCGGAATAATCTCAATTTTTGTCCGATAACGGATTTTCAATTCAAAACTATCACAAACAGAGAAACCAAGTACACCCAGGCAAGTAAAATACGCAGCCTTCATTTAATTCAAATTTTCATACTTTTATATTCAACTTTTATATATAACTCACTTTCGAAAAAATTATATTTCGACTAATGATATTTTTCTACTTTAATTTGTTTGTAGTGCAGTTCTAACGTTCTACAGGTCTTTTCTTTCTGATTATATTGTTAACTTTTCTATTTTCATTAGAATTTCCAGCTGTATTCGAAAAGAATTTGTTTGCCTTCGTTATGATCAGGTTTCTTCATTTGGTAGATTTTCATTGTTTGGTTAAGCTGGTTACAATTTCTTCCTCCGCAAATAGTAAATGGGTTTCGACTATTCGTAAAATTCTTGAAGCTATGCCGCGCCATTTCTTAATAAATCTAACTTAATAAATTCATTTATGTAGTCTTTGTGTATTTCAGTAGACTTCACGAGACTTTCCTCTATATTTCAACTTCCGAAGTTCAATGAAATATTAACTAACTGCAGGACAATTATTATTAATTCTAATACAGACTCTTAGCAACGATGCGGAATTCAAATACAGACTTTTAGCTACGATGCGGTGAAAATAAAGAGAAAAGTTCTTAAATTCAATGGACAATGAATCTACTTTGTGATAGTTCATATTTGAATGAGAGGTAATAATAAAAACTTGTCTAAAAATCACTGACTGAACAATTCTTTATTAGACTAGTTTCGTATTTACAGCGTCTTACAGCCTTTTACTCATTCTTGATAATGCTGTAAAAGGCGAAACTAGTCGAATAAAGAATTGTTCAGTCAGTGATTTTTAGACAAGTTTTTATTATTACCTCTCATTTAGAAAAGTTCTTAATGACACAACTTGTGATGAAATTAATAACTGTATAATTCATTTACAAGAATTCGTAAGCTTACAGTGCGACAGCTTACAAGTGCGGTATAAAAAGTTACCTGATACTTTTGTTTTTATGATTTCTTCAGCGTAACACCTTCAGTATTTTCTTGAACAAAACTTGAAACCATGCACTTGAAAATGACAATTGAGAAATACAGTCAGTGTCGTTGCTTCCTTCAACTACTAAACACGTAAAATGCGATAATATTCGAACCCAATGCTTTTGACAATACTCATACTTATTTTTAAAATTCAAGAAACAAATGTACTTTCGGACTAATTTCACAGTAATTGTAAGAAAAATTTTCAATAGTGCCTTGTTAATATTGTACAACTTTAGCCCTGAAGGAGAAAATAAACATTTTCGAAAGCTTCGAAAATACTAAAGAGGTAACTTATTTTCCTGTACTGGACTGCAATCCCAATTAAACACTGAATATATATATATATATATATATATATATATATATATATATATATATATATATATATTATATTGTTTTTGTGTATAATTGTATTCATTCTAGAATGCACTAGTATTGAAATTATTATCAAAATAAATCAGGAAATTCAATATGCAACTGGTAAATATCAAAACTAATCTGTCATCAAACTGATCAAGGGTGATTCTTTCGTAAAATAATTCATTGGGGATCTTGTTTCTCCTCTGAAAATATATAAATTGTTTGTGGAATTTAAAACTTTTTGGAAATTTTATTATAATACAAGTACATTCAACATTTTTCAATTTTGAATGAACATATCGAACCTTACTAAGTTTCGAATGTATCTGGTCAGTGATATTCATAAAAGACGATGAGTAATATTTGCGTACAACCTAATGAGAACAAAGGCTGCATTGAAGCTTGCTGTTCTTCAATTTTGCATGCTGAATTATGGAATCCTAGACGTCATTAAAGTTGAATTACTCCTGCATTTTCCATATGCAGTTTGTGTTTGAGGTAAACACAGAATATATACTATTTAGCGCGAAATGAATCTGAAAATTTGCAACTATTATGGAGCTGCTTTGTTCTTTTGAAAGATTTGTTAAGACTGAAGTGGACTATTGAGTTCAACAGACTATTCAACCCATTAGAAAGCCTGTTTCTTCTCAGAATGCACTATGAAGTTTTTTGAAATATGAAATTTTCCTGTTTCATTGAATCCTTCTAACATGGATACTCATTATAACGCACTGTTTTAGGCAGTAAAAAATTTTCGAATCTATTGCTTTTGGGATATATTTAGAAAAAGTCCGTTTATTTTGGTAAATACTTGAGAATTTGTTTTCTTATTTATAAACTTAAATTCAATCCTAGTTTAAATTTCGAATTCAAAATTTAAGAATTTAATCGAAGGCGTAGCGAAATAATTGGGGGTATTTTTAATCGTATATTTGTTATATAGATAAATAAACTATTTTGATTAGATTGGTTATCGAATTATACAGAAAAAAATTTATTCATTCTTTTGTATAATCCATATATATTTGCTATGAACATATTTCATATATACTTTATTCTTAAAAAAATAGGAGTTAATATGAAATCAAAAATTTTTCGAGTTTTCGGCAAAAAGGAGATCAACTATTAAAAAGGCACAACAAAATTTTTGCTATGTCTATATTTCGGATAGTGATTCTATCTTTTGTCAGGACCCAAAAAAATCACAAGGTTGAATAACAACAATCGATTAAAAAATATCAACAACAGCTAAACTAGGCTAGCCATAATGGAAACGAATAATTAGAATGTGTTTAATAGCATAATTAACTAATATTGACAAAGCAAAGAAGACCCACAGAACGTAAATTACAAGGTTTTTTCAGAAAGAAATACTCATAAGTATGAAGGTTTTGATTGTAGGAGGAGTATGACGGAGTATTTATTCGAAATTAAGGATTGAATACGGCAATTCTACTATATATATATATATATATATATATATATATATATATATATATATATATATATATATATATATATATATATATATATATATCGGAGAAGAAATACTATGTTTGAACATAACAGAAATGTGAAATGTGAGAAGCCTATAAACCTTGTTCTGAAAATTATATGAGAACCATTGAATATTAGCAGTGAAGAGCCACTGAAGACAGTCATTGTCTTTTTCTTAGATCTATTCCACCGTTTCACAGATATCTTTCCTTAGGACATATGTACCTTATTTTCATCGTTTTTATAGGAGGAAATGAGGATGACAACAAAAAATAATTCAGCTCTCAGTGTACCTACTGACTTGGGTAACATCTATCAAAATACAGTTTATCTGGATAGGAATTCACACTGATGAACTCCCATTTTATCTTTGAATTTTTAAAAATTTTTTATGAACATTCAAACAATTTTCAGCTTCATGGTATCCAATAAAAATATATTTTTCTGCATCAAATCTATTCCTGGCTCTTTTCTCTCCAACGTTTAGTAGCCGCGGTGAAATATCTATAATTTTACATTGGAGAGCCTATAAACACTCCACCTTCAATTTTAACAGTTAATGCTTCAAAAAAAACCTTTCAAATATTCGAAAGCTTGGGATTTATGATTGAGAGTCTTCACGAATTGTTCAATAAGACCATATAGCGTTTGTGCTATAATATTCTTTGAGTGGAAATATTAAACGACACTAGTATTTAGAATTTATATTCATTATTATTTACAAAAAGCGAAGTATTGAACACATGATGGTTATTGTTGTTGCACGATGGAAGCGAGAGAGACAGATGTTGTGCATAGAAAAGACTGTCAGAGGAGATCTCTGAAAGAAGTGAGAAATTGTATGTTGGTAGCCCATTTATATGTTGACGTTTGATGGTGGGGTGCCCCAGTGTGATCACAGAATATTGATACTATTCTATGATATGTTTTCTTCCAACGAGTGACAATGACAATTTCCCTTCAACCTCATATGAGACCGAAATGAATAGGCAATGGCGGCAATAATATATTTTCAGGATGTACAATCGGATCTCCCATAATATGCCGTTTTCATGGATATTTGGTTCGTGCAGGCCAGAGCTTTTGGCAGTAGTGAGCTTCGTAATTCCTATTTTTGAATGCTACTTTCACGCCCTCAAAGTGTGTTCAACTCTACATTATCATCCAACGTTGAAGTAGTACCTTGAAATGCATCTTATGATAAATTGTCCAATATATCAAGAAATTATTTTTCGTTCTATTTCAGTATAATAATCCTTTGTTGGCAAACACCAGATGAACGCGGTATATTGATAAAGTGGACCTAGGTTTTATTGATTGGAAAAAGGTGTCATTCTAACAATTTTGATGGTTTTCCGTAATTTTCGAAACAAATAAGTAGTACCCAACTTTGCCAGATGAAATCAGAACCCCTGTTTAAAACTGTGGGAGTTTCAACTAAAAAGATTAATATGTTGTAATATATATTAAATATCAGAGTACCTAATGGCTGTTATTAATATTGAGTTCAGAATTAATCTACACAATACTTGTTTGTAACAAGTATTGTGTGTAATTATAACTATTTTGAGCCTCAAAGAGGTTGTATAGGTACCCATATTATAGTAGGATGAACGATGTTTATCAGAAAATTATACTACAGTTCTTAATGAAGTTGATTGAATATTCCCTCACCTCTTAGAGATAAATGATTATTAGTATACTGAGTGAAAAACACTTGAATTATATAACTTGAATAAAACTAAGTAGTTTTCTGATTTTCACTATAATTAATTTAAAATATGACAATATTGTTTAGATATCGAATGCGATGAAGCCACTGCGTTTTCGGCAACGCAGTGGCTTCATCAGATGTTGGTGATAAACTGATGTTCATTAGATGTTTATCATCAACATCTGATGAAGCCACTGTGTTGCCGAAACAATATTGTCATGTTTTAAATTAAATATAGTGAAAATCTACTGAAAATGAAAACAAGGTTTAATTTCAATTATGTATTTAGATTTTCATCAAGTATCGACCCAATCGATCAATGAACAACTGAATTAGTTTCATCGAATTATATTGTTGCTTGGAATTCTTTCGTGGTGTTAGTGCTAGAAGAGTTCAACCAAAATGAAAAAATTTTTTCAGAGTTAAATTATTGAGTATAGAACATGGATATACTCATATTGTTGCTTAGCAAAAGTATTGAGTATAAAAGTATCAAAACATGTTTATAATGATTCGAGGTGTTCCCACTTCTCCGAAAGATAGACTCAGATATTTAACTCTTCTGTTTAACACTGTCTGAAACAATTGTCAAGCGACAATATGATTCTGAGTACCTTATTCAATTGTTTTTCTATTCAATAAAGAAATTAATGTCGCATGATCGTTAAATTTATCACAAAGCTCACTATAGAATTATGTTTGCAGTGAGCTAATGATTTGATGGATGTTTTCTGATCCAGTCGTCGTGATTGAATATTACGTCCCGTTTTTGAATTCGCATTTCTATGGATAGGTCACTCCATTGGTGACAATAAGCGTCAGAAAACTTCAGATCATTCATAAAATTCACCCTGCTTCACGGACTACCTATCTTCATTTGAAGATTCATAAAATTGTGATATCAGAAGATAAACAATATACCTCATTGAATTTATCCTATAAACCCTCTGGAAGGAACCAATAAACATTTTGCTGTAGCAAAACCAGGAATTAGCTACATTGAAAAGTGCTTATTTCGAGATCAGCCATTTCAGTTTTCCATTGGATACTACATGTGTCATATATTTTGTTTCGTTGAACTTTATCTACAGACCTACGTTTTCACAAGCTGTTTCTAGTTTCAGGAGTATATTTTTGACATATTTTGACATTTTGAGTCCATTTTACAAATGGACGATATCATTTAAAGAACGGAGGTGGAGAAGTTTTTCCCCATCATCAGTTATTCCTTTACTATCCACTAAAGCATTTTAAAGCGTATTCGAGAACAGTTATAAAATTTGGTTGGTTGAGTGTCACGTCGTCGATGTGCCTTTCACCTAGAGCTTCCAAAGAGCTAGGAGCTTCCATCTTGTCGAAGACCTTATGAAAGTCGACGAAAACTACAATTGAGGGCTTGTTATGGTAAATTACTTGCAATAAATTGGTAGAAGTAATTCAATAGGATGATACATTCATAATTTTCCAAGTTGGTTTTATCCCTTTTTTCTGGAGAACAAGTTTGACAATATGTTCCGTGTTATTTGCTTCGATATTGTCTATAGATTTAGTTAATTTCTTTGTGTTCTGTAGAATCAATCGGACCTTTTATCGATGGTTTTCTTAACATATTAATTAGGAAGAGTCTTTGATAAAAACAACTTTGTTAGCCAAAATTTTCCACAATACTCTGAAAGTGAAACATCGATTGATCATCTCAAAAATTTATCAATTTACCTGAGAATGAACCCCATTCTCAGCATTGGGAAGTATTGAGACATATGTTTTGGTAGTTTTCCAAAATGAACTTGTTTCTATTAATATTTCTGATGAGCTATGAATGATTATGTAAACAGAAACATACTATGTTTTCCTTACGTTGTTCTAGTTTTTCGGTTCATTCTGTTCTAACGATATGATATTTCTCGACGAATTACGTAATAATTTACTGTAATATCGAAAAAATTAGAACATATAGGCAGCTACTAACAGCATAACAGGAATTATAAAGATCCGCATGTCACGTACCAATGACGTTACTGTGAGCCTGACTTCGGTTTTATAGAAGCAATTGAAAAACAATTTCCTGGTGATTTGTGTAGGGTTAGCGTCAAGTTATATTTTCGAAAGCAGAAAATTGGATAGGGATTAATACATTTCCGTTTTATTCTTTTCATCTGTTTGATACAAACATACTGTCTATTATTAGAGCAGCAAACAGCAGCTTCGATCCTGGAAATGAGTTTTTATAATGGAAAGGCGAAGCGAAGGATTTTGATTATTTTCATTTCAGAGTAGGGTCGAACGTATACTGAGGTTCATGTAAATTCAAAAAATTGAATGACATATATCATTGTTTTTGAATCTTTTGCTTATACACAATATTCGATAAATTCATTTCAGAGATTCATCAGAGAATTTCATTTAATCAAATTTGATATATGAAAAATCTTATTGATATGAAATCAAAATAATGGCCCAATGAATGTATGTATTCCATATATTGCGTTATTTGATATTTCATAGAGTTGCGCATGTTTGATATCATTCTACGTTCAATTATTCAGTTGTTATCTTTGTCTAATAAATGAAAAATTTGAATGCTACAACAAACGCCTTCTCCTAGAAATCGTCCATATAAAAAAAAAACACTTCATTTCCATATATATATATATATATATATATATATATATATATATATATATATATATATACAATTTGATACATCTAATCTGATTGATTCCTCTGGTTTTTGGCCAATACTCTAATATACAATTTACCACAAAATCAATTCCCAGTGCGCTGAATGAATTCATTATCTTTTTGTCAATTGATAAAAACTTCGGCCGACGTTACGTAATTCAAGAAACGCGTGGGGCGCTTTAGAAACACACCTGGAAAAAATCTACTTGAAAAAGTCAATTAAGAGTTTGAATCAGTCTCGTTGCTTCCTCCAACAACTTTACACATGAAATTCAAAAATATTCAAACCCAATGCAGTTGAGAATACTTACTTTTGAAATTCAAGAAACAAATGTACCTTCGGACTAGCTTGACAATAATTGTAATAATAAAAAAATAATAATGATAGTAAAATTCAATAGTATTTGAATTCCATGTATTTGAAAATAATTAGTTTTAAAATTCAAACATTAACCTGTTAAGAAAAACTGCAATATTACAATTGATATATGTATTTATATATTTAAATTATTAAATCCCTTTCTGCTGAAATTAAAGAATGAATAACATGATGGAATCCCAAGATCGAGTATGACGCAATGGACATGAAATCCGCCTCAAAATTAGGCAAAGAATGAAAATAGGGTTGTTTCAAATTCAAAAAATTAATATATTGACAATTTTGATCTGGCATGTTTCATCATTTTTTCAACAATCCTGACTAGAAATAAATCAGTTTTCGAAATATCACCAGATAACCTGACTGTTCTTTTAAGGAACCCGCCTTGTATCCTTTTAGGTATGAATGTCAGAGAATATTGAAATCGATTCCTGCATTTATTGAAAGTGTAAGACTGTTTTAATTGTGTGAAAGTGTTAACTGTTTCGTACTACAAGATACTCATCAGTTAAGCCACATTCAACAAATAAAATGCAACGACTTCAACCCTCACCCTCTTATCGATCGTAAGACAAAAATATACAGTAAGTATGCATTATACACGCATAGATTAATGTACATCTCAAACCTTAGGAATCAATGAAAAGCACATGAATACATCAAATATTGAAAGTTTCACACGTCCTTGTCAATTAAGATGCTACATTTTACAACTCTTGTTTTTTAACAATGCCATCTAATACAATGAAAGGCATATATATATATATATATATATATATATATATATATATATATATATATATATATATATATATATATATATATATAAGGAGTGAAGAATTTTCTTGCGGTGAAAAGTACAAATGACAAAAACACAATTATCGGTATAGCCCGCAACTCAATTGGAAGCAGCCGTTGACACGTGCTTCGAGCTTATTGGCTCTCCTCAGAACGGCGTAGCCAAGTTCAAGGTGTACGAACCTGGAGATGGAATCCACAACACAAGAACACCTGCAAAGGAAGTCTCCACTGCTAGGCTTCCACGTGGCGATACGTTGACCAAATCTCCATACCCGGAGTAGCAGTGGAGACTTCCTTTGCAGGTGTTCTTTTGTTGTGGATTCCATCTCCAGGTTCGTACACCTTGAACTTGGCTACGCCGTTCTGAGGAGAGCCAATAAGCTCGAAACACGTGTCAACGGCTGCTTCCAATTGAGTTGCGGGCTATACCGATAATTGTGTTTTTGTCATATATATATATATATATATATATATATATATATATATATATATATATATATATATATATATATATATATATATATATATATATATATATATATATATGTATGTATATGTATAAAATTTTTATCTTTCTTGGCAATTTGCCACGAAAATAACATTGCTCACTTAATATTAGTTCTACTCCAACCGAGAGGGTGTGATTATAAATTACCCCCTAGAGATTTTTCTTCGAGTTCTGTTTTCAGCAACTGCTCTACATGCCTCACGAATACTGTGATGATTTATTTCTTCATTACTCGATGAAGACACCTTCTTGGTACCTGCTTTACCTACAAATATTCACTTGAAGTTGACTTCTTCTGCATTACTGGCATATGATCTCAATTTCGTATTGGAAAAGCTTTATTGAAAAGTTTCGAAAGATAAAATTCAAAAAATTCAATGGACGTTGAATCAACTCTGTGATAGTTCATATTAAATGAGAGGTTATAATAAATACTTGATTAGTTACTTGATTGAATACGGTCAGTGATTTCTAGGCAAGTATTTATTATAACCTTTCATTTAAAATTCCTTTTTATTCTTCACTAGCGACCCGCCCCAGCTTCGCACGCCGCAAACGCTACGCCCCGCAATTTTTAAATCTGTAATATCTTCGAGAGAATATTCACTTAAATCAATTAGTGATTATCGTTCTTATTCTTCTTATAAGAAATAGCTGACCTACGTTCGAGATCAATCAATATTGATAAAGTCTTTCAATATATTGTGATCATTATGATCACAATATATTGAATGGACCTTCAAGTTCATTTCCTCTCAATTTTGGTTATCGTTAAGTAGCTTCAAGGATGTAGAAAATTTTATTATGTCAATACTTTCATAGTTTCCATTGAAAAATCACATTATAAACGCTTTCTTCAATCCACTATGGAACAATGGAGCTTACAAGACACTCTCAACAGAGTGGAATTAGTTTTTGCTGGGGGATCACATTGCATTCATTCTTTTGCACAAAAACGAACACTGCTCGTGAGGTTAAATGAGTTCATACTCGCTGTGTAGACGTGCTTTCACGTTCAAGGCCAAGCGGTCAAGGCAAATTCATTTCAAGCTTAGTTACGAGACCACTGATCTGTTCCCAATCAAATAAAACTCGGTAAATAATTCGATAACATTTGCATTGAAGCTAAAAATATTGACAAAAAATTTAATGTAGCCAAGCAATTAATACGAATAAAATTTTCCAATTTTAGCTGTTTGTTTTGCTAAAAATGGAGAATTTGAGTGAAAATAGGTTGACAAACAAGAAAACAATCGAAAAAAATTGTTTTTCGAGAAAATTGAACAATTAAATGAAGAGTGAAATGTGTTTAATCCCAAATAAGAAGAAAAATAATTTTATGCGTTCAAGTTTGTATTTATTGCATATTCAGTTTTCAACTGTAATTTTTTAGAGGTGGTCGTAAAACCGAAATTTCAATCGGACTTGAAATGTTTTTTAATTTGGTGATAATATCAATTGGTGATAATACAATAAAACCATTGTGTGTTTGTAGCTTTTCAAAGGTTGATCCCCGAAATCCTAGTAATGTGTCTTTTATTGAAGATTATTGTAGAAACGAAACAAAAATAAATGGAAATTGAACGGTAAAATTAATTTGCTTCATAAAATTCTTTGGAAAAATTAACGAGATTGATAATAATGTCCGGAGAGCTAAAAAAAAAAAATTTAAAATGAAAATAAAATAAAATAAATTAATATAAAAAAAAAAAAAATTGTTTTCGGGGGTTCACTTGAAAGCGGTTAGAGATACATTACTAACCGAAACGTCGTGTAAATCCTATTTCTGATTGAACAATCCGTTTATTCAGTGGAGGTAAGAATTCATTGATTTTATTTTATATTTTTTATTCAATTCATTCTAATAATTTATATATTTTTGTTTCAGTCCTCAGGACATCAATCTTCTTAGTTTTTCAGTTTAATCCGGTTAATATTACCATTTAATTTTCATTAAGTACCCCAAGTTTCTTACGGGACCGTGTGCAAAGCAATGTCACACAATGTCGGACATTTTAACGAGTTTGAAAGATATAACTGTCCTGAAAAATCAGAAGCAGATTTCAGGAAGTAGAGTGTCGAAACTTTCAATTGTATTTATTATATCAAAGATTATTGCCCATAAGGAGAGCGATTGAACTTGATTACATAACTTTCACGTGTTTCGATCCAGCTTTTCTGCATCTCAAAAGCGCTTAAATCCCTCAGAATGTTTTTTTTGTTCATCTGTCCAGTTAATTCTAGTTTGGCGCGATGATTTCTACTCAAACTTCACATGTGCGATTTTGAAGCGACACTCAGTGCGATCTTTGAGGTTTTTTATAGTGATCTAGTGTGTTTGAACTTCTCTTAGACAATCTCGCCGCATTTACTCTTTGAAAGAAAAGTCTGATCGTCGTTCTGTCAGAGCATTTCTCTTTTCTTTATGTTCATTCTGGGGTCATTTCATTAAAATGTCTTTTCTATTGATTTCTTCGTTATTCTTTCTGTTAATTTGTCATTCTGGTTTTTCTATTTCTATGATTTACGAATGACCGTCAATCACCATTGTTCAAATTGATTCACGTTGTTACAACTTCAATTCAAGACTTCTTTTTCAATTTGATATTGAATATTATTACCTTATTAATGTATTGGAAGTTAATAAGATGATACCGACAAAATTGTAAGTTTATTTCATATCAAAATCAGTAGATAAATATTAAAGTGTGATTCATAAGCAGGAACATAAGCGAAAAAGAAATATATCGAAAATGAATGCAGAAACATTTCTTCATAAAATGAGATTACCCGCTGAGTAAAGTAGATGAATAATTAATTAAAATTCATATTCACAAATATTTCTATGTACAGAAACAAACCAAACCAATCTTACGTTGCTTTCTCATGTTCTCATAGTCCCCTTTCAGTTGAAGGATACTATTCAAATAGTTTTTCACTAATTTGAGAACTGAGAATGAAATATTTGAAAAGATTAAGAACCCCTTAATTTATCTTTGGAATACAAAAGTCGTTTGTCACGAGACAATTCTCAAATTGTCTCTTATCTGTGTGGTCCCATTATTCTAAAAATTGGGATCGTTCTCCTAACTACGCAAATCTTCAAAGTTTTCATGATTTTCCAATTCTGTTATTTCAGTTCTGTTATATCCAAAAGTTTTGAAACTCTTAAGAGGTCTAGGTTTTCACTCTGAAGATCACAATATGTAACTTTGGTAATGTTTGAAATAACATTTTCATGGTATTATAAAAACTCTCTACATGGATATGTCTCATTTCTCTAGTTTCCTTTAGATCTAGAACATGTGAGCGTAACTTTCCATAATTGTCTTAAAACTACAATATAGTAGAATACCAAAAATTATTTCCGGGCTTGGGATGAAACAGTACAAGTAAATACAAGACTCGATACTTTTTTTTCGGTACCAAGTACCATCAATATCGAAACTCTGAAAATAACTATCGAATAGGTTATTTCCAAACCACTCATATCAGTATGCCAATTTCACTATCTCATTAAAAGATTGAGGAAAAGATATTGATACTTAGTTAGTTGACGAGCGACTAATAATTGATTTTTTTAAAATTTCACAACCTTGAGTTATATGTGCATTTTATTATCATTCAGAAAAAAGAGAGTTAATTTATGTTTATTGAAGTTTCATTTGATATTGTTACTCTATCTTTGATGAACTGTTATATTAGTCTGTCTCGGTAGCTTAAATGGTAGAACACCCGACTATGATGCGGTAGAACTCGGGTTCGAGCCTCGCTGAAAGCATGGGTGTTTGTGTTTGTCTGTGACTTAAGTATTTTAATGAATGATATATGCTGGGTAATGTACATCGATTACAAGCCCAATGGCCGTTCGGATCCGGCGTTAAACTGTAGGTCCACTGAATTGAAAAAAAAACTGTAATATCATCTGATGAATGTAAATGATGAATCTCTTTCATCAAGAATTATAATAATAAAATTGTGGATGAAATCAACTGAAGGTCTTAGAAACATTTATATGAACATGTTTTCTGAGTTGTCCATATTTTTTCGGATTTAAGTGGTAGAACAGCCAGAATAATGCCAAATTCTCAACTTTCTAGTTAATTTTTAGTTTCTTTTTCTTATTTTTAGTCACTTTTTATATTGTTTTTAAATTCGTGATCTTCTGTTCAATTACAATAAAATTGATATACCACACTTCCAATAATTTCATATTACGAGCATTTATATATTTGACGTAGTAGGTAACTCTGTACTATGCGAATGGCTGTTTTCTAAAGCTTGTGCAACAGCCACTGCTTAAAGGTATCCCCTAACAGGCGGACATTTGAAAAAATTGATATTCTTTCAATGAAGAATACCAATACTTGTAACTGTTTTTATTATTATTAATTTTGCAAAACTGATTCCATACAAATAAATGTCGAAAGTTTTCAATCGATGCCGAACAGGTATCGATACTTGACGACGGACAAAGTGTCGAGTAAAAGTATCGATATCTGAAAGTAACGTTTCATCCCCAATCCGGACCACTAAGACCATGTGCACGGCACTGCTACTTCCCTGAACAAATGATTAACATGGTAATTACTTGCGAAATGGCAAATTTGTTCTAGAAAACAAATTATTTCCTCATTCTATGAGTCAGAATGAAGGTTGATGAATAATTCACATAACTCACATTTTCTTGTTTTTGAATGTTCATTTCATACATGTGAGGTTGTTGATTTACAACCACGCGTTATGCTTCATCAGACAATATCCCCAAGCGCATCGAGGTGAACATCCGGTGTGGGTTGCAGAAAGTGGAGTGAACTTTCTAGTTTTATGAAAGAAATGTCTAGTATTCTAAATTTAATTCGCCCACTTTGTTTTCGAACATTCGCAAGTGTATTGCACCAATTCGTACATTCCGAAAGTGAATCTAATGAACCATTGAAATGCAAATGACTTCGAATCAACTTTTAATCAATACTCCATAATAGAACAGTTTTTCAATTTTGTAGTCGATGCGTGACTCAATTCTTAATGTTTCTTCTATAAAATATTTGACAGATCTATAAAATAAGTGAACTTCAAACAAATGGAAATACAACAGCAAAAAATGAATGAAATAACAAGCATCAAATGGAACAACTATCTGTAGAAGAAATGAATAAAATAACGAATTGAAATCGAGATTCCGAGTATAAAGTAATGTTGGTGCATTATCTAGCATTAAGTTGTTCACGCCATGATGACTCTTGGATAGTAATATTTTTTGAGACATCTTTGGAGTGAAATTAATCTTTGGATGCCGAAAGATTACAGGTAAATGATTTTATAACTGAATTTGCTTTTTAAAGTACTCCCCTATAAATTGGTAATTGCACCCTCTAGCTTCAACATTTGGGAGACGTATATAAATTTACCTGATTTATGCACAATTTAGACAGTGAAACAAGATAATTATATTTGAAATTTCTATTCAATATCCCTCTGATCTGAGATGACAAATTCAGATGGAAGATCTTCCTTATCTTGAATCAGGTTGTTCTCTGTTTGTTCAGAAGCCTATAAGTTGGAATCCAAATCTTCAAAGCCATTGAAAATTGGAGGAACCTCAACTATAGGGTATATGTTGAAGCTCTAATTTGAAAAACCAGGGGACATTCATGAGGAAAAAAGCTTTTATATTTAACAATCTGAAGAACTTGGCTATCCGTGGCAAGACTCGCTCAGAAATCAATATCGGAATGAATCTGATAGCGTTGTTGCTATATTATTCTATGCGTGGAAATATTAAACGACACTTGTATTGAGAATATATATTTGATTATTTACAAGAAACGAACTATTGAACACGTGGTTCTTGTTGTTGTTACTCGATAGAAGTTAGAATGGCAGGTGCTGAACATAGAACTGACTGTCAGAGAAGAGCTCTGACAGAAGAGAAGGAGATTGTATGTTGGTAGCCCTTTTTATATGCTGACAGTTGAAGGTGGGGCGTCCCATTGTGATCACAGAATAGTGTTGATATTCTGAGATATGTTTTCTTCCATCGAATGACAATGACAATTCCCTATCAGAACTCCCCTCCTAGTGGCGGAGCCATAAAGGAAATTAATAAACAAACAATAGTTATGAATGTCATGAAATATTATGTACAATTAATGGAATGTTGAAATGATTACATATTGAAATTGATACATAACATTTATGAAAATGATGTTCACTGTTTGGCTGCGAACTGAAAAAAAAACTACACTGAAGAACTCATCACTTTGTCGATGATTTAGAATGTCCCATTGTAGGGTTGCTGAACGGTTGCTGAGTGTAGAAGTTGACTTGTTGAGGCACAAACACTTTAGGTTGATGATTTCTGGAAGGTACTCTACTCAATTATGGCATCTCCTTTCTGATTTGTCGACAAAAGTGTTTCGGTTAGTGAAATTAATTGAAGATATGCTTCCGAAGACTGTTGGGAACAATACGTATGATTTTCTTGTTGTCACCATAAGTTTGAACAGATATGTCAGGAATGTAAATTTTTTCAGTTTAGTGATGAAGAGACAGGGTTTTCAATGAGTTTCTGTAATTCTTCATCAACTGACTGATGTTGTTCGAATGCTTATAATTTAGAAGTTGGACAATCAATGACAGAAATTCTACTGAGTGCATCTGATACCGCATGTGACTTGCCTTTGATGTGGCAAATGTTGGTAGAGAATTTGTGAGGCTAATGTCTAGCCTGATGAGGTGAAGCTTTATCTACATTCTGACTGGATGCGAAAGTTGATAGTCAGTGAATATAGTAAAGTGCTTACCTTGAAGTTGATATCTTATGTATTTGATTGTACTCTAAATGGCTATAAGTTCCTGATCATAGGTGTATATTTTACTTCAGCTTGTTACAACTCTCATGAAAAAAAATCAACGTTTTCCATTGGTTACCTTGGAATTATTGAATGGCTTGGTTGAAGAGGTGGACCAAGATTGTGTTGTTGGCTGAATCTTCTTTGCATTAAATGGTGTTGTCGGCTGAATCTTCTGTTGTTCAAAGTACTTCAGAGTTATTATGCTGACCTTAAGTAGTTTTTGTAGTATGTTTTGTAATTGTTTGTTGCAGGCTGCTTCTCTGATAGTCACTTCTTGAATTACTTCCTGTTGATCGAATCATTGAACATCTTGTTGATTGGTTTGTCTTCGACTCTTGGTAAAAAAATTTTCTGAATTTTATTTATATATTTCCACTTAAAATCACGTTGGGGGTCACCAATTGATAGCGTTGTTGCTATATTATTCTATGCGTGGAAATATTAAACGACACTTGTATTGAGAATATATATTTGATTATTTACAAGTCACGAACTATTGAACATGTGGTTGTTGTTGTTCTTACTCGATGGGAGTTAGAATGACAGATGTTGAACATAGAACTGACTGTCAGAGAAGAGCTCTGACAGAAGAGAAGGGAGATTGGATGTTGGTAGCCCTTTTTATATGCTGACAGTTGAAGGTGGTGCGTCCCAGTGTAACCCCAGAAAACAGATACTATTCTGTGATATGTTTTCTTCCATCGAATGGCAATGACAATTTTCTACAAATCTATAACCGGAATATCATGCGTGCTTAGATCGGTGCATTTCGAACTACGATTATTTCATGCGATGCGGTCTCAACAATTATCTCTTCAACCAGTGCAAGGTCTTCTAAAACGTTACAGCTTAAATGTCTTTGTTGAAAATCAGCATTTTTGTGACTAGGGATAGTCAGTAAATAGCTATTTCTTGATGAATAATTATCGTCAACTTATGAACCGTATTATGAGTTTTTAATGAATTGATGTTTTCCCAGTATGTACAGTTTGAAATACATATACATGGGAAAGTCAAAATTTTTTTCTCATGAATTGCTATGAATATCAATCGTCAAATTGTATTAAGGATTGAAAAAATTGATTATTCAATTTGATTCAAAAATTCTATGAAGCCAATTTTCTTATTAATTATTCAGTATTTTTAACCATTATTTCGATAAAAGTTGACGCTTCGAATTTTGTACAACTATGTACAAATATATGTTATTTCTTGAATAGTTTCAAAAATCCATTCCACCATTCATCTCGTGTGAAGCCAAAGGGAACACCCGTGAACATAGGGAATGTAATACTTCCAGTAAATTAAAATCAGTCAGATTTTTATAATTCCATAAACCAACACGTGTGATTTATGAAAAGTGATTAACTTGTTACTGCTTCAGTTGAAGCGAAGGTTCGCAATTTCGTAGCAGGTACTATTTCCCCATATTTCCTTATTAATTATTATCGAACAACTGAATTGATTTCCCAAGAAGAAAAATACGTGTTGAAATTGCATGCCAATCGATAAAAAAATAAACAAATTCAGTAGTTTCTAGGTGGAATAATTCTGTAGTATTCTAAAAAAATACTACAGAATTATTCCACCTTATTTTTCTAAAAAAATACTACAGAATTATTCCACCTAGAGACTCCGAGAACGAACTTCCTAATACAATCTCTCATTTGGTTTATGGAGTCTACATTCAATAGAGTTGCCAATAATTGTGACATTCATTTTGATCCCATAAAAGATATTACTAGGAGTTATGTGAACAAAGAAAAATAACTAAAATGAACTTATTTAGATTGAGTTCCTTGTATTATTTCATTAAATGGTATTATTTAATCATTAGTTACTATTTTAGGTTTTTTTAGTTTAGGTTGAACTCTTTGTTGTATCTCCTTTATTTTAATAATTGAGTTTTTATTCAACATTATGTTTCTGTAATTGGGTATTTTACCTGTTGAGAATAAAGAACTTATTATTATTCAATACGTTCATCAGGTAGATGAACACTAGTTTCGGTATTCATACACCTGATGAGGCTATTATATCGAAAAAATATTGTAGTGGACAATATATATTCAATTTCAATACAATATATATCAATATATATATATATATATATATATATATATATATATATATATATATATATATATATATATAGTTAAGAGTTTACGGTATTTACCTGAGATTTACGTTGTTTGTTTATTTGTAACAGCCGTTTACATATGTTTCAAGCTAATTGGCTCTCATCAGAACGGAGTAGTTCAAGTTATTAGATGTTACAGACTTGAAAGTTGATTAAAAAGAAAAACACAGAACAAAACAACACGAAATTCTTGTTTTGTGTTCACAGACTAGTTCACAGAACAATTTTGTTCTGTGTTTTTATTTTTAATCAACTTTCAAGTGTGTAACATCTAATAACTTGAACTACGCCGTTCTGATGAGAGCCAATTAGCTTGAAACATATGTAAACGGCTGTTACAAATAAACAAACAACGTAAATCTCAGGTAAATACCGTAAACTCTTAACTTCATTTTCATCCTGACAAACCTTGTTTATATATATATATATATATATATATATATATATATATATATATATATATATATATATATTGTAGAAATTATAGTAGAAAAACGATTGACAAATCAAACACAATAAACAATTTCAAAACTATATATCTGAACATATGTAATATATATATATATATATATATATATATATATATATATATATATATATATATATATATATATATATATATATCTTAATATATATTGTATTGAAATTGAATATATATTGTCCACTACAATATTTTTTCGATATAATAGCCTCATCAGGTGTATGAATACCGAAACTAGTGTTCATCTACCTGATGAACGTATTGAATAATAATAAGTTCTTTATTCTCAACAGGTAAAATACCCAATTACAGAAACATAATGTTGAATAAAAACTCAATTATTAAAATAAAGGAGACATAGATTTAGTAGATATATGGTTTTGAAATTGTTTACTGTGTTCAATTTGTCAATCGTTTCATATTTTTCTATAATGTAAACTTAATTTAAATGAATTATTCCATGTTATAATTTCATACTTCACTCTAACAATAATTTGATTCATCTTTGGGGGCATTCTGCGATCAATAATAATGGAAAAACCCGACAATAAACGTCTTAACACACAAGAACACACGGGGAATGACATTTCGTTGTGGCTGAAATAAGATAAAAATTTTCATATAATGTCCTACCTACTTTCCATATTCTTCAAGTTATCACTTACTGTCTGGAAAACTGACTCAATATTTAGTCAATATATTTGTTAAAAGGTGTTGGACAATGTAGATACTTCAGATTTTCGTCAGACTTCCATTGTCTATAAATTAAAGTTCGAATTCTGAAATAAACTATGATTAAATGAAAATTAAATTGTAAAATTTATTTCGAGAAAAAATTAAACAAGTTTTGTTTTAACTTGGGAACAGAGCTAAGAATTTATTCGTTTTATTTTATTTCAATTAATTTCATTTTTATTTTCACTTCATATTTCTGTTTTACCTCTCGTACATCAATTATCAATCTTTTTCAATTTTTCCAGCTCAATTCAAATAATTTAACTATTTAATTTTCATTCAATTACGTTAGTTTTTAAATCCAACTTAAATTTATAGGCAATGTTCCGACAAAATAGTGAAGGATAGCCAATCAGGTATTTCCATCTCATTCATTCACTGCTTCACATATTTTGAGAATTATCTCTTCAGTTTTGATTATTGTCTTCACACGAACTTTGTCCTTGTATATGTGAATATAAAAAGAAAAATATTATTTAATTTGGTATAGTCGTCGTTCAGAAATTGGTTGGTATATACATCTCAGCGATTCAATTTACTCATATAGTTATAACATAAATATATGTATAAAATATTTTGTGTTTATCTTTGTTAAACCATAATCCAAAAAGATTTCGAAGAAAAAATTTTTGAAAGTGTAATTTCATGTCACATTTTTATACTACGTAGATGAAGGTGATACTCATATTATTTAAAAATAATATGAGTATAGCTAAATATTTTTGGTGTAGTGATTTTCGTAATTTCAACACGTAACACAATCATGGCCAAATATGTGAAGTTTGAGGGGGATATACAGTTTTAAATTTATATAATAATAATAATAATAATAATATAATTTAATTCCAATAAGTATTTTAAATACATAAGAAACAAGTCAAAAGTTAACGCTAAATACAAAAAATGTTGATAGTTTAGACCATATAGAAATAGTCTCAACTATTACAGAAGTCTAAAAACTCATTAATAGTATATGGTTGACTGAAAATTGGCAAAATATATATATATGATAGGATATTTCAGCAAATTCATTATATTCTCTGATATATCCCCTACTTCTAATTTTGCTAATTGACGTACATTGCGAAGTATCTCTTTTGTTGAATTTTTATGTCAATCACTTCTGGATTTGACCACTTCGAAACGAATGCTTGTTTCCAAATATTTTAAGAAAATAACTGCTACTGTTCTTTCACGATGAATGGATATTTAGTTTAATTTCGTCACAATTACCCAACATATCTTTCATTTTTCACTGATTCAAAAGATAAGAATAACATCCGGATATTTCGAGAATTAATTAATATATTTCCATTTACTCTGTTCTTTGTTATTTTGAACTTCCCAACCGTATAGCAATATTCGTGCTTACTTTGTATATGAATAACTCATTCAAATCAATTAGCATCATATTATGATAGGTTAGTAACGGCTGCCAAGTGAGAGTAACTCCCATTAAAATTTTCTAATTTCCATAATGAGCGTTTCAAAAACACGTGAAAGTGAACTCAGATATTAAAATTCGAAACTGGTGATTACGGATGCATATTGAAATAGATTACGAAATTTTATATAATTGCTTTATTACGATGAAAACAGCTAACGAATCAATTACCGTCTGTTCTGTGACCTTGACTTTGTATACTTAGATCAATTTGTATACATAAAGAAACAAATAGGTAAATACGGTCTCAATACACAATATTATTTGTACCAGTACAACCAAATCAATAAATCTAATTCTAATCTAATCTCAGTCTAATGTAAATTCACACATTTTCTTATCAGAAATGTATTATTTTGCAACTTATATCATATGAATATATATATATATATATATATATATATATATATATATATATATATATATATATATAAGGAAATGAAATTTTTTGTACTTATGGCACTGAATGAAATATTTAAGAAAATGATTCAAGTGGAAGATCGTAGAGTAATGAATACTCTACAATTCCATCTATAGAAATCAGTAGAAAACACCTCTCTCAGATTACAGACACACCAAGCATCGAAATTTCACATATCTTCTATACCCGTAGGTATATACTAAATTGCAATGTCTATTTGACAAATAGATTATTCCCTGAAATACGGGAATAAACGCGAGCGTACTACTAACGCAACCTATTGACATTTAAAAACATCGTTCGATGGTATTTGTCAAATAGACATTGCAATTTAGTAGATACCTACGGGTATAGAAGATATGTGAAATTTCGATGCTTGGTGTGTCTCTAATCTGAGAGAGGTGTTTTCTACTGATTTCTATAGATGGAATTGTAGAGTATTCATTACTCTACGATCTTCCACTTGAAGACACAAGAAGATGCTTGGAGGTTGAAATCGTTGCCTCACTTCGATGGACGTGGTGCGACTGACGAGTTCCTTGCAGAACGAAACATATATGGCTCGCACTTACATCAGGTGTGGCATCGATTTCAATATTTCTCTAACATTTATCCCTTGAAGGATAATGGAGACATCACATCGTACACGTTCACATATTTAGCTCTACCATAACATTCTCTTGATTAATTTCAATTTTTCAAATGAATGTTCTAGTGTTCATTTTTTCATATATATATATATATATATATATATATATATATATATATATATATATATATATATATATATATATATATATATATATATATATATTTTATTTTGAATGTTTTTAGCAATAACGGGCTTCTTTCAATATGAAAAGCCTCATTCTCGTTGACGTTTCGTAGTATATCACAACATTGTCAAAACTAATAAATAATTGAATTCTATGAATTACTATAGATATCAAATGTCAAACTTATTTTTCAGAAAAATCAAAAAGGTTTTTTGTATTTCCAAATATTGGTTTTTAGTATCAGAGGAATATTTCTGGCTTAGCATTCGCTTCGGAAGTTTTAGTCTTCTTCACCATGAGGAAACCTCTGAAAAACTCATGGTAAGCCAGGTGATTCTAATAAGTGTGACCATGGAAAATATTCCTTTGATACTAAAAATCAAATGTGGAAATAGAAAAAAACTATTTTGATTTTTCTAAAGAATGAGTTTGACATTTGATATCTATAGTAATTCATAAAATTCAATTATTCATTAGTTTCGACAAAAAAAGTTCTTTGGTTCTAAAAATTATTTATTAAAAATCTTCAGCTCATTAAGTTTCGACCAATTTTTTGGGCCTTTTTCAAATTAAGTTTTATCAATATATTGTCATATACACGCAAACAAAAACAATACTTATCACTATAATATGAAACAATATTCAAATGAAGAAAGGTTTCCAATAATTATTACACTTCCAATAAAGAATTATATTAATTTTCACTCATATTCGGACAAAGACTCAAGTCTTCAGTCATCGAGTGGAAATTAATATAATTCTTCATTAAAAGTGTAATAATTATTAGAAACCTTTCTTCATTTGTATATTGTTTCATATTATGGTAATAAGTATTGTTTTTGTTTGCGTGTTGATGACAATATATTGATAAAACTCAATTTGAAAAAGTATCAGAAAAATGGATCGAAACGTAATGTGCTGAAGATTTTTAATAAATAATTTTTAGAACCAAAAAACCCAATAATTTCTTTCAGAATATATATTTATATATACACGAGTATATATTGTTATTATTATAACTATTATTCCGCATTAAAGGAGTAGTCCAGAATAGCGATAGGTTTGAATTCGCAATTATCAGAGCTTTTGCTACAGCTTTAGGTCAACCAAAAACGCTTCGTTCTCTCAGAATGTTCTTTCTTCCGTTCATTTGCCGATTTTATGGATGTCGATTTATTTGGCTCAATCTTTACATGAGCGGTTTCAAAGTGAGCGATCTTCGAGATTTGTGATATTGATCTGTTGTGGATCATTTTGGACCTCTTTTTGCCACTCTACACCCTGGGCCGCATTTCCTCTTTGTTATTATATCGAATAGTATCTACGATATTCCGGACTGTTTCACCCTACAGACATGTGCATAAAACTTTACTCGTCGTTCTCTGATTTCCTTCTTATTGTATTTTTTTTTCGATGATGTTCGTTCTAAGGGATTTTCATCTGAATGCCGTTTCGCTCAAGTACCTTGGCCCTTAAATCTTTATAAGAGTTTTTCGTTCTTGTTTTTCCATTTCTCTAATTCTTGAATGATCATCAATAACCATTGTTTAAACTGCTCAAATTGCTTCTGGAAGAATCGTTGTGTTATAATGCTTTACTTTCGCGCCTGTCGAAATGCACTTTTATTTTAGTGCGCCGTGTGGAGCTTTGTAATTATTTGTCGTTAGCAATTCGGTTAGAAATTGAGGACAGTTTAAATTATCCGAGGTATTTGAAATGGCTGAATTTAGAATTTCACCATGTGTTGTGATTGGAGAAGATCAAATTTTTTGTTGTCTTTCATCAGAGAATATTGGTAATCCGGATTTCTGCGCAATGTCATGTACTTTTTTTACGGCTAGAATCGCTTCAGTTGTGTTGTCTGTTATAATAGCAATATCGTTTGCGAAAGCGAGACAGTTGCCATTCATCCGATGTTCTTTTCGGATACCCACTTTTATATTAGGTTCTCATTCAATAATAATCTTTTCTTGAACAATGTTGAAAAGGACTGGTGAAAGTCCGTCCTCCTGCCGCACACCGGTTTTGATTTTAAAGGGAACTGATACCTATTACCCCCATGAATTTTACTCTGAAAGCGTGCCTGTGAGTATGTATAATTTTTCGGGTTATTCGAACAATTCCAATTCCTTTCATGATTTTGAAAAGAATTTCTTCGTCCAACCAGATCATATACTTTCTTGAAATCAATGAATGCAATCTTCTTGTCAAATCTACGGCTACTAACATGATAATCAGCCTAAGTGAGGTGCATCTTTAACATCAAAAATGCCTGAACAGAATCGAGGAAACCAAAATTGCACGTAATCAGCTGTTAGACAGTACAATACATTACAGTATCGGTAATACATACACCATTCACAATTTCCCAGATAAGGTTTCGTGGAACATGAAAGTTTTTTTTGAATTCGTCAAAGATATGTGAAAGTTTGTCTCGTTAATTTCGAATTTTTCTCATATTCTTTAATGTTGTTGAATAGAATGAGGAAATTTTCTTGGCCTTATAACAACAGTGATATTGTGTCAATGTTGTAAGTGTATAAGTCAGTTCAAGTATAATTCTGCACTATTCGTATCTAAAGTTTTACTGCATGGTATACCTATGAATTTCATTGGCATACAATCAATGTATCTCTCACTTCTCCCTTCACCTTGTGAATTGTTTTAAGAAGCGGTACTTCTCGGTATTGGTAAATTTACCATCATTTAAACGAATACTCAACCACAAGTATTACTTGATTTCCGACGTGCTTTCATTCTTCTGCGGTAAATTTTCGGTGATTCGAAGCTTGCACACTAAATGCAGCTATTAGAACAATAACAAATCCAAGCAATTCAAAATGAAAATGAGTATTCCATCTACGGATTTCGTCGCGTTTTTCACGAACGCAGAGGGTTGCTGGAAAAAATCATCAGAGAACTGGATGAGGTTCAATTGCAAAGGGTTGTCATTGTCTGCTTTAAAGAAAAGGCTCAAAAAGTGTATTAGATGGCACAATTATCTTATATATTATGATAAATTATACATATATAATTCATCATTATATATGTATAATGATATGCTACTTAACTTCTGTCCGACAATTTTATTTCACACTGTCTACCTTGTAATATTACGTGTTATTCACACTAGAAAGACGGGGACACCGAGATAGTTTTTGTTAAGTGTAAAAAATTTTGTTATTTGTAAATCATGGATATTTTATAATGACCGAAAAGAGTTGAATGATACATGAAAAGAACAGTATCATTTTTTGTGAACTACAGAAAGTGAAAAATTCGAAAGATCTTACGAATATGCTGCTGGTAGCAACTTGTAGCATTCAAGTTACTTTCAAAATGACACAAGAAAGTGATACAACATAAAGAGTTACGAAGACAGAATTGCAGTGTTGTTCGATAATAATATAATAATAAAGTTGAGTTTTCAATATATTCAGCGAAACTTAAGCCAAGTGTGTTAATTTTAATGTATTGCTTTTAACATAATGTTTCACTAAGAGATAAATGAAACCTCCGTGTAATTTGACACTTTAAATTTTATAAATTGGCCTATTTTTAAAGTTTTCACTCTATCGCGACGTACAATTTCTCAATTTGGGGATATAGTCCCGAGAGATCCACGGTATTCTGCTGAAACAAAAAGAATCGATTAGAGCGATTTGTGGTGAATCTAAATTATCTAGCTGCAGAAAAACCTTCAAAGACCTCAAGATAATTGTCCGTTTTTATATTATCATGTCTAAAACACATGCTAACAACAATAATAAAATCACTACAAATAAGAAGCTTTTCTAACAAATGCTAATATGCACGCGTAAAACACTAGTGGCAAAAAAGATTATCTCACCGAATATCATAGGCTGAAAAGAACTCAAATAAAATATTATTATTAATGTATTAAATTTCATAATAGGTTACCTTCACGAATCAAGGAACTGCCGGACAAAATATTCTTAAAACGTTCGAAATCTGCTCTATTGAATCATTTCTCTGTACTCTGTAGAGGAGTTTATGAAATTGAGCAATGATGCTTTCTAGTATGGTCTGACATCCATTTTATTATATATGTATTGTTCTGTACATCTGCTGTTTTGAAGTTTTGTGAATATTATGATTTTGATTTTCATCTTTTATTTTGTACACGGTTACACTACAAAATAAAATAATAATAATTTGAAATACTCGGCTTAGGAGCACAATATTTGTCAGAAAATTCAATTATAAGGAGGATTCCAGAATCCGTGATTTCTTTGTTTACCAAAACCTACCTAATATTGCAATCATGGATTGTCAGTAATACATGGAGCTATTAATTTTTTATCTGATATAATGGAATACATAATATATAACTAGATTTTTACTTGCTCCGAATGAATTGCGTTAGTTATTGACAATGAGATATCAACCTCAAACTCAAATGGAGGTTGATGGCATTAAGCTCAGTTATTTTAATTATTTCATGATAGATATCAACCATACTGCACCAATTTTTGTCTCAGTTTGACATTATTAACATCATTGTCAATCAAACTGCATTTATTGTTGACATTCCTTCTTCTTGTTACCCTGATGCATGGAACGTCATTTCGTTCGCTTCATTGAAGTTACCTCATCTGGTTCTATTCATGGCACATTTTTCTTATTTAGGTATCTCTACTTCTATTTCGGGATAAAAGGTGAATAATTCATTCAGTATTGCTAAAAGTTTCGAATTTTTCCATTGAAATTTGATAATTATGCCACAATAACTGTCGGGTCAAAAGTAAGAAGCAAGCATTTCTTTGGGTTTTTTGTTATGCTCGATCAATATAAAAGATCTATAGAGAAGGTTGAAATATCAGTATATTTCGACTAAATTGGACATTTTAAACGAAAAGTTTTACATGCTCTTTACGTAATTATTTGAAAAGGGACGCCCTACATAAGAATGGAAATTGTTGTAAAACAGTAGTTCGAATCAGCAGATTCTATGCTTAATTATATAAAAAACTCATGTGTACTATATGTTAATAGGTTCAAAACATACATTCAATACTAGGTAAGAGCAACTAGAGGTGGAGTTGAAAAAATTTAGGTCAACCTCCTCTTAGGTATTCAACTTAATGACTGAACATTGAAATTTTATGTATATGAAAGAAGTAGTGGATATTTTTAATATAGAAGTGTGATCTAGTCCGTTTGTTAGAAGTGAATATTGAAGATCAAGATTTCTACATTTCTACATGCAAGTTTGAAGGTTTTCTAAATCTAGATTTAGAAATCTTAGAACTATCCTACATAAAATATACTATTCCTAGAAATATTATATTTTATGGAGGATAGTATATACTATTATATAGGATAATATATACTATTCCTAGGAATAGTATATTTTATGAAGGATTCAATGCATTTAATAAAATGCCTAGCTCCATAAAAACAATTAGTGACCTTAAGGTACTCAAGCGTAAATAAGCTAGCTTATCGGTTCCTTTTGAACATATTATGAAATATATGTACATACAAAACATATATAAAATATATATTTTGAACCTAAATGTGTATATGATTTTGTAATAGCTATTGCTGAATGAATATAATTATTATTTAAAAAAGAACCAGTGTCCAATTTTAGGTTGTTCTTCATCTTCCAATTAGGATTTCCATGGGAAATTCAATGGGCTAGTTACTAGGCTTTTTGCCCAATTCCATTCGGCTACGGAATGTGCCTCCATTAAAGGAGATCTCGACGACTCGATACACATCCTGTGTTAATTCAATAATTTCTTGATATTATATATTTTTTTATTTTTCTGATAAATTTTCCGTTGCTGGTTCTTCGTTGTCTTAGGCTCTCTGTTTTGACACTGGATTCTCCACAAGCGGATGCTAAAGCGTGATTTGAGAGTATGAGAAAAAATTGCAAATGGTTTTTATAGTTACACTATCTGTATAATTGAATAAAACATCGAGGTAACTTATTGGTGATGGAATTTTAAGTTTGAATAGATCATCTTTTAATTTACGGCAGTTGTTATTTTTACATTGAAGTAGGATATGGTTGAGGTCCCCATATTCCCCACATTCGCAGCTAATATTATTATATATTTTAATTCTGTTTAGATGCACAGGAGTTAAGCGATGACCTGACCTCATTCTGCAGAGAGTAGTGATATATTTTCTGGGTAGCTTTATGTCTTTGAACCATACTTTATTAAGATTGCTTTCAAATTTAAGGCTGTCATTTCAAAATTCACCAAAACGTCAATATTTTAGTCAATCACCTACTCAATATTCAATACCCGTTCGATGATAAAAGTCATTTTTTGGCAATCCCCAATGGCTAGAGTAGACTACTCTAACATTTCAAAGAGGGTAGGAACAAAAATTCAATTTTTATATCATTAGTGACAAAACTTTGCAAAATGATATTCAAAAAATATTTGGAATCCTTAAAAAATCGCCAGAACTTTTTCATATATATATTTCGATAGAATATCATATCGAAAACAATTCTGATTCTGACACCATTAGTAAATTATATTAAGAATATTTATAGTGTTTTTGCAACAATAAGGAAAGACGGAAGAGTTCTGGCGGTTTTTTTGAGGGTTTGAAATATTATTTGAAATATTTTTCGAAAATTTATATGATGAATAACAAAATAATGTATTTCTTTCTACCCTGTTTGAATGTTAGGGTGTACTGCAGCTATTGGGGATTGCCAGAAATTTTGCATCAAATAGGTATTGAATATTGAGAAGGTAAATTTTTGGTGACTTTTGAAATGACAACTCAAAATTGGCTACTCGCTCCTTCCCTATTAGGAAAATGAACCTAGAATCTCTTTGTGATATCTGATAGCAAATACTGAATTATTCTCTCTTCAATCAGTACATTCACAAAATTATTAAATGGAATGATGAATGGTCAATATAATTATTGATCATCATAGAACATAATTTTTCATTTGACGATTTCTTTGTCGAAATAAGACAGTGCAGTTTATGAGGGCGTTAAAATGTAACGTAACTTAGCAAGTTAGAAATATTTAAGACACAGAAACATTATAATTGATATTCTTGAAGAATGCAGTTGGTTATTTATGAGTGAACAAGCTAGAAAACATTTAACAATGGAATATCTCTCAACTGAATCTCTCCTGACTCAGTATAACCAACTGAATTGTTAATAGCTGCTGGAGTATATGTCATGCTCTGGTACAAAAAGATCACCATTATCTCCGCTAAGATACTTATGCATTTCTATGGCCATGAATTATTATCTTCATCATTTCATGCTTGTTGAGCGAAAGTGGTCTGTGAATATCATATGTAGGCACTCAATGGACTTTCTCCATGGCGCTTGGCTGCTTTAAGGAAAATCACTTGAAAGAAAGCGAAACTTGATGACATTTCGAAGGAACCAACCTTGCATAATGATGACGTTTGATAAGTTAATGTAAACGTATAATTTTATTTGAGGACAACGATAAATATGGAGGAGGAACATCGTTTTCGGTTATAATAATATCATTGTTGAGTTTTTACTTCCTTTGTATTTTTGTAAATAATCGTCTGCTCGTTAAGTGACTTAGAAAAGAAGAAATGGAAAATGTAATTCCACAGGTTCAAAAATCTTTGCACAGAAACGTTAAAAAATCTCACTCTAGTTTTTATTCTCAAGTGTGTACAAATAAAATATTTTATATTTCAATAAACGAAAAAAGGTAGTTCATCAGGATATAAACTTAAATTCAAACACTTAAGTTTATGATTTACACTTTATTGACTACATAGCATAACGCGTTTTGTCGTTACAAAGTCTTCTTCAGATGCTGAAAAAATAATGTTACATTACAGATACAGGTTAATAACAGAAGATGCAAACTGTTAGCATCTGAAAAAGTCGTTTGTAACGACGAAACGCGTCATGCTATGTAGTCAGTAAAATGTAAATCATAAGTTCAAGTGTTTGAATTTAAGTTTAAATTCAATTATGATGGATTCACATCAAGTAAACGCCAACACTATTAAATAATAATATTTGAGTGAAAATTGAAAAAAATTTTATATTGCAGAAGGAAAGAAGACAGCATATTTTTCGAAGAATTTATTCCTCATAGACTTCTATATTAGATCATTTTATATGATTTATTCTATGATTTTATCATTTTGTACAATGAAATATACGAGTATATATATATATATATATATATATATATATATATATATATATATATATATATATATATATATATATATATATATATATATATATATATAGGATATTTGATTAACAACTAATCCAAAAATTTAACCCTACCTATATTTGACAAATCTTTATTTCAGTTGACATTTCGATGCGAATTGCTTTGAGAAAAATGCAATTCGCAAAATTTTGATTAACCATAAGGATTCTCAGCAAAAAACATATATTACAATGAAAACATTTATTTTCTATTGGACGTTTTGATATAAATTCAGTTTTGCGTATAAGTTTCGATCAATCTACTGTTTACAGAAAGACTAATATATTTTTTTCATTTTGACGACTGTACTTGGTAATAATTTCAATTTATAATTTAATTCAATTTAATTTATATATATATATATATATATATATATATATATATATATAAAATATGTTATTATATGTAACGATATCAATTCGTCAACATGTTTCGGGCGTGAGCTGATCTTCAAGCCTAAGGTTAACTATCTGATATTGGTGAATATAATCGTAAAACATTAAGCCAGATATTTAAAAATTTGATATATACATTCAAACAATATACATACAAAATAATATACATTGTCTCAAAAAAAATATAGTGTATTGCTGACATTTTAGTGCCTATTTTTACACAAAGACTGCAAGTTTTAAGAAAAGATTACAATTTATACCAGGACCACTTTGACGTATTTCCTGAATTGTTTGAAAATTCAGGAAATACCCCAATTGAAGTCAAAGGAACGTTAACACCTTGGGTACTTATATAACCTAGAATTAAAAAAAACTAATAGTAGAAAATTAAGAAATGCCAATCACTAATCACAAGTGACTAGTACTGAAGAGATATTTTCGTCTGTTGATAACTTGAAATTATTAACTTGTTGATTGAATTATTTATCATAAGGCAACACGTGAATGAATAGATGCATTTTCACTCTTAAACCTCTTTCACTTTGAAAAACTTTGTCATGAGTTCGAATGAAATGAATATATAATTTAAATAAAACAGAGTAGTATTTTTGATTTTCACTATAATTCAGTTAAACATAACAATATTGTTTCGCCAACATAGTGGTTTCATCAGATGTAGATGATAAAGTTTATCATCTCGCAGTTTATCATCTACATTTGATGATGTTGCCTCTGTGTTGTCGAAACAATATTGTTATGTTTAACTGAATTATAGTGAAAATCAAAAAACTACTTACTTTTGTTTAAATTATGTATTTAGATTTTCATCAAGTATCGGCCCAATCAATCAATGAAATAAATATAAGTCATGACTTCATTAAATTATCGATTATATAAGAAATAAAATATTAATAATGAAAATGTTCAGTTGACTATGCGCTACGATTACAATTTGAAATATGAATAATATATAGATACGATTATGAATATTTCACAGATTTTAAGATATCACTGTTGGTGTTGCAAATAAAAGGGATTCTGCCCACTAAGACATGATATAATGGAGATTTATTGATGATAATGATTAATAATTTTTAATAAATTGATGCTTATTCGGGTTGATCACAATAATTTCACCTGAAGTTACGAACATGCATACAATTTGTAAACAATTTGTTTCAAAATAAATTTTTCGATATTTTCATACAAGAAAAGGTTTTCAATGAAAATATTTTACATAGGTTTTTATACATATATCTATACATTTCATAAAACTTTCTCCTGAGTGTCTTTTTCCTGTGTGCATTTTCGAAAATATAAATTATTCATATTGCAATATAAATGATTGTTTTATATTTGCATTTTTTCGAATACAATAATTTATAGATATCATTTCTTGCAGGATGTGGCATTTCATCACCGCGACAACAAGCACAAAGAAGAATAGTAGGAGGGGAAGAGGCAGGATTCGGGACATTCCCGTGGCAAGCCTACATCCGAATAGGATCTTCAAGGTGAAGTATTGGAGTATATTCTCCATTATATAACTTCAATATAAATTCCTGCAATGAAAAGAATATTTCATTATTATTATTATTATTTCTGGAATAAAAGGTAATGAAATTGAATGGAACTCATAACAGTAGTTTTCTTCCTTAAACGATCAGTGAGTTATGGATATAATGAAATATTTATTAGGCTTTATGAATAACGATGACTTTATGATACTCTGGAAACATGAAATACGTAGGTTGATTGTTTTCTTTCAATCCAGTGGACCTACAGTTTAACGTCGATTCCGAAAGACCATTGGGCTTCATGTACATTACCCAGCGTATATCATTATTCGAAGTACTTAAATCATAGACAAACACAAATAACCATGCCTTCACCGGGGCTCGAACCCGAGTTCTACCGCACCAGAGTCGAGTGTTCTCCCTACTAAGCCACGGAACCGGCACGTCGTTTAATGTTACATAAAAAACACGTTTTTAATGCTGTATATTTCTCATATAATTTAGTTTGTTCTACATCAATACATTGGACGTCGAAAAAATATCGTTTTATATCGGTGAAGTGAATAAATGGCTTGTTGACTGAAAAAATTCGATTTTTCTTTTCCATGTGGAATAAAATAGAATTCGAAGAGAAATTTGAAATAGTGCAAATTGAATTGCAATATTCTTTGTTTCCAACTTTTATCAGTTTGTCTGTACTTTCAGGCTGATTTCCCGAAGGCTTATCTAAAATCAAATTTTCTATTTTGTATGCTATACCCATATGCCTGAGATTTCAGTTATATTGACATGAAGTTAAAATTTATTCTGCAATTACGGGAAATTCTTCCGAGGACGTATCCAGAATATTTTCTGAACTCGTATGGCAAGAAGAAACTCCTACGCTTTCTTATTTTTGTCAGTCAGAAATAATGAGAATGACTTTTTAGCTTTCAAGGATGCTTTAAGCCAGGGCTTCCCAAACTTATTTGGTCTACTGCCCATTTTGAGAATAAATAATTTTTTAGCGCCCCCATTTTTTCATCTAATTTAAAACCACTTTTACTCAAATCAAATTAATTAATTATCGTGAGCTATATTAACGAAGATGAAATATTCATTCTGAACGAGACTTTTTCTATAACTCGCAAGAGTTAACTTCTGACCTGAGCGCAGTAGATAGTACACAACGGCGCTCAGGTCTCGAGTTAACAACGCTTACGGGCTACACTTGCCAAAAATAAAACAAACATAATTGATTTTTATATAAAAACTAATGTGAAGGAGAAATCTGATGCTATTTAATAAGTTTGTCGATATCATGCTACAATTTAGTAAAGAACAGCCGCAAGTCACCACAAGACAAACATGCATAAACTCGTTAATTTCATTCGTAGCTCAATCCTACTCAACAAGTAAGACGAGATACTATGAACAAGCCGATTGATACAGGAATGCACAAATCGGGTTATTCAACAAAAACTTGTTAAAAGATGATTGCCTACAGTCTATTATCTAGGGAAAATTAGCTATCTAGGAATACTAATAACTATTAAAATGCGAAAGTATTTATATTGCCTTTTTATTCGTTCGTTTGTGTCTACTCTTATTTCAAAACGGAGCAACCAATTGACATGATTTTTCTTTTATTTATTGAATAAAACAGGACATATACATGAACAACGCGGGGAGAAATATCGAACCGAATATGAGCAATCTCTTAATTAATATTAGTTGATGTTCACAAGTTGTAGTTGAGAGCTCAATCGGTGTCTAAGAGTCTTCCTAGCTAGATCAAATTACAAATCGCCTCCCAAGCCTCTACACAACGCCAACATTTTTTTCTGGGTCTCTTACCGCTCCCCTTGCCTGCAGCGCCCACAAGGGGACGTTATCGCCCACATTGGGAAAGTAAAAAAACGCGGTAGTCTGAAATGTAGATTTCTTCAGATGAGTGTCTGCATTCCTTAGTTTTCTTGTGTTTCCATCTTCAGGTTCGTACAACTTGGACTTGGCTACGCTGTTCTGAGGAGAGCCAATAAGCTAGAAACACTTGTCAACGGCTGCTACCCATTGAGGGATATGCCGACAATGTTCATTTTATTATAGTACATTTTCATATAGGACAGGCCACTATTTATGGCTATTTCGCCTATGACCACTCCACTTTAATTGATGAAAAATGAGTTTTTTTCTTCATTTCCACAAATCTCATTCGTCATGTGCTTATTCATTATTTGATTGACTAAAACTATGAAAAATGTGATACTAAAAGTAGAATAAAATGGAATTTCGAAAAGAGCAGATCTTAAAACATAAATGATATCCAGTACAAATATCTTCTCCAAATCCTGGATGTTTTATATTAGAAAAATAATAGAAAGTTCTTAAAGTGGTCATTAGTGGTTTCTCTGCCCTATATGATCTCAAACTAACTTAATATAGTATATATTTCATTTAGCATTACGTTATTCTCTGATTCTGGTTCTTACCTGTTGGTTTTACTAAAAATTTAATTCGATTCAACTTACTTACTATATCCAAGTAGAAGTAGGTACCTACATAGAGTTTAAATTTCAGTGTATTTATTTATTATATTTCTCTAGTGTTTTATATATATATATATATATATATATATATATATATATATATATATATATAATTTTCATAACCTACTAACCTTATTTTTTCCTTTGTAATGAGTAATAGATATCGAAAAAAGGTAATAAATCTTAGGAAATTATATTTCAAAGTACAATATTCAGAAATTCTTGAAGTACTAAAAGTTGTAAATTCTCATGAATGAGAAATTATTCCCATTAGTATAAGGTATAGTGCCAAATTATCCCACTTCAATATTGGCGGCTTTAGGTCGGAATTTCTGTCGTGGGCTACTTTGGTGTGAGCTTAACTGCTTGTCTGAGGGTATAAAATTTTTATATCAATCAAATGTTTGACTAATCTAGGCTTGATTGTTAAAGAAGAAATCTACAACTCCTTACCTAAATTTTTCAAAATATCGTTACAGAAATTTTCGAAAAATGGCGTACATTTCTGTTTGTGTTGGAGCTAAGTCCACCTCATTCGACACCCCTTAATCGATCATAATCTTGGAAAAAATGACCACTCATACTTAGAGAGGAGAAAAAATGTGATGTGAACACTGATTTCAACTATTAAGCAATCTATGCGAATACCTCCGTATTTTTTGTAGAAATACTGAATGTATGAAAATATTAGAAAATCTTATTTTGCATTCATACTCATATGTAATACCTCAAGGAACTGTCTTAGGTCCGTTGTTGTTCTCCTTATATATAAACGATATTGTCTCTCAAGTGAAAAAATGTTCTATACGTTTATTCGCTGATGAGACTATGCTCTATACATGTGGCAAAGATATTAGGAGTGTGACAGAGGGCATCAATAGAGACCTTTCTGCAATTAATGAATAGTTATGTGACAATAGCTCATCTCCGAATGTTGAGAAATCTAACTTCATAGTTTTGGATACGAGTAAAACCCTTGAAACCAATAAAAATGAGGATATGACTATAAAGATTAATGCACAAAAAATTAGAAGAGTAGTAACAGTAAAATATTTAGGCGTTATGTTAGACAAAGAATTGAGTTTCAATGATCATGTTGATTCCATATCATCTAAAATTTCTAAAAACATCAATTTTTTGAGAGGAATAGGAAAAAACCCGTCAACATATGTGAAATTATTGTTGTTCAAATCAATAATAAGGCCACATTTTGAATATTGCTACACATTTTTATTTGGTTTGACTGAAGAAAAAATTAAAAAATTACGAAAGTTACAGAATAGAGCCATGCGAGTCATTTTAAAGTACAATAGGTATACCCTTGTCAAAATTATGCTGATTTCTTTGGAACTAATGTCTGTGAAACAAAAAATACTCTTTGCTTCATATATATTCATATTTAAAATAAAAAATTATTTGCTTTCAATGTAATGCAATAAAAAATGTTACTATGTCAGTGATGTGCATGGGTATAATACTAGAAATACTGATAGTTTTTATATCCAAAGTTGTAAGCTCTCTAAATCCAAAAATAGCAGATACTATGACGGATTTAAGGCTTTCAATGATTTACCAAATATATTGAAAACTAGTTCTAGTATTAAGATATTTAAGCGTGATCTTAGAAAGTATATTTTTAATAATGAGATAGGTATATAATTGAAAATTGACAGTTCAAAATATGTTGATTTTTGTATAGCTTCAGCTAAATAAATATTATTATTATTAATATTATTAATATGTATTTTTTCATGTAACATTTTAATCTGTTATGAATAGAATTTCTATTGAACTGTTCAAATCCATAATTATCGTTTTTCATTCGAAGTTCAGATGAATTAGAAATATATAAAAAAATATTCATAAATGAATCATACATCAATTTTTTCAAGCTCATTTAATTCAGGACCTACAGTTTAACGCCGGTTCCGAACTGCCATTGGGATTGTAATGAATGTACATTACCCAGACATCACTGAAGTAGTGTAGTGAATACTGTTGAAATTTTTTCTCTGTGCTTTAACTTTTTCATCTTTCGTTTCAGATGTGGAGGTTCTCTAGTCAGTAGGCGTCACGTTGTGACAGCAGGTCATTGCGTTGCTAGGGCGACGCCACGACAGGTTCATGTAACACTAGGAGATTACGTCATCAACTCGGCCGTGGAGCCACTGCCGGCGTATACATTCGGAGTCTCCCAGATTCAGGTTTGAACTATCGATATTTAGAGCAGGTTCATATAATCATATTTGCTGAATATTGCCAGAATCCATAGCTCCCATTGATATACTGACACAGTGAATTAAAACGATGCGCGGTCTAAGTATTCTATTTTATTGAAATCGTATGTTCGAAAAATAATATCCAATATTTTATAACGATATTAAATTTGGACATCCATAATAACTTTCATAAATAACTTGGAAGTGTTCGAAAGTTGTTGCGAATATGAACTCGCATTTCTGGAAAAATTTTTGAATTTGTCATTTAAGAACATAAATCTGTCATTAGGAGCCTTTCATAGATTGAGTAATACGAATTTCATGATTGTTTTACCTCTTCCCGTCATTGTTACAGATGGTGATATTTATGAGACTTCGATTTGATCGTTCACAAACGATTTGAAATCTTTTTATAGATAATAACTCAAGTCGAACATTTGGAGAATTAAAGAAAACAAAAAATGATTATTCTTAATAATTAAAAATATTTCAAACAAAAATAACTAAACTGTCAGTCCATGCACTTAAACTCATTCATCAATATTATTCGTAACTGACATAGCAGCTCTTTCTTCTCGTCTGGACTGTTAATGTCAGGAACATTAGTAGTTTCATCTTTAATTTGTTCCAACTCTTAGAACATCATCGACATAACGCAAACAAAGAATTCTCTGGTACGTCTAGCATGAATTCTCTCAAACTTCCCCATGCTTTCATCAACAAAAACTGCACTATAAGATACTAGTTCCCGATAATTCCCTAAACAATTTATTTTGTTGATATCTAACTTGTGTAAATTTTTTCTCAAGTTAAAAATGGTCTTTAATGATTTATTAGTGGACCCAGCGTCATCTGACGCAGCCTCGGTGAGTGTAGGATAGAATTTACTTGATTGTTTAAAAATCAATGATACTAAAACAATTCTACTTTTTGAATGAAATTCAAAATAATAAATGCGTTCATAAAATGCAGTAACCATACGTGTAAAATGCAGACTGAAATTGAACAAAAAACTTCACCCTTTCCAGTTGATTCTTTCATATTTTCTGAATTCTGAACACGTACTGAATAGAGAAATATTGCCTTCATGAATTAGATTTGAAATGGCTCACGGAGCCACGTTCACTTAATATGCAAATCCCTCTTTATTTTATAATGAGCCTGGTGGAATTACGTAATTTGAGCTGCTCATATGCATATAAGTATGAATATATATAAAACATGAAATTTTCGTACTAAATAGCATTAAGAGATATTACTGAAAATATTCAAACTTCATTCCTTAAATCGAGATTGATCCAAATTCTCAAATTTGAGATGGATAACATTGGTGTATTGCCTCCAAGTTTCATACATTAAAATACAAAATTCTTCGTGTGAATACGTTTCTTTCGGCCTATGAGTTTATTCCCTTTTAGCCTTCATCAGCTTTCCAAAAATAAAATACAATAACAGTGAGATAATAATTGATGAATATGTTTCAAGAATTCACTTAATCATTCAAAATAATAAACCCGATTTCATCAGAAAGAGCTGCCCTAACTGCAAAATAAAAGAACTCCCACAAACTTGAGGGTAAAAATCAATAACCTACAACACTTAATAGTGAATACCAAAATCGTATAATCCTTTCTCGTTCTTAATTTCATGTTTGTGAAATAGACGAACTAATATTGACATTAAGCTTAGAAATGAAGTGCCGGTTGTGTTATAGCGACATATGCCGATAAAACAATCGTATTATTCAAATTGCGGATTTCCTCATGCCCCTGTTAGCTTTATTAGCGTATTAGCGTTGAAAAATGCACAACACTAAAATCCGTAAGACGATTTAACAGGTACCCAATAAAAAACGCGTCTTAAGTGGGAAAGCGTATTATGCGGGATAGGAAAATAAAACATACTATTATTATTTATTATTCTATTAATATTTCGGATGTTGATATTGAATTTTACATCAATAAATTACGTTATTTGAAGTAATCACTTATTTCAGTTTGACAAAAGATTTTGAGGCATTAGCAATTACAAGATTTTCAACGTGATTCAACTTTTGCAGATCGTCTTCGCTTTGATTCAAAGAAGTCACATAGCTTCTTAATCATCAACTACCTGGTCGTGTGACAAAATCGGAGTTGAATCATCTTCTTAATCATTATCACTTAGGGCTTCTTGTGTTTTTCTTATTCTGAACACATTGTGAGCAAGATCTTTAATTGATTAAACCGAATTCTTCTGTGTTAAAAATGTCCCTCGTTTAGTAATTCTGCAACAATTCAGGCAATGTTGCCATCCTTGTATCAACAGTTTGCTATGCCATCTCTCCGATTCCCCACTGATTTGACGGTATACAATGACGTTGCCATTTGAAGCATTAAAATCAGCGATTTGCAACTTTTGAAGCAATTTTACGCGTTTTATCGCATATTATGGGACCACAAAAACTTTTTCTCATTTATCAAACTTACCTTTTGTTGTTTTCTCTTCACACCTGCCAATCTGTATTTTTCCTTGATTTCCTTCTCTATTCTTTAAAATGGTACGTAACGTAGACACTGGTAACTGAAGCTCAGCTACTAACTGACTTTTATTAATGGTTTCTGATTTTTCATCGAAAACTATCAATATCGTAATTTTTTCTTGGAGTGACAATGCCTTTCGCTTAATTGTGGTCATTTTATGACAAACAAATGATGCACGTACAGAAGAATACAAAGCGCGGGCAAGACATAAGTGTAAACCAACAAATTATGAAATGACCACCTGGCTGTAGGTGCGGGCTTGTTGGCGTATTAGGCGTATCAAACTGGATAACAAATCGTATTAAGCGTTGAAAAATGTATGAAAACATGTCTCAAGTTGCTGGGACTGGCGCTAAATGGCGTATTATGCGAGAAATCGTATTAAGCGTGATCGTTTTAAGCGGTTTCAATTCGGTACATTTATCGTATAGGTTCAGAAAAAGCTGTGTTGAGAACTTCAGTACGGATGTATGGAAAATTCAGATCACATGTGAGCTGGTTAAGTTTCGTTGGCTGATAAGTTGATACGTAAAGTATAAACCACTAGAAACAATTGCATAAAACATGGGGTATGCCTATTGATTTGTAATACTCCTTGTACTATCAATTTGGAACTCTTGGCAAGATAACAGGTTTAAAATTTTGAAATCAGAAGATGGATGGTTGGGCCAATATACTAGATATATCATGTGAATCACTTATGGTTGCAACCGTCTTTATTATAGTAAATTTTGTCTGTTTGACTACTTCCATTCTGTAGCCTCGTCTCAATCGAAATTTCTTTGTTATTCTGGTTGTACTTCTATGGTTTCGAATGTTTTCTTCAAACCCTGACACTAGATTGATTCTGCTTTTTTGTGCCTTCTCTTGCGTTAAACTTTATCCTCATCCACATTCTCAGTTGGAGATTTCGTGAAGGATAAATAGTCTATGCGAAGGCAAAGCATTGAAGAAATGTCCCAACCAGGAGAGTTCATGTTGAAGCTTAAACGCAGTTTCGTTGTTGTTTTTTCCATCCACAGGTTTCTACTTCTAGAACGTGAAGGCCAACAAGCTCGAAACACGTGTTTCCAGGTGCTTCCAACAGCGGCTGCTTCCAATATATTGATATATTATTATTATTTTAACGATTGTTTCCCATGAGGAGATTCTTACGACTTTTGCTTCATCTTTTTCGCCTACCAAAAACGCTTCATCCTCTCTGAATGCTCCTTCTTCCATTCATCTGTCCACTTTATTCCAGGTTGGCGATTTGATTTTTGCTCAAAATTCACATGTGCGAATTTATAGCGACACTCAGTGCGATCTTCGAGATTTTTTATATTGATCTGTTGTAGATCCTTTTGGACCTCTTTCAGCCACTCTGTTTCGCATTTGCTGTCTATAATTATATCGAGCAGTTTCTTCTAATTCTGGACTTTTTCTTTCTGTAGACATGTTCATAGAACTTGGCTCGTCGTTTTCTGATTTCTTCCATTATTGTATTTGTCTTTTGATACAGTTCACTCTGAGGTCTTTTCATCCAAATGCCGTTTCTATTGATTGGTCCGTAAATTTTCCTGATAATTTTCCGTTCTTGTTTTTCTATTTCCCTAATTCTTGAATAACCGTCAACAAACATTGTTTCAGCTGCGTAGATTGGCTCTGGAAGACGTTGTGTTATAATGCCTCAATTTGGCGCTCTAGAAATCCTTTTTGTTATAGTACGCCCATGTTAGCTCGTAGGCCCTTTGGAGCTTGATAATTCTCTGTTCATTATCGATTCGGTTTGAACCTGAGGACCGTAAAACTTCTCCGAGGTATTTAAAATGGCCAACTTGCAGAATTTCACTATGTTTTGTGATGAGAGAAGATTTATTTTTTGGTTTTCTTTCCATGTATTTGGTTTTATCCTTAGAAATTTGTAACCCGGTTTTCTGCGCAATTTCATGTAGTTTTTCTTTAACAATAACATTTGTAGGTCCGTATTTATTCGTAATTTTCAGTAGACGCACGATATTTTGAGTATTTGGAAAAGATAAGAAGGTGTCTTGTTGATCTGAATGGTTTTTTGATGCCTTCAGTGGAAAATAGTGTTTGAAAATCAGATTCATTATCAATCTCACTGCTTCATTGAAAGTACAGAAGAGTACAGAAAATCATTTTCGACGACGATCGCGTAATCCAACAACTCTATATTTTCATTCGAATGCAAGAAATAAATAATATCTGTTATAGTTCTCTATTTCCTTATGTTTAAAAATGACCACTGAAAATCCCTATGCAATCGCAAATGACAGGCTAATGATTACTCTTCCTTTCTATAAATCGGATATAATAACCTTATATTTATTGACTGAAAGCGAAAGGACAGATGGATACTTTAATTAGTATTCACATAATGTTTATATTCGTGGTCAGCATACTCACTTTCTAATCCAGCCAAAGTTTATTTCCGAAATGTCTTAATTATTTGTTTTTTGACGTAAGAAATTATAACCCATGCGTGTGTTGTTGTAATAGGAAGAAGAGAAAGTGACAAAGGTCGTGTCGTCACTATAACATTGCAAATTATTACAACGAAGAAAGTTTATCGCTTACAATCTGTGACTATCTTTGGCGAACGGAAGATTTTACTTTCCTTTTCGTTCGGCAAGTTTGAGAGATTGTTGGAGTGGTCAAAGATCTTGAATTGTTTCGTTTCTTGTATTGTGCAATGGGTGATAATTCAATCCAAATGAGAGACCATAATGTTATTATGAGAAGATGAGAAACTATAAACCATAAATGGACAACCTTTGACATGTTATGGGCCAAATTTTAGTTTGCAAATAAGTTCGCGGCCTCCGTTTGAAAGTAGTGCATTTTAGAGTAGTGCTCATAATTTTTAGCGAAAAATATCAGACATTGAATAATATGACGATGTTATTTTAGTGAAATTTATTAAAATGAAAAAATGAAATAAAAAAATAGTAAAAACATTAAAATTCATCTGTCTATCAACCTATCGTTGAATTTGGAATTATTACAAACTACGATAATTTAATATAGCGACACCGAAATCAAAGATACACTTGAATTTACAAATTATCGTCAGTCATCATTGTACGATGTTTGGATTTATTAACTTTCATCAATGAAAAGAATTGTTTGCATCTATATGTACTACCAAAGGCACAAATTAACCTTTTTCGAATCTTCTAAGTTGCGGAAATTGGTCTTCTTCGAGGTAATTTTTATAAAAACCAAGTCACTCAAGGTCTTCAAATTCAGATTTTAGGTGGAGTTTTCTCGAATCTCGATCAACTCCATTTGTATTTTGTATGTAACATTGGAGCATTTTGTACATTACTTTTTGTTGGAGTAGCAGTTAAATTGAAACAATCTTCTATGTTTTTTAAATCACTAAATCTGATCGAAAATTGCTCTGACAGTAACTTTGAGTTCTTCAGCATATTGAGCATAAACAATATTTTCATGGGTAGAGAGTGTGGTAAAATGGTAACTGTTACCGGACAGCATCTGTGCCGCCAATAAGCGAATTTTGTTCTGAAACGCTTTCAAATGACTGTAGAAATCATTTAGTAACTGTCCCTGTTTTTCTAGTTTCAAATTTGAATCATTCAAATGGTCTGTAAGATCGACCAATAATGCATATCCAATTTGGGTATTTCATTTCAGATAGTGGTTTAGCTATTATATACATAAAATGATCTATCTCATTTTTTAGCTCGTGAAAACTTTTCAACGTTTTTCCTTTGCTTAGCTATCTGAATTCACAGTAATATGTTAGGTCGTCATATTCGGCTGATATTTTATCCAAAAACACCTTGAACTGACGATGGTTAAGCCCTCGGGATTGAATAAAATTGATGGTTTTTACTACCATATTCATAGCATTGTGGAGTCGAATGGACTTTAGAACACAAGTTCTGTTGGTGGATATGCAATGAAGGACTATCAAATCTTTTTTTGCACTTTTATTTCAGTTGCTTTTTCATTAAAAATTCCGATGCAACCTTCAAATAAGCCGACGATAGAAGGTATACCATCTGTGCATACTACAACTATAATAATTTTGAGAATTGCAAGCCAAATTTTAATACCTTTTGAATTTCATTAAAAGTGTCCTCTTCAGTAGTGGTTCCTTTTAGCGGCTATATAACAAGAAATTCCTCAGTAGTAGTGAACTCTTTTCAACAACTCGAAAAAATATAGCCAGTTGAATTGTGTCAGATATGGTTGAATTGTACAAGTCAGCCATTTTTATATCTTGTAGAAATCTACAGTCCTAAGAATTGAACCGCATCGATTACGAACAACGAATTAGCAAGCCCTAAAGGGCCTTCAGTGGCGTACTATAATAAGAGGTGCATTTTCAGAGCAAAATTATGGCATTATAACACAATGATTCTTCGAAAAGCAAAGAACACAGCTGAAGCAAAGGATTTTGGCTGTCATCTAAAAATAAAATTAGTAGAAAAACGAAAAATTCACATAAATTCTCAGATTTACTGAACAATCAAGAGAAACGACATTTAGATGAAAATATCACAAAACGAAATTTATCGGAAGAAGAACACAATAAAGGAAGTCACACACAATCAGAAAAAGACGAGCAAAATATTATGCATATGTTTACAGGATGTGACAGTCTAGAATACCAAAGAAACTGTTCGATAAAATAACATGGAGTAAATACGGCACCGAAAGACTAAAAGAGGTCTCAAAGGATGTACAATAGATCATTATAAATAATTTCATACGGAAGATCATACGGAATGTCGCTCTAAAATCGCACATGTGAAGTTTGAGGAAGAATCATCGTATCAACGCAGAATGAAATGGACCGATGAAAGAAAGAACGAACATTCTGAGGGCATGAAGCTTGTCTGGTAGTCAAAATATCTGAAGCAGAGGCCCTAAGAACTATGAATTCAAGTTCAATCGCTCTTTTTTTCTTGCTCGAATTTTCGTTCTCTACTGTATATTCTTTGTTTGTCCTCATCATTCTTATGTTCCTTGATTTTGTATGTTTATTGTGGTGGAAGCTCTAAAATGAGTTTATCCTTTGAATGTTAGTTGAATACTGTTTTCTAAGTAGTTATTCGTATTCGTAGTTATAAACTATATAATAGTTCAATTGTTATCGAGAAAACAACTTTCATTGGCATTCATTTCCTCCAGAAAAAAAATTCTCTGGATTTGTCTACATACTGCATATTTTTCTTCAATATTCAACGGAACCTCCGGTGAAAATCCTCAGGCGAGTGATTTTATTGCATATTTGCTCAACTTTTCAGCTATCTCTGAATGAAAATATTTAATTCAAGAGGGAACGATATGACATCACTTCATGTCTTGAAGCAGGATGAAGTGAAGAGTTATGACTACAAAATTTCACGGAATATAGGTTAACCTCAAAACCTTTTGATTTCAATGTTATCGACATTAATAACTAGTTTTTGTAGATTATTAAACTTCCAAGGTCTCAAGCATGAAAAAACGTATATCCTATCACAAATATTTTTATTAACATTTCGTTAGTTTGGAACAGAATAAATTTATTCTTTCATTTTACTTTATTGCTTATAAAAATTGAAACGTGAATGTCTCTCGAAAATCATCCCATCGTGCATCATCAGAAACCAACCAAACCTTTTCATTTTTACTAATCAAATATTTGAAAGCTGAAAACTTTCTATCGTATTCGTTAATGAAGGTAGCAGCGCTACTGTGAAACTTTTCATCATATAATTATTCTCTCAACTTTTGAATTCAACTTATCTAACGAGAAATTCGTTTTAGAGAGATGATTAACTTTTTCTATTCGATTTTTGCTTCTGAAATTGAATTAAAACTTAGTTTCAGCACAAAAGAAAATAACAGTATTTTACGTGATCTTCCTATGATTCTGCAGTAAAATTAGTGCAAATCTATATTTGGAGCAAAGATAATTCCAACACACTCTAAATATATATATATATATATATATATATATATATATATATATATATATATATATGTATATATATATATATATATATATATATATATATATATATATATATATATATATATAAGGAAATGAAATTTTTTGTGCTTATGGCACTGAATGAAATATTTAAGAAAATGAACACTAGAACATTCATTTGAAAAATTGAAATTAATCAAGAGAATGTTATAGTAGAGCTAGATATGTGAACGTGTACGATGTGATGTCTCCATTATCCTTCAAGGGATAAATGTTAGAGAAATATTGAAATCGATGCCACACCTGATGGCAGTGCGAGACATATATGTTTCGTTCTGCAAGGAACTCGTCAGTCGCACCACGTCCATCGAAGTGAGGCAACGATTTCAACCTCCAAGCATCTTCTTGTGACTTCAAGTGAAAGATTGTAGAGTAATGAATACTCTACAATTCCATCTATAGAAATCAGTAGAAAACATCTCTCTCAGATTACAGAGACACCAAGCATCGAAATTTCACATATCTTCTATACCCGTAGGTATCTACTAGATTGCAATGTCTATTTGACAAATATCATCGAACGATGTTTTTAAATGTCAATAGGTTGCGTTAGTAGTACGCTCGCGTTTATTCCCGTATTTCTTAAAAATATCGCCGAATAGGCCCCTGAAATACGGGAATAAACGCGAGCGTACTACTAACGCAACCTATTGACATTTAAAAACATCGTTCGATGATATTTGTCAAATAGACATTGCAATCTAGTAGATACCTACGGGTATAGAAGATATGTGAAATTTCGATGCTTGGTGTTTCTGTAATCTGAGAGAGATGTTTTCTACTGATTTCTATAGATGGAATTGTAGAGTATTCATTACTCTACAATCTTTCACTTGAAGTCACAAGAAGATGCTTGGAGGTTGAAATCGTTGCCTCACTTCGATGGACGTGGTGCGACTGACGAGTTCCTTGCAGAACGAAACATATATGTCTATAACATTTATCCCTTGAAGGATAATGGAGACATCACATCGTACACGTTCACATATCTAGCTCTACTATAACATTCTCTTGATTAATTTCAATTTTTCAAATGAATGTTCTAGTGTTCATTTTCTTATATATATATATATATATATATATATATATATATATTATATATATATTATATATATATATATATATATATATATATATATATATATATATATATATATATATATATATATATATATATATATATATATATATATATGTATATATATATATATATTCTAACTGAATGCGTATAAGCTTCATAACAAATGTCAAAATAATATGATTAATATCATAATCTTTTGATAACTCTCAACTGGATGTATATAAATGGAAAAAATCGAAGTAAACAAAACAATTCGTTACTCAAATCCTGTCTCAACGTTCATCTGTAAGTAGTTGGGTATCAAAAGAAAGACACGAAAGTAAAATATGGTCTAACGAAATGAATTTTCTGAGAAGAATGAGAGAGATGTGGATACAATTTATGTTGAGTTCAATAAATAAAGACAACTGAAAGGGTGAGGACAAATGATTTGACAGATTGAGAACAGCGAAAAAGATATCACAAAGCTACAACACCAAAAAGAAAGAAAATCGGGGATGAGAAGCGATCTCAAAATATGTTCAAAATATCAGAGAAAAACCTATTTATTTTTGGTGGATGCGATGAATATATCTTTAGGTCACTCATATGAACTAAGGAATTAGATGTTGATGAATATACGATTTTTTCATTATTTTCGTTAACATCATTAAATGCAACAATGAATGATTTCATTTATTGGATTCTTTCAATTATATTTAAGACAAATTAATGTTTTCCATGAGAGTGTAACATAAATTTCAAGATAAGGAACAAGACGCTCAGAACACACATAATTTAACATCTTCGTGATTTTATCGTGTATTTTTTCAATTTTGTATTCATTAACCTATGCAAAACGCGCATTCTGTTTTTTATCAGCAAATAGAGTTGAAATGAACTGATATTATTAATGAAATTCAAATATTTTTTTATATATTTTTCATTGTACTATATCACAATCGATCATATACTTCCGGTATCATTACCACTAAATGCATGCACTCTAACATTTCACTCATTCGAGATCCAAAACTCATTTCAAAATTAATTTATAAGAAAATCCAGTGTGATAACTTGATATTCCTAAGCTTCTTCTATTTCCTTGTCAATTATACTTCTCTTTAATATCTACAAATATATGCCCCATAGTTTTGAGTGTGTAGACTTTATTTGCGGAATTATACTAAAAGTACATTTTAAGTACTACTTTTACACATGCAAAATCAATAATAGCGAAATTAAAGACATAACTAGTTTTTTTACAACCGAAAATAATAATGAAACAATCAATTTCTTCAAGCGGATGCTTTTCAACTCAATGTGATTGTTAACAATTTTTCGGTGATTATATGAAAGTACCTACACGTTTTCTAATACTCGTTCAGAATTACAAGGATGAATTATTCTTCATTTCATTAATTCTATGTATTTTCTGTCAATGCGGTTGAAAAAATCTTAATCTTTATGATCGTACTTGGCATATGATAAATTGAATTCATAATATTCAATATAATAATAGAATATCGTAGTATGTGAATCGAAAAAGATCTCGAATTTTATTCTGAAATTTATACGAAAAAGTGAACACAATCCATCGTAGCAACGTGTATTGAAATAAAAAGTTTCGGAGCTTTTATAGTTATAAACTATATAGCTAAAAGATACCTATACAAAATGTGGTTAGTAACAAACAATATTTTTTGCCATGAATAACAGTGATGTGGATAAAAATTAAAGAATAAATCTTCATATTAAGTTTATTCTTTTTCATTCACAATACTGTTTCAGTTTTCTGTATTTTGCATGAAGGACTTAGGACAGCTGCAAATCTTGAAAACACAAGCATGCGCACTGTACCAAAGTCAAATGAATATACCCTAATCAAACTCTTAGTATTGAAAGGGATCTGGTCAAATAAAAAAAAATGTCTAAGATATGAAGTTACAAAAATATTCGAAAAGTCAGTTGGAAGTGGTTTCTGATGACTTGGCGGTATTAGCCTGTCAGAATTGTGCGTACACGGCCATGTGAAATGATGAAAAAAGTTTCCATATGAGAAACTATGAGATAAAAAGTTGTAACCAATAATTGAACCAAGAGACAATAAAGTTATGAAACTATATTTCAGTTTGGGTATTTTACAATTCAGCTCTTCATATTTAATTCTTTGGTGAAAGATTTGAATCATTTTATTACATTCCCCTCATATTTCATGTATACTCCACGTCATTTAGATATTCAATATTCTTATGATTTATAATGACATCAATATGAAAACCTCTTCTTCTTTTCCAGGTTCATCCTTTCTTCAAGTTTACTCCCCAAGCTGATCGGTTTGATGTAGCTGTCTTACGTTTAGATCGAACAGCTCATCAGCTTCCACACATAACACCAATTTGTCTTCCCCCAAGAGGAGAATCATTTCTTGGTGAAACGGGAGTAGCAGCTGGATGGGGCGCATTAAGTCCAGGCTCGAGACTTCGTCCTCAGACTTTGCAAGCGGTACCAGTTCCAGTGATTGACAACAGAGTTTGTGAAAGGTGGCACAGGGGTAAAGGTATCGGTGTAACAATCTACGACGAAATGATGTGCGCTGGCTACAAAACCGGAGGTAGAGACAGTTGCCAAGGAGATTCTGGTGGGCCCCTTATGTTACAGAAACAAGGACGATGGTTTCTTATTGGTATTGTATCGGCAGGATATTCCTGCGCTCAGCCTGGTCAGCCCGGTATTTACCACAGGGTGGCACATACTGTTGAGTGGATAACGAGGGCGATAGCATCGTGAACAAGTGGATGTGGATTTTCGTATTCCCTAATAGACATTTTATCAGAAAATTGAAATGTGAGCTCTCATTTTCGACTTACTCGTGATAAATTTATTTATTATGTAATAATTTAATATTATTAATTTTATACCCTGTGACTGATGAGAATAGGAGAGCTAATACTCTCAAAATATAGTTTTGAGTTTGGAAATTGTTTTGTATAATTGTGTTAAATATATGAGAAGATATGTACAAATGATTATTTTTTATGTATCCCGATTAATTTATGATTCACATTCGCATTTTCAAACTTGAAATTTTGTTCACTAAAACGTTATTTTAATATCTTCATTATGATTTTTTTAAGGAAGAACATCAGCCAAATAGGCAGAATGAATTCATAGTAAAATTTCTAATAATCATTTCTTTGTGAAATTTGTAATGTAAGTGAATCTCTTACAGCGCATCCACCAAAAATTGCTATAAGGTTCGAAAAGAGTGAATATGTAAAAATGGTAACAAGAAACGAATTGAAGTGGAAAAACATATAATTAGATCACTAATCGATTGGGTGATACTATATGAAAATTAAACAACATAATTTGAATTAAATTAGGTAGTTTGAAATTATCACTTTAATAAATATAGCAATATTGCTTCGCCAACACAGTGATCCCATCAGATGTAGATGATAAACTCAGCTAACACAATGTTTATTCTGAAGTGTAATGAAATGACCATCGAATACTTTTCTTCTTTCTTTTTTCAATTACTGAAGAAAAGTATTCTATAATCATTTCATTACACTTCAGAATATATATGGGAGGTCCACATTGTACTAGCTCAGTTTATCATCTGCATCTGAAGAAAGTCACTGTGTTGGCGAAACAATATTGTTATGTTAAACTGAATCAACGTGAAAATAACAAACTACCTAGTTTTATTCAAATTATGTTAGAAAATTATATATTTTGATATCAGAAGAATAGATATTTGGATCACTATTTCAAAATATGTCTAGGTCAAAAATTATAAGATGGATATCCTACTATGGATTGAAAAGTGCGTAATATTGATTGAAAATGCGATTATTGAATCTTCAATATTTTTGTAACAATTATATCAAACTGAAATATTCTATTATTTTTCAGATATATTTCCAAAACTTCTCTAAATTTTTTATCTCCATTGATTACTGAAATTTTTATTTCTAATAATTGATTTATGAATTGAACCCTTAAAAAAATCAAATAATACGATATTCTTAACATGATGACAACGTAGATATGTCTCATTGCTTCATAAATTCACCTACCTTCTCCATCAAATTCACCTCCTTCCTGGAAATTAATTAACTATTCCAATTTCCAATTATTGTCATAGCTGAGGTAACCTTTGCTTGAGCACACGAATGGAAGTGTGAAACAATAGGAGTCTTCTATTATTTCAATACCACGTTGATTACAAAAGTTTGAAATGAAATTTCCCGCCAGTAGGTACACTGTGGGAGTACTGAAAATTGAAATTAGTTCTCAACTTTTCCAAATTTCATGTTTCTATTCAATAGGAAAGTGTAAAATGAATTCGATGGATTGGAGAAAATGTTTCCAGCATTTGATTTGATTCTTATAACATTGTGAACGTAATCAACAAGGGAACTTTCAAGAAATTGGAAAATTTCGAAAATATCACATTAGATAACAATTAGAGAGAAATATAGAGAAATTATCGAACTTTTCAATCAACTTATAAAATCTCTCGGCACAGAAATGATTGAAATTGTAGATGCGGTGAATTTTAGCAAAAAAAACTTTTTGCTAAAATTTCTTTACTGTATTGAAAGGTCGCCATAAAACAATCTATACTTCAATACTGAAAAATACTTTTCTGTATTGAAAGGTTGCCATAAAACAATCTCATTTAAATAACAAATGAGAGGTAATAATAAAAATTTGTCTAAACATCACTGACTGAACAATTCTTTGTTCGACTAGTTTCGCCTTTTACGGCATTATCAAGAATGAATACATATTACAAAGACAACCTCTAAATATTTGAAGATCTGTGCGGACCACGGAATAAGCCTTAAATTCGGTCATACAGGTGGAGGTTTCCAAATTATCGAAAATTTAACAGCGGGGAGTGGTTTAGGTCTAACTGGTCATTGACAAGATTGTATTTATCGAATTTTTGAAGTTTATTTATTTCCATGGCTTACAGGTAGTTAATTTTCATACCCTTTTCACAGTAATGGAGAATACTAGGTTTGAAACAACGTGAGATCTTATGTTCTGTCGACTCTATACTCCCGAAAAGCAGATTGTCCGATTTTTACGTGTTCTTTTAGCCTATTTTCAAAACATCTTCCGGTCTGGTATACATATGTTGGCCTATGAAAAAAGGATAAAAAAATACTACCTGGAAGCCATGGAAATAAATAAACTTAAAAAATCTGATAAATACAATCTTCTCAATGACCAGTTAGACCTAAACCACTGCCCGCTGTTGAATCTCAGATAATTTGGAAACCCCCACCTCTATGACCGAATTTAAGGTGTATTCTGCAGTCCGAACAGATCTGCAAATATTTAAAGGTTGTCTTTGTAATATGTATTCATTCTTGATAATGCCGTAAAAGGCGAAACTAGTCGAATAAAGAATTCTTCTGTCAGTGATTTTTAGTCAAGTTTTTATTACTACCTCTCATTTAAATATGAACTATCTAAGAGTTGATTCATCGTCCATTGAATTTATAAATAGAATATATTGAGTCCAAAAAATATTGAGCAAGCGTTGTTGTCAATCATAAGTTCATAATCTGTATAAATCAAAATGAACGACGGAATGTGTGTTAGGGCATTATTTCTGAAAGACTGCACCAAATTGGATGATACTATTTTTGTAATTATCAGGACAAGGTTCCTGTGAAAAAAAAACTTTCAGAAATTGAACAGAAAATATTTTGAAAATCTCAAACTTTGTTATGTGAATGAGGTAATGAGATAGAAAACTGTCAGATATCTTAATATATTGACAAAACATTGAGATATTAACGTCAGGTTTTCAGGCAGCAGCTGAAGCACTTCCAGAAAATGGGAATTATACAAAAATTGATATAATTTTTATAATTTTTCATATTCAATTTCCTCTTTTCAGGAAATGAAAACGGTATATCCTGTTTTTTTGTTCCACCAATTATGCATCACAATAATTTAGAAGTTAAATATGATATTATGACGATAAAACATTTATCTAAAATAAGTTTTCAATAGAGGAAGATATTCCGATTTTCAACGACATTAGGAAATTTTAGGATTTCTCATATGTTTAATGCGGATATATAAGGAAGAAGTAGCTGCTACGAAATTACGAACATGGACCTCAACTCTAGAACTGACAGGTTAAGCACTTTCGATACATCAAACGCGTCAATATATTGGAATTATTGATAATCCGACTAATTTGAAATTATAGAAAGTATTACGTTTCCTTGGTCCATGTGTTCCTCTCAGCTTCATACTGAATAAATAGTAAGAACATAAATAGTGTAGCACATCTGTATTTTTTATTGTATTCACTGAAGAATGAATGCTGAAATATTTAAAGGCTATATTTCTAGCTAATATGTATCGAAAGAATTGAAAAATTATATCTCAAACTTGCACGTAGTTTCAAAATATATCAAAATCACAAAACGGCAAGGAGAGCAGAATGATGCATTTTTGAATAGGGATATTCTTTTCGGATAATTTGAATATAGATACCACTTTTCTACTCTTGAACGAAGTTCTACAATATGACGGAGTACTAACGTTTATTGCGATCAAAGTGCATTTAAATTCATAATGTATTCAAAATATTGGATAATAGATATCTTCAAAGAAAATTTCCGTCGTGACGTCGAGAAAAATAAGTATTATAACTATCAATAGATTTTTCTTTCTTGAACAATTTTTTCAACGTAAACTGCTTAGTGAGTACTTCGAGAAATAAATTATTATAGCTATTCGTCAACTCTCTAGAATATACTTTTTTTCATGATAAGGTCTTTATTCTCAACAGGTATAATACCCAAATACAGAAAATAATTACATAATGTTGAATAATAACTAAATAATTAGAATGAAAGAGATATAACACCGAGCTCAATCTAATATGAAAAAACTAAAATATTAACTAATAACCATATAATAGCATTTAATGAAAATATTGCAAAGGACTCAATCTAAATCAATTCATTTTAGTCAATTTCCTTTATTCACTAATAGCTAAAGTCAAAAAAATGCTACAAAGTCGTATTGCAATTTCGAAGTATACCAAGACGCTCATAACGAAGATTGACGTTCTATTCCTCATAAGAACGGGATATAGGCGGAATTATTTTTTCATAGAGAGAAAATTGTTCGAAGCAACGGTGAAAAATCAGAGATAATCCTCGTGAAACTTCGACCATTGAAAAACTCCATCCTTGAAAAATTAATTTGGACGTTTCAGTTGACGTTATATTTGAGAAAAACCTCTGGAGTTTATATGGGTAGAGTGGACTCGTTGGAAATTTTATATACAGATAGAGCTTGTTCTGTTGCGTGAAAAGTAATTTTTTGAGACATAATTTCAAAGGCAAATTATACTATTATTATTATTAGTTATATAAATTTCCCATAATCGTTAGATTATTGGTAGATCTAGGTTCGTATCCTAGGCGAGACATGAATATTTGTGTATTTTTGAATTAGGTAACTGGGAAACAGTACTGATGAGCAGTGATGTAGTTAGATACAAGACCGTCTATATAAATGAAAAATGATTGCCACAATGTATTTATGCCTTTAGTTTAGATAAACCTTTTTTTTTTGTTAGTTATTGTCAGTACAAGGCCGTATGAAAAATGAAAATTGAACAGACAATATTTGAAAATCAGCGGTTTACGATACGGTATGCAGACATGGTCTCTTTATAACCTTTTTCAAGTGATCCCATACAGAAACACTATTCAACTCATCAATAGTATGCTTGCTGGTAGGTTTGACTTCTACTAAGTCATTCTGGGCAATAGAATAAGCTCCTCAAAACAGCTGAACGATGGACTATCTCAGGGATCTGTTCTTGCCACACTTCTTGTTCAGCCTCTATATCTGCGATATGCCGCTAACCACATGGTACAACATCGAACTTTTGAGGAAACTGAAACCATTTTAACAACTGATTTAGCTATAATGTGAGCATACTTCCGGAGATGGAGATTGAAACCAAACTCAACTAAAACTGAAATGGCCTGCTTCCATCTGTGCAATAGAGGGGCGAATAGACAAATCCGGGTCTACTTTGGCGACAAACTGCTACTCCACAACCAATATCCAAAATACTTAGGTGTCATACTGGACCATACACTGTCATTCTAGCGACATCTAGAAAGATTCTGCAAAAAGAAGAACTAGAAACAATATTATCCATAAGCTGGGGTGTTACTGCTTATACCCTAGGCACTCCAGCACTTGGTTTGGTCTACGGAATATGGTGCTCCGGCAGGGCTCAATAGCGCACACACTCATAAGATCGATGTATAGCTGAAATTCACCATGAGAATTATTAGCGGCACTCTACGTTCGACCCCTACAGAATGACTGCCAATTCTGAGCCACATTCCGCCTCCGGACCTACGATGAAACGCAGCCCTCCTCGAGGAGTATAAACACATCTAAGACAACCCTCAACTCCCCATTTATCAGGACGCAGCTATACTGCAGAGAAATAGGTTACGATCTAGAAAACCATCCATGAAAACTGCCGTAGAACTGTCCCATTTCAATCTGATAATTTTATGGGAACAAAACTGGATCCAGAACTGCCCACCACACTGTCGAAACCTGCCCTGCATAAGAAATGAACCCCTCGCCTTCGACTAACCTCACAATGTATGGACAACTCCAAATAGAATTAGCATCAACCATAGCAGATTCGCGGATTCGTTACATAGGTGGGGCAAGGCTCTGTCCCCAAACTTCGTTTGTGGAATTTTCAATGAGATCGTTCGTCACATCGTTGGAGAATATCCCAATAGAGCATATGTTTTAGACCTTCTGATAATTTCCTAAAGGTAACGAATGCTACTATTGATTATGTAAAAAATCTTGATGTTTGTTTGTGGATTAATTCTGCTATTATTGTTACGACACGATAGATAAATAAATTACCTATTCATATAATTCATTTATATAACCGCTGAAAATCATTTACATTCACAAATGGTCTATGTCCTACCTGGGATTAGAACCTAGATCTCCATAGTGAGAGTCTGTCAGTTTCCCCACTGCGCTAGACAACTACTTTTTATGAATATTATTTGTTTATAACAAGGAATTAAAGGTATATGCATGGTAGTAAAATTATCAAATACAACTTCAAAAATCGGCTATGTTTCTTCTTCTAGGAATGAAAAAAGTCATTCCAACTCAATTGCGAATATCATATAACAGCTTATACTTGCTACGGATATAACAGAAATCATTATTGCGAGTTATTTGCAAATCTAGATCTAGAAAACTCATTCTGAAAAATATACTTTATTTTTATCTTATAAAATTAAATAAATAATTTACATAAAGCAGGATCAATTTTGGTAATAAATTACAAAATATAATAACTAGTGAGCTCTCTAAGTTATTAATAAATGAGGGGTAATATTCACAATAGTTTCAGTTCATTGTTTCGTCAAATTCACTATGCTGATTGTTGGGCAGATTTCAATATATATTCGTTTTTAGGTGCGGGCTTTTTCAGTTCATTCACAGTCACATTCTCGATCACAATGATTCACGTAGTTCAGAACTGTAAAATCTGGTTTATCCAGTCACGGAATTCGCTAATTCTGGTGTAGACACCTGGCTGGTTCGGTTCGGCGCAGCCTATTCCCCAGGAAATGACGCCTGCAAGCTGGAATCGTTTGTCCTCCCGCTGAATCACCAATGGCCCCCCAGAGAAAGTGAATGTCACAATTATCGGCACGTCTATTGAAGTAGATTCCATAAATCAAATGATGGGTTGTATTAACGAGTTGCTCCTTGGAGTCTATAGGTGGAAGAATTCTGTAGTACAAGAATTTTGCCTAGGAACACGAAATTTCAAAGCGGACAATAAAGAAGGAAAATCAATACTGTTTTGAAGTAATTTGTACAACAATTTGAGTCATAATGTTTCTTTCCTGCTGTGCAATGAAATTAAACTAAATGGACTCAATAATTCGTTATGATTGACTTCTCTCTGTGGATAAACTTTATCCTCCCTCCAAACTAAGAATTTCAACAACCTTCTCTGAATGGCCTCAAGATGGCGTTGACAGCAAGAGTAAACAGGATGCCAGATTATGCTGCCATACTCCAACTTGCTACGGAATGTTGAGGAATTATTGAAATATTTGCCATTACGAATAACGAATCCATATATTTTCGATGCAGATGAAATAAGACATAATTACACATTTACCACCCATATTTATAAAGTGTAGATGAAGAAGTAATTCTTCAGACTTTATAGGCGAAACCAGTTTTGCAATATAGGTATATACACAATAGTTTCAAGATGCGTTCTGTTATATTCGAGATTCTTATATAAATATTATTATAGGTATATATTATTTTCCTCGATAATTTATGGTCTGTTTATATTTTTACTGAAAATTAATATTTTTTGCAATAAAAAACATTAAACATTAATTAAAACCAGATATTTTATTTCTGGTTGACGTTTCACTACAAACTTTATCGAATTTTTGAAATGAATAGTTTTCATTGAATAACAGTTTATGACAGGAATAAATTTATTCATTCCAAATTTGGCTACGTAGTTTTTCGTATATGTATCAAAGGAATATATTAAAAAAAACTTAGAAAAACTTTGAATCATCAATCATTTATCACGTATAAATTTCATAAGAAAACTCAATTTAATTTCCAATTTATTACCCAATACGTGTTAACACATACAATGGAAAAGTCGATTGTTTTTGTTTTGAATTTGTTCAAACATCGCTTACAGGGTCATGCAATACTTCGTGATCAAAATAGTCAGTAATTTGATCATGTTTTTCTTTTAGAAACGTCACTAACATAAACAAAAAATATTTTCGGATTTTTGCGAAATAGCTATTATTATATTATTCATTCTCTCATTTGTTCAACGTATTTACGGCATGTGCACATACGTTAATTAGAGTAGAAGAAATGAAAAATTCATTTGACAACTGTAATATTTTTTTAATCATATCTTTGGCAGTTTTTTTAAAGGTTTGTTGATACCCCCAATAGCTTTTATTGGAAATAGTAAATGAAATCATAATTAATCCTAAATATAGAAATGATAGTTGTCAGGATATAAAGAAAAAAATTATTAAATGGAAGATGGGGTACAAGCAATTGAAGAAACTTTTATTTTGTAGAGTGTAAAATGCTATACTTTCGAGCACTATGATCCAACAATTGATACAGAGCAAATTGAAGAACCTAAGCCACCGTCATCTCCTATACCGATAGATATAAAACGATTACCAGTGAATCCCGATGCAATAAGTCCATTTGTTCATAGAAAAAAGGATAATTATGATGGAAGCGTAAGTATTTATTGTAGAACTTTTAATTTTATAACCTGTTATAATTATGCTTATTGCTTTAGTATTTTTGGTGACATTCCATCGTTTTATATATTTTGGAGTAATATATAATTCAGAGAATGAGCATGCCTTGGTAGGTCGAAGTTTGTGAAGTTTTAAGCAGTGTCTCCATCTTCATGTAATGTAGTTGAATTTTATTTGAAATACAATCATTAAATAAATATAAACATCAATGTGCCCAGATCAACATATTTGGATAAGTCTTTTAGAAAAAACTCAGTAAAACTATGAATCACATTTTCAATCAGAATATTCTTTAATAGTGGTTTAACCATAGATTTAACCAACGGATTTTTTGACGGAATTGTCCAAAGGATTTTTTCGAAGCAAAGCATTGAAAAATTTCGAACACCAGTAATTCGGAACATTTTGGCTCAATATGTATAATAGTGGTGAATGCTCTCACCCTAAATTCGTAAGCGTATAATAAACAAATAAAACAAACAGTCCTGGGTAAGGATAGAAAGCTCAATTCTCTCTCAGTTTTACAAAATGCTCAATCTTCTATAATATAAAAATTAATCGCAAAATGTGTTGGTAAGCGCATAACTCAACAACGCCTGGACCAATTTTGCCAATTTTTTTTAAATGTTCGTTGAAGTCCAAAGATAGTTTTTACGGCGAGAAAAATTCGAATAATTGACGAAAAAACCCAAAAACAGCCCCTTTTTCCCCATACAAACGTTTTTCAACTAAAATCTAGGGTCAATTTGAACATTATTCAATAAAGTTCATATTAAATAACAAGCACTCACTGTTGTCTGAGCAATGTAGGTGTGGTCTTCACGTCAAAAAGTCAATTTACACTTTATTACCGCTGCAAATATAACTTCCCTATCCGTGCAAAATTATTCAAATAAATACTAATATTATGTAAATGAGATGAACACCGAATCTATATATATATTCCTTGGTCACGTTATCACGCGTCAACGGTTGTACCGATTTCACAATTTTTTTTGTTGTGTTTGTTATTGATAGAGAAAAAATTTAAAGAATTGCGTGTAGAATTGTAAAATTTAAGAATATTCAATTGATAATATAAGTAGGAAATAATTATTAATTCTCAAATGGAGGATGTACAAAAACTGAATATCTTATCACGGTTAGTTCAGAGCTATCACGACTAATATTAAAACTTCAATTTAATATAAAATTTTTGTAATTTGAGTAGATCAACATACACGTTACTAACATAGCACGTGTTATATTTGATTATAAAGAAGAATACATAGTTTTCTTTAATTTACAGTTGAAATTTCGTTTTTTAAAAAGCTATTATATGTACAAACTTAAGTCGCAGAACTCGCAATGCAGCAAGTTTGAAGATATAAAATAGCAAGTCAAACTGACGAGCAACGCGAAGCTCGAAATGAAGTTGAACGGAATCGATGGAATCGAAATTAACAACATGTTCACAGTAAATCGTTGGTATTGGACCAATGAACGTTGTATTTCAATATTGCAAGGCAAAGTTTGATTGTCATTGATAAGAAAATACTACCAATGATGCGACAAAATATTGCGAGAAGAGTCAATTCAAATAAACGCTATTGTTACAACCACCAGAGCCATTTTTTCATTGGATTCCGGAAAAGGACTAAATTGTGAACTTTTCTTGACTTATATCCAGCATTTATCTCATGTAATTAATGATGAGATATATGGGACAAGTACTTGCTTGAAATTAGGAACATGCCGTTCAACTATAGAACGGACAGGTTAATCACTTTCAATACATCAAACCTGTTAATATAGGAATTCTTCGATAATTCGACTGATTTAAAATAAAAGGAAGTATTGAGGTCCCTTCGTAAGTGAGTAAGTCCCTGGGATAAATATTGAAAACCAGAAAGTGTAGTAATACTAGAGAATGGCTTTTCGAAAAATATTCAGAGAAAAATAAACAGGCGTACAAAGTACAACAAGTTACAAAGTTTCGTACCTACCAAAAAAGCCAGTTAGATCGAAATCCTCTTCGAAATATACACTCTGAAAAAAGATAGGATGATAAATTTTATATTTTATTTATAATTATAGCTATAAATTCAATTCCTTCGGACTTTGCTTGGAAATACGAATTTGAGAACATTTCAAATGTATAATTCATTTTTTTCATTTTTATTCCATCTATTATATATATTTCATCATTTTTTTTTCAACAAGGCTACTGGTTGATAATATTACATATCAGCACAAATTCATTGTTTACGTCGTTGATCTGATCATCGAAGAACTTTGAACATTGTTTAATTTGAATAGGTATTTCATTTTTAGAATTTTTTGTAGTATTGTTCTTCAAAAGACGAATTTGAAAAGAAGAAAAATGAAAAATGTGCAAATGGTTTCGTTTTCGACTGTGGACTGTGTTCGATTTATAAATGAAATGTAGATCTCACATGTTTGAATTTGATGTTAACCCCACATTATTCCCAATTTTTCAAAGTTTGTTAAATTATTTAAAATTAAGAAGTGATGAACGTGGTTTTTTACGAGTATTTTGGTTTGACGGATGAATTTAAACATTGTTCAATTTTTAATGATTTTCACGTAGTTTTCTCTTAAGTTGATACAGTAATTTCATATTGAATTTCATTTATCTCATGTAATTAATGATGAGATATATGGGACAAGTACTTGCTTGAAATTAGGAACATGCCGTTCAACTATAGAACGGACAAGTTAATCACTTTCAATACATTAAACCTGTTAATATAGGAATTCTTCGATAATTCGACTGATTTAAAATAAAAGGAAGTATTGAGGTCCCTTCGTAAGTGAGTAAGTCCCTGGGATAAATATTGAAAACCAGAAAGTGTAGTACTAATACTAGAAAATGGCTTTTCGAAAAATATTCAGAGAAAAATAAACAGGCGTACAAAATACAACAAGTTCCAAAGTTTCGTACCTACCAAAAAAGCCAGTTAGATCGAAATCCTCTTCGAAATATACACTCTGAAAAAAGATAGGATGATAAATTTTATATTTTATTTATAATTATAGCTATAAATTCAATTCCTTCGGACTTTGCTTGGAAATACGAATTTGAGAACATTTCAAATGTATAATTCATTTTTTTTATTTTTATTCCATCTATTATATATATTTCATCATTTTTTTTTCAACAAGGCTACTGGTTGATAATATTACATATCAGCACAAATTCATTGTTTACGTCGTTGATCTGATCATCGAAGAACTTTGAACATTGTTTAATTTGAATAGGTATTTCATTTTTGGAATTTTTTGTAGTATTGTTCTTCAAAAGACGAATTTGAAAAGAAGAAAAATGAAAAATGTGCAAATGGTTTCGTTTTCGACTGTGGACTGTGTTCGATTTATAAATGAAATGTAGATCTCACATGTTTGAATTTGATGTTAACCCCACGTTATTCCCAATTTTTCAAAGATTGTTAAATTATTTAAAATTAAGGAGTAATGAACGTGGTTTTTTTCGAGTATTTTGGTTTGACGGAAGAATTTAAACATTGTTCAATTTTTAATGATTTTCACGTAGTTTTCTCTTAAGTTGATACAGTAATTTCATATTGAATACGATTTCTGTTTATGTTTCTTGTCATATCAGAAGCAGTAAATAGTCTGAGTGGAAATACTTACTTACTGCAGTTGAACCCCGGTTCCAACTGCTAATGGGCTTGTAATCTATGTACATTGCCTAACAATTTATCATTAAACTAAATACACATCATAAATAAACACAACCGTCTGTCGTCGACATATTGTAGAACTTGATCTTCCAGCATCCCTATATATTCTAATTCACCAGTTGCTCTTTGGGTAATAATCATATGCAGCGAAAAACCGACATTGCTTTATGTTAACCCCAAATGGATTCAGAAGAAATTCAAGGAACGATTTGAAATATTCCAAGTCTTGAAATCTAATTTGGAATTGAATCAATATTCATTATTTTCAATGCCTCCAAGAGCCAGGTTAGAAAAATATGGCATAAAGGTAATCCCATACTACATTAGTACCCCCAGAAAATTTTGGGCACGGAAGTAAGTCCTTATACTGAATTACAAACCCAGAAATTTTTGTCTTCGGCTCTTTGTGAGTGATACATGTATGTAGTGAGGAATCATTTATAAAGTTTCTTCAATTGAAAATGAACGAACACTTAGTGAAATATGTATTGAAAAATTTGGTGAGTCTTAAGGGTGTTTTAGAAAATCAATCAAACATGATATTGTCTAGTATATACAATAAGCAATAATCGAATTTATTGAAATAACACACTTTAGATATTTCACGAATCTCAATCAATTCCTTACACCATATTGGAACATTTTGAAATTTTCGTATAATTGAAAATATTCGGCTAAATTCCACAAAATGTTTCAATACAATCGTTTCTATACACAATCAATTTTTTCAATAGTTTATTGCTACTGACCCATTATCAGGAATTCAAAACAACTCAAATGCTCGAAAATAAATCTTCTATATAACGGAGTTCTGTGAAATTTAACTAAGTGTTTTTAATAACTGAATGTTGTTATCAAGAATAATACTTATTCAAAATTCACAAAAACTATTACATATATTGAAATCAAATATCTTTCTGGATGATAACCCAAACTCGTGGATTAATTGATACATCTGGACTTCAATCAACTTCAATCTCGGAAGAATATGTACAAAATTGGGGACCGGGAGCAACCTTCAGCTCTTTGAAGGATTGAATATAAAGTTTAATTCAAACACTTGAACTTATGATTCACACTTTATTGACTACATAGCATGACGTGTTTCGTCGTTACAAACGACTTCTTCAGATGCTTGCAGAATAATAACAACATCTTGAAAAACACAGGTATAAATATCAGGGAATTTTGGGATTCTATGACTTTGGTTTTACCTAAGATATTCCATTCTGAAAAATAATTTCTATTACCTGAAAAGGTTTAACAAGGGTGAATTGTTTAATTCTATCTGTTCGTTGAGCAAATTTCCAGAATTTTTAAGCCAATTTATTTCCACTATTTCCCAATAATCTAATTGACTACTTCTCTCTATATTGTGGAAAATTCTGAAATTCGTATCAAAAGTATGGTTTTCTGTTAATAAATGGTTAGCATAATTCGAATTATTTTTATTATGGGCGAAGCTATATTTATGTTCCTGTATTCTAGTACCGAAATTTCTATTTACTAGTTTTACCTATATATATATATATATATATATATATATATATATATATATATATATATATATATATATATATATATATATATATATATATATATATATATATATATATATATATATATATATATATATATATATATATATATATATATATATATATATATATATATATATATATATATATATATTATATTGGTAGAGCAACAGGGCGTAAACCTGAGAGACCTGGGTTCGTATCCCAGTCGAGGTTGAAAACTTTTGTGGTGTAATTTCGATTCCTA